>BTRK01000005.1:39615465-40289840 GCA_036245805.1 Pristionchus mayeri
GTTTTGACACTCTGGTCTAGAAGGACAAGTCGCTGTAGACTTGTCCAATCCGGACAGAGTGCCACTGGGGATGGCGAATGCAGGATAAAGGTAATGGCTGGAACTTGGTATTGACTGGCCATAGAAAAACATTGGTTACCGCGAAATTACTTAGAAATTGCTTGTTCCTCTTGGTTACAACTGAAGTTTGGCTACAAATGTACAGTTTACATAACGCTTTATTTAATTCATTGAGGAACCTCAAGGAGGAAAAGGAGATGGGCCTGCACCTTGATGAGTTGGCTATGTGATGAGGAGGAGACATGCATGAGATATGATAACCTTATTTTTCATTATCCAGACACACCCTGGATGCCATCACCTATTTCTGGCCGATCCTACCCTGTTTTCCATGGAGAAATAGTAATACGCTAGAGAGAGGAAACAATGCGAATAACTCGTTCTGCGTTTCAGTTCGTGTTAATATTTTTTACTGCTGGTATACCGTGGGTGACTGCACTGATCGCATGCGTCCAGTTTAGTAGTACCAGTGAAACGGCGATCTTTCAGTTTTCAAAAGATTACGGAAAATCACCTTTTTCGATTCCCTTCTCTCTAATTAATATCTGGTAATCCTCATTCCTTCTCCATTCCAGACGTGCACACTCTCATCCTTCGCAATTGTTCTCTCTCTTCTCTTCCGAGTGGATTCGTGAATGAAATGAGTTAGAAGAATCGACCTGGCTGAGAACGATATTAGAGAAGTCGAAGGAGAGGCTTTCAGTGGAGTACCCGTGCTGGAGGTGAGATGCTTGTTATAACTGATGCATCGGAGGAATATTGCTGAGAAGTGAAGCAAAAGGGATGAGAAGTGAAGCATTTTGGGTAAAGGTGAAACTAGAAATCAAATTACCGAAATAAATTGGATTTAATGTTTTGAATGTACTTCTCAACAGACGCGATAAGTCAGGATCTCGGTTAATCATGATATATCAGTGAAACACGAACCCCCCTTGCAGCAGCTAAACCTCTCATCGAAACGTCGTCTCTAACTTCCCCTCATTCTCTTGTTCTCTCAGAGTTCTCCTCTGGAAAAAAATCGTTATTGGAATTCCCCCTCCCCTTCTCTATTCCAATAAAAATGAAGCTGTCGCCTATTGGAAATGATCCCCTATTGGAAAATTTTTGGTAAACGAATTTCCAATAAGAAGACCAGGGGAAAGGGGGGGGGATTGCACGTCGAAACTCAACTGATGATTTTTCAAAAGTTTTCCAATAAGCCATGGGAAAATTCGACCATCACAATGGATGCTATTGGAAGAGAAAAGCCTTTGTTCTCGCTATTGGAAAATCGGAAAATTTTCCAACAATTGAATTCTACACGCGACTCATTGCTGACATTGAGATTTCAATTTTTTTTTTGATAGTTAATAACATTCTCCCCCCCCCCCCTTACAGGAGTTGAACCTCTCTTCGAACCGTCGTCTCTCTCTTCCTCTCCGTGCTTTCGCTCGATTGGAGACACTGAGGAGTCTCGATTTGTCCGATTGTGGAATCAAGTAATTGGAACAGGGAATATTCCACGGATTGGAACATCTCGAGGAACTGAAACTACAGGCACGGTCGGTTGAAGGGCACTGTAGGGAATGGATGCTGTAGAAGATATAATTGTGTCTCATGATTGAATTTTCTTCCAGAAGAACCGACTCTCGATGTTGCCTCGTGGTCTCTTCAGTCAGCAACGACGACTGAGGGAACTCGATCTGGGAGACAACATGCTGGATACTGTATGTGTTTATAGTTCACAGCAAGTCAACTCAGAAAAAAGGTTCATTTGCGTGTCAGAACGATTTTTGGATCGAACTCGCCTTTTCACTATGACCAATTATCGCCCCCACAGTCGGTAGGTGGAGATTCCTCCCAGATGTTGAAAAAGAGAGCTATTGAAGTTATCAACATTGCGAAGCATATCTAAATTCGTTGCTTTCCGAGTCAATCCGGAAATGAGATCTTCATCGATCCCTGACACGTAATTAAAATCTGAGAACATTTCGTCGAAATCGATGTTGCTTACTTCAGAGCTATCTCCTCCGAGGGGGATGAAGATACAGATACGGCGTTTGTGCAGGAAATTCCCTAAACACTTTCCGCACAATCTGACTACGCCCGATTTTTAGATTTCGATCTTATTCGCTTAGGGCATTGCCCAAAGCATGTTATTGGGAGCTTTTTCGAATGCTTTTTCGAATGGAATTCCACGCTATCGATGACGAACAGTTTTCTAAAAAATCGAATAAATCGAACATGAGTGGATATAGATTGACGACTTCACTCGCCTCTGTTGCAGGTTCTGTTGATGGTGTGCTGTCGGAATGGAAGGAAGGAATCGAGACCAGTCACTCCCATCAAACACGCTAATTACACATACGGAGGAGCACACAGAAAGGTGAGGATGGATTTGTGGAAGATCTTGTTCGGAGATTCGTAACTTTTTGATTTGTGCCTAACGAGTGAACTTAATATTTTTGTTCGGAAATGATGAATTAAAGTCATTAGAAAGCAGCCCAAGTTGCTATGTTGAGCTGTTCCTGAAGTACGAATATGACGGTTTTTTAGAAAAGAAATTATTCTGGATGCTATCCTGGAAATTATTCTGGAAATGGAAATTTTGGAAATTATGGAAATTATTCTATTCAGCAGAACTTTGAATTCCTAGTGGATGGAGTGATTATGAAACATTAATCCGATTAGCATTAGCAATTGATTCAAGATGAAAATAATGTGTTGAAGTGATCAATCATTTATCTTCATTTTAGATGAAAGGCAAGCATTCTTCCCTCTCTCCTCCTCTCCTCGCTTCCTCCTCCTCATCATCATCCACCTCCCCTTCTGGTAGGACGTTGGATATTTTATATCTTTACAAAAGTTTGCTATAGGGGGAGGTCTTTTTTTATTATTTTATTTGGAAGGAAAAACGAATTTGAGATTGTTTCACGAAATATTTGGGATATGAAAATATTCTGAAACTCAAGACTGTCGACTTCATTTTCATTTTTCCAATTCGAGGCTTAATCTAGCAAATTATCCCCTTACATAAAATCGAGCAATCTGCACTTAAACAAATATCCATATCAAATGAAACTATTTATCTTTGATCTCTCCCCTGGTTCAGGTCGTGACTTTGGAGTGTACGAGGCTCGACTAGGCGCGGGTCCCCTTGGCGGAGGAATCATCTATGGAGCAGGAGGATGTCTGGACTGTGAGGAACCAGCTACCATGATGCAATATGGAGTCGGAGGAGGAAGTGGAGAGGGGTCCAGCAGTGGTCAGTGATGGTTTGAATAGTTATGAGAGACTATTTGAGTGAATGAACATTTTTCTGTAGACGCTTGGCACTAGGCCAAAAATCAAAATTCTCCTAAATGTGCATACATGTAGTACTCGCTGAGTATATCTTAGGCGCGGCTTATTTAGTATTTTAGATCACTCATTAAGAAATGCGCGGCAGATTAGCCCGAAAACTTCAATTTTCGAAATTTGCCATTTCGCTATCGATCCGAACGGTTAGTATCTCTAAAAATGCGGAATATTCAAGTGATCACACCTGCCAAGTTTCGGAATAATTGGATGACAATTATTGATACAACAATGAAAAATCGATATATTTGGGGTTTTGTTGAATTTTATCGCTTTCAGAAGGGAGGAGATGGAAGGTTTTTTTTTCTTTATATGTGTAGCTCTAGTTACTAGCTATCTATTAGTGCAAAATAATTACAATAAAAAAAACGTTTTGTGAGATTGGCAAACAACGGTTGCCAACTTGAAATAAAGTCAGTTTGTAATAGACCCTGGCCTACCGTAACCCAAAGCAGAACTGGAGGGCAGGTGATCTAAATTTATCCTGCACGGAGTACTCGATGAGGCCTCGCGCGAGAGAGCGCTGATGTTAAAATGTATCGAGAGGTTACGGTAGTTTCTCAACATCAGCGCTCTCTCGCGCGCAGAAGCGTATCGAAATATTATTGATTCTGGTAGAGTTCTGGGAATCAAGTTATGATGTATCTTTTGTGAAACAAGCAACTCACCGTAACATAGATTTTGTTGTTTGTGAAAAGTGAAACCAAATCGGTGAAATATGAACCACCATAATGCATGGAACCATCTCTCTTCCTTTCCGTGCATTCGATCGATTGGAGACACTGAGGAGTCTCGATTTGTCCGATAGTGGATTCAAGGAATTGGAACTGGTAAGAGGAAAGGAACGGTGGATTTATTGAATGTAATATCATCATCCAAAGTGGAATTGCGTGAGCGCAAAATGCCATGCTGTTCAACTGTGGGGGGGAGTTTGTTCAAGAGATGAGTCACATTAACATTAATTTCGCTGGCGATTCGTGCGGCTTTTGTGTTGAAGTGAAAAATTCGGAATTAATTTAATGAGTTTCATCGCATTTGTGTTTCAAGAAACCTTGAATTACTCCCCTTGAAAGATCGTTCTAGTTATCCATAGGGTTCCTCATTATAATCAAACAAATCCAGCTTTTTTTTCTATTCACAGACGGCTGTTCTTTCTCTATAATATATCTCCCCTGCCTCACTTGCACACATCAAGCCAACTCAGAAAAAAGGTTCATTTGCGTGGCAGAACGATTTTTGGACCAAACTCGCCCTTTCATTATGGCCAGTTATCGCCCCCAGAGTCGGTAGGTGGAGATTCCTCCCAAATATCGAAAAAGAGAGCTATTGAAGTTATCCACTTTGCGAAGCATATCTAAAAATAAATAAGATCTTCATCAATCCCTGAAACGCAATTAAAATCTGAGAACATTTGAACATTTGTGCAGAAAATTCCCTGAATACTTTCAGCACAATCTGACTACGCCCGATTGTTAGATTTCGATCTTATTCGCTTAGGGCATTGTCAAAAGCATGTTCTTGGGAGCTTTTTCAAATGCTGCAACCGAATAAGATCGAAATCTAAAAATCGGGCGTAGTCAGATTGTGCGGAAAGTGTTCAGGGAATTTTCTGCACAAACGCCGTGTCTGTATCTTCATTCCCCTCGGAGGAGATAGCTCTGAAGTGAGAAACATCGATTTCGACGAAATGTTCTCAGATTTTAATTACGTTTCAGGGATAGATGAAGATCTCATTTCTGGATTGACTCGGAAAGCAATGAATTTAGATATGCTTCGCAATGTTGATAACTTCAATAGCTCTCTTTTTCGATATTTGGGAGGAATCTCCACCTACCGACTGTGGGGGCGATAATTGGTCATAGTGAAAGGGCGAGTTTGATCCAAAAATCGTTCTGCCACGCAAATGAACCTTTTTCTGAGTTGACTTGCTGTGTTGCATCGATTGAATCTCGCTGGAAATACGATCAAGCACACGCACAGATTGAACCACCTCGCACTGCTCGAAAAATTGGATAACATCCTTAATTATGTCAGTCTTTCGTTAATACCGATCAGAGAGGGAAAAATTGTAGCAGGAACTTTCCGGTTGCAAAGTTTCCTTTTTAGGTGCCTTTGAAAAAATCGATCGATTTTCCTCATTTCAGATGAAAGGCAAGCGCTCTTCCATCTCTCCTCCCCTCCAGGGCTGTGCACGTAAAATTTCGTAAAATCGTATCCAACTTTTTTCAAGGATGATATTCACTGGATATTTAGTTATATTCTTATAGATAATCGGAATACGGTCCTAACAATACCCCTACTTACTATTTTAGCGAATGTCATTAATTAGTTATTGGCATTTTTTACGAAAATTTTCGTAAAATTTCGTTAAAAAGTTAAATAACTAATTACTGCTTGGAGTTGAAACATCGATTAGGGGTATTTTCGATTCCTCTCTTCAATATCTACACGTCTAAACATAAACTACTGTCCATGCATTCCTACGAAGGGAGTGGCAGGCAATTGAAAAATTTTACGAATTTGATTTTGCACAGCCCTGCTCCCCTCCTCGCTTCCTCCCCGTCTTCGTCCGCCTCCCCTTCTGGTTGACCATTTGAACTTTGATATTTACCCATTCTTGCTTCACGGTAGCTATATTTAAAATTGTTTTCCGTATTTGACAATGCGACGACCTTGAGCATCTTGTAAACAAAATTTGTTTGAAATCAACCAAACAAGATTGTTTAGTCGTCCTTCCTCTCTTCTCTTCTTCTCCCTGCGACCATCTCGTTGCTGCAACTGCTGCAACTTCTGAAGAGTCAATGAGGGATGAAATGGAGATGATAAAGATGAGCGGATTCTCCCGCCTTGCAGTGTCTAATCTGCAAGAGAGTGTATTTGCATTTGAAGAAAAAATGTATAGTAAATTAATCATGTAGCTATATCATTCTAGTTTATCGTATCTCAATGGTATATTGTATCCTTCTCGGTTCCTTTTCGCAATTTTCGTCCGGCATCAAATACAATTTAAAAAAAATTTTAATTCAAAATACGGACGGTTGATGCAGCGCCATTTCTTAATGTCATTCGTCTAGTCGTCTTTGCCCGAGAGCTTCGGTAGCATCTAACAAACCCATCAATTTCGGTAGTAACGATACGCCGACGCTTCTTTTCGAGTATGCCCCCTCGTTGATCTCAACGACGAGAGAAGAATCCTCAACGATGACTATATCTGCCACAGAAGAGAACACTTCCTACTAAAGGAATATGAAGCAGTAGGAGGAGGAGGTAGTCAGAGGAGTGAGAGGTGAATATGCGTTTCATAAATAACATTTCAGACAATGAAGCCGTGGTTTTTTTCGATTTCTCTTCTTTCCTCATCTCTAAAAAGCTCTCAATAATATCACGTGCTCAAACAATACCACCGCTCAATATTGGCTCCACTTTTATTTAATCTTGAATTGAAGACGGTTTACAGCAATTGTTCCTACGTTGATCTCTCTCTCTCTCTCTAACATCCCAATCATCTCCTTCCAGATCCTCCTTCTTCCGTCCCTTCTCTAATCATTCCCTTCCCTCCCTTCCTCGGTCGTTGTTCCCTCATCATCCTTCCTTCTCTGCTGTAGTTGTTACATTCAGCCTTTGTCTATACTGATGGATGTCAATTAAAGGAGGAGTAAATGCAAACGCGCGCCCGGTTGGAATATGTTTCACCTAGGGACGCACTCTCTTCAAGTCGCGTGCTATCTCGCCCCCTTCCCTGAGCTTTCCCTGATCTGGCTTTCATCCAACTAGCTGTAAATCTGTTCGGAATGGAGATGTCAATATGAAAATTTCGGAGCTTCTTATCGTTGTGGAGCTCTAGGCTGTGCATATAATAGCTTCACAAATTGAATTTTGAGTTTACTCCTCCTTTAAGAGACGGAGTGAAGGACGGAAAGTGCGAACCCCCCAACTTGGTTATGATCTTTGGTCGTTGTCCTATCTATTTTTGATAGCATCCTTAGCGAACAAAAGATGTGATTTGTAATCTGCTTGTAGTCATACTATTACAGTTCTAGGCAATTCAGGGTTTTTGGGGCGTCGGTAAAACAGAAAACGACCGTTCACGATTTTTTGATATTTTCGAAACAATTTAGATGCACCAACTACCCGTACGTCCTTCCTCCTCCATTGTCCCATCTCGATCTTTCTGGATCCAGGTTCATTTTCCCCGATGGTGAATCACTCAGAGACTACATTCACAGTGAGTTGTTGATATTTTATTTCCTTATTGCTTGCTTTTTATTGGGCTAACTGAATAGTTTGTTCTAAAATTTAAAAAAATGAATAAAAAAATAGCCACTGGCTGGGACTAACAATAATGTCACCTGTGAATTTATGCTTTGCAAAAAATAGGTTTGAATTTATTCTCCGTGTTTGACAATACGAGTGGTGTGTCGAAGATTACAAGGCATCTGCTATTCTCAGATCGTCTTCATTCGTGCCTTTACTCCCTGCGACCATCTCCTCGTTGCTGCAACGGGCAACAGCTAGTGGAGAATAGAATGCGAATGGCTGAAAGGGAAACACCTACTGTGAGACCCCCCCCCCCCAACTTATCGTGCCTAATAGACAATAAAGTATTTACTTTTGAAGAAAATGGTTGCAATTTATTTGTGTGAGCAACGACAATTCATGAAAACAAACGAGATTAGCGTTTCTCAGAGGTTTGTTATGCCTTTCTCTTCTCATTTTCGCAATTTTATACCGGCAATCTAGCATGAAAATTCAATATTTCATTGCAACATGATGGCTTATTAATAGGGTTCTCTTATCACAGCGTGTCAAAAGGGGGGGGGGGGAGCTCATTATCACGGCGCGCTCAATTTCTCTTTGTCTCTACCCCGGAGATGTGAAACATATGTCAAACGCTCGAATCTTGTCTGTGTTTCTGTCTGATAGAAGTTTTGGTGATGAAACATATTTCAATAGAACAAAACTAAAAGAGACTCAGTAGCAAAATGATATAAAGAGTCAGTAGCAAAATGATATAAAGAGGTGGCGTTTGTCTAGATATGGGCAGAAACCCTTTTCGGAGACATTGTCCAACCAGATTTCTCAATTTCGATCTCTTTCATTTTTTTATGTACGCAAATGTGTGAAAACCCTGCTATGTTATGCAGAAAACGATCGTTTTCGATACCCTAGAGACTACTAGTTTGTAGCGAAATGAGATAGAGAGATGGCGATTGTCTAGAAATGGGCAGAAACCCGTTTCGGAGATATTGTCCAACCAGATTTCTCAATTTCGATCTCTATCATTTTTTATGTACGCAAATGTGTGAAAAACCTTCGATTTTTGGGCAAAATCATTCAATTTGAGATATGTTTCATATGGTTTGCGCGCCGCCATTTTCCCCCATTTGACACGATGTGCTTATTGAAATTGTTTGTTGAATTTTGGCCTCACGAAATGAAGTCTCAGGAAATGAAAAAAATCTCAACAAATGCTAATCAGATTTATTCAGATTTATGGAGCGCCTGAAAAACCCCTGAAAATGCATCAAAATATTTCCAATATGAGCACTCTCATTATTTATACTGCACGATTTTCTTATGCTCGTTAGTCTTCTCGTTTGCCCAATATGGTTAAAAACAAAAATGAACAATTTCAGTTGAAACGATCGCCGATCCGAGAAGACTGCTCATCCCGTCCCACCAGAGGAATAGAGTGCTGGAAGGAAGAGCTGGAAAATCATAAATATGGTCATACAGCCGTGACCAAGGGCAAACATTGATATTTTGGAGACTGATAATATTGAGGTCACATATATCCTTAGTTTTCACCGTATTTTGTATGGGTTGAACATCTCATTTGCATATTAGAACGAATTATCTAAAAATAGCAGACCAACGCTCACTCTTGCGGAAGACGAAGGCGGAATGTAAATACTTTTTGCCGATTAAAGTGGAAAAATGATCCAGAATAGATTCTGGATCGATTGCGATCAACTCTTCCTATAGTTGTTCAACTCATTTGTGAGATACGACCGCTCGAAGGTTTCGAAACAGCAAAAAATTGCTCTTCCTTCCAGCACTCTACAGAGGAATAAGCGAGCGAAAGAATGGAGGAGAGGAAATCAGAATGGACTCATTGGGGAGTAGGTGTTTCATGATGTGTTTCAGAAATTTTGGTCGGGGAAGTTTCAATATGATCGGATTTGACGGAGAAAACACAATAAAATATATTGCTCGATCATTATAACTAGTTAATTGTAGCTCACTTATATTTTATAGAGAGCTGGGAACGATACAGAGCGATTAGTGTTACTTGTCTTACGGAACAAATCCCATTCACCTCTTCCTCTCTGCTTCCCCGTACCTTCCTCCATCGTATCTTCCTCCTCCTCCTTCCTTTGCAGTTGCTGCAATCAATCTCTATCAGTCCTGATGGATGTGAATGGAGAGACGGATGGAAATACGCCAAGTGTAAATCCAGGCCATAAGCATGATATTAGAAAAAAGTTGTCTTTGGTTGTTTGCACCGAAGGAAAATCTTAATTATTTTTTTAAAAAATAATACGATCTCAACACATTCCTTTGCAACTCGACGTTATGAGGAGCTGGTGAAATAGAAAACTGCGTATTTCGAAGTTTGTGGTTTTAGGTTTAGAACGACACGAATCACCCTATTTTGTATTCAGGTATTTAGTGATTGATTTGACTGCTCCTGTACGATTGGGGTAGCCATCTGCATCCTATTTAATATCACTAGTGAAACTGCGATTTCACAGTTTTGAAAAGTTCACCTTTTTTCGTTTTATGTCTCTAGATAAGTAAAGAAGCGAGGATCAAGCTGCCGTGATGGTAATATGATTGACATACTGAGAAACTATTAGTTATTAATAAGCTCTGGGAGCCAAGATGTGGCTGTTGTGCAACAAGGAACTCACAAATGGATAATATATTGACTGTAGTGAAGAAAAGTTTCTGGACAGAGCCTAAGATAATATAATTTGCGGTGGTTCATATAGAATCGTGGAAAATTTTGTGTGATTTTGAATGCGCTAAAGTATTCGGATTTTCACCCCGAAAAACAATTTTGCGCTTAAACTTGTACAATTCGGGAGGAAACGTCACTCGACAAGCGCGTTCGGGTTAAAAGGTGAGGGCGAATCGAGCAATCCCTGGTCGAGGAGACAAGGTTTTTGCGTCATAATTTGATAGGATATTGTTGTGGTGCCCTAAGAAAAATACAATTTTTTAAATGTAACTTTGCCTACCTAATTTACAAGTTAATGCAAAAACCAGTAAATTATGAACAGGAAGTCTTGGTCTGATGCTGGAATTCAATACCGCCTAGTCTGATAATTTGTGAAAAATATTTTCCTTCTACTTTTTAGCAATTCAATAAATTTATTGCTAGTAAATATTCAATTTGGAACAATGTTTGACGCCCTGATACTCAATGACAAATTTATTCAAGGCATGTCATTGCGAACAGATCGCCAATAGGGTGATATTTAGGGTTATCTTATGGGAAAATTATAAATGTATTTCGGATATGTTTCAGGCGCGCTACATAAAGAAAAGCTCATCCGTAATATACCGCTCCTCAAACATATTCAAAAATGAAGCAAACATTTTCCAATAAGAGAACTCTAGTGATATTCTCGCAGTTGCAATCAAATGCCGGCACCCAGTACAGCCTAGTACAATAATATTATTTTAGCCCTGTTGCATGTATTAGTCCGACACTCTGGTCTAGAAGGACAAGTCGCTGAGGACTTGTCCATTCTGGATAGAGTGCCACAGGGGATGGAGGTTGCAGGCTAAATGCTATGGCTGGAACTTCGTATTGTCTGGCCAAAGAAAAATATTTTTGGGAGAAATTGGCACTAGGTCGGGTGAGAACCCACCGGATGAGAACCAAAAAAAAAACCCTTCTCCAGCATGTTTACAGTAGGTTCCTTAAGTGTTAAAAATGCTTCTGTGAAAGTCCTACAGAAGGGTCCACTTGTTGGTTCTCATCCGGTGGGTTCTCATCCAACGTAGAGCCGAGAAATTATTTTGGAATTTTTCTCTTCGATTATATTGAAGATTGGTTAGAAATATACTGTTTCCTTAACTCTTTATTGTATAATGCTGTCTATATTTTACTTTCACTATAACAACCATTTCTCTATGCAGAATCTCAAGGACGAGGAACCAGACCTGTTCCTCTATGAGCTGACCATGCTGAACAGAGGAGGAGGAGGCATGAGGAATCTTATTTTTAGTTTTTCAGAAACGCCCTAGATCCCACCACCTATTTCAGTCCGATCCTACTCTTTTCAATGAGCAGTTCGTGTAGAAACAGTAATTCGTGAGAGGAAACAACATCAATAACTCGTTTTGTGTTTCAATTCGTGTTAATATTTTTTTACTATTGATATTCTGCGGCTGAATGCAATGTTCACATGCATCCTCTTTAGTAGCATTAGTGGAACTTCGATTTTGCACTTTTCCAAAGATACCGGATAATCGCTTTTCTCTGATTATTGATTCCTTCTCCATTTCAGACGTGCGTACTTTCATCCTTGTCAATTGTTCGCTCTCTTCTCTTCCCGGTGGATTCGTGAATGAAATGAGAACCTCTGGTCCGGCTCCATTATTAGTGGCATCATTATCTCCGTAACTAACGTACGTGCTCATGAAATAATAGTGGAACTAATCGTGGACTAATGGTGCATCATTAGCTAATAGTGCCATTAATAGTGGAGATAATAGTGCCATTAATGGTGGGTTTCCCCTGCTTTTGCTCACCTCCTCGCCCTGGATTACTGTAGCCATTCGTTCTTTGCATTCAGAATACGGTATGCGATCGATATAATATTTACTTCAAAACCAGAACATCATGAGAAAACGAGAACCTTCTAACACTAACAATGTTAACAGCACAAAATCCTATGTACAAAAGATGATAACAATTGAACTGAGATTGCAAATACAACCGCAGAACATCAAATTTTATGTACAATTGAAACGCGGAATCAAATTATGCAATTATTACTTCGGATAATTCTATGGGGTGATTAATTGAAAGGGGGAATTTAAAAGCGAAAAATACAGAGGGGGAAGGGCGTTCTTCCTTAAAAGTTGTGATAAGAGGATGCTATAGATCGTTTGAATTAGCTGATACGGATATTTAGGAAAAACATCTTCTAATGGGGGGCTTTGAGCGAAGTAAACTACAATAAAATGGGGTTTGATTCGAACAAAATTAGAGAGGCTTGAAGGGCTTTCCCCCGTTCAGGTTGGGGTCGAAGTATACCTTGGAAGGTTCGCCAGTGTACTTTCCAGCTCCTTCATCGTCCCCGTCGCTCTCGATGTCTTGTATGAGACTGAAACAATGATCTATGAAGCTCAAATTACCGGTCCAGAGTTGTACAAAACCACAAATGGAGATTGAATGCATCGATGTGCAGGAAATAGTAAATACTGGTTAATATATTGCGCTATAGGGTTGCAGAAAAGAGATCGAGATCGATTTTCTCCCACTCCCTGGCCATTTTCTCTCCCTCAATCTCGTGCGAGCATACGTGTCCAGCTATGGCAGCGCGTTTGTCTGGTACTGGGGGACCTAAGGGGGGCATCATGGATTTTGTCCGGGACTACGGGTTTGGAGTAATGTCGGGTAAAGCTCAGATATGATACCCCACGTAGCCTACAGTAACCCAGCATGCATAGTTCGACTACCGTAACCCTAATTACCGTAGCTTTACAAAAAGTGGAATTTCACATTTTTATAAATGGAAGAGTTCGTACAGTGGTAGGTGAGCATGAATGGCCATTCATTAGCCCACCTAAAGTATCTACAGTACCCTTGAGTGCATGAATTGATAAATGATGTCGATAACTGGTTTTATTTTAAAAATCAGTTCTAAAAATCGGTTCTTTCACAGAAAATTAAAACGAACATCCGAAAATTCTGATAGTCTTCAGATAATTTCAACGACCCTAAGACAAGTTTGCCGGCGTTCAGAGAATTTCGACGACCCTTACAAACTGACGGCCTTCAGAAAATTCTAACGGCTTGCAGAAAATTTCAACGACCCTCAGAGATTTCAGACTGTGGGCCTTCGGATATCTCTTAGTTCTTGCGGAATTCTGAGGACTGTCGAAAATTTCTGAAGACGATCCGAATTTTCTGAAGGCCGTTAAAATTTTCTGAGGGACGTGGAAAATCTCTGAAGGCCATAGCAATTTTGTGAGGGTCGTTAAAATTCTCTGAAGGCCGTCAGGATTTTGTGAGGGTCGTCGAAATTCTCTGAACGCCGGAAAACTTTTCTTAGGGTCGTTGAAATTATCTGAACTGTCAGAATTTTCGGAGGTTCGTTCTAATTTTCTGTGGGTCCACGGATATCTCTGGGAGACTCTCAGATGACCGCAGTAGTGGACAAAATCCGCAGTCATACATGATGGGGGGGGGGGGGCGTACCGTAAGCACAAAGAACGGATTTCTAGAACCGTTTTCCAAAAAAAAATAGTTGTCGATAGCATTAAAACATCTCCAACTTCAGGGGTACTGTACACATGGTATATGATCTATGATATGGACAGTGATGCTCACCGACCACTGTTTGACCTCTACCATGAAATAAAAATGTTAAATTCCTTATTTTGCAAAGCTACAGTAGCAAGATTACGGTAATGAGGGTTATGGTAGTGATAATATGCATGCTGGGTTGCCGTAGGCAACGGGGGATATCATATCTGAGCTTTGCTCGACATTACTAAGGACCCGCAGTAATGGACAAAATATCCATGATATCCCCCCTTATGTCCCGCAGTACCGGACAAAACTCGCCGGCGGCGTGGGCACGCATGTGCGCGAGCGAATTCAAAATGTCAGCGGTACAAGGTCTCGCTTTCTGAGCGAGATATCTTCACTTCCCTATCTACACGGGAGAACAGCCCCTGTTCCCATCTTCCCCCTCTTCACTTGCTCTCTCCCCGTTGGTGAAGGAATGGGAAGAGACGGGACGAAATCTCGCTAACGTGCGAGATCTTGTACCCACTGGCACCTTTGACCGAGATCTCGCTAGGGAACAGTATCGCGACAAGCAAGTGTAGGAGTGAAATCAGAATATTAGACTCTAATTTATCTGTATTCTTCGTTACTATCTCTACCGAACAGAAAGCCAAATCTCAAGGGAATTTGAACTGTTTTTAAGCCAACCCTGTTCAAAATAAAACAAATATAAAAAAGCTTAGCAGCTCTAGATCTTAATATTCAGCAAAAGAATAATAAGGTACCTTGAGTGAGGTGGGGTGGTTTGATCCCTGAGTGGTTGATGACGTCACTTCTGGCTGCTCCACTTTCTTCATCGGAGCCTTGGGACGAGGGGAGGGGAGTCGCTCCGCCATCGTCAGACTCCAATCAAAGTGGATACTCACTACATACATCTACAGGATACGGACGAAGACCATGGAAAGATGCACACGTGCAACAATGAGCCACCACCACTGTTCCCTATTTGCAGATCTAATAAAAAAAAGCTAGTGACCATTATCTAATATCGCAACCGAATGCAATTATCACTCCTTGTGCCATAAATCGCCGTCCACCTGCGAGTACTCTACCATTCAAGGGTTACTGTAACCATGGAACAGAGGATCCCGATGTGGGAAATGTGCTTAACTTGAGCACACCCCACTACTTCCATTAATTTCATACGAGATTACATATAACGTTGTACGCAGTGAGCTAGGTGATTATCGATCAATCGCTCACCACCATTTTGATGCTGCTCTTCGGAGTGGTCGTGGGCAGATGGATTTTCGCGGCGGGGCGCGACTTTTCGTGCATGACGTCTGAGTGGGATACGGTAGATATAATACGAATTATTGAGCACCATATTTGAGCCCCTCCCTGGGTAAAAACTAGAGATTCAAATAAAGCTTCAATAATCGGTATTAAGATCAAATTTAAAGCAAGAATATGCAACTTCAATGCACCATAACATATTCAAATTTTCTGACAAAAGAAAACCAAAATATTAGGGCACCCTACCGTACCTGGAGTAATCTCCGTGATCTCGTCGTCGATTTCCATCGGGAAAGAAAGGGCGGTCGAAGTGATCTACGCGTGGATTCTGAAAAAAGGTTATTTAAAGAAAGAAAAATATATCTAAATTGGACAGAACAGATTTTCTAGCAACACGTATGGGCATGCCGGTATTAGCATGCAAATTTTCAACTTCGGGAATCTTATCAAATTCCCAAAGAATAATTTTCTCTTGAACGCTCAAGAGAACTCTGATTGTACGAGTGAAGCGCCACTACACACTACCATTACATGGAGATAACAAGAATAATAAGCTCATGCCCTAGCTATATTCTAAACATCGTTATGTCCGAAACAATATGGTGCATAAGTAAGAATGTGTACCTCGTCGCACTTTCGCCGTACCATCTTTATCTCATCGCTCATCGTTGTGACCTGGCTGTAATTACAAAAATTATTGAAAATAAAGAAAAAAATCAGGAATAGTAAAAGTTATTGGGGTGTCCGGAAAGTTCGTATAATTTTTTGTTTTTATTTTTTATTCAATGCTTTTCAATTCTCAGTGACCAATGTATGCCCCCTTCTTTCTCACTACCTCCCTCCAGCGATTGGGCAGGGTCTCGATTCCTCTCTTCCAGAATGCGGGTTTCTTCGAGACCGCCCAGTTCACGAAAGCCCTCACAACTTCATCTCGATTCTTGAACTTCTTTCCTTTGCAGAAGTCAGAGAGAGAGCGGAAGCAGTGGTAGTCGCATGGGCAGAGATCCGGGGAATACGGTGGATGGGGAATCCTCTCGATCTTCAGCTCGTCCATTTTCTTCTGGGTCATCTTCGCTCGATGTGGGCGAGCATTGTCCATCAGAAGAAGAATTTTGCCCTGGTTCAGGAGTCTGGGAGGGACTCTGATCGCGACATCTTCCAGTTGTTCAGAGAAGAGGTCGGCATTGATGCTGGTGCCAGGGGCGAGGATCTCCCAGTAGATGGGACCGAGCACTGAGAAGAAGAAGCAGAGGAGTTCCTTCTTTCCGTGCTCTTCCTTCTTCGGGACGGGCGTGGGCTTCTCATCTGCATCCACCCATTGCAGTCTCCTCACAGGGTTATCGTACGTGATCCAATTCTCATCTGTAGCGATGATGGAATTGACCCATCGAAGATTGGATCTACGATGGAGTAATTCCCGACAGACTTGAACACGATTTTTCAGCTGTTCGGGGGAGAGGTCATGGGGAATCACTTGTGGGAGTTTCGGCTTCTTCCCAGATCGATGGAGGATATCGGACACCGTTGATCTGGGAGTACCAGTTTCCTTCTTCAACTCACGCACACTGGCCATGGGCTTGCGCTTCAGTGTGCGGAGAACGAGAGGCTGATCGAGGGAGGGAGGGCGTCCAGAGCGGGGTTGATCAGCGAGACCAAACTCCCCTTTCTTGAAGCGGGAGAACCACTTATAGCAGAAGGGTATGGAGGGGGCGTCAGCTCCTTCCGACTGGCCCAGGGCAGAGTGGGCCTCCTTCACGGATCGGCCAAGACGGTAGTAATGAAGTAAAACTGCTCGGAGGTAGAGATGGAAGTCCATCACAAGAATCAATGTAGCAACTAGGAGACTGATTAAATCCTCTCACTACTCAACGTCAGAATGATGCAATACATTGTTGACAAACAGATTGCGCAATCACTGCATTTGATCGCGAACTGACTTTTTTCCGAAGCATTATACGAACTTTCCGGACACCCCAATAAATACCTCTGCAGTTCCACTAATTGCAATTCTTGATGTTTAATGTGTTCTTGCTGTCCCTTGATGCGCAATGCTCGTTGATTGGACTAGAAATTGGTCAAATTTCGAAAAAATAAACTGTTATCTAACCTGGAAGTGTAACGAAGACTCGAGCTCCTCTGAGTGCTCTGCTAGCAACAAGCAGGTCTTCTTGAATAATACTTGCAGCTGAAAGGCGAGTAGTTTTAAAAATTAGTATAAAATAGCTTGGAAATAGTATTAAAGTTACCCAACAAGGACGAAACCCTGATCTCACCTTGATCCCGTCGCCTGTACGAGAGAGTATGCAAAAGTGAGAGAGCGCGGTATTACGCTGATCATTTCCGGCTTTCCCTTGAGGCTATTATTGATATCTAGCATTTTTGTATATTCATTCTATACTAATTCAACCATCGGCTATTCGACGGAGGACAAATAATAACGGGTAAATGTCGTCCTTGTTGGGTAACTTTAAAACAGAGAAAGTAGCAAAAAATGTTGACAAAAGAAACTTGCATTTGAGACCAGACTTCGATCGATGGTGACGAACTTTGGTGCAGCAGCACTACATCTGCTACACTTGTCTGACAATCGACCTAAAGAAAACCATAAATTAGTTGCGAACAACTAGGGAATAGGATAGAACAAAGCGAAGATAAGCGAAAATACCTTTGTCGATGCATTCCTTGCAGCAAGTGTGGCCGCAGTTCGAAAGGTAGAAGGTAGTGTTCTGGGGCGACGTGAACACGCCGCGGTCGATCTGTATAAAATGATATTGAAAGGCAGTCAGTAAACTTAAACTTAAAATGACTACGTTGAAAGTTGAGGCTATTATTTTGAAAAAGAGGTATAGAACACCCAAAAGTTTACATGATTTGCAAGATGCGACGAAGATGAGATGAAAAAATAGTGTGATGAGATGAAGAAGTAAGAACCATCGACTAGGTTGAAAGAACATTCAAATAAGAAGCTATTCAAAAAAACACTGAATTTATGAAAAGACGAAGCAATCAAAACGGTAAAGAGACAAAACCGACGCGCGATAATTAGAACATCATGCACAGAAAATATAGGCGAGCGCCGGACGCAAAATGTGCAAATAATAACCAAAATCGGGATAAATTTAAACATATTTTAATAAACAGACGAACGACAAACCAAGAAAATAAAATGAACCTTTGAACGCAGCGCAGCCGCAGCGCGCCACTCGGTGTCAGTCGATTGTGAACAACTACCGTATCGATAATCGTAAACTAATCATTAGCGCTAATAGCGCCACTAATTGTGGAGTCTCCACCCATTTTCCTCTCCTCCACTAATGATGCCACTAATAGTGATCGCTCCCAAGAGGCGAGATAATGACGCCACTAATAATGGAGCCGGACCAGAGACTGAGAAGACTGAGAAGAATCGACCTGGCTGAGAACGATATTAGAGAAGTCGAAGGAGATGCATTCAGTGGAGTACCCGAGGTGTTAGGAAATCAATAAGAGGGCAGGTGTGATGGGGTTTTTGTTAAACACAAAGCGCGAAATCGATCGAATGATCGAAGAACAGAGAAATTATGGCCCAGCTGTGAAACTCGAAATTGACCAATTTGTGCAAAAGTGTATTGCTTGTGAAAATGTATGTACCACAAACTACAGCTGATGAGATCTTAGATTTATACAAAATAAGTGAAACACGAATCCCCCATTGCAGTATTTGGGCCACTCGTGCAACCGGCGTCTTTCTCTCCCTCTCCGTGCATTCAATCGATTGAAGACACTGAGGATTCTCGATTTGTCTGACTGTGGAAACAAGGAATTGGAACAGGGAACATTCCGGTGATTTATGTTTCAAAAATCCTTCTATTGTTCTCGTGAATTTTTCCCGACATTTGGCCCATTGCATTTGTGCTTCAATAATCAACTGTTCTTGTGGGTGACGTTTTCAATAGTCATCGAAAACTTGCTTTACTTTAAAAAAAACAATTCATTCCACAAATGTCCTCTGTTTCCAGACAACTGCCCTCTCTTCTCTCCCACACTTGTATCAACAGAATTTCGCGGGGAATACGATCAAGAACATGGACAGATTGGACCACCTCGCACTACTCGAGAGATTATGTAGCAGCCATAATCACAATCATTGTAGTATCTTCATTTGATTAAAACTGTGACCTTTTATCAGGGTCACGAGAAAAACAAATTGAACGTGATCAATAACGGAATTTCGTTATAGAGAGGGCTGATAATCTAGGATTTACAACTAAGGTCAGCTATATCATTGAATTAGTGTGCTAATTGAAGGTGAAGAATAGTAGAGTAGCGATTACATCGCTTAGCAGGGACAGAAACAATGCAAGCAATGAGTAGTAGTTGAGAGCTTCTAACATCGCCGCTGTAATGCCCTTGTTCAGAATAATTTTGCCACTTTCCCTCGACCTGTGCTGAATTGAAAAGAGCAATCACTCACGTGTCCAGAAGCCCGTTCATCTGAGAATGGAACACACCAGCCCATGGAATAGGAAGACGCAGAGCCTGCCATAGAATGTGTAGGTGAACAATTATAAGAAACGTGGGGAAGAGATAAGTAGCGCGAACTTCGTTTAGGTTCCTATTAATGTTTTTTCAACAATTTTGCTGCAAGCAACGTAAAGTGAAGGGGTAAGTAGGCGTTTAGTGTATTCGACTATCTATAGATATATTGAGAGGTATGAGAAAGATAGATTAGACTGCCTAGGACGGAGAAGGGTAGGCGGCGTTGATAACTCTTTCTCTCTAGCTTGAGCAGTCTCTCGCACATTCCCAGTGTCGATAGTGCTTGTTCAAGAGAGTGAGTCTGGCCAATGGCTGAGGCTAGAGGGAGAGAAGTCAACGCTATTCGGAGATAGGAAGGGGTGTAGCAGCTAGGTTATGCAAATAACCAATCGATATTATCGCAGAATCGCACTTGAACGTAAAATAAGAGATGTTACGTAAAGTGAGAACGTAGAATAGTTGACGGATTTAAAATAGCTAATCAATGATGAGGTTTGAAAAATGGTGCTTGACCTACCCGATGAGAGTCTCTTCTTGATCAATCGATATTTCGGAGAGGCGAGCTGTGATCTTCCGAGAGCGTCTAGGGCTCTGAAAGCCAGAGTGTGGGTTATATTCGGACAAATACGGTTTGGACTGATAGATATGGGAAGGGCAGTCTCAATCGGGAATGGAGTGAATGGAGAGAGTGCCCTCTTCGTTCTCTGTGCTCTATCGTCACGTGCGAGAGATAATGCGAATGTGAGAGAGTCCGTCTGCACTTGCGACGCCTTGTCTGTATTTATACTGTGTATTTATGGCGACACCTTATAAGGTGTCACCAGAGGGAATGATTATTCTCCACACTCTCCTGCCATATGTGCCGTTCTGGAAAGCACGTGTGACTACTCATTGTTTATTTTACTTCGATATGAGGATAGATTTCTGGGAACCTGTATTCAAGCAGTTACGGTAGATTTAACATTTGAAATGCAAAGTGTTGTTCAAAAAAAAAAATCAGATTGGTGTGAAATGAATTGCCATTGGCAATTCTCGTCACTTCTGAGTTTCGCTTGCTCTTTAAATCTCGGTTGAACGGTCAATTCTAGTTATTTCTTTTTTTCTAGTGCTAATAATCACTATTTATAATATTCATCGATTCCTATTGCACGCGATCACTCTTTGCGTGGCTTGATCAGAAATGATTCTAAAATGTGTTATCTATCGCCGACATCGATTGATTCATCATCTACAGTGCCCATTCTTCCCCTGAGATATTCGATGATTAGAATTCTATAGAATCAATACGCACTTCTCCGATTGTGAAAGCTTTACAATTCTCAATTCCAACAGCGTTTAACGCTATTCAATTGTTAAGGTTACTATAATAATCGCTACTAAAAGAATCTGTTGTAGCAAAGTCGATAAAGTATGTTTCATTGGAAATGAAGGAGATTGAAAGCAGTTGGCAAAGAGCCAGAAAATTTTCAAATTTTATTCGATTTCGACTTGAATGATGGCGGAAGATTGCGATGAATGGTAACAAGTCGATAGTCAAACGTATATTGGCATAGTTAGAGGTCGGTCTTGACTCGAGCCGTGGGGGTCTTGGCTCGGTGCCCGAGAGATCTTGGCTTGGTGCCAACTCAGTCCGACTGTGCTCCTCCTCCTTGCGAGCCGCTGGAACCAGGCGGAGCTGGGGGCGCCTGCTGAGGG
Organism: Pristionchus mayeri; assembly: GCA_036245805.1. Lineage (NCBI taxonomy): Eukaryota > Metazoa > Nematoda > Chromadorea > Rhabditida > Neodiplogasteridae > Pristionchus > Pristionchus mayeri. The sequence continues at coordinate 39,636,845 of BTRK01000005.1, forward strand.
GCCGTAGACGTGCCCAGCATCGATTTGGTCAGCTTCTTCTCCGTCTGAGATGAGGAGAGATTACGGTATGCATACTGTAGGCGAAAGAAGGTTAGGATAGATCGTATACAGTGATCTACGATAGAGCCACCGTAGTTACTACAGTAATCATCACGGTGAAGGACCATTAGTGATATCACGGTAGCCAATCGATAACTGACCTTGGCCGGTCCTCCGCAGATGAGCGTCAGCGAGCTCGCTGAGAGGCACAAAAGCAGAAGGAGGAGGTGCAGCATGGCTGGAGAGGAGAGGGTTACGGTAGGATGGTGTTACATCATCACAAGGCAATAGGAAAGACTCACTTTTATCGCTCCCAGACGAGCAGCGACCACTCGGAAAGAACTGATAGGAATGGAATGAATGGAGAGGGAGGTGAGATTGATCAATCAATAATATTGATCGATATTGAGAACAATTTGCATAGTAAAATAACTCCGGAAAATTTTCCCTAGATTGTTTTGGGTTTCATTGCAGTAGTCATAAAGTGATATCTTCATCTCAATGAAATTTGATTGACAGCTGCTGTTTGATATCTCATTTAAGTTCTATATTCGAGTCATTCGAATATCAAGTGACAGATTAGCGAGAAACCCGTCTGCAGCGATGTCCGAGTGGTTAAGGAGATTGACTAGAAATCAATTGGGCTCTGCCCGCGTAGGTTCGAATCCTGCTCGCTGCGAAATTTTATAAAAATGTCATTCTTTTTTAAAAATTAAAATTGACTTGTTTTAATTTTCTGATTCTTTATTTTGACGGATTGCTTAGACTGGCAGAATTGCAAGAATTAGAGAAATATATGAGAAGCGGAAAGAAATACACCACGCAAAGTTGAAATAGCAGGAAAAGCTGAGACCAAACAATTGCAATCTATCAAACAATCGTCGCGGTAGGCAATTCTCATACAAATAGTGCATTTAATTTAAACATTTAAAATAATTATTATTCAATCTACAGCCGTAAAGTTTAGAGCCATTTTCAAAACTTGGAAAGAGGAACGCGCGTCATACTGCTGAATATTGCGCACCGCGTGTTTGCGAAGCCGTTTTGAATTTTATCATTCGAGTTTTCCTGATTTTACTCATTTACTCGCTCAGTTCAATTATTTATCATCATTTTATATCGCTCGGAAACAATAGTTGACCCTAATGGTGCCTTCGAAATACGTATCTGTGCAGTTTACGAACGTTTTTCACACGTTTTCTTCGTTTTATCCTCAACTAACGCCCGCAGTTGTTGCAGATTGCGGGTGCTGTTCTCCCTGTTCAGGGAGCGCCACTTTCAAGCAGCTCATCATGGTGACCAAGTTATCAGCACAGAAGTACAACGGAGCGCGAGGAAAGGTAAGCGCGCGCGTTTTTCTATCACCTCGCCACATTGATTGGCGGTTGTTCACGGCATGCCGGGAAAAGGTTACTAAGAGTTATGCACCTGCACCAATTGAATATTACAATCGAATGACAGTTATTTGTCACTTTCCTTAAGGTGTTGGTGGATTATATTTGACAAAACTGTGCATTAAACAGGGATTTATTACGAAATTCCAGGCGGATCTCGTCAAGAAAATCACGGAGAAGTTGCTGAGGGTCGCGCCGGGCGACGTCGACGCTGAGCTCGTCTGGACGACTTACGGACTGAGCCAGAAGACGTGCGGCAAGCACTCCGGAGTCTCCAATCCCAAGTGCGTTCGGCCGATCAATGAACGAAAGTATCGTAGTCCGCATTGAGTTTGATTGCTTTTTGATGTCGACAGTGGCGAGTGCTAAATCTAATCCATTTTTTAATTATAACTGACCTGAATGTTCGAACGCCATAGAGAATATTCTGTTAGTTATGATGAGCGAATGAAGAGGGCTTGTTAGAGAACAGGGTAAATGAAGAGATTAGACTGGACGTGATAGATATGTGAAAGCAATGGACTGCCTTTCATCCGCGCCTAGGTTGGAAAATCCGGGTGTGCTTCGTTACCTTAACTCGGACAATACTGGTTGCAGGGAAACGAACTGCTAGTATAATAGTGCTAGCGAGAGATTTGAACTGCAATTGGAGATATTCGGACCGGGCATCATTGCAGGGCAATAGGGCGTTCTAAGCCTACACGTAAACATAATTAAGCCTATCTCTTTCAGGGCAACGAATTGCAAGGAGAATCCGTACTGCCTCGGCCGACTGGGAATAGAGAAGTTCGAGAAGCTGATCAAGAAGTCGGAGGATCTGAGGAATGAGAAGATTGTCCAGTCAGACAGGTGGGCAGTCGAGTATGAATATTGATTACTTGGGTGTAATATAGTAAAAAAGAATATACATGAAACCTCTGTTAAGTGAGCAGTGGGGTAGCTATTCGAGGCCACGTTGCAACGCCTCTCCCTCCGCGGATTTTGTAGTCAGGAGACGCGTTGCAACGTTGCTACCCGGCTTCGAATAGATGAACTGTTTAGGCATAACCTCCCATCATTCTCGGTTTTTCCAGATCTCATTTCCATTTTAAAATATTATTAATCAATATTTTGTAAATTTTGCGGGTTCAGACGCGATGCGGCGAAGCAGCCGTGCGGGCTGGTCAACTGGGCCAACTTCTGCTACGTCAACAGCTTCCTCCAGGTGATTTACTGTTTCATGCATTCCGTTAGGACTCACTGTGGAATACGTTCCTAATACGACTCTGCCACTATTGCGCAAAAATATTGTTGTTAAACCCTGTTGCACGAATCCAGGGTGTAGGACCTCCAGGTTCTTTGTTGTCACGGTATTTCGATACGCGGTTCATGTGCAGTCTGTTTTTGATGTTTCACAAGAAGACCATCTCACTAAAAGTGTATTAGACACCAACAAGGACCTTTCGGGGTGTATGTACTCCAGGTGCGTACTTGCCACAACCATTCCATAAGGGGCATATGTGGCATGTATTTGATAAGTCCCTGTTAGACACCATGTCACTAATAGTATTTTACGCACATGACAACACGAATCCTTCGGTATTCCCCCTCCCCCAGGTGCTTTGATGTCTCAGACATTCGATATGGTTTCGATGCGTGACTTGTATTTGATTGTATGCCACCAAAAATTCACTATTGAAATACCGTTAAAACACGGGGCAGTTGCATCTTCTTTTTTCATGCTATTACACTGCCTACCGAGAGATAGCCGGGAAATGGAAAGTGAAAGTGCACCTCAGTGTGATAGGCGGCAGTGTAACCAGTGTAACCCGGCGCGTTCAGGCTACAACAAATCTATATCTTTTTGATTGCAATAGTGAATTTAGTGATCTCTCGGAACGGGTTTGCAAAACACAATTTGACGCTGTGCTTATCTCATAGGCTGTGTTTACTAAATACCGAAATGGATAAACTACTGCATAGATAAACTGTCTACGGCGCTAGGTCGGATGATAAGTCATGGTGGTATTGTGAAGTAGTTCTTATCCGGACTGTCTTCCACATCACGTCTTATCTCCTTGCAGATCTGGTTCAACGACCCGGCCTTCCGTCAGATCATCTACGATTGGCGGCCTTCGGACGCCTACGTGATGTGAGTTGTAGGGCCGGCTAATAGGCGCAATGGTCTCACTCTCTCCGTTCTATACATGATCTTGCTCGCCCGGAATGCCTATAGCGTCTCTGGAACGAACAGAATCAAACAGCTGCGTGCTAATTGATGTCGCTAACCCACTTCATATAATTTCGCAATATGCGACATCGATAAGCATACTGCAATTAGTAGACAGGAGCGATGATCGGGCCCTCTCGAATAGCCACACTCTCGTTCTGAGAGTCATTCTCATGCTCACTCTCTTTCTCCCTCCTTGCAGTCCTGCTCCGCCGGCGATGGACGTGCAGCAGGTGATGAACGCCCTGCAGCATCTCTTCTTCACGCTCGACACCACGCCCTACGTGAGTATACCATTCTAAACAGGGTAACTGCCATGGACTAGTGTTGCATATACTTATGTAATAGTAGTAGAGGGTGTGCAATAGTGTGCAATTGGGATGGCTATTCGATATGAGGTAGCGAGACTGCTACGACTCCCCTGGCCTAATTTTGCAATCCAGAGAGATTGAACCGTACCAGTCTCGCAACCTTGTCTCTTCTTACTAACCTTCAATTACTAGCCATTAAATCCGAATATGACTGCACGTCTGATATGTTGGTTTTTTTACTGTTTAGTTATTTGAAAAGAGAATCGATCGTGCATTGTTGCAAGCGAGTTTTCCGTCTTCACATTGACCTGTTGTAGCGGGAATGCAACTGGGATCAAATTAAAGCATAATTTCAGGAAGACGCGAACGGCGAGGAGTTCTGCAAGGCGCTGCGCCTGAATGAGGAGCAGCAGGTACGGTAGCATGGGAGGAGTACGGTAGCCGCATTGGGCACTGTGGTGTAGATGCAGGAAGGATGAGAAAGGCGATATTTCTAGTAAAAATCTGGAACTGTAAAGCTAAACATTTTTTATCCGACTTGGTAAATTGAGGCTATTGCTTTCTTACTAGTCTTGAGCCTTCCGCGATGTTTGATCCTGAGTCGGCCGTGTCTGGCAATAAAAAAAACAAAAAAATATATTTTCAGTGAATGAGTTATGTTCTGGGATAGTAAGCAGACCCCATTAGATATGTGTTGTTTATTCTAGAGAATTTAGTTATGCTGTTTTCGAGTACTAGGTACTCTGATGTTGCGAGAGGGGGTCATACTTCAAAAAGTCTTCCGACTGCAATCCAGTTTTTTGCGCACTTTCCAAATTTCAATTTTCATGATCGCGAGAGAATCCAATGTCTCTGGCAGTCTGATGCTGCAGTGGGTTTTCTTGACATGCAAAATTGTGATTCCACGATCTCATTCTGATACTGATTCTGGAGGGTGAAACAAAAAACATTGCTGAAAATTGTGCAACGCACGCGGACAATCCTGCTTGGCTATTTGCGGTTGCTTCATAGTTTAACATCTTGTGCGAATGATGCCTCTTCGATCTTGAGCACAGTTCAATCGATATCATGACGAGCTAGAGTTAGCGCAAGCACGAGGCTGCATCGTGTTGTACTATCTTGAGTGAACTCTGCGACTTGCGATTTCGATAAAAGCGTTTCAATCACCAATTCAATAAACATTCAGGACGCGCAAGAGTTCACGGTGATGTTCTTCGACTCTATCGATCGGAATCTGATGAAGCACCCGAACGGCTTCGAGATGAGGGAGCGCATCCAGGAGAGATTCAATGTGAGTGCCACTCACGCGATGTTGACGAATAATTGAAATTAATGCACGTCATAAGCATGTCGAGACCAGTGGTCGAAAGAGTAGGGCACAAAAATTGTAAAAAGTGGGTACGTTTTTACAACTTAATCAAAAAAATGCTAAAAAAATTGGTATGTTTTCTACTTTTGCTCTGGTCTGGACTGCAAAATCCGGGCATGTTATGTCATTATGGACCTACTTTTCGACCACTGGTCGAGACCATAAATTTAGTGTGTGGTTGTGAAGATTCTCTAGTCATTGAGAGTGCGCTAAACTCAGTTTAATTCTAGAAGTTTAGTGAAGCGAGATATTATTTCTTAACAAGATGCCACATAATTTCTTGGCGTATTTCCGTTCCGATCATTATATTACTGCTAGTCGAATCCCGGACATTTGATTGACGTCGAGTTCCAGGGCTTACAAAGACGAAAAATAAATCTGTATCCAGCCGAAGCTTTCCATTTTGCATTCATCGGTGCTTTGCGCTATGAGCGGGAGAGTCCTATTAACATGTGTAATGACGATTTGCTTTGCGCTCAAGCGCTGTTTCGATTAAATTTTTGTTTTATATTATGGGAAACAACGTCCGAATTACTAAACGCAATTGAAAATATTGATCTTTAGTAGGAAGGTGTGGCTCGAATTTGTCAGGTGTTAGATATGTATATATCTAAGATCTTTAACATATCTAACACCTGACAAATTCGAGCCACCAGAAATTTTCGAAATATGCTCCTGATATGGAATGTGATTTTACATCCTATGCGAAACCACGCGCTGCTCTCGCCGAACTCCCGCCTGACTTGCTCGCCTGTTAGAGGGTGCGAGAGAGCACACGGAATGGAGAGAATCAGATAATTACTCCCCGCGGGAGTAGTATGTGTTTTCCAACGTACAACGGGGGAAAAGGGCATGTTTCTATGGCGACCAACAAGTTCTGACAAAATGGAGAAACAGAGAAATAAAAGGCATGTGATAGGGGAGGGATCGAGGGAGATTAAAGTTAATATAAATAATTTTAAAAATGATTGCATTTCCAGGGAAGGCAAACGTCAAGTCTGCGATGCAAGTGCGGCCACCACTCGGATAATTCCACCAAGTATGGGCTTGTTTTTGTTGTTGTTGTTTTTAACGTGTTGTTGTCGAGTGGAGTTACAAGAGCATTTGACCTAGTCATTTTCTATTATTCGTCATTTGGTTTTTGATTGCATTTGCCGGCATAGATCGAAAAGTATGTAGATATCGACATGCCAAAAAACGTACCCTCCATTAGCAAACATATCGAACTTTCTTCATCACATTATCGGCCCCATTGAATGAATAAATAAAAACGTGGTCCCGTTCTGGGAAAATGTGCCGCAGCTGAGGAAAACCTACCGCAGTCTCAAAATCCGATTTTCACGTTATGATTCGCGGGCATGTTTATTTTAGCCAGCGATGAGCACAAGGTAAACTGTGATACACCGTTGGATAGAGGATGTCGAGAATAACCAGAATCATAAAAAAGCGGCACATTTTTCTCAAAAATAAAATTCTTAAAAATTTTAAACTTTTTTGCGCAGCATGACTTTTCGATCTCTGTTTGCCGGGTCCTTACTCGGCGAATAGTATTCGAATTGGGCACTAGGTCGGATGAGAACCATGGCGTCATGCCGCCTTTGATATGTCAAAGGCGGCATCACGTCATGGTTCTCACCCGACCATAGATCGAAAAGCATGTAGATATCGACATGTCAAAAAACGTACCCTCCCTTAACAAATACATTGAATATTCTTCATCATATTATTGGCCCTGTAAAATGAATAAATACAAACGTGACCCCGTTCTGAGAAAACGTGCCGCTGCTGAGAAAAACGTGCCGCAGTCTCAAAATCCGATTTTCACGTTATGATTTGCGGGTACGTTTATTTTACCCGGCGATGAGCAAAAGATGAAAAGTGATACACCGTTGGTTAGAGGGCGTCAAGAATAATCAGAATCTTCAGAAAGCGGCACGTTTTTCTCAAAAATAAAATTCTTAAATTTTTTAAAAATTATTTGCGTAGCATGACTATTCGATCTATGCACCCGACATAGTACTATCGAATTGCCATCACTGCTTATTCCATCTCTTCTCTACTTGCAGGTTCTCTGCCCTCAACCTCTCGATCGACGGGCACACGACGCTCAGCGGCGCCATCAGGGGATACTTTGCGGACGAACGGTGAGACGACTCTCTTAGATTTGCATAGTCTCTCGCGACTATAGGGACTAGAGAGATGTCGATTGGCGATAATGCAATTGATAAGACATTTAACCCTGATTTTTTTAAAATATTTTTTTTCCCGAAGAACCCCGCGCTCTATTAGAATTTGAGTACGCATGGGTGGATATGCAACGTTCGAAACCAGGGGTTACCTGGTTGTCCCTTTTTTATTTGAAATTTTACGACTGAATTTTAAGTTTCTTAAAACTTTAAGAAATGTCTTGTTTTAATCTTGATTTATCCTAATCAATATTCTCCCCTTCAGGCTGTCCGACTTCTCGTGCTCTGGCTGCGGGCAGCGGGGCGGAGTGGTGAGGGAGACGAGCATCGACCACCTGCCGCCCGTGCTGCTGCTCTCGCTCAATCGATACGTCTACGACAGGTATGTAGAAGAGAATTTATCAGTCTTCGCGGGGGTACACGCTGATCATGGGCTAAGTACCTGCCATTCTTCTTCAGTCAGATTCCAACAGTAGTCATCCATTTTTCACTTTCTTCCCTCCACCTTTTGCGCGGCCTTTCGTTTTGACTTCACTAGTAGTCAGCGGCATGCACCCATCGAAATAAAATGGTGTGCAAGCATTTGGGTAATTGCATCTGCGCCATGTCGAGAAGATCGCAAAGGGATGCGAAATCGAGAAAGTTGATAGTTGCCGCGCCGATTGTGGTTGCGCATGGGCGGTATAGTAGGAGTGGAGGGGTAGCCCCGATTATTCCCGGTAGAGCTCTCTTTTAAAAAAATTTAATAATGTTTTTGAGTAGTGCTGAAGTTTTATCCATTACCATGCACTAGAATTATTACCTGAACGTGTTGAATTGAGAGGAGGATAATGAGTACTGCAGCAACACTGGTCGCCGCAAGAAGCTGAAGACGCCGCTGCAGTATCCGCGCGTGCTTAACGTGGACGGACTGCCGCACAAGGAGCAGCTGTCAGCGGAAGACAGCAGGTTGGAGGAGGGTGAGGGGGAGGGAGTTACGGAGGATTGTAGGCCACGCCCATTGCAAAAATCCTCCCAAAATTAATGAAAAATCATTAGCAAATTTTGGGGATTGGCATTTTGAAAGTTGTGTGAAGGCTGCCTAGGCACAGTAGTGCTATGCATTGGAATCGAATACGGACATTTTGAGAAACACGTGATGATCTTGACGAACCGATCTTAAATAATATTTTCCTCACTTACATGCGAGCTGTCATTAACACACTTATATTTATCACATATTGTAAAATTCCAGCTTGAATAGGTAACGCGCGGTGTTGCAGGATATTTTGAAATGAGAGCAGGAGAATTGGCATTTCAAACGGACATGAAATGTGTATCGTGGCGTCGGCCAGATAGCCAGCGAGTGAACGTCTCTGATATACAGTGGTCGAAGAGTAGGTCCAAAATAACATAACGTGCCCGGTTTATGAAGTCCAGACCAGTGCAAAAATGGAAAACGTGCTCATTATTTTAGTAATTTTTGATTAAGTTGTAAAAAATGAACCCATTTTCAGCGATCTCATATTAAAAATTTAGAAACATGCCCTTTTTTTAAATTTTTGTGACCTACTCTTTCAACCACTGCTGATGATCATGGAATACCATCATTCAGATACGAGCTGTCGGCGGTAATGGTGCACGAGGGCGACAACGCGGACTGCGGCCACTACTGGGACATCATCCGCCATCCCTTCTCGGGAGTCTGGTTCAAGTACAATGATAAGGTGAGTGGGAAGCAGGAATCTGACTGGGATGTGTCTATTGGCTGAACAATCGAAGAAGGAAAATATACGACATAAATCCTGCAGATCGTGAAAGAGACGAAGGCGCCCGGCGTCGAGACGGAGAAGGAGACCACACTCTCGAAGGTAATATTAATATTATTTTGCAACGATATTTATGATTTTATTTCTATTATTGTTGATGTTATTAATAATCTGTTCGTTTGCATTCGAAAAATTTCCATTTGAACGAAATAAATGGTTACGAGGTCGTTTGAGCTTGACGGTTGATCTCGTGCTGCAGAGTTGACACTTGTTTGCACTGGAAATAGGGGAGCAATCCCTCTTCTCTTGTTTCGTCTTATATAACATTACAATTTATAGCTGTCAAAATATTGCTGTTCCATTTTTTTGGGATTTATTATGAATATTCACCTATCAATATTTCAGCCCAACATCGACCTCAAGTACTGCTACGGACTGGTCTACCGGAGAAGGGAGGGACCGACCAGAGAACCCCGCCATCCGCCGGAGGAGATCAGCGGGAAGTGGACCAAGGCGGTGAGTGATTATCGATTGATTGATTGATTGGGCGGCATGACTCATGAATCCGGATAATAGGGTAGTGTCGGATGACTACCCTGTCGGATGGGTTATCAAACTGCCGTTTCAGCAATTTCACATGCTTCAGCTGTTGCAAGAAATGTCCCGCTTTTCACTATAATTTCGGTTGTATTTCTCTAGTAAACAAGACCATATATTTACAATTATTTAATATTATTTCAGATGGACCACAAGTTCTACCGGATGACGGACGCGGACGCGCAGGCGAGCGAGTGAGTGCACTTAACGGCACGGTTGAATTGGAAGAAAACGACATTTTGCCTTAATGCATAGGGTTTTCATAGAATACGAGAGATAATAGGGAATGAGTGATGGCAATACTCGCATTACAGGATCACGCTGGAGGAAGTGAGCGCGCGGCACCGTGTCGTCGGCGAGCACATGGCAGCACTCGAAGTGAGGAATGAGGGAGGGGTGCTACGAGGACATGAGGTCATAGTCTTTCCAAAAAAGAAAAGTGCCTCTACATACTTAGAAAATTCCGATCTGGGGGGGGGGGTATTCTTTCACAGTTTTGGGCAATTCCCAAAATAAATTGGGCATCCCCAATTGTATTTCGCAAGTCGCTCCGTCAACGGAGCGGTTGCCCAAAACACTCAAAACGTTAAACATTGCCATCCATCATAATCATTATATTTTTTGTACCCCAAAGTACTCGAATCAACGCACCTCTCTGACCATTGTATTCACTTGCGGGTGAAGCATCGGGGCACCGAGACCCGTCGTTTATTTATATCAATTCCGTGGGTCAGATTTTTTTTTCTTATTCCGTGGGTCAGATTTATGATTTTCACCTTTGATCTTTGAATTACAGTATACCAATCAATAATTAGCATTGGGCCAACTACCGTATACCAATCGATAATTTGCCATGGGTCAAAGTTTCTAGAATGTTCCAGAAAGTTCGAAAATGTTCCAAAGCTTCTAGAATGTTTCAGAAAGTTCGAAAATGTTCCAAAGCTTCTAGAATGTTCCAGAAAGTTCGAAAAAGTTCCAAAGCTTCTAGAATGTTCCAGAAAAAAAGAGGGATAGAATGGGAGAGAAAGGGAGAGAGCGGGAGAGAGGGAGAGAGGGTTAGAGTGGGAGAGAAAGGGAGAGAGGGAGAGAGAGGGAGAGAGGGAGAGAGATGGGAAGAGGGAGAGAGAGAGAGATAGAGAGATAGAGAGATGGGGAGAGAGCGAGAGGGAGAGAGGTATAGAGGGAGAGAGAGGGAGAGAGAGAGAGAGAGAGAGAGAGTGAGAGAGGGAGAGAGAGGGAGAGAGATGGAGAGAGGGAGAGAGAGGAAGAGAAGGAGAGAGAGGGAGATAGTGGGAGAGAAAGGGAGAGAGGGAGAGATGGGGAGAGGGAGAGAGGGAGAGAGAGGGAGAGAGGAAGAGGAAGAGGGATAGGGAGATGGAGAGGGGGGGTGAGGGAGAGGGAGAGAGAGTGTGTGAAAGAGAGGGAGGGAGAGAGAGAGAGAGAGAGAGAGAGAGAGAGAGAGAGTTGGAGAAATAGGGAGAGGGAGAGAATGAGAGAAATAGGGAGAAAGCGCGAGGGAGAGGGAGGGAGTTTTATCTATATGACGCTCATTTGCGGGTTGCTTTGATCACTGTGCCTTTTCCCCAGATTTTCTATAATTGCCATTAAAAAGCTGATATAAAGTAGGGTGTAAACTAACGAGTTATGCCACAACGATCGTATGCAGGTGAAGCCGGACCGTGCGAACATGAAGCGGGCGCGCGACCTCGCCTTCCTGCCCACCGCCCTGCTGGGAGGCATCCTCACGACGGAGTACACGAGGTTTGAAGAACTACTCCTTTTGCGAGAGTGGATGATGCAGTGGTGTGCTATGAAAGGTTAAGCTTTTTTAATACGCACCCCCGGACCAGAAATTTGGAAACCCGGTAGCCAGCAGGTTGACGACCGGGGAGGGGGAGGGGAAGGCCACTAGGCCGACTTGACGGCCTCCCCCCCCCCATAGCGTAACCCCCGCGTAACCCTCGTGGCGGTTAACCGCGGGTGCGCCCATAGCCGAAACACGCTACCCCGGCTAGGCAAAACACGCGGCCCCGGACCACTTAACCTTCCAAGCGCACCACTGGGATGATGATCAAATGAGAACGGCTCATATAACTCAAAATTGCAGAGCTGCGAAGATCAAGGATGAGCTGGCCAACATAACCTACGAGCTGGATCAGACGACTTGCGAGGTACGGTAGGGTGAAGGGTACTGTAGACTCCGGAAAGTACGGTGAGGAATGGTATGTTAGGAGAAGCTGTTAAGAACTAGTCGCTTGTGAGGGGCTACTAGGCACTTTTCCGCGTCACGCTATCTATACGTTCAGTGGAGTGGTAGTGACTTTAATTCCTGCGAAGTTCCAATTCACAAAAAAAACGAATCTAAATCAAGCACGCTGTGTAATCTTCTCTACTACGGTAGGTAGAAGAACCTGTATAGCACTTGTAGAGCATCTGTAGAGACAGTTACAAGTATGCTCAATATAACAAGAGGGTTGGGAGGTGGTGTAGGCTAGTGTTGTGCAAATGAACAGAAAAGTGTATTCTGAACGACGGACCGCTCGAGAAATTCGAACAGCTCGAAAAGTGAACACCCGCGAGGAGAGGGAATGTGACACTGTAGGCCTAATGTCAGGCACTTTGTCGCGTCACGCTCTCCTGATGTTCAGTTTAGCTGGCCTGATTCAATGTTTCTAACTGATCCGGGACAACAAATTAAAATTTATCATTCTGATGTTTCCTTCTTGTCAAAGTCATTTGTACGATTTTGTATTACATTTGTTGATAGGAATTTGACAGAGATGAATCGGGAAGGATGAGGTAAAATGAAAAATGAGTTCAAAATTTCTGTAATTCGAAATGGCCGTCTCATTATCAGAAAGCGAATGTCTCTCATTGCAGGAGGACGACAAAGCGTCCGCATCGCAGAGCGAGAGTGATCTGAGCAGGTGAGAGTTGGCAAGGGGGCGGAGCTTACGGGATGGGGCGTGTCATGGCTTACAATGACACGCGCTCACCTCCTCCAGTGTGATCCTGCAAGTCATGGTTAGGGGCGGAGCTAAGATGTCCTGTTTGCAGCCCGCATAAGCGCAAGAAGAACGTGCGCCGGCGCGTCAAGTCGATGTACGACAAGCGGCTGGAGCAGGTGTGGTGGTCTTTGATTACTATTTCTTGAAAGATGGGAAAGGCAGGCAGTACTGCTCTTTCTAGCTAATTCGTATTGTCTATTTGGTTACTAATATGGCGGGAATGTTACTGTGCGGATGAAATCATAATTGACGAAATCTGACGGAAACTTGAAGCTTTTTAAAATGTAAAAAATGAGCAATTACATTGTGGCTTCACAGATAAATGATACATTGTCGGGTTTGCGACACTACAATATCAACGCGATTTTGTTTTCAAAAATAAATTTTAAAAAAATTTTTCCCTGCTTGCCACATTCCTATTGAATGAAGTCGAGTGAATGGGAGGAGTTAATTATAATAATTTAATTAATTTAATTTGCAGGTAGAGATCGCTAACTCGCTCTCGCCGACGAGCATCACGCTGTGCCCGCACGAGCGCATCTCTTACGATTCGGTGAGTGGCGAGGCTGATGCTCTCGATCCAGCACATTCTCTCCCTTGCTCTAACCATAGAGAGAGAGAGAAAGAGAGAGTTCTTTCAATGCAAATGTTTGAATTACAACACGAAAAATATAATTTTGATACAAAAATATTTCAGATTTTGTCCTGAGATTTGGCATTTCGGTTTTGAGTTACGCACTTCTCACTTACCATCTTGTGATCAGTTGGGACAATCGTTCTTCGTAGGTTATTTGCAAAAAAAACTATTAATCAATCACTTTATCTCATCTCTCTATGGTTGTTGAACTGGTTTATTAATAAGAACCAATTAATTTAAAAATTAATTAATATAATTAATAATTATTAATTATTACATTATTATTCTTGGCAGGTGATCTCTGGCGAGGTGAAGGCGGTGAATCGGGCGGGCGCCGAGAAGCTGTGCAAGGACTACGGGCTACGGATGAACATCGTCACGGAGGAGGGCGTGGCCAGGAGAGACCAGCTGAGGACGGGGTGAGGAGGGAGGGGGATACGGTCGTGTTACTGTATCGCACGGGACAGTTTCATGAGAAGGAATCCCGTAGGTAGGTAGCGTAGAAAGGATTGGCAAAGATGTAGGGGTAGCCAGCTGAGGTCTGAGAGAGGAGAGGTGGCTACGGCGCAATTATTGTGGGGATAGGGGATACGGCATGGCAAGTGGGGATCTGAAAAAGTGGAAGTGACTATAGGATACGGAAACGTATTGCTCATTTCATGGCTGCAGTGTAGGGGAAGTGGAAAAAATTCAAGAACTTGAGAATGGAAATTGGTGGACGCCAGGTGTCTGCGAGTGCCAGGATGGAGTTAAGTGCAGTGAACAACGAGTGCGGCGATCAATCTGGGTCTCGCTTTTCTAAAAAGCAAAAAAAAATAACAAATTCAATTATTTGATGTCCAGCTTCTTGATCACAATCGGAAGTCACTGTCGCAATCGATAATCAATAATCCTACCGTATGCTCTGTTACCGTACCCCCAACTGCAGGCTGGAGGTGTGCATGGAGTGCGTGCAGGAGAAGACGCGCGAGGTGCACTTCACGAGCAGACTCGAGGAGGACGCCGCGCTGGCCGTGAGGATCGGCAAGGAGGTCAACACGAGGTACGGTAGATGGGGGGATAAGGTATGAGGGGTAAAAGCTACTGTGGACATTTTGTTAAAATAAATAAGTTGACTGGGTCGGTATTTGGCAAGCTGTAAAATCCTTAGAGCCAAAACATTTATGATGATTCTGTTAGAAAAACACCCGTTGAATTTGGGTACCGACAATGTTTGATATTCTTTTGATCGCAGTTGTTAGTGATCTCGCTGGAAGTCGTAGTAGAAAATAAAATATTACGCCATAATCATAGATCGAAAAGTATGTAGATATCGACATGTCAAAAAACGTACCCTCCATTAGCAAACACATCGAACTTTCTTCATCATATTATTGGCCCTGTAAAATGAATAAATAAAAACGTTGTCCCGTTCTGGGGAAACGTGCCGCAGCTGAGAAAAACCTACCGCAGTCTCAAAATCCGATTTTCACGTTATGATTCGAGGGCATGTTTATTTTAGCCAGCGATGAGCACATGGTAAAAAGTGATACACAGTTTGATAGACGGCGTCGAGTATAATCAGAATCATAAAAAAAGCGGCACGTTTTTCTCAAAAATAAAATTCTAAAATAATAAAAAAAAAAAAAAAAAAAAAAAATCAAATCAAAAATAAAAAATAAAAAATAAAAATTTTAAACTATTTGCGCAGCATGACTTTTCGATCTCTGGCCATAATTCACACATTTTGCCAGTTCCATACACTAAAATTTTCCAACTTTCTCGATCATTTGATATGCGCAATTGAATGTAGCAGGAGACTTCTCTATCTCTTCCAAAAAAATCATCCCCCCTATCCTTGACGCGAGATGATGGGAGTGTTTAGTTTTCCCCACAAACAGCCTCTCTGTTCATTGTTCATCTTCATTATGGGACCATAGGTGGGCACCATCGAAGCCAGCTGTGAAACACCCCCTATTTTCGGATTGGACACCCCCCGTTTTTGGAAAATTTTGCCACAAAAACTACGATCATTTTCGATCACCCCCCCCCCCCCTTTCGACCCTAAACTCCCCCGGTTTTCGATTTCCAGCTCGAACCCCGCCCATCTATGTATGAGAATCTCTGCAGATGCTCGGTGAAGGCGTTCTTTAACAAGAAGCCTCCTGCTGATACCTTCTACATCGCGAAGAGCGCGCTCGCCAGCTTCAAGAGGGACGCCCAGAGGGAGAGACAGATGAAGATGGTCAGTGATTATCTATAATTCAGTTGATTAATGCCAATGTAAAGTGGATCGAAGCGATATCACGGGAAAACTCAACAGGAAATGTTATTTTTATTGTTGAAAACAATTGGTGGCAAATATTAACATGGCGTCAAAATGAAGCAATACAGATAATGCTGAGGCAAGCATTTTTTGAAATACTTTTATAATGTGTGCAAAACAGGGGTCAAAAAGTACGTCAAAAAAACCCAGCGTACCCTACTCGTTTTGTGGCGGTTGGAAATTTTTAGGCAAAACGTACCCCTCGAAAAATTTGGGAAAAATTTTTATCGATAAAATATAATATAAATATCATGTAAGTAAATGAATTTAGCGAGGAAAGAAGAGAAAGGATGCACGCGAAGGGCACCACGAGAGGCCGCACTTACTACCACCCCACCGCTATTTATTCAGTGTTAATGAGCTGGGTCTAACTTCTCGGCGGAATTGTGAAGCTCAGCCTTTGTTATTTTTAAAGCGGAAAACAGCAATCGATAGCTAAAACACGTGAGATTACAAAAATCGTGCCCCGGTTAAAAAGAAACGTACCCTTTGATGTGTATGACGGGGAATTCTGAGTTGAACTCAAAGCTAGGTCGCTTGTAATTAATTAGGTAATTAGCTATTTAAGGCACGTTTATTTTTGACGAGGACACGTTTTTTTCACACTTTCGGGACTGCTTAATCGATTTCAATTTTTTATCGTAAAAAATTGCCAAAACGTACCCTACCTAAAATTTTGGCGACCTAGCGACATTTTTGCACCCCTGGTGCAAAAATGTGCACTTTTTTGTCTAGAACACAGCCGATTATTGTTATTCTTATGGTGGAGAACATAGATCGAAAAGTATGTAGATATCGACATGCCAAAAAACGTACCCTCCATTAGCAAACATATCGAACTTTCTTTATCACATTATCGGCCCCATTGAATGAATAAATAAAAACGTGGTCCCGTTCTGGGAAAACGTGCCGCAGCTGAGAAAAACCTACCGCAGTCTCAAAATCCGATTTTCACGTTATGATTCGCGGGCATGTTTATTTTAGCCAGCGATGAGCACAAGGTAAACTGTGATACACCGTTGGATAGAGGATGTCGAGAATAACCAGAATCATAAAAAAGCGGCACATTTTTCTCAAAAATAAAATTCTTAAAAATTTTAAACTTTTTTGCGCAGCATGACTTTTCGATCTCTGGTGAAGCTGTGGTGAAGCTTTACTGTGATTGTGAAACTCAATTTCAATGTGATTTTCAATAAAAACTGTGTTTGTTTTGTAAGCCACTCGAAACTGAGAAGAACTATTAGGACTGATCGGTATGGCGTTAAAGTGATTTCGAAGCATAACTTCATTGGGGGTGATTTTTAAATATTTTTTTCGAAATAAAAATGTAATGTTTTGAATGTTTGCAGCTTGCGACCTCTCGCACTGCATGCTTATATTTCAAAGTACAACTTAGGAGTAGGGCGAGTTTTCAAAAATATTTCTAAAAAAATAATATATAACCAGTACCATTCAGCTCGTTCCCTCTCGCTCGACGTGGACGATCGGCCCGGCGGACGCAGCCCGTGCAGCAGTGGGAGAGACGGAGAAGGAGCAGAGGAAGAGGAAGAAGAGAGAGCAGAGAGAGGCTGCGGGAGGAGGAGAGACAGGCGAGGAGGAGGAACAGCCCGTGGTGAGGAAATGCACTAATTGGACATGATTAAAACCAACATTGCTCTTTTTTGCAATCGTTTTTTTCCTGAAAATTAATTCTACTCGCTGAACTTGGTATGACAGAATAGTTGATCCTGAATCGGGCTTAGTTTTGTGATCACGTATTGAGGGAGCATTGGCGAGAAAGAATTGCACTGTTCATGAGGAGCGCGTGGACACCGAATCGTGCGGGTGTAATCATAATTTTATTTATTTTCCTGTGTTATGATAATTGCGCTTCTCTCTTGCCTTCTGTGGTAGTATAGTGTTTGCAACCCGAAATTACGGGTTGATCAGAATGCAATTCAACATTTTTGCTGTGTTTTTTTTCTAATCTCAAATAAGACGGCGCTCATCTAATGAATGAGGAAACCTTTTCTCGATGCCTTTATTTGGCGGTAATCTTGTACAATAGCAGACGAAATTCGCTCGATCGGAACCGGAAGACGGTGGGAGGATGAGAAGGAACGGGAACGGACCGAGGAGGGAAGATGAGGAGGAGAGAGATACAATCAGCGAGGATGTCGAGGAGACCGTACGGTGGGTGTGCAGGAATCACTACGATTCAGTGGATCTCACTGTCAAAATTTGTCATACTGCTGCTCTTTTTCCTTCGTTAGAGAGGTAAAGGAAATGGCTCTAGCGATTTGGTTACACAAAGCACCAGGTTGCTTACCGTTGCACAGATTCTTGATGTCCTTGAGTAAGAGCTCATTTGTGATTACGCTGCTTTTTGACTCTCATAAAAAACAAATTTAACTGCGCTTTGACATAACCAATTATCCAATGACGTGTGGTAATAACACCTGCGAATTCCGGAAAATGCATGCCAGCCACTTTATTGTCGCGCAAATTCTTGATACTTTGGAGAAATGATTTTGCAGCAATTCACGAAATTCCTTTCGGAGAAACAATAATCTTTAGCTAATATTACTCTTGAGTAAAATTTGCTGCGTATCTCCCAGCGATGGGTAGGCTGGCCATGTCGGAGTCAGTTGTCCTCAGTTTCACACTGATACGTGCTTTTGAAGTATGTAACGTGATAGGCTACGCTCCTGTCAGTTTTTCGTCGCACAAATTATTGACATTCTGGGGAATTTAGTCTGCATTGATTTGAACGGATTGGGGTAGAATAACAAACATTTCACTTCAAATGATCACATTTAACTGTTTAAAATTGTCTGCGTATTAGTAATTATGCGCGTTATGTCAGATCCAGGTATCCTCTGCGTTTTAGGAAAGTGCGCCTCGAAATTCGAAAGATTAATGTGCACCTGCATAGTTACCGTTGCACCACGTCTTTATGTTCAGGGGAAATAGGACTGCAGTGATTCCATACCGTCAGCCTGTTCAAGGAATAAATATTTCTCTGAAGTAATGATAAAAGCTAGCCTTGCAGTGGTATGATGGACGAGCTGGTGGGCCCGTCGCAGTCGGCCCTCTCCACCAATTCCTCCCTCAATGGACATGCTGCTGCAGCTGCTGCAATGGTCGCAGAGGAGGAAGAGGCGAAGGAGGAGGAAGGGAAGGAGAACGGGAGGAGGGCCAGAAGAAGAGTGAATTACAAGGAGGAGAATACGGAAGAGGAGGAGGAGGCGCGAGAGGAGTGCAAGGTGGGATTCGATGTTCAAATTGTGAATTGTGAGACAGAACTTTGTGATTGACTAGGCAATTTTAACCAGACAATTCTCGGTAAAGTGATCGGTAGAGTGGTGTTTCAAATAGTGGGCATAAAACGGTTCGATCGACTAGGCTAGTATTTACCGCGTGATCTGCCCAAAAATATAAAATTCGAATAAAGTGAATCAGTGGTTTGGCGTTTCACATAGTAGGCATAAAACGATCGCTGTCGACTCGACCAACAGTTCTCTTTCTCGTAGCGAAAAGCAATTCATTCCCGAGTTAAAATAATTGCTTCATTATCTTTCGTACCCATTAATATGCAAACTTTTTCATTGTTCGTTATTCATGCAACGCAGTATCATAATCCATTACCCTGATTTTAATTTTTATTATGCTCGCATTCAGGACGAGCCGATGAAGGAGGAGGAGGGGGAGGAAGAGGACATGCTGATGGACGAGGGGAAGGCAGCGGGCAGCGATCAGGGATCAAGAGAGGCCAAGATGGAGGAAGAAGAAGAGGAGGAGGAGCCCCGAGAGGCAGCAGGAAGGGACTTTGGCAAGAGGAGAAGGGTCAGGAAGCCCAGAGAGGACAGCACCGCATCTGATGAGTAAGCATTTATTTTAATATATTTCCTCTGAGAACTCGACACGCGAAACATGACGGAAGTGTCTTGTTTTTATTTCTAAATTATATATTTTTTTGCTCTTTAGCCTCCACTACTACTACTACCCGGTGCGCTATCCATGTGACAAGTAGCGAGGGCGTTACGCGGAACCTCTCCTGTTCATTGCGATTTTGAAAATGGCGATGAGGATCCTCCCAGTTTTAACTCAATAGAAAACGCAAGAACAACGAAGCAGGCGATACTGTGAGAATGTTACTTGCTCATTCATGCTCATTACTTCCTCCACTCCGCAGTCCTATACTATCTGTGCGCGGACGAATCAATTCTACTCGCCGTCATTGCAGGTCGGATGCGGCCTCGTCGCCGACTGGCAACGGAGAGAACGGGCAGGAGGAGGGAGAGGAGAACGTCAGGTAGAGTGACGCTCTCCTCGATTTGCGTACTCTCTCCTCCTCTCTGGCAGGGTAGAGGCCAGTGCTCCCGTGTATTCATTTTTTTCTGAATATTGAGTACCAGTTAACGACCCTCTCCAACGATTCACAATATTGGTCGATGTGTGCAGCGCCAGCGTACCGTGCTGAATATGCACCTTTCCAAAAAATGAATTTCGATTTCTACAGACCACAGACCGATTATTAGAGCATTCGAGAGAGGAAAGGGGAAAGGAGGAGACTGAGAAAGAGAGATGATGAAATTATCGATTCGCAGAAACGGTAGCAACGACGAAACGAGCAACGAGGACGAGGACAACCAGCCGATCATCTTCAACGAGGCACTCCGATGCGACCACGGTACGGTTGCGGTAGCCTCGGTTACTGTAGGTATCGAGTGGTGTGCGGTAGCTATGTGTAGGGGTTCTTCTGCAATTAGTCAGTTCTTCATTGTTAATGGCATCTGAGTGGTACTTAATTGACAATGTGGAGAAGGCGAGAGTGAGAAAGTTAGAGAATCGCCCTTGTCAGATGGCGTCAACGTCACCGAGTTCCGCCACATGGTTACGACGCACGAGTGGAACAAGCTCTCCAGCTACTTCGACACCGTCTTCGAGGTACTTTAAGAGTGGGACACGGTAGCATTAATGGGGGGGGGGGGCAGTTATCGATTGATATTTGTAATAGTGAATACTCGAGAAGTTGTCGGAATGTGAATCCATATAGTTGAGCAAGAGGGATTATGGTATCGAAATATCGATTGGGAGTAAAATGTTATTCATCAGGTGCCGACGAGGATGCCGTTGTGCGAGGAGTGCAAGAACTCTGATGCAGTGAGTGTTTCTAGTTTTATTTATAATTTCGCACCTGCTCACTTGGTGCTGCAAGCTTAGCTCAATTGCTTAGGGATTTCTGAATTCTCGATCGTGAAGGGGTTGGATAGAAAACAATTTTTATTATCGCCTGATGGAGCGGTGTCTCATGAGTGCGCCAACTGCTAAGATATTCTGGTATCCACAATTATTCCGTGCAATGGTTTCAATGACAAGAATATTTTTGATTATAGTCAGTTTCGTTGAATCAGAGAATTGATTTTCGCTTTTAGGAATTTCCATCTTCTGAGTGATAAAGATGCGCATCAAAAAACTTTTTTTTCCAAAATGGTATTGTTTATTATACACATATACACGTTTGTTTACAGAACGCAACGCTGGACAAGCAGGCGTCCTCTGCGATCCTCAAGGGCCTCAACGAGACCGTCGGTGACATCTTGAAGGCGGCAGAGAAGAGAGTGGCTGCTGCAATGGCTGCAGCTGCAGCAGGCGGATCGGGATTCGCGGAGGGTGAGTGAGGTTTCTAGAAGAGTAGTGTATGAAGCGGAAAACCCGCTAGTATCGTTTTATGTGCAAAGGCGCATCTAAAGTTTTCGCTGAATTGGTGATTGAAGAGGAGTTGGCGGTGCCATGGAATCTACAATTGAATTCAAAAATTGAGGGCAATTGTGCTTTGTGAGATGATATTTTCACAAAATTTTTGTGGCGGAATGACGTTGGAACAGTATCTTATTTATTATGATTTTTTCACAGGCTGCAATTTCACGCGCGGTATCTGCTCGGTATTCATCGACAAAGCGAGAAAGTGGGTTTAAAATTAAAAAAATTTTAATTTGAAATTTTTTATACACTGCGAATTTTCTGTTCCATGCATGCAGTATAAGCAAACATTTGGCGAGTTTCGGTAGTGCTGTTTTGAGATCTTTCTTTTAAAAATATGCATATTCCCTTGTCGATTTCTCGTTCCATCTTTGAACCATACCTGTGCAATATTACAGGCGGGTAATGCATATCACACTTCGTATAAAATAAATTTTAATCACAGGGTGATCAATCCCCGGTCGAGAGGTCGCATGCTGCCGCCGATGTGCCAGGCGTGTCTGCTGTGCGACCACGGCTCGCCCCGCTACGGAACCACGCCCCTGGGTGAGTGATAGGGTTGCTATCTCGAGACGAGATTGTGAGCCCGTTATATACAGTCTCCCTCTCCTAATTTCGCAATGTGAGGAGTGAGAGTATGCGGGCTCGTTACCTATCGTCAAATAGCAATTTGTTACTATTTACTCTACTGATGGTGTAAATTTTTGTATTTGAATTTGGTTATAGACGTCAAAGTAGGTGTCCCGCTACGATACTATAGTTGCGTAGTTGGGTTAGTAAAGTAATTTGGCAGATTTGTGGGGACGTCCTGCATAATTCACTGTATTAGACTCCCTTTACGGATTCACGCTTTTTCTGAGTGAGTGATGACCTTACGTCTTCTCATGCCGGCTTGAAGCCAACCTCTTCTCGAAAATTTTGTTGTTTCAAGTTTGAGGTGCCATTTTATTGCCCATCTCCATGCGGTCTTATGAAAGCGTATTTATGGGGCGTGAATGTGTCATGTCTTATTTACTCGAGGTTGGTGTTTATGGTTGCGTACTTGTCGAAATAGGTACCTAGTAGACGTAAGTAAGGTTATTCAATGGTCAGTGATAGCCCCTAATCAGAATTACGAGCAGAGGTATTGCTCCTGATACGGTTAATTATAAGCAAATTCTAAATTTTTGGCAAGGGTATCGTCAAATTTACACTTTTTTCTCCTCCTGGTGATTGAAGAAAATTGGCTTTTAAAAAAAATTTCAACATGCCTTGCGTCATTCTTTCTTACACGTAGATCGCTGCAGCGTTTCAAGTGTGAGCTATCATGTCGAGCCATCATGATTGCAGGCGGTCGTCCCTTCATCGTGCCGTTCACGAGCGACGAGTGGGAGAAGCTGAGGGACGCATGGGCGGTGGCGACCGATGCTGCAGGTTGGTTGACCAAGGGGGAATAATAATAACAACAACAAAAACAAAAACAAATGTAAACCGTTTGGAAAAATATTTGGTGGAAATAGAATACGACAGAGTGCAAGATGTCAGCACTCTTGCGTTTCAAGTGGCATTTATGCTGATCGTTGTTCTGCTTGAGCAATCACGCGAACTTATTGATGGTAAAAAAACTCTATTCTCTCTTTCCGGATATCCGATTAGGGATTGCGCGTTACCATGGAAGGCATACTATTTGTATACCTGATGATAGAATGTGGGGGAGGGGGAGATGATGAAGTTCAGATGAACTCTTGCTTTCTGCAAGTGCAAGTTCTTGCTCATGGGTATACGTTAATGAGTTGGTGGCTGCTGCAGGTGGCGCATCCGTACCGGACGACGACGACGACGTGGCGGCGGCCGTCTACACCACCCTCGAGGTCGAGCTGTGCCCGATGACTGGTGAGGTTTTTAGCTTGTATTTTTGGATCCCATCTGAGGCTACTATTGGAAAATGTGACGGATAAAAGAGAAGGGTAGAGGGTGAAGCGGGGATGCGATAGGAGCACATTTTGCTTAACTTTCACGATAATTGCATTAAATGTCTTAACAGTCTATATTCAAAATTGTTTTTTTCTCGATTGTATTATCAACGACATGAAAGATCTATTGGAGAATGTGACGGATGAAAGAGAAGAGGAGATAGTGAAGCAGGGATGCGATGGGGAGAAAATGCGGATTGTATCCGGCTGACCCGCAGAACACGGTCGTAATGTTTGGATGGTATCTCGACATTTTCAAACAGATATCGGGGCCTTTGAATTTCTGGAGATAAGAAAAATGTATGAAGCCGGAGTGCGACTGGGATGATTTTGTTATTTTTACACTGCCGAAAGAGACTGCCATTGGTGATAGAATCTGTTTATTGCCAAAAGGTCTCATCGAGGCACTAGGTTGTAAAACAACAAAGATGTTTTTATTATTATTATGAGTTACTTCTAGCGAAAATATCTAGGATTGCGGTTCGTATTGAGTCTGCGATGAGTTGAATTATCGGTTTTTTAACTTCTCCTGAATTTTTTTTAAATTTTCGAAGCGAGAGAGCGTGCAAGAGTCTTTCTCTAACCTCTCTTCCTCTCTGCAGGCGCTGTGATCTCGCAGTGCGCGCCGTGCTACGAGCAGCTGCAAGCCGAGATCGAGGTGGAGAAGCACGTCTTCGACGATGAGTGGATCTACGTCAAGATGGT
Organism: Pristionchus mayeri; assembly: GCA_036245805.1. NCBI lineage: Eukaryota > Metazoa > Nematoda > Chromadorea > Rhabditida > Neodiplogasteridae > Pristionchus > Pristionchus mayeri. The sequence goes on from BTRK01000005.1 coordinate 39,661,050, forward strand.
CAGTGGTAGGGATGAGAAAGCGGACGCGGCAAGCCGGATTGGATGAGCCTCCAAGAATTCACTGTTGAAAATTAGTTTGAAAAATGTGTTGGTATATTGGTACTTTTCAGCAAACGGACGATCAGTCGACGGCAAAGGGTGGGGAGAAGGATGAGAAAGAAAAGGAGAAGAGAGGAGGAGAACAGGTTGGAGATGCTGATTTTCGTCTTTTTTCGTTGATCATTCCAAAGTTATAATCTGCAATCAATATTTTGCCTTATTCAGGGCAGCAAGGAGGACGCGGATTACTCGCCCGATGCAGGCCCGCTCGAGGTGAGAGGGAAAGGGGTAATTAGGGATGGCGAAATGTACTCGACAAGCCTGCTTCATTTTTCAAAATTCCGGGGTGAAATCCTGAAAAGCCGTTTTGGGCAAGAGCGTTGCATGAGGTGAGAAAGGGAGGGGGGGGGAGAAAGCTTACGTTCCCGCCGATCATGCAGAACGAGCAACATAGGCGAAATTTTGCTCAAAGTATCGTTTTCGCTGTGAGATCAATCCTAGGTGAGCTCGCGCCGCACTAACTCTAGATTAAGAGAGACTATCTGAGCCAGTGAAGATATGCTTGGCAAAGTGCGAAAAATCGAAATCGCCAGAAATGTGCATACATGAAATACTCGACGAGTGTTGTTCATATGCCGCATCTGGAGTTACCTAGAACACGCTCAGCGAAATGCGCCGAACTTCTCCACAAAAATTACGGTAACCACTGTTTACTCGTTCTCGATCAATCGTTGCGGCCCATCTCTTGTAAGATGCGCCGTAGCCTACGCATTACCGCACCCAGGATTCATCTCAAACGGATTCAAAACCAGCTAGGGCAGTAGTAAAATCGACAAGATTGAATTATAGAAAGTTCAAATGGGTGGATATGTCCATTTTTTATTTATGAAACATGTAGTGCAGCCTTAGCTCATTCTTCCAAAAAAATATGAAAAATATTTGAGGACCAGTTTTAGAGAAATTTTGAAAAATGTTCGAAATTACAGACTACCGTAATCTATCAAAACTTGGATTCAACATGATCGACTACAATTGCGAGTAAAAATCATCTTAGAATTCGTTCGCCGACTTATCTCTCTTACCGCCGGCTCGGTTGGAATCGATTTAAAAATTTTGACAGATTACGGTAGTTTTTGAACAGACGCGCGCCGAATGGCGCGGATGCGTATCGAAATTCAGCATGTGCCAGGCGATTTCCCTCATCGAGTACTGCGTGTTGGATAAGCCGAGAACAATTTTCCTAAAGAAAAGTTGGGGTACGGTAGTCGACCGCCCCTATCACGAACTAATTTTATTCCGAAATTTCGGCAATTTTTTAAAATTTCTCAAAAACTGGTCCTCGAATATTTTTCATACTGTAACAAAAGAATGAGCTAAGGCTCCACTACATGTTTCATAAATAAAAAATGGACATATCCACCCATTTGAACTTTCTATAATTCAATCTTGTCGATTTTACTACTGCCCTCGCTGGTTTTGAATCCGTTTGAGATGAATCCTGGTAATGCGTAGCCTACGGCGCATCTTACAAGAGATGGGCCGCAACGATTGATCGAGAACGAGTAAAAAGTGGTTACCGTAATTTTCGTGGAGAATTTCGGCACATTTCGCCGATCGTGATCTAGGTAACTCCAGATGCGGCATATGAACAACACTTGTCGAGTACTTCATGTACGCACATTTCAGGCGATTTCGATTTTTCGCACTTTGCCAAGGGTCTTTACAGAAATGTTCACTCACTCAGATAGTCTCTCTTAAATTGGAGTTCGTGGATTTTCCAATAGTTGCATGGTATTGTGTGAAAACCAAAAATCATTCGCAGATCATGACGACTGATCCCTATTAGGTCACCTAGGTGATCGCTCGCCGCACTAACTCTTGATGAAAATTGAATTTGCGATCTTACCAATTCAGTTGTGGTACGTAGTCGAAAACAAAAATCATTACTCAGATCGTGACGACTGCTTCCTCGTCGTCGGCAGCTGCTGCTGCTCCGTCGAACGGAGGCCGCGTCGTGGGCGCCGTCACCGTCGGAGGAAGGGCCAGCACGAGGAGGTGAGAGATGCGGAGGTGGTGAATGAGAGGGGAAAGAGTAGAGTGGGGGGGGGGGGGGGGGAGGCGGAGGCGAAAGTGGGCTGAGAAGATAGCAATGGAGGGTGTAGGCGTGGCTTCGCAATTGATTCGCAAAAGAATTCTCCCTAATCTATGCGATCTTTCGCCAGTTTGACAAGCGCGAGAATGCGCAGAATGAGTCGAGTTCTCTATGAGGGTCTAGGAGATGAGCGAGACTGCTTGTTTTGCAAGCTATTTTGAAAGTTTTACAATCGATAGATAAATGAGACATTGGCAAAGGTAGGTTGCTACTCTTTGTGCTGTTCAAAACTGAAGAACACGGCTCGATCGCGTGTCATGTTTGAGATATCACTTGGTGCGCTGGCGAAAGTGTGATGAAATGGTGTTTTTTATGAACGATAAAATTATTTCTAATATCCATTGGCAAAAAGTTTGTGTAGCTATTAGAATCTAATTCAGGACTTACCTGATTCATGATTGGTTTCACGTTTGGGCTGCTCGCACAATCATCATTCTTGGTCCCGTTTCTTGTACTTTACACAAATGTGGCCGGTCAGCTGCAAGGCAATGCTGATCTGTGTTCGTAGATTTCTTTCTTTCCATCTTGTTAGTCTTTCGAGCGTTGATTCACCAAGGAGCAATCGAACGGGCTCCTCGAAATGCGCATTACACTCGAAATTAGTTGCGATATCAGACATGGAACTTGTGCGTTTCACTAGTGGCTTTTAGCTTGGAACGTTGGGGATGATCTGATAAGTCACCGATCTTCACTTGAAAATAAATCATATTTGATATCTCTAGTACCCACTCGAATATTTTTACTGGATTATTTGATCTTTGATCTCTTACCGTAATCCTTCTTGCAGGGGCGCCTCCAAGGGGCTGATCAAGGTGCGGATGAGCTCGCACCAGACGGTGAAGGACCTCAAGATCGCCCTGATCAGGCACATCAACTACGCGCCCGTCGACCAGGTGAGAGGAGTAGGGAGAGAGAAATACTCTTTTAATTTGGCACACTCTCTCGCCAGGGTATTTCAATGAATGAGGGGGGAGTACGGAATAAACATTTCTTTTCGTGCTTCAGGAAAGTGCAGAATGTGCTCGAATTTGAGGAGGGGAAGGGGAGAAAAAAGAGAGAAATAGAGTCAGGCAAGGTGATACTGTATCAAATTGGCGCGCTATAAGGAATGGTCTTGTTGAGTCTCCTGGCTGGATGATTTGAGAACGAGGTGGCAATTGCGTGTTTCGAGGTAGCATCTTGTTTGGTAGAATTCAAGTACTCGCAATATGAGGTTCATGCTCAGGCTGAAAATAATTTTAAAAAATAGTGCTATCCTAAAGACGCTCTTGGTGTTCATTGATGTTATAAGTGCTGGAAGACATTAGAATCTGCAATAGTAGTCGTAATATCCAATCCCAAAAATGCTCCGAAATAATAAAGATTTGCTTGTCGTTTGCCTGGAAGTTGTTGATTGTGAGCGAGGTTGGGAAAAGATATTATTGTTTTACCTAGCACTCCAGTGCATTCATTGTATATATTGAGCTAGCGAGTGAGAGAAAACAATCGAGATTGAGGTTGTTGTTCTGTTGAGATCGCGAATGCAAAAGAGATGCATGCACACTAGGAGAAGGAACACCTGGGTTTCATGATTACTATTAGAGCACTAAGCGCCGGGAAATGTAATTTGGTTCCGGTAGACTATCAATTTATTTTATTTTATTTATCGTGCACCTCAAGGGCGCTTCATCAAGTACAGAGTGTTCGAGAATATAATTAGGGGTTAGAGAAAAGAGGAAGGGGGGGGGGCGTAGATCTTCCGAATCGTGTCGCACAAGAAAGAGAAAGTGGCTAGGGGAGGGAGCCTTAAATAAATTTAAAATATCAATTTGAGTTCTTGTTTCACTACTATAATAATATCCGGTGGACAGCAATGTTGCCAGTACGTCTTGATTGGGTAATTATAAAAACAGTATTTCAGTTTTTTAAAACTATGATTTCATACCTGTGGGAGGTCCATCTGTGTTTCATGATTACTATTTGGCCAATGAGTCACCAGGGAATTTAATTCGCTTGCGATATTAGCTTCTTAACCAATAAATTTTAAAAATATTCCTTTTTTCTGAAATTGCAGTTGTTGTTTCACAACTATCACGAATGCAGGCGGATAGGAAAAATTGCAAGTCTTGAGAGGGGATCTATGGAGAAAAAAAACGTATTCATAATTCTTCTATTTTAGCTGCTGTACTCTACGGTGGGCGGCGAGCTACTCGACGACGAGATCTCTCTGATGGAGGCCAAGGTGCTGCCGGATAACTACGATACGGTACGAGTTTGATCTTTGACCTCACAAGGGAATGACAGCTACTCAAGGGAAAAGTGACCTTTTCCCCAATTTTGATCGTAGGCCAATAAAAATGGAGACCATGGTGCTGACGTTTCGATAAGTGGAAGTTTGTTCTTTGATACCTCCAAGAGAGGCGGCTACTGCTAGGTGAGCACTGTAGGAATGGATGGATCTTATGCGAGAAAGATTGATGGCTTATACTTTAAAAAAATTTTTACATTGATTAGGGCACCTCCAATTGCAATAGAAGCTCAATTAGTTGTTTAACTTCGAAGTGAAACTTCGAGTAAGAATGTCGCTCGCTTCACCCGTGTTTCACCATTGCTTCTAGAAAAGATCCCCGGTCTTGTTCTAATCACTTCCTGTCTGAGGACATAAATATAATAATATTTATTAGATTGGTTAATTACTGATACGCTAATTACAACAATTTGTCGTGATCGTGTCAATGAGTAATTTCTTCTAATTTGGATTTAATTAATTAGTGTTAATTACGCTAATTGCAGCCGTTGGTGTTGATTGTGCAGAGTGCGGGCGACGCGAGTCTCATCTCGCCCAGCAACGAGAAGACGCGCGCCGTGGAGCGGGGCTTCTACGACACCGCCCTCGCCCATTGACCGATGATCTTTGATCTCTGATCTACAAGATCTGATATTTGATCTACCCCTTCAACGCTCCTTCCTACCCCTTGTCGCCCACTGAGATGATTAACTGTCCCTAGTATAAGACCCCCTCAGATGCCAAGCTAGCCCCATCTACTTCATCCATTGATTTCTTGTGTATTTCCCTTATCATCTGTTCGCTGCGAATATCCCTAACCCCCCTCCTCCTTGAAGCATTCGATTGGTGCGCTACGCCCTTCTACAGTTTACCAGAGTTCTGTGCTATGTTCCCGTCCCCATTCTAGGCTAGTCTTACGTTCTCGTTCATATTTGCTCTCTGATCGTTGGTCTTTATCTTTGCTAACTGTGTTTGGTCGTCAAGGTCTGATCTTTGACCTTTGCCAATGACTAGCCTAGCCATCTCCCTTGATCTCCTCCTATATCGATTATCGTTTATCCGCCCCCCCCCCTCCCTGCTAAGCTAATCCATTGAGTGATAATTGAGCTCTGATCTCTCTGATCTGATCTTTGGCTACAGTATCCGGTTGCAATGCGTACTCCCGTATTCCCTACTATGTGACGCGCTTTTATCCGCGGTGTTCTTGCTTTACCCGTATTCGGTTTATTGTCTAATTATTTCGAGGTAGATCAAGAGGAACGCGTCTAGCCGCTCGCTTAGTTGCTAATCAATAATCTCCGAGTGTTGTGATCTACCCCGTTTCATGCACGCAATCCGTCTCTTCCACACCATTTCCTTGATCCTTGGTCTTCATTCCCCCTTCCTCCCTCAGCTTTCATCCATCAATGATTAGACGAGTACGGTAGTACACGACTAGCTCCGCTCCCGTGTTTTATATCTCTATTCTAAATATCCCTGTCATACATACTGATCCATAATTGTGCGTTTACGAAGTCGCTAGAGTGTACGGTAGCCGATTGACTTACTCTGATTATCACGAATTGATTTCTTTCTCTCTGCATCACATTGATGATCATCCGTCGTTGCGCACACACACGCACTCAGTGACACTGGTACTCATGATGTTGTAGATCAGTAGTATTTATTTAACTTATTTATGAAGCCCAAATACCCCGGCGGGGGGCGTACTGATGGTATTGAATTAATTATCACTCGTCCGACTTTGTAAGTATATATTTCCGGTACTTGACGAATATTTATCAGTATAAAGAGGTTCCGGTAGAAGGGAGGGAGGCGATGAATGAAAGTGGTCGTACTGGTTTGATCAGCCAGCATTGATATCTCTGTGCTCGAGAGCTGTTGACTGACTCTCTCCATATCCCGTGCTCTCTCGCTCCCACTAACCAGCGAAAGTATGGGATGGGAAATGGTCAGACGTTGCTCGTGCTCGAGCGTGCCGGCCAGCCCCCTCGTGACTAGCGCAATCCCTGCGTGACTCCTTACCGTAATCTGCAGATTTCGCTTCAAAACACGTTGTTAGCTCTAATCCCACACGTGGGCTTGTAAAATCTGTAAATCCCCCAGGATTATTTTTCAAAGCAGGCTAGGATCTTTCCAGATTTGTGTGCCTGTGATCCTAATAGTTTGCCTTCTGTTTTTTGTAGATTGTAATGCGCGTGGAAGCATGTAGAGAGCTTTGGCGAGAGTAGGGATCATGCCCAGTGGCACAGATGGTTTAGAGCACGAGGGAGAGGGAGAGGGAGATCAAGGGGGAGAGAGTTGTTTATCTCGCTCTCCCGTGCGTGAGGGTCGCCCCTCTTCCCATCTCCTCTCCGTTCCAAACATCACGTTTCGCCCCGCATTGCGCGTTGACGTCAGTAGGGAATGGCTGTGCGTGTTTGTTTCGCCTTGCGATACGCTGATTCACGTTGTTTTCCATGCTATTTCGCCTTCTCTAGCTGACGAAATAGCGTACATAGTAGACAGAGACGGACGATTGCTCGTCTCGCACTACACTGTGTAGGGATATCAGGGAAATGCGCGAGTAAGATCTTTTCGAAACCCTCTTTCCTTGGCCCTGTTCTAGACGATTCTTTCTTCGCCTATTTCTCTCCCTCCGCCTCTCCCTCTCATATTGTTGTTGTTAGACACACACGCATCGCCTCGCGGCCTCCCTTGCAGCCTATGCTGTGGAGTCTTGCTGTCTCATCCGATTTGCCACGTCAGTCTTGTTATTAAATATACCTAAATATGAAGCGCAATGTGTGTACGTGCGTTCGAATTGCGAAATGGTCAGAGACGTCGCGTGGAAATATATTTCGTCACATTTTTGCGAAATTGTCGCGTGAAATCCTGCTGAAGGCGAGGGAGAGCGAGCTTGTAAGGCAGAATAGATAGTAGTCCGATGCGCGATGGCCGGCGTCCTTGATAGTGATAGTCGGTTTTCGTGTCCCATTTAATCAGTCGTGATCACGCGCTCACAGTTCTGCGAAAAAAAACAATCATTTCACCCCCGCCCTCTCGTGTTTCAGCCTGTCGCTATTGGCGTAGGTGATGGCCGAAAATCAATTTTGTGATAATCACGCATCTTGAAACGCACTCCCATTCCTCGATTCGATTGTTCGCTGTCTCTGCTTCCTTCCCTTGCCATTACTCCATTTTTTCCTTTCCTTACTCCCATTCTCTCCTCCACTCTCCTCTCCCCCCATTCGCCTCTCCCCATCCCTTTCCCCTCCCTTCCCATCTCTGTGCTTCTTCCCCTCGCTGGCCGCTTGCACGCACAGCTTCCATCAACATCCTAGAGAGAAAGGGGAGAGAGAGAGAAAAAAGGAGAAATAGATGAGAGTGCAGAGAAATAAAGAAAGGAGACGTCCTCAAAGCCCCATTGTATATGCCGCGTATTGCTGCGAATTTGCCGTTTCAAGAAGAGCCTTTATTGGGGAAGTTCCGGTTTCTGGCAACTTTATGGTGGTCGTTGGTGTTTCGAAATAATTCGAATAGGGAAAGAGAGCTAGCGATGGTCTTTTTATAAATTTTCGAATTAGTGTCGGGACGAGGTATTAGCGTTTCACGGACGGTCTTTCATCCAAAACATCTATATCTGTCAATCATGAGTTCTTGTCATATGCACGTGTTTTATTGATGTTTCTCGAGGTACTTTGAACCTTTGATTATAGTTTATGCTAATTCCGCATTCGCTCCTTAACAAAAAATATCAACTGGTTTCACAGTCCTGAAAGGTGGCAATCCTAAGGGCATTACATTTCTCTACCCTTGTTCCCGGGGTCCATAGTTCGTCCAGTTGCTTTCGCTGAGTCCAGAGTGGGGTAGGAAGAAGTCCGAATGACTAGATTCATTAGTCATTGTGTCAATCTAAAGGTGCAAGTCAGCTGCGGAAGCATGTGCTCAGGTCATTCCCCCTTTTTCCTGCGCGTGACTTCTCACTCTATATATTCGTTTCACCCCTCACCCTCTTTATGCAAAATATCAACTTATTTCGTATTTATGAAACGTAAAAATACTGATCATGAAGTCTTCCTCTTTCTTGAACCATAAGAGTGATAGAAAACTGCGTAGAGGTCATTCCCCTTCTGCCTCCTCCATTCGCGTGACTTCTCACTCTATCTATCCATTTCACCCTCCGCTCTCCTGATCTTGTTGGTTGTTTTGGCCCCCGTTGTGTGCGAGGGGAGAAAGAGTGCTAGGGGATATTTTATTGACCCCTTCCTTCCCTTCTCCTTTCTTCTTCCTTCCTCCACTCTCTCCCCTTCTGGATTGGTTGTGCTTTGCTTCCAGTCTTCAATTGCCTGACCATTTGTTGTGTTGACGAGCTCTCGTTGCTTGGAGAATGTCTGCCAAACGAACTAGGTGATGAGGTTGATTGGTGATGTCAACGTGCCGATTTCGCAGGGATTGTCTCTCCATGTAACCTCCTTATCCCCGTGTTTTCCAGTGACGCGTTATCATGGCGTTGTTATTTTTTGTTTTACTGATAGTGAAAGGAACCGGTGATTTTTCGTTCACATCGCCCGGTGAGATGGGGTTTCCCGCATGCGGCATTGGCGGTACGCAATCGTCGTTGTCAATCCTCCATGAGCTAGTATTAGATAATTAATACTTCAACATCGCTATTTCGTCATGTGTTATCGCGCATATTACTCATCTCAACGCGCTTTATTCTTTACACCGCGCTCGTATACTTGCCTTCCCCCCACCCATTTCCGGACGGATGCCACATACGGTAATCGAGTCAGACAGGTCTTCTGACCTTTTCCTGAGTACGTTTCAAGCGAACTTTGCGATGGTAGTTAGTCGTAGGGCGTAGTCTATCAGGTAGTCTCTTAGTCGCTACTTTTTTGTTAGCTAGTCGCTCGTTATAGTTCTAGTACATCACTAATTTAACCTGTAATTTGCCGAGTTTAATCACCGTCCGCGGGTCCGTACTCCTTAAAGATCTTGAAAGGAGTGCGCCATGTGACCCGTGCTCTGACGCAGCCGAACTACAGGTATCCCTCTTACAGTACCTACTGAGATGCCTCACTGGTCGGCCGAGGACACGAAGTACGCGCTGCTCGCCTCGCTGATCCCCGGAGGGACGGCGCTCGCCGGCGCAGCCTGCTACATGACCGACAAGCACAGCGTCGAGTGGTGGGAGGTACGGTAAGGGAGAGAGAGGGGTACGGTATCCTGTATTGATTGATTGGATTAGATGTGTGTTTTCCGATGCCTGAAGAGCGTTGTAATATAATTGTCGATCGAAGAATTGAAAATATTGATTTTTCAGAAGCTCCGCAAGCCCAAGTGGATCACGCCCAACGTCGTCAAGGTGTGTTATCCTTAATCAATAATATCGTTCCTAGTTAATTGTCAGTCAAAGAGAAGCGTTTAACACAACGGTGAAACTCTATTGCGATTGGGATTTAATTTTGACCAAGATCCATCTGCAATATTGCTGCGCGTGAACCATTTAGTGCTCATGACACTGCTGAAACTTGTATCTTCCTGCCCCGGTCATGCAAAAGTGTCCTGCAATTATCCATCTACTCTTCTGCAGATCTCCTCGGTCGTCGACGTGCTGAGCGTGGCTCCCATCGGATACGCCAGCTACCTCTGCTACAAGAACGGAGGAGGTACGGTAGAGAGGAGGATTGGATACGGTAGGAGGCGAGGGATGTATTACGGTCGCTGAGGAGATTCCGTAATCGGACGTTTATGTTGGGATATGATGTTTTGTTTGTGTTGAAGTTTACAGTGAAAACAAGTACTTGGGTAGCACGCGGGCAACTCAAAATATCCATGTGAAACCTGGAGTGAAGGCAATTAATCCAAAACATTACAAGCCGTACTGCCATTGCCTTGTTGTGCAGTAATCCCTACCGTAATCTCTTCCCTGATCAGGCTTCGACTACAACGACACTCGTCTCGCTCTCGCCCTCTACGGTGCGAATATCGCCCTCGTCGGCACGTGCATTCCCCTCGTCAAGAAGAAGAACCTCAGCTGTGTGAGTAGAAATGATTTTTTGAGCATAATCGTTACTCTTTTTATCTATCGTCAGTGGTACTTTGACCGTTTAAAACCTGGAAACTTAAATATTTCATTTATAAATAAATTACCACAAACCCGCTCGATTGGTGCCGCGGTGATAGCTTAAAGGTGAAGCGGGGAGCATGGCTCAGTAGAAACAGCCCCCGTCTTCCAAAAATAAAATTCTTACTTGCAGCTGTCTCGCAACATGTGGCTGGTGTCCGGCACGGCGATTGCTGCTGCGGGCGCCTTCTACACGGTACGCAAGGGAGTACGGTAGGATGTCGAGGGTACGGTAGTGGAGGCGTAAGGGCTGTTTTTTCCAGCACCGGGAACTTTCCGTTGATATGAATTTGTGAAATTACAATATTCAGAACAGTTATTCTGATGTTTCATCTCTTTGCTAAGTGGACATTAGTCCACCAACCGTTGATGAGATTGAGGTCCACCATCTTATTATAATCAACTTATTTTAGATCCACAAGCCGGCTGGATACTGGATGGCTCCGTACTGCGCGTGGACTCTCTTCTACCTCTTCATGGTCAACTCGATCAAGAAGGAGAACGACCCCGTCAAGGACCTCTGAGAGGTACGGGAAGCGGTACGGTACAGGGGTTGATGGGAGTACGGTAGCCTTAAGGAATATCTGCTGTAACGGCAATTGTTGATTTTCTGTAAAAAGCATTATGAAAGATGCTAATTGGGGTGTGGTTTGTTTATCAATAAAATATATTACAAATCAGTTAGTGGTTTCTGAAATTACCTGAAGAATTATGAAAAAAAAAATTGAAAAATTCTTAAATTCTATATTGTGATTAACTTCTATATTGTGATATTGTGATTTTAGGTGTCCATCCAACCCGCTCTCTTCACCCTTTGAAGATTCGGTTCTCACCTCCGTACAATGACAAGATCACTCTCTTCCCCCAACCTATGCCATCCATGCCCCTCTCAACGTCTATCTAATTCGATTTGAAGTCCCCATTCTTAGTAATCTCTCTGTAATCTCTTATTTCAACCTCGTAGTAACCAATTAGCATGTAACAACACCAATCCTATCCATTTGCATTCTGTTTTGTCCATTTCTTATCCTCTTCAGTACCTCTTTTCTAGTGTTCATTTTCCTTTGGATGCTAGCAACGTCTCCTAACACGCTTCTCCGATCTGGTTTTGTACTAAATTAAGTGTCCGAATGTGAAATATTTTGTTGCCTCTCGCCATCCGATAAATCTTGTAGAAGAATCGTTATTTTTCTTGTGCTAGAAGTCGTTGCTCGGTCTCGACAATGTTATCTTGGGATACGGTATATCGGTCGATCGATAAAGTAGAAATCACCGTAATCGAGCAGGCGAAGACGTTCCTGTCTGTGCTAGCGGAGCTACTGAGCAAGAAAAGGAAAGGGAGCAGAGAGGAAGAAGAAGAGAAAGAAGATATGTCGCAGTTGTACAGCAAGGTGGGTGGGATTTGTAGGACTCGAATCATGAGAAATTATTGGGGGAGAGGTGCTCACACTCAATAGTATCGGTGGTGAAACTTTGATCCGTAGGTAGGTGGATGTAGAAATGTAAGTCTGGTCGGTTTGGTAACCTGGATCTGTAATTTACAATGTTTGGTTTGGAAAAATGTTATTTTTCAAAATAGGGAACATTTATTTTTTTTCTATTTTCTTCCGACGAGCGTACACGCCACTGTCCAGTAGCAACATGTCCCGTGTTTATGAAAAAGGGGAAACCATAGCATCGCTGGTCCTTTTCTCGAGCAATTATGTTTTATATAAATTATATTTTTCCAATAGATATTATTAAAATAGCTTTGAAAATAAAATGTGTCGATGCTGTTAATTCAAATTTGGGTACTGCTAATAGAGTAATTTCAATAACCAAATTAATGTTGATAATTTAAGAAAAAGATTATTGTAAAATTCCCAGGGTTCATCTTCTGCGAATGAGATGGCTGAGATCTGGGACGACACGGCGCTCATTCGAATGTACGAGGAGAGCATCTCCAGTGCCTACGTGAGTACGGTAGGAGTACGGTGCGATTACGGTAGATCGGATGAGCAACAGAATCGCGGACTGATTTATTTGCAGAAATCGGTGACGCCCGCAGCCTCGAAGAACAATAAGAAGGCGAGCGCACAGGTGGAGAACGAACAGGCTGGGGTACGGTAGGGAGAGAGGAGTACTGTAGAAGGGGATGGTACGGAAGACCGAAATTCATTATGTAAAGTGGGAAAGGGAATTTCTCGATTAGAAACATGCCAGTTTCCATTGCGTTTTGGGTATATTTCTTTGAAGAACTTGTTCATTCGGATGGAAGCACGACACCAATTTGTGCACATTGCTGACAATGAATACTAGAAACATATACAGATTTAAATTTTTAATTCGCATAAAATAGCTTAACATTAGCCACTTTGCGTTTTGCAAATTCCATGTTGGTCGATTCTTTGTAAACCACACATATCCTTGACCTCTTGGCGAACAGAGAATGGCGATATCGATTAGCTCAGTAGCAGAGATTGGTGACTAATGCCAGCCGTTGACCTGTACTCGATTGAACTCATTGCATAGACACTGCTCTCTTTCCTCTCATTTGTCGCTCTTTTTGCTGTGCTATTCCGGAAATTATACGAAGTGATTTTCGAAATTTTCGAATTTCTATTTTTGTGCGATTTGTCGTATTTTTATTTCATTTTAAACACTGTTTTGATATTTATCACTCAGCAATGGGCGCCAAAATGTCTGCATGCTTGCATCCGAATCGAGCTATTCAAGGGACAAAGGTTACGGTTCCAAGATCCCTCATATACAGTCCTTCTTCCCTTTTGAGAGAGGAGTCGTGGTTATTACTCTATTTCGAAGAATCGCAGGGCGCCGTTACAGTATCTTTGGTGAATATTTTCTTTCCAGTGGTCAGTCGGCGATCGATGCGCGGCGCCCTACGAGGAGTCGCCCGGAAATCCGTTGTGGTATCCCGCAGCGATTACGGTGGGTTACGAAAGGGGGTACTGTACCAGATTGGAGACTTATTGATTAATATTATGAGGATGTAATCATCGAAAATGAGATCTTAAAATTGGCCCGACAAAGGCAATGAAAGTATTATCAAACTGTGAGGTGAGAGATCTTCTGTTACCATTATGAGTAGAAAGAATCCAGAATGAATTCGACGGAGTATTTATAGATTAAGTTTTTATTAATAGCCACCTTGTAGAAGCTGGAATGGAGCCAAGCAAGGCTATGATATCATAATCACACGATGAGCTGCGAAACCGCCTGCTACCATAATTGAATTTCCCTTCAGAGAATCGACGTCTTATCTGGAACCGTTGAGGTTTGCTTCGATGGCTACGAAGGAACGGAGACTGTCGCCATCGACGAGCTGTACCCGTCAGTTTTAAATTTTTAATTTTGATAAGCTGGGTCATGTTCATCAAGCCAGATGGTAACGTTGCTATTTGACAAAATGCTGAAACCGAATAGTGATTTGCCTCGAAAATTGTTCATTGTTTCTTTATCAGGCTCAAAAAATTACACAATATACTTTTCAGTAGCAAACGTATTTGTCAAATAAATTTTATGATGCTAGGGTTCTGAGTCAGTTCTGATAAGTATTCACGTGATCTGCATTTTGAATATCCTCTAACAAGGAAAGGTCGCCTGATGTCCATCGCCTTTTCGAAAATGCTCAAATCGCCAAACTAGAGTATCGTGTGGGAAGCCTGTACGTGCTGTCCATTTTTGCCGAGGACCCCTCAGGGCAGAGAAAAATCAATAATTGTATTTTCACGGGGTGCACACATACGCTTTCGACAGTCCCTCCTCCATATCCCTTGTGGTTGAGTGGTAAGGAGTCTGACTACTAATCCGGAGGACATGGGTTCGGTTTCCCGATGGTGTTTTAGATTTTAGCTGCCCTCGAATTCAATTTTTTTGACATCAAGAACTGAGTTATGGGATTTTTAACCTATTAAAGTATGACACACAACTATGAGCTAATGAGCAACCCACAGGGCGATGAGTAATGTACCGGAAGTCCGAAGGCTTTATATGAGCCCGTTTTCCTAAGAACCGGGCAAATTCAGAGAGTTCTGGCACAGCTCAAAAATCTCGATTTTCTGTAACTCTGTGTTTTGGGGTTATTGTTGGTGCTGAACACGGTGAGCACATTCATTTTGTCTCCAGATTCGCCGTTGGCTTCAGACGATCTCACGTCGAAAACACATTTTCGAATATGGCGCTGCTCACAAACGTGCTAAAATTTCGTGAACATGGTTTCCCGGGTAGAATTTCAGGCTGATTACGCCTATCCAGTTCATTTTTCATGAATTTTAAAAATAAATTTTAAAAATTCAACTTTGCTCTAAGGCAAAAGTGACCGTAGTGACCTAGCTTAAAATGACCGCCGTCTCGAGAGGATTCAGAATCTCTATTTTCGTCCATTTTCATACACGGAGTTTTATTATTGCCAAATTTTGCTGATTCCAAAACGTGGGCAAGCGTAGAAGTTTCAGCCATCCCCTTTCGTCCCTCGTCTGTTTACCCCCTGGCAGTTCTTCGCCTCTCTGAATTCTCTCTCCTCTGCACACTCCTTGCTTCTCTCGAGGAGGGAAGGGAGAGGAGGGGTGAGGCTGCTACGTTTGTCCACGTTTTGGAATCAGTAAAATTTGGCAATAATAAAACTCCGTGTATGAAAATGGACGAAAATAGAGATTCTGAATCCTCTCGGCACGGCGGTCATTGTAAGGTAGGTCACTACGGTCACTTTTGCCTTAGAACAAAGTTGAACTTTTAAAATTTATTCTTAAAATTCATGAAAAATGAAGTGGATAGGCGTATAATCAGCGTGAAATTCTACCCCGGAAACCATGTTCACGAAATTTTAGCACGTTTGCGAGCAGCGCCATATTCGAAAATGTGTTTTCGACGTGGCGTCGTCTGAAGCCAACGGCGACTCTGGAGACAAAATGAATGTGCTCACCGTGTTCAGCACCAAAAATAACCCCAAAACACAGAATTAGAGAAAATCGAGATTTTTTAGCTGTGCCGGGTCTTGCTCGACTCTTAGGCAAACGGCCTCATATAAGAAACAGTTGCATTTCAGTAGATCCTCGAATTGTTTCATACAAGGCTAAAGTCCCATCGTGCAGTTCTTGATGTCAAAAACTTGCATTCGAGGGTAGCAAAAATCTAAAACACCATCGGGAAACCGAACCCATGTCCTCCGGATTAGTAGTCAGACTCCTTACCACGCAACCACAAGGGATGTGGGGGAGGGAAGGTCGAACGCATATGTGTGCACCCCGTGAAAATACAATTATTGATTTTTCTCTGCCCTGAGGGGTCCTCGGCAAAAATAGACAACATGTACAGGCTTCCCACACGATACTCTAGTTAGGCGCTTTGAGCATTTTCGAAAAGGCAATGGACATCAGGCGACCTTCCCTTGTAAATATTATTAGACCCATTGTATCGAGGTTCATCTTATTTAGCGGCACCGTTGGTACTTGATATATTGTTGAAACCTAGCTGTGACAACGACAATTTCCATTATGCAAACTTTATTTGTGCATGTATCGCGGCGCTCTCTTTATGTGTTTGAAGTGCAGCCTTGATAATTGAAATGAAAATGTGTTGGTAAATCGCATGGATCCTCTTTGGCGAATCAAAACAGTTTCAATAAATCGATGATCTTCTCAGGGAGGAGGAACTGGAGAAGGCGTACACTGATCAGAAGGAGGAGGAGACGAGCGATGCAGAGAACGAAGCCATGGTTAGTTGGGACTTTAATGATTTGCTTCGCTTATTGTTTAATCGTTGCCTGATCAAAGCTGCTATCAGGAGTCTCAAAAAGTTATTATAGGACTTGTGTGGCCAGAAGCGCGGTTGGTAAACTTAGAAATGTTTGAGACATGAATGACTGCTACTCGATACTTTCAATCCCATAGTTGAATATTCTGATATCGAAATCGCTGTAGTCGTAGTTCACAAGATCCTTCCTAGCCATACGTGGGCAGGCAACGGGCCACAATTTTTACGAAGTTGTTCAGTTCCTCCAATATGTTGGCTCAAAGTAGTCAGGAAAACAGTGATTCTAAAAATGTAATGCCTTTGGTCCTAATCAAATGCCCCTATGAGATAATCTAATGCCATCAAATTTGGGCCGGACCGTGCCCACCACTGTTCCTAGCTATCCCCCTTCAGGGTGTCCCTCTTTCTTCCATCCCATAACCCCTTGCGTACTTTTATCACATTCTTTCTTCCATCAAATATTTCTTTGCTCATTTCTCCAGGATGTCTCCCATTCGTTCTCCAATTCGCCTGCAGCAGCTGCAGCCTCCTCTTCCTCTTCTTCGTCTGCTGCAGCAGCAGTGACTGCTTCCGCCTCGAGGAAACGAGCGAATGGAGGAGGGAAGGGAGGAAGAGGAAGAGAGGAGGGAAGAGGGAGAGATGGATCAACTGGAAGAGCAGGAGGAGGAGCGGGATTCAGGGCACCGGTACGTTGGGAGGGGTGATTTTGATATTTGCATGTGCAATGGGAAGAGGACTGCTATTTGGCAATTCCTTGAACAGATAGTTGAGTGGTAAAGCGGGAGAGCGGAGTGAGGAAATGCGATATTTTTCTGTCGGACTATCGAATACTGAACTAGAGTGATTTCCCGTAGGTATCAATGTAATAGTAAACATAACATATCTCGTAACCCTTCCATTCTTTCAGATTCCATCTCTGGCTCCGCCCCCTCCGCCCGCCTTCACAGCCCTTCCTCGACCCAGTGAGGACGACGCCCTCTCGAGCATGCTCATGGGATGGTACATGAGTGGGTACCACACCGGATACTACCAGGTTAGAGTGGGTACCACGCTGGATACTATACTAACATACTAACAGGTAGAGTGTGTACGAGAGATTCCTGGGGTATGAGTAGTCTGGATAGGTATTTTGCGAATATATTTTTGAAGTGCTGATCCTGAAATTACTGAAGATGATAATAAATGCAATGGGAAGAAATTATTGCGGGACGTAAAATCACAGGGTCGTAAATGATTTTGTTCCAAATTATGTATGGGGGAAATCATCGTATTGATTGAAAAATGAATTTAACTATTTCAGGCGATGCAGGATCTCAAGGCTGCCGGCAAGAAGTGAAGAAATCGATCGATAATCGAGAGGATTTTGATCTACTGTTCTCCCAACGTTCCATGTTTTCCAATCTGTCTTTGTTGTTAGCGTGACCAATTTCATGAGTGATCTTTTCTGCTTTTCTTTTCCAATTTCTGAATTATGGTTGAATAAAGTACTCTTTTTTTATCATAATTCCCAAACGTGCGCAAGATTTGGCGGTCAGGAACACTGGCGCAATAGTTGTGGACGTCCTCACTCGCCCCCTTCTGCCGCCAAGATTCAGCAATGACAGACATTGCATAATTGGGGGGGGGGGGGGTGACAACTGGTAAAACGACAACTGGTAAACTCGTCGCCGTTCACTTGCAATTTGGCGCAGCGACTTGGGAGTTGTTTCGTTGTAATCAGTATGTGCTCCCCTACATTTGCATATGTAAGTCTTGCTAAAAAGCGATCATGAGTTTTACTCTAAATCAACGACCCGGGGTTCATGGAATGTGCATTTCCATGACGTTGAAACTCATGATCACGTTGAAACTACGCTGAAACTCATGATCGCCTTTTAACAAGACTAATACATGCACATGTATGGGATCGCATACTGATTACAATGAAACAACTCCCAAGTCGCTGCGCCAAATTGCAAGTGAACGGCGACGAGTTTACCAGTTGTCGTTTTACCAGTTGTCACCCCCCCCCGCATAATTAGCAGGGCCAGTGATAATTTTGACAAAACATTTTATTCGGAGAAACGAAGCTACTACGATCTAACACGAATTTCCAATCAATTCATGTAGTAATTGTCCTGTACCAATTAACCGGTTAAGGAATTCATGAAAATCGAGTTCTTATGCCTTCTCTTTCACAGAGAATGACTGCTCCGTCTTGTGATTTTACAATTCAGATAGGAAGACCTATTTACTATACCACTGCCCTATTCCTCACCAGCTCCTTTCTCTACTTCCATTCAGTATGTGGATCAATGGGCGTCCTCGCTAGCTAGATCAAAATATTTTAAACTACCATCGATATCGAAAGTATCATTGTTCTCATCATAACGATCAATCTCATATCACCAGGCTGTTACTCAAATGCGCCGGAGGACAGACGATCACCTTTTCAGGCAAACTTTTGGAAACGACAAATATTTGAATATGTGCTAAGAAAAATCGACCGTCTGCAGTACGTACGTCCGTATACCAATCATACTCTAACCCTATTCTCCATCATCTACTATAGATTACCTCACACACATTCTCGCCTTGCACGCGTAAATCCACTAATAACACCCTGAATGTAAAGAGTCATGTATTTCCAAGCCAATGTGTTTATCGTGCCCCACAAGGGTGCTTCAGCAGGTGCAGATTGCAAAATATTTGCATGTAACCAGCCGATTGGATTCAATCGACGGACATCCGTTTCTTTTATACGCTCTTGTCATTCTTGAAATCTCACCCCAACTGAATATATGAATGAATGAATGAATAGTGACTAGGATTTTAGATCGAATTCTTTAACGAAATGTCATGCAGAAGATGATGATTAAGATGAAGATCCGAAGATAAGATGACGATCACGAAGGCGAGAAATGGAAGACGTAAGTCTGATCATTGATCTCTGAAATCTGATCTCTCTGATATCGGCAGCGGACTTGTTAGTTTTCACATCATTGATTAAATTTTTATCATACACTTATTTGTTGTTCTGTCAGGAATTTATTACATAGGAAATAAGTACGAGGTTTCATTTAATTTGAACTGCCGTTTACCATCAGAGGGCCACAACATTCAGTTGCGAAGTGAGAGAGTGCAGAAAAACATCGTCTTTGTACTTTTGATCACATCAATGTCTTTCGAAAATTGAGGGTATTAAATTAAGGATACGGTATGAATCCCTACGAAAATTGTTTTTTTCTAGTAAACGCACTAGTAGTACTCAAAGGAATTGAATCCAAGCAAATACATGAGTGTATAATCAAACAATGAGACAAGAATGCGCCTGCAATCATAATATCATTTCTCCGCAGAGGATCGACGTTTCATCTGGCACCGTCGAGGTCTGCTTCGATGGCTACGAAGGCACGGAGACTGTCCCATCGACTAGCTGTACCCGTCAGTTTTTTTCTGTTCGAAGCCTGTTCTCAATCAAACTGAACGCCAAATGCGATACTTGAAAAAAATGCTGAAACCGAGTAGTGACTGAATAGGTTCTCATATTTCAAACATATTTTTTAGTCATATGATTGGAAAGTTCAACGAGTTATTGTGAGACTACTGTAGCGAAAAACGCACGGGTTGTTGAACTTTTTTTTCAAATCAGATCAGACCGTCTATTGCTGTGCTCTTGTGCTCCTATTGTTAAATATGCAGTGGAGCTGTCCTTCAGCTGGCGCTCTAGTGCTCTCTTTCAACTGATTCTGAGATCTAAATCGCTGTAGCCGTAATCCTTCCATATCTCACAGCTCTCTCCATTCAGGATGTCTCCCATTCGTTCTCCAATTCGCCTGCAGCAGCTGCAGCCTCCTCTTCCTCTTCTTCGTCTGCTGCAGCAGCAGCGACTGCTTCAGCCTCGAGGAAACGAGCGAATGGAGGAGGGAAGGGAGGAAGAGGGAGGGAGGAGAGAAGAGGGAGAGAGGAGGGAAGAGGGAGAGATGGATCAACTGGAAGAGGAGCAGGCGGAGGAGCGGGATTCAGGGCACCGGTATGTTGGGATTTATAGTATTTTTTTCTTGAAGATGTATTGCGAATTGCTGTTCGGCAATCACTTGAGCAGATAATTGAGTGATGAAACTAGATAGAGCGGGGAAACTATATTTTTTGTTTGAAAGTGCACTACACTGGGAATACTCGTTAGTGTAAATGAGAGATGAAACGTGGATGCGAATTTAATTTAATTTTTATGTAATTTTTTTTAGAGAAATCACCTTCTTCCTCTTATCGTTGTTCTCCTGACAGTTGGACTCATAGCAGAAACTTGAAGCGAAAGGCTGGGTGTGAATTGATTGTGATTGAAACCATTATTTTCTTAGTTTCCTTTCGTTTTCTCCATTGGTAATTTATTTATTTAAAAAAATATATTTTAAATGGTGTAGTGCGCTTGCTAGCCTCTCACTCAATTCTCCGAAAACTGTAAGATTGTTTTCGATTTTGTATTTTCTGTTTTTGTTGATCAGTTTGAAGGGCGATTCCAACGTCCGGCTTGTGTTTTGAGTAGGCCCAGGTGATACCCAAGTGACCTACTGAATACATTAGAGAAGAAATGCCATTACCCACTATTTTAATTATTTTTTTACAATGACAGATGAATGTAACATTAGTATTCGCAACACTGGAACTGATGAGAGAAAGCTGAAGCAAAAAATCTGAAACTCTTTCTATTTCGGGTGTTAGATGAAATGGAATTCTGCTATAGAAACACGTGTATTTCCGATTGAGTGTGAATTGAGACTTGCGATATTCGAATCATTTCGAATTCAGGACACCGGTATGTTGGGATGAGGGATTTACTGAATTTTTCCTTGATGGTGTATTGCGAATTGCTATACGGCAATCACTTGAACAGATAATTGAAGATGAAACGGGATAGAACGGGGAAACTGTACTTTTTTGTTTGAAAATTCACACAAAATTCCAATATTGAACAACTGTGATTACTCGTCGTGTAAATGAGAGATGAAACGTTGATGCGAATTTAATTCCATTTCTGGGTACATTTTTTTTAGGAAAATCCACTTCTGCCTCTTATCGTTGTTCTCCTGACAGTTGAACTTATAGCAGAAACTTGAAGCGAAAGATGGCAGGGTCTGAATTGATTGTGATTGAAACCATTATTTTCCTAGTTTTCTTTCGTTTTCTCATTTTCATTTTATTTATTTAAAAATAATATTTTAAATGGTGTTGTGCGCATGCTAGCATCTCACTCAATTCTCCGAAAACAAGAAGAGTGTTGCCGATTTTGTATTTTCTGAGTCATTGTTGATCCGTTTGATTGCCGATTCTAAAGTCGGGCTTATGTTTTTGAGAAGAGCCAAGTGATACCCATCCCTACGTAAATGCCTCTACAATTACCCACTATTATTTTTTTTACAACTCCAGATGCATGTCGCATTAGTATTCTCGCAACACTGGAAGAACTGATGATAGAAAGCTCAAGCAAGAAAGATGAAATTCTTTCTATTTCGGGTGTTAGCGGAAATGACATTCTGCTATAGAAACACACGTTTTTCCGATAGAGTGTGAATTTAGCTTGACGCGAACTTTCGATATTCGAATTATTTCGGACGAGATTTGTCGTTCAAGTCTTCATCACTTTCGATATTAATCGAAGATGAAGCGAGAAAGTTCCGGGGAAATTAAGATTTTGTCGAATCGAGAGCGAACGATTCTTTCGAATTTATATTCCTCCCATTCCTCTACCTTTCCTATAGATTTCCTCTCTTTTATTGGATAATAATTCCCTTTGTTATTCCAGATCCCATCTCTGGCTCCGCCCCCTCCGCCCGCCTTCACAACCCTTCCTCGACCTAGTGAGGACGACGCCTTCTCGAGCATGCTCATGGGATGGTACATGAGTGGGTACCACACCGGATACTACCAGGTTAGATAGTGTGATCCCAGATGCATGTGCGGAGTTCGATATGTCTGGATTGCATGTTTTTATATTTTGATAATAACGCGTAGTTACTACAGTGAGGAAATGAATACATTGTGGAACGTCAACTCAAAGGGGAAATGTCGGTCAAAATATTGGAGAAACTGCATCACTTGGTCAATTGCAGGCGATGCAGGATCTCAAGGCTGCCGGCAAGAAGTGAAGGAATCGATCGGTAATCGAGAGGATTTTGATCTACTGTTCTCCCAACGTTCCATGTTTTCCAATCTGTCTTTGTTGTTAGCGTAAACAATTTCATGAGTGATCTTTTCTGCTTTTCTTTTCCAATTTCTGAATTATGGTTGAATAAAGTACTCTTTTTGCATTATCATAATTCCCAAACGTGCGCAAGATTTGGCGGTCAGGAACACTGACGCACTAGTTGTGGTTGTCCTCACTCGCCACTTCTTCCGCCTACATTCGGCAATGACAGACATTGTATAATTAGTAGGGCCAGTGATAATTTTGACGAAATGTTTTATTCTGAGAAGCAACGAAGTTACTACGATCGAACACGAATTTCCAAATCTATTCATGTAGTAATTGTGCTGCACCAATTAACCATAACAAGATTTACGCCTTCTCTTTCGCAGAGGATTACAGAGCCGTCTTGTGTTACAAATTTTTGATCTGTTTTATTGATTTCTGGAACATTGAATACTCAGCAATGGGCGTTAAAATCTCTTCTTGTTTGCATCCGAATCGAACACTTGGAGCTGCTAAGTTTTCTGTCATATCATCAAGTCTTATATTTTGCCCTCTATCCCTCTCTATTTAGTGGTTGTTATTCTATGAGTGGGATGGGGATATAGCGGGGAATGGTTACACTATCCCTGAAGATTATCGGTTTACCTTCCAGTGGTCAGTCGGCGATCGAGGCGCGGCGCCCTACGAGGAGTCGCCCGACAACCAGCTGTGGAATCCCGCAGCGATTACGGCGACTGAAAAGGGGGATACGGTATGAACCCGTGCGAGTATAGTATCGAGCTCAAATGAGAGGGAGGAAAAGGAAAAGAATAGTACCAAAATCACAGTCTCGCAATAGTTTAGTCGTACTTATTGAGCGAGCGATATAATATTCTTCATTGCTATTGTTCGGGTTATTAACAGAAAACATCTATGACATTGTCGTCAGAAAGTTTCACCGAGTTATTGCGACACTTCACAGCGTGTCAAACGGGGGAGAAAGGCGGCGCGGAAACCATATGAAACATATCTCAAATTGAACGATTTTGCCCAAAAATTGAAGTTTTTTCACACATTTGCGTACATAAAAAATGATAGAGATCGAAATTGAGAAATCTGGTTGGACAATGTCTCCGAAAAGGGTTTCTGCCCATTTCTAGACAATCGCCATATCTCTATCTCATTTTGCTACCAACTAGTAGTCTCTAGAGTATCGAAAACGATCGTTTTCAGCACAAAATCGAAGTTTTTTCACACATTTGCTTACATAAAAAATGATAGAGATCGAAATTGAGAAATCTGGTTGGACAATGTCTCCGAAAAGGGTTTCTGCCCATTTCTAGACAATCGCCATATCTCTATCTCATTTTGCTACCAACTAGTAGTCTCTAGAGTATCGAAAACGATCGTTTTCAGCACAAAATCGAAGTTTTTTCACACATTTGCTTACATAAAAAATGATAGAGATCGAAATTGAGAAATCTGGTTGGACAATGTCTCCGAAAAGGGTTTCTGCCCATTTCTAGACAATCGCCATATCTCTATCTCATTTTGCTACCAACTAGTAGTCTCTAGAGTATCGAAAACGATCGTTTTCAGCACAAAATCGAAGTTTTTTCACACATTTGCTTACATAAAAAATGATAGAGATCGAAATTGAGAAATCTGGTTGGACAATGTCTCCGAAAAGGGTTTCTGCCCATTTCTAGACAATCGCCATATCTCTATCTCATTTCGCTACTGACTAGTAGTCTCTTTTAGTTTTGTCAACATATATTCATTTGAAATATGTTTCATCGCGCAAACTTTAATCATGCAGAAATTCTGACGAAATTCGAACGTTTGAAATGTGTTTCACATCACCGGGACATAGACAAAGAGAAATTGAGCGCGCCGTGATAATGAGCATTTTCCCCCGTCTGACACGCTGTGCACTTGTGTGGCGAGAACAGCGCGGGTTGATCAATTTTATTTTTTGAACCGTGGTCGGGCGAATGATTACTGGCTACTTGCGTTGTAACTGTATTTCACTTGGTGCTCTGAAACCATTTTTCAACTAATTCTGAGATCCATATCGCTGCAGTCGAAGTTATCCAATTCTCCTATATTCCTCTCTTCCATTCAGGACATCTCCACTCATTCTCCCATCCAATAACCTTTAGTTTCCTTCTTCTGGATGTTCCATTGCAAGACGTTTCCCCCTCTGCAGCAGCTGCAGCCTCCTCTTCCTCTTCTTCGTCTGCTGCAGCAGCAGTGACCGCTTCCACCTCGAGGAAACGAGTGCATGGATGAGGGAAGAGAGGAAGAGGCAGAGAGGAGGGAAGAGGGAGAGAGGAGGGAAGACGAGCAGGAGGAGCAGGAGGAGCGGGATTCATGGCACCGGTATGTTGTGATTATGAATTTTTAGAATTGGCTTGAGAATGTTCAATAGACTGCTGATTGGCAACCTCTAAAACAGATAGTTGAGTGATGAAGCTGGAGAGAGCGGGGTGAGGAAGTATGATATTTTATGTTCGATCGTCCAACACTCGAAAACTGAACTAGAGTGATTTCCCGTAGGTATCAATGGAATAGGAAACAACATATCACGTAACCCTTCCATTCTTTCAGATCCCCTCTCTGGCTCCGCCCCCTCCGCCCGCCTTCACAGCCCTTCCTCGACCCAGTGAGGACGACGCCCTCTCGAGCATGCTCATGGGATGGTACATGAGTGGGTGCCACACCGGATACTACCAGGTTAGATTGTGGGTTCCACAAATGGATGGTTGCAGTTCTATTATATATTAGTCTGGAGAGGTACTATTTGAATATTATATAAAAAAAATCCGGTAACATGGAATTTACTGTACATGGTATTATACTTTAGGGAAAGAATATAATGCGGAACGTCAAATCAAAGGGTTATAAATAGAGATGATAAAGGAAGAGCAATTTTGCGATTTTTCAAAAACTTTGAGCGGTCGTATCTTAAAACCAAGTCGGGAAACCATAGGAAGAGTTTCTTCTAATCGATCCGAAATCTATTCCTGGTCATTTTCCTGCTTTGGGCGGGCAAAAATACTCACATTCTTCCCTAATATCCAAAAACTCTTCCGCAAGACTGAGCGTTTTTCCGAAATTTTTAGATTATCTTTTCTAGTATGCAAATGAGATGTGCTAATCCTACAAAATACAATTCTAAAGAAGTGTTCAGGTCACTTTAATACAATCTTCCTCTAAGCAATCAACTTTAGCTATTCTTGGCAACTCTACAGTCAGATATATGATTCTCCGAACTCTTCCTTTATCATCTCTAGTTATAAACATATTGTTCAAAAATATGGAGCGAGATATAGCATAAATTGATCAATTGCAGGCGATGCAGGATCTCAAGGCTGCCGGCAAGAAGTGAAGGAATCGATCGATAATCGAGAGGATTTTGATCTACTGTTCTCCCAACGTTCAATGTTTTCCAATCTGTCTTTGTTGTTAGCGTAAACAATTTCGTGAGTGATATTTTCTGTTTTTCTTTCCCAATTTCTAAATTATATTTGAATAAAGTACTCTTTTTGCATTATCATAATTCCCAAACGTGCGCAAGATTTGGCGGTCGGGAACACTGGCGCACTAGTTGTGGACGGCCTCACTCGCCCCTTCTGCCGCAAAAATTCAGGAATGACAGACATTGTATAATTAGTAGAGCCAGTGATAATTTTGACGATTTTATTCTGACAAGCAACGAAGGTACGACAATCGAACACGAATTTCCAACCAATTCTTGCAGTAGGTGTGCTGCACCAATAAACCGGAGAAGGAATTCATGAATAACAAGATGTACGCCTTCTCTTTCACAGATGATTTCAGAGCCGTCTTGTGTTGTATATTTTTGATCTGTTTTATTGATTTCTGGAACATTGAATACTCAGCAATGGGCGTTAAAATCTCTTCTTGTTTGCATCCGAATCGAACACTTGGAGCTGCTAAGGTTTCTGTCCCACCATCATCAAGTCTTATATTTTGCCCTCTATGCCTGTCTATTTAGTGGGGGGGGGGGCGGACAAAACGTAAACGGATCACAGTTCGCTGGGAATTCGAATAAGGAACTTGTGAGTTGTTGCATTGTCACCAATATGTGCTCCACTACACCACACCGTTTAGGTCCACTTACCATGCGATCATGACTTTCACTCATCTTCCATGTATAGGGGTTCATGGTCCAAAATTGTGAATTTGAGTGGAAAATCATGGTTAGATAAACACAAAATGCCGTAACCAATCGTTATCCATGCTACTGGGTTAGAGTACTTACAGGGGCACTAGAATATCGATTGATCAGTTCACTTTGTGTTTATCTAACTATGATTTCCCACTAAAATTCCCAATTTTGGACCATGAATGGCTGATGAGTGAAACTCGCGATCGACTGGTAAGAGGATATAAACAGCGTGGTGTAGTGGAGAACATACTGGTAACAATGAAACAACTCCCAAGTTCCTACGTCGAATTCTCAGCGAACTGTGTTCCGTTTACGTTTTGTCCGTTTACGTTTTGCCCGCCCCCCTATTTAGTGGTTGTTATTCTATGAGTGGGATGGGGATATAGCGGGGAATGGTTACAGTATCCCTGATGATTATCGATTTTCCTTCCAGTGGTTAGACGACGGTCGATGCGCTGCGCCCTGCGAAGAGTCTCCCGGCAACCATCTGTGGTATCCCGCAGCGATTACGGCGACTGAAAAAGGGATACGGTATGAACCCGTACGAGTATAGTATCGATTTATTTTAGTGTTATGAATAGCCACTGAGACGTCGGACGAATTGAACCAAGCAAGGCGTTGAAAGTATAATCCAACTATGAGACGAGCCAGCGCCTGCTATGATAATGTCAATTCCCTGCGGAGAATCGACGTCTCATCTGGCACCGTCGAGGTCTGCTTCGACGGCTACGAAGAAACGGAGACTGTCGCCATCGACGAACTGTACCCGTCAGTTTGCTATTTATTGATCGAAGAGTGGGTGTGGGTAACATTTTAGCCAATGAGTTGTACCCGTAAGTTTTCCTTTTTTTCATTTTGCGAACGCTCAAGTCATGATGATCGCCTCAGATGCTAACGTTGATACTTGAAATAACACTGAAACCTCAATTAGCCATAACCTAATTTTCCAAATCTTCTCAATATTTTAAGTATTATGTTGGTGCAAAAGTGTGGGAGCAGCGGGATTCAGGGCACCGGTTTTGTTTATGATTTTTAGAATTTGCTTGAGAATGTCCCGCTGATTGGCAATCTCTAAAACATAGTGTGGTGAAGCGGATGAGCGCGGGGCGACGAAGCGTGATGTTTATTGTTGTACCTGGATTCCGTCGAAAATTAAAAATGAAGTATTGCTCGTAGATTTAGGCGAGAAGTGAAACGCGGATGTGACTTTAAAATATTTTTACAGAACACATAATTGGAAGCACCAACGCAAGTTTTGACAAAATAAGTTATTAGAAGCGTATTGCAGCACTCAATTGAACACGAAAATTTAATCAATTCATATAGTAATAGCGCTGCACCAATTCACCGGTGAAGGAATTCACGAAAATCGAGTTTTTCGCCTTCTTGTTCGCAGAGAATAACACAGCCGTCTTGTGATGTTGCAACTCAGTTCGGAAGACCTCTTTACTATGCCCTGCCCTATTCCTCACCAGCTCCTTTCTCTACTTCCATTCAGTGCGTATATGAGCCCGTTTGCGTAAGAATCAAACAAGGTCTGGCACAGCAATTTTTCGAAAACTTGAAGAAAGGGGTTTTCGAGGGTGCTGATCATCGTGGTCAACTTCATTTTGTACCAACTCAACCGGTTGAGCCAGGCTGAGTTGGTACAAAATGAAGCTGCATCTACGTTTCTGTTGATAACTCTGCAACCAATTGAGGAATCAACTTCAAATTTGCACAGTGTGTAAATCTCATTACCATTAATCCGATTTTTGCAAAATATTTAATTTTATAAATTTAAAAAAATGGAAAAAAATGGGTCTCGAATATAAAGTGCGGGTACAGTTAGTAAACTACATAGAAAAATGCGCAATTTTACAAGGATCATTTTTCGTATACATAGTTGGGGAAACAAGCCTATCACTTTTTTGCTACATTCAGTTTTCCGATGAATTTATATCACTTCGCCGCAAAGATTGAGCGGAGAGTGAGAAATGAGAATGAGTTTCATTGCAAGCTATACACCCTAATCCTATTATCTCGAGGCCATTGAGGTGGAGGGTATACCTGGTAGTGAAACTCATTCTCATTTCTCATTTTCCGCCCAATCTACGCGGCGAAGTAAGGAAAGTTCATCATAAAACTGAATGTAGCAAAAAAGTGATAAGCTTGTTTCCCCAACTATGTATACGAAAAATGATCCTTGTAAAATTGCGCATTTGTCTCTGTAGTTCACTAACGGTACCCGCACTTTATATTCGAGATCCATATTTTTACATTTTTAAAAATTTATAAAATTAAATATTTTGCAAAAATCGGATTAATGGTAATGAGATTTACCCACTGTTCAAATTTGAAGTTGATTCCTCAATTGGTTGCAGAGTTATCAACAGAAACGTAGATGCAGCCTACCTGCAGCCTGGTTCAACCGGTTGAGTTGGTACAAAATGAAGTTGACCACGATGAGCAGAACCCTCGAAAACCCCTTTCCTCAAGTTTTCGAAAAATTGATGTGCCAGATCCTTTAGGACTTTGTTCGATTTTTACGCAACCAGCCTCATATTTGCGGGCGTCTTAGCGAGCGAGAGCAAATTATTTTAAACTACCTTCGATGGCCACCAAGCGCTTGATTGATCTTCTCATAACGATCAATCTCATATCACCACGCTGTAACTCAAGTGCACCGGTGCACAGAGGCTCGCGGATATGTCACTCATTCTCGCCTTGCACGCGTAAATCCACCACAATCCCTGAATGTAGAGAGTCATTTCTTTCCAAGTCAATTTGTTTATCTTACCCCACAAGGGTGCTTCAGCGGGTGCAGATTGCAAAATCTTTGCATGTAACCAACCGATTCGATCCAATCGACTGACATCCGTTTCTTGTATACACTCTCGTCATTCTTGCAATCTCCCCCCAACGGAATGAATGAATGAATGAATCGTGACAAGAATTTGTGATTGAATTCTTTAATTAAATAATATTCAGAAGATGATGATTGCAACGATTACGAAGACGAGAAATTGGAAGTGGTAAGTCTGATCGTTGATCTCTGAAATCTGATCTATCTGATATCGGCAGCGCACTTATTATTTTTGCACATAAATTGATTAAATTTTGATCATAAACTTATTTTTTGTTCAATCAGGTATTTATTACATAGGAAATAAGTACGAGGTTTCATTTAATTTGAACTGCCATTTAACAACAGAGGGCCACTGCATTCAGTTGCGAAGTGAGAGAGTGCAGAGAAACATATCATCCTTTTACTTTAGATCTCATCAGTGCCTTTCGAAAATTAAGGGTATTAAATTAAGGGTACGGTATGAATCCCTAGGAATATAGATTGATTGTTTTTTCTAGTACAGACCCTACCAGAACTCAGTAGAACTGTCCCCAAGCAAAAACATTATTGTATACTCAAACGATTAGACGAGAAAGCGCCTGTTATTATAATTGTTTTTCCCTGCAGAGGATCGACGTCTCATCTGGCACCGTCGAGGTCTGCTTCGATGGCTACGAAGGAACGGAGACTGTCCCCATCGACGAGCTGTACCCGTCAGTTTCATTATTTTTTTTCTGATCGCATCCCATTCCTCATCAAACTGAATGCCAACTGCGATACTTGGAAAAATGTTGAAACCGAACAGTGTCTAACTGGTTTGCATATTTTCAAAAATTTTTTTTATTGATCAGTAAGTTCTCCCAATATAACTAAATTGAACGCGAACGCTGGTACTTAATAAAATGTGTTGAAACTTGCGTGTGACAAGAATGTTGTACCGCAATGTTGTAAATTTTATCTTTGTTTGTATTTCTTGCGCGGAACTTTAAATATACCTTGAACGGTTAAATGAGTTACTATCTACTGTTTGACCTTTCTATCTCCACCAATGTTCATTGGATGTTGTGGCTGTCACTGTGATCAGTAAATCGATAATCATTACCAGAGAGGAGGAACTGGAGAAGGCGCACGCTGAGCAGAAGGAGGAGTTGACGAGCGATGCAGAGAATGAAGCCATGGTCAGTGATGCTTTTGATGATGGGTGAAATGAGGGGACGGTAGATCTGCCTTGATAACGTAGACAGTCAAAGAGGGACTAGGCATACGATAAGACTCTTTTACGGCCCGAAAAGGCAAATGGAAGGGAAAGCCATATCAATTCACTATGTCGCAATCTTTCTTAGGCCAACTTGGTTGTGCGAGCGATCGAATCTTATCCACGAGCATAGTTCGGGTTGTGGGAGAGGAAACCGAAATTTATTGCTGTAGAAATGTTCAATGGTTGCTTGTGGAACTTGTGCGGCGAGAAGCTCACGGGTTGACGAATTAATTTTTTTCAAAGAATTCGGATGGCTGATTACTGAGAGCTTTCAATCCCATTGTTGTAAAAGTAATGCAGATGCATTTCACCTGGCGCTCTTACCTTTAAACCATTTTTTCAACTGATTCACAGTTTTTAAATTCGCAGTCGTGTTTTTCTCCCCCCATGCTCGACCCAACCCCTCTACAGCATGGTGCTTTCAGGATGTCTCTCACTCTTTCTCGCATTCTCCTATAACCTGCACCTCCTTTCAGGTTTCAATTCCCCCCTATGCAGCAGCTGCAGCCTCTTCTTCCTCTTCTTCCTCTTCTTCTTCCGCCTCGAGGAAACGAGCGAATGGAGGAAGGAAGGGAGGCAGAGAGGAAGGGAGGAGGGAAGAAGAAGAGGAGCATGAGCAGCGGGATTCGGGGCACTGGTATATTCGGAATTGGGGAGTTTTGAACTCGAGAATGTCATTGTTATTGATGTTTTGAATTCTATAGAACCGATAATTGAGTGGTGAATCGGGTGATTACGGGGATGAAGTGTGAACATTTTTTGTGCGAGGAAGTGTGAACATTTTTTGTTCGAAGTTCATTATTGAACCACAGCGATTTCCCACAGCTGTAAGTGGGAGAGGAAACGAGGATGTGACTTCATTTTTTTTGTGTTTCTAACACGGATCTCCTGTAAAAATGCAAGAAAATGAGACCCTTTTGCGACAAAAAAATATTTTGGGTCATGGATTTCGCTGAAAACAGAACTACTGACCAAGGTGAGGACGGCGAACACGCCTAACAACTTCGTTTTTCAAATTTTGCATATTTTGACCTCCCACTTTGGAAGGATGTATCTCTGTCAATTTTGACCTACAGCGACCGCATTTTTTCCAATCGATGCGCATTCAGGTCCTCTACAAATAAGTTTCATTTTGCGAAGTGCAGAAATTACGTATTCACATTGTTTTGCTCAAAAAACATATTTTTTGACTTGAAACTACTCTTTATGACGCGAACTGTACGATTTTTATGTTTGATTCAGATTCCCCACCCCAGAATTTGGGTACGCACATATTTCATTTGCCATAAGAGGGGGATGATCATATCGCCGCCCAGTAGGTAGAATCAGAACTTAGTCTATTTTTTGGAAGAAACAATTTTCGGCGCGAATCTCGCTTATGACTTATGCAAATTCACAAAGTAAGACTAGTACGAGATAGCTTTTGAGTAGTACTCCAAGAATGACTAAGGGGACCATGACGCCAAAGTTGAAAACTAATTTAGTAGAACTCTGTATAAGATTAGAGGATTCTCCACAATAAATCTGTGAAAGTGCTTTTCGCGCCATATCTCGAAAACAGCCAACTTTGGCGTCTTGGTCCCCTTAGTCATTCTTGTAGACCTTCTCTAGAGCTATCGCACAGTAGTCTTACTTTGTAAATTTGCATAAATGCAAAGCGAGATTCGCGCAGAAAATTGTTTCATCCAATAATATAAAATAAGTTCTGATTCTACCTACTGATCGGCGATATGATTATCCCCCTCTTTTGGCAAATGAAATATGTGCGTACCCCAATTCTGGGGTGGGGAATCCGAATCAAACATAAAAAATCGTACAGTTCGCGTCATAGAGGGTAGTTTCAAGTCAAAAAATATGTTGTTTGAGCAAAACAATGTGAAGACGTAATTTCTGCACTTCGCTTAGGCAAACTTATTTTCAGAGGACCTGAATGCGCATCGATTGGAAAAAATACGGTTGCTGTAGGTAAAAAATTGACAAAGATACATCTTCAAAAGTGGTAGGTCAAAATATGCAAATTTTGAAAAACGAAGTTGATAGGTGTGTTCCACATCCTCACTTTGGTCAGTACTTCTGTTTTCATCGAAATCCATGACCCAAAATATTTTTCTGTCGCACCCATTCCTGCATTATTACAGGAGATCCGTGCTAAATTAGTTTTTTGTTCGCCGGAACAGGATTCCTATTGGCATGCGCGCATTAGTTTTAACTTATTAAAGAAGTGTGAAGCGCAAGAAAACTGGGAGTCAGCTTCATTTTTTCTGATGCATTGTTGTCCTTTTGAGACAACATCCGGGTTATGGTTGGCCAAATGATTTTGACGATTCGCTATCCTGGGCAGCTGGTTAATAAATCGTTACGTAGAGTGGAGGAGGGGGGGGGGGTAGCGATGCCGCTATCCTCGTAGAGTATCACTACGATTCCAACGCACGCGTTCTCTCCTAGCTCTTATTGCCGCCGCAAGCACTAGTCTCGCGGGGTTGGCGGTAGCGGTATCGCTACGCCGCCGGCCTGGGATAGCGAATCGCAACATCGTTTGGTCAACTCTAGTTATGATTGCATAATTAATCAGTTTAACAAAGTGATAAATACTAGTTCACATTTTATATTTCCCTGAATTCTCCGACTACTCGCATATTCCTGTCCATAGGCAAATACAAAGTGGAGGGTTGGACCGAGTGTAAACTAATCTTTTCCCTTTAGAATACAACTTAATTTTTTACACCCCTTTCGGATCTACAATTGCTGGATACTTACCATCCTATTGATAATTACGCGGTGCAACTGTTGATCACATGGTGTCCTGAAACCATTTTTTAACAGATTCTGAGATCGAAATCGCTGTAGTCGTAGTCCTCTAATTCTCCCATAACCCTCTCCTCCTTTCTGGACGTCTCCCCCTCTGCAGCAGCTGCAGCCTCCTCTTCCTCTTCTTCGTCTGCTGCAGCAGCAGTGACTGCTTCCGCCTCGAGGAAACGAGCGAATGGAGGAGGTAAGGGAGGAAGAGGGAGGGAGGAGGGAAGAGGAGCAGGAGGAGGAGCGGGATTCAGGGCACCGGTATGTTGGGATGAGGGATTTACTGAATTTTTCTTGATGGTGTATTGCGAATTGCTATTCGGCAATCACTTAAACAGATAATTGAATGATGAAACGGGATAGAACGGGGAAAATCAACTGATTCTGAGATCTAAATCGCTGTAGCCGTAATCCTTCCATATCTCACTGCTCTCTCCATTCAGGATGTCTCCCATTCGTTCTCCAATTCGCCTGCAGCAGCTGCAGCCTCCTCTTCCTCTTCTTCGTCTGCTGCAGCAGCAGCGACTGCTTCAGCCTCGAGGAAACGAGCGAATGGAGGAGGGAAGGGAGGCAGAGGGAGAGAGGAGGGAAGAGGAAGAGAGGACAGAAGAGGAAGAGGGGAAGGAAGAGGAGCAGGAGGAGCGGAAGGAGCTCGATTCAGGGCACCGGTATATTGGGATTTATTGTATTTTTAATGGTGTATTGCGAATTGCTATTCGGCAATCACTTGAACAGATAATTGAATGATGAAACGGGATAGAACGGGAAAACTGTACTTTTTTGTTTGAAAATTCACACAAAATTCCAATATTGAACAACTGTGATTACTCGTCGTGTAAATGAGAGATGAAACGTTGATGCGAATTTCATTTCATTTCTAGTTATTTTTTTTAGGGAAATCTCCATCTCCTTCTTATCGTTGTTCTCCTGACAGTTGAACTTATAGCAGAAACTTGAAGCGAAATATGGCTGAGTGTGAATTGATTGTGATTGAAACCATTATTTTCCTAGTTTTCATTCTTTTCTGATTGGCATTTTATTTATTTAAAAAGAATGTTTTAAATGGTGTTGTGCCTCTCACTCAATTCTCCGAAAACAAGAAGAGTGTTGCCGATTTTGTATTTTCTGAGTCATTGTTGATCAGTTTGCTGGGCGATTCCAAAGTCCGGCTTGTGTTCTTGAGTAGGGCCAAGTGATACCCACCTACTGAATACATTGGAGAAGAAACGTAAATGCCTCAACAATTATCCACTATTTTAATTATCTACATTGTTTCTCTGGCTCCGCCCCCTCCACCCGCCTTCACGGCCCTTCCTCGACCCAGTGAGGACGACGCCCTCTCGAGCATGCTCATGGGATGGTACAAGAGTGGGTACCACACCGGATACTACCAGGTTAGAAGGCGGGTTTCGCATATGTATGTTCGGGTATATATCGGTATGGATAGAGACCACAAGCTCCGCCCACTCGGAGGGAACTCAGTTTTGCGCAAAACCTGCGCCAAGAAATGACTCCTCGAATACTTAACCATTTTAGGCGAGCAAGGTCGCTTTTGAAAGGTCTTGGGGTCCTTTATAACATATGTTGGGCGCAGCTGGATCGGATAACTTTTAATAGGTAAAAATCGATAAAATATAGTGAGAGCTAGGGAAAATTGAGGTTTTTAAGGGAAATGGAAGGGTTCTGGTATTCGCATACTGATGCGCCTCGGATATTGTGTGAAGAATGCATTTAGACGATTTTTAAAGAAAAGAAAATGAAAATAGGACGCTTCTCCTGCTTGTCATTTTCGTTCAACGATTGGGGACGACGTGCGCTGACTGAGTCGATCGATAATCGAGAGGATTTTGATCTACTGTTCTCCCAACGTTCCATGTTTTCCATTTTGTCTTTGTTGTTTGCGTAAACAACTCCAAAATTATATTTGTTTTTGTTTCGGAAATGTTTTGATGGCTGAATGAATTATTTATAATCAATATTCTTTGTCAGTGAAGTCATGGTTCACCCAACTGAAAGAATCGAGTTCTGGGTGCTGCTGAAGCAGCGAAGTAGACACTGAATTTGTCTGTCGATGAACTAGGAAAGAAGCTCAGAAAGGCCAAGTGTACCATGACCAATGTCGTTGTAAGAATTGTTATTTTTACCAACCGCTAGCTTGGTTCCATTAGCCGCTGATAGGAACAATTATTTTAATATTATTGTGAAGCGTGTGATAGAAAAAATGTTCAATCAACAATGGATCGACGAAATTTTTATCTATCTATACCTATATATAAAGCGCAGTGTACCGCTGTCTGTTCGGATTGCGAAACAGTTGCGAAATAAGGAGAGAGAGAACGGTTGCGAAACGATTACGAAATGTAGAGGGAGAGATCGCGCGTCTATAATTTGCGAAACGAGTGATTGCGAAACCTATTCCGCTAGGACGGGGCCCCCGCCGAAGGCGGGGGGGGCATCCGGACTAGTTATAAATGTTGAAACTCGTACTTTACCGGTCAGAATGAATACGACAATCTTCAATTATT
Organism: Pristionchus mayeri; assembly: GCA_036245805.1. NCBI lineage: Eukaryota > Metazoa > Nematoda > Chromadorea > Rhabditida > Neodiplogasteridae > Pristionchus > Pristionchus mayeri. The sequence continues at coordinate 39,697,116 of BTRK01000005.1, forward strand.
GAACAACCCTCCTTCAGATGTCCTTGTCGTTAGCGTGATGAGTATGGCTTCCGTTGGATTCGTCATCTACCTCTGCTACAAGAACGGAGGCACTGAAGGGTCTGGGAAGAAGGAATGAAATGGTAGGAGAACTGGGAGGAACTACGGTATGATACAAGGTTCGACGTTATTCGATAACGGGAAGTTCACACATAGTTCAAACGGACATCGGAAAATTTACCAACATGAGAACTCTATTCATGATAAGTCTGTATTACGTATACGTCTAATCTTGCCGTATCCCAATCGTGATTATCCCTAATCTCGATCATGTAGTCTAGATTACATCGACCTATGCCACTCATTCTCGTCTTGCACGCTTAAATTCACCAATCAATCCCTGAATGGAGAGCGTCATTTTTTTCCAATTCATTTATATATTTGTCGTACAGAACACAAGGCTTTGTGGGCTCGAAATGGGAATTAGATAAAAGAGCAGATCGTTACCTACTCGCGAGCTATGGGATATTTTCGGGGGGTATGGTTCGGGTTGTAACCAAAACGTCAATTCCATCACCGGCAAAATGCTCTTCGAGTACTTGCGTTATTCGTGCGGCTAGAAGAGCACGAGTTGATAAATTTCGAAATTTTTTACACTAAAGAAGACCCTAGTACTGTTCGATACTTTCATTCCCTTGGTTGAATATGCAGTGCAACTGTCTTTCACCTGGTGCTCTGAAACTATCTTCCAAATATTCTTTCTGTCAACCAATAACTCTTTGTTCCCCTATAACTCTTTGCTCCCCTCTTTAGAGCTAATTTTAAAAGGATGTTCCATTACAGGACGTTTCCCCCTCTGCAGCAGCTGCAGCCTCCTCTTCCTCTTCTTCGTCTGCTGCAGCAGCAGTGACTGCTTCCGCCTCGAGGAAACGAGCGAATGGAGGAGGGAAGGGAGGAAGAGGAAGAGAGGAGGGAAGAGAAGGAGGAGGAGGAGGAGGAAGAGAGGAGGGAAGAGGAGGAGGAGGAGGAGGAGGAGGAGGAACAGGATGAGCAACTAGTGGAGGAGGAGGAGGAGGAACAGGATGAGCAACGAGTGGAGGAGGAGTGGGATTCAGGGCACCGGTTTGTTGGGAGGGGGAATTTATTGATTTTTTCGAAATTTTCGAATATCTATTTTTGTGCGATTTGTCATATTTTAATTTCATTGTAAAAACTGCTTTGATATTTCTTACTCAGCAATGGGCGCCAAAATGTCTGCGTGCTTGCGTCCCAATCGAGCTATTCAAGGGACAAAGGTTACGGTTCCAAGATCCCTAATATACATCCCTTTTCTCCCTTTTGAGGGAGGAGTATCTGCCTAGTGTTTTTGCTCTTTGTCGCAGAATCGCAGGGCATCATTACATTATTTCTGGTGATTATTGATTTTCTTTCCAGTGGTCAGTCGGCGATCGATGCGCGGCGCCCTACGAGGAGTCGTCCGGCAATCCGTTGTGGTATCCCGCAGCGATTACCGTGAGTGGGAAAGGGTGGTTACGGTATGAACCCGGTGAAATAGCGATATATGTTTTTCCTATGAAATAGCTGGACAGAAGTCAATGCGATTGACCCAAGTAAATCCATTAATGTATAATCAACCGATGAGACGAGAAAGCACCTGCTATCATAATTATTTTTCCATTCAGAGAATCGACGTCTCATCTGGCACCGTCGATGTCTGCTTCGACGGATACGAAGGAAAGGAGACTGTCGCCATCGACGAGCTGTACCCGTCAGTTTGCGATTTATTGATCGAAAAGAGGAGGGGAGTTTAGTAGCTGTTGAGAAGCTATGCCCGTTATTTTGTATTTTTATCGTTTATGATACGTAGGTGAAGAACATTAAATTGAGCGGCACCATCGATATTGGAAAAGTTCTTTAATCCAATTAGTGACCTGATAGTTTCCCCAATCATTTTTTTAAACATTTTTCGTACGATCTGTATCTATCATTATTGGGGACGTGAACGGTGTTACTTAATGATGTTGTTGAAACATGGGATTGGCAACAACATGGTTCTGTAATAAAGAGTCTGGATTGATTGAGGGGGACCTGATCGCTATCTGCTGTACGAATCCTCCCCTTTTTATGGCTCTTACCTCCAACAATCAATCGATAATGGAGACTGTTTATTTATTTTGCGGCCATTTATGCCTTTAACGTAACCGATTAATCGATAATCATTATCAGGGAGGAGGAACTGGAGAAGGCGTACGCTGAGCAGAAGGAGGAGGAGACGAGCGATGCAGAGAATGAAGCCATGGTTGGTTGGCAGTTTAACGCTTTGCTTCGCTTATTGTTTAATCGTTGCCTGATCAAAACTTCTATCAGGAGTCTCTAAAAGTTCTTATAGGCTAGCTATCCCCGTTCAGAGTGTCCCTTTTTCTTCCATCCCATCAACCCTTGCATACTTTTATTACATTCTTTCTTCCATCAAAAAACTCTTTGATCCTTTCTTCAGGATGTCTCTCATTCATTCTCCAATTCGCCTGCAGCAGCTGCAGCCTCCTCTTCCTCTTCTTCGTCTGCTGCAGCAGCAGTGACTGCTTCCGCCTCGAGGAAACGAGCGAATGGAGGAGGGAAGGGAGAGAGAGGGAGAGAGGAAGGAAGAGGAGGAGAGGGATCAACTGGAAGGGCAGGAGGAGGAGCGGGATTCAAGGCACCGGTACGTTGGGAGGGGTTATTTTGATATTTGCATGTGCAATGGGAAGAGGACTGCTATTTGGCAATTCCTTGAACAGATAGTTGAGTGGTAAAGCGGGAGAGAGCGGAGTGAGGAAATGCGATATTTTTCTGTCGGACTATCGAATACTGAACTAGAGTGATTTCCCGTAGGTATCAATGTAATAGTAAACATAACATATCTCGTAACCCTTCCATTCTTTCAGATTCCATCTCTGGCTCCGCCCCCTCCGCCCGCCTTCACAGCCCTTCCTCGACCCAGTGAGGACGACGCCCTCTCGAGCATGCTCATGGGATGGTACATGAGCGGGTACCACACCGGATACTATCAGGTTGGCATGAAAGTCTTTGTCACTTTTTCAAAACTTTATTTCTTGGAGAAATGAAAAGCATGAGTTCATTTATACTTGTCATCATTATTGACAATATGTGCCCAACGTACCTGCAATGTATGGATCTCCTCCTTTTAGAACCCGCCTGGGCATGATGCAAAGTATTGCTTGCGTTCAACCTCGAGACATATACGGGAATTGAAGGCCCTACCTCGAACGGCATAGGTCAGGACTGCAAAAAGCCCGTAATCTTACGGTGCCATGTCAGAAGAGTACGGGTGGTAAGGGAGAACCATCCATCGCTATCTAGCCAATTCCTGCTTGATTTGATTGGAGACCTTGTGACGGGGGTCATTTTGTTGAGTATGCACTTTCTTGTCCTTCAGCCTTGAATGATCGACTTCCAGCTTCAAATTATGTAGGTGTGTGACGTACTTGACCCCGGTGATTGACATGCCCTCAGGTAGTAGCTCCGATAAGATTACGCCAACCACTCCCCATCACATTGACAGCTTTTTTTTATTGGCTTGCAGATCAAGTTTTGGGACACCCCGTGAAGTCTCTCCTTCTCCAACCCGTTGGGTTCTCCTGTGGTTGTTATCGTAGAGGACCCACTTCTCATTCCCCGTTATGAGCCGTTCCATCCATCGATCCCCGCCTTGGGAAATGAGGAGAGTAATGGAATCATCGACTCGACGGTCACGGCTGGCTTGGCTAAGATAATGGGATATGTATCGACCGATAAATTTCCTCATTCCAATAGATCTCAAGCCGTCTTTGACAGTGCTATGGTGGACTCTAAGTGCAATAGTCATTTCACGGGCACTTTGAAATGGGTATGTTTCCACAACTTCCTTCAACGTTTCCAAATCCAACTCACCAGGTCTTCCAGACCGATCCTGATCATTGAGGGTCAAGTCGTCTTCTTCGAAGCGATGGAACCAATTACATATGGTGTTGTAGAGGGGGCACGTGTGCCATAAAGATACTTCAGTAGGGTATCTGAATCCTTCATCGTGAAGTCAGATATTGAAATGCAAATCAGAACATGACTGAAGTGGATGGCACTTGTGACATACATCGTTCCTCTACTTGCCCCTTTCTGATGGGAAGGGAATGGGAAGTTCTTTACGTTGAAGGCCCCTCACTGCTTGTTATTCACTAGGCACGAGGAAATGTCAAAGTCCATCTGCGACGAGCAGTGGAAAAACAAAACCAGTGACAAAGACTTTCATGCCAACCTAATACCAGGTTAGAGTGGGTACCACGCTGGATACTATACTAACATACTAACAGGTAAAGTGTGTACCACAGATTCCTGTGGTATGAGTAGTCTGGATAGGTATTTTGCGAATATTTTTTTGAAGTGCTGATCCTGAAATTACTGAAGATGATAATAAATGCAATGGGAAGAAATTATTGCGGGACGTAAAATCACAGGGTCGTAAATGATTTTGTTCCAAATTATGAGTGGGGGAAATCATCGTATTGATTGAAAAATGAATTTAACTATTTCAGGCGATGCAGGATCTCAAGGCTGCCGGCAAGAAGTGAAGAAATCGATCGATAATCGAGAGGATTTTGATCTACTGTTCTCCCAACGTTCCATGTTTTCCAATCCGCCTTTGTTGTTAGCGTAACCAATTTCATGAGTGATATTTTCTGTTTTTCCTCTCCAATTTCTAAATTATGGTTGAATAAAGTACTGTTTTTGCATTGTCATAATTCCCAAACGTGCGCAAGATTTGGCGACCAGGAACGCTGGCGCACTAGTTGTGATCTTCCTCACTCGCCACTTCTGCCGCCAAGATTCAGCAATAGTTCACTGGCAGTCCCCGAGCTTTCCTCCGTGGTGATTACACTAAGGAACAGCTTGAGACTGATCGTAGACATTGTATAATTAGCTGAGCAATGATAATTTTGACGAAATGTTTTATTCGGAGCAACGAAACGAAGCTACTACAATTGAACACGAATTTCCAATCAATTCATGTAGTAATTGTCCTGTACCAATTAACCGGTTAAGGAATTCATGAATATTGGGGGTTTTTACGCTACTTTCACAGAGAATAACAGCTCCGTCTTTTGATCTTACAACAATTCGGAAGTCCTATGCACTGTACTCCTACTACCGTATCCCTCACCAGCTCCATTCCCCACTTACATTCAGTGCGTAGATCTGTGGGCGCCCACTCACGGACGAGATAATTGATTTGTATAAATCTTTTACGATGCCACTGTAAGCCAGATTGATTTTCTGATACTGATCAATCTCATATCACCACGCTGTATCTCAAATGCACCGTTGAACAGGGGTTAACCCATTTCAGGCAAAAACAACAAGAATTTGAATATTTGCTAAGAAAAATCGACCGCCTGCAGTACGTACGTCCAAACCAGCCGTATCCGGATCACACTCGCTTAACGTCGTCTACAACAGCCGTGCACATCAAAACGCTAAAGAGGTTACATGCGGCGGATATTGCATCTTTGTGCTGTGTGAAATGGCAAAAGGGAAACAATTCGAGTCAATTGTGCGAACTTTTCTCCAAACACGATATGACGACTCGTTTATTCGGCACTATTTTCTCACACACCATGGTTACCGTCTAAGGTCGTCGTAAACCCCGCCCACTTTTTGCTCATTATGGCCAATAAAATCTTTGCAAACCGCAAGTTTTTGATTGCTCTCGCACAAAACCCATCACTCATTCTTGACGCTACTGACGAAGAGATCTCGTGTATAATTGAAATCTTGCATAATATTAAAAAAATTGCGCTTACTGCACTTGAAAAAAAGAAAATCACCAAGCTCATTCCGCTGGTCAGACGAATTGGCCGCATTCGTAAGGTCAATAGAGCTCGTGATCAGTTGATTCAGCACGGCAGTAGTCTTCTCTCACTCATTATCCCAGCCGCTCTCTCACTTCTACTCTCATGAATAATACCACAAAATATAAGCTAATCCCCATGATTGCCCTGAGCAAAGACGAGGCAACACTAGATAGCATGCATGATCAACTACTCAAACTGCTCAAAAACCAGGACATTGACTCTGCAACCAAGCGCGCGTTGTATGAAGACCTGCTCAAACGTGTTGGAAACTTTAAGCTAGACATTGATCAGCGCCAACCACCAACCGTTGTCACAGCTGCCCCTGTTAAGCAAGAGTTTGCTGTTCCAAAACAACCCGGCAACATGGAAATGCGCAAGAGGAGACTTGATATGGACGACGATGGCCCAATTCGCCCACCACAGCCCATCCCACCCTTGCCTATTCCACCCGACGACGACGAACTACCACAAATTACGCATCTCAGAGCCTCTAAGCGCGTTCTGCCCCCGGTCCCCCGTCTAGCGCGTACTACCGTTGTTAGTGTTCCGCGTGGCAAGAAACGGGCTCTTACCCATTATCTGTCTGACAAACGCAAGCGAACCTTTGCAACTGCAATGCTGTCCGCTCAAGCTTCTGCACCCAAACAGCGTAATTTTGAGCAACAAGAGCTACTCTCATCTGCACCCAAACTACGAAACCTTGAGCAAGAAGACCCACTCTCCAGTCTTCCGGAGATTCATAGAGCGTCTAAACGCGCTCTACCACCAGTCCCCCGTCTGCGGCGCACAGTTGTAATTCCCACCCCACGGGGCACGAAACGTCAAATCTCAGACTATTTGTTGGACAGCAGAAAAAGAAATTTTGCCACTGCAATGCTAACATCTCAGTCTAGAGCTCCCAAGCATAGAGCGCTTGCTGACGAACCCACGCCGCCAACAACAAGACGCAGACGAGACACTGCAGTTCATACTAACCAATCGACTCAGTCCGGAGACGGTCGTATGACAATTTCTTCATGGCACTAGAGACTAGACTCAAAGATGCATATTTTAATCTTGCTAATCCATCAGCTTTTTCGTCTGTAAACACGGTAGCTAAACGTGCGCGCACTAGTGTAGCTAAAGCGTACGATTGGCTTAAAGATCAGGATGTATACTCGCTGCACAAGAACTATAGACGCAAGTTTCCACGCCGAATGATCACATCCCCCGGCGTCTTGTACAGTTTGCATGGCGATCTAGCAGATATGCAGCTTCTAGCTAAAGAGAATGACGGTTATCGGTTCTTTCTTATTCTCGTCGACTGCTATTCCCGTCGTTTCTTTGCCGTACCCGTAAAGAGCAAACATGGGCCGGAAATGTTGGCTGCTTTTCAAAAAGTGTTCACCCACTGGCACCCAGCAGTTGTAATTACTGATCGCGGTACAGAGTTTTACAACAGACACGTGCAAAAGTATTTCAAAGACAAGAACATCAAGCACTACTCTACCAATTCCGAGATCAAAAGCGCACTTGCTGAGAGGGGTATTAGAACGGTGAAAACGCGGTTGTACAAGGCAATGACACACAACAACACGTTGCGCTGGGTTGATTTTCTGCCACAAATCATCAAAGGCATAAATAATTCAGTCAACAGAAGTCTAGGCTGTACACCGATGCGGGTTAGAGACGGGGACCTTGACTATACACCCCCGCTCAACAAGAAGAAACCCCGCTTTGCCGTGGGTGACACTGTCCGCATTCTAAAGTATAGACAAGCGTTTGATAAGTCGTATCTACCCAATTTTTCTCAAGAGATCTTTGTTATTTCTGATGTAAAAAGTAAGTACAAACCAATCTATTATAATCTTAAAGACTTGAACGACGAGAAGATCATGGGCTCGTTCTACGAACAGGAGCTGGTCCATACACGCAACACAACTGGCGTATACAAGATTGAGAAGATTATCAAGACTCGCAGCTACAAGGGCCGTAAGCAGCATTATGTAAAGTGGTTGGGATATGGACCCGAATTCAATTCATGGATTGATGATAACGAATTGCAAGCGATAAACTGATTTATTCCCATAAACTGTGCACAAAATTCGATTACAAAATACTATCAACAATAGGCATTCGATCATGAGAAATGCTAAGTTCCGAACTAAACTCTGCAAACACAATACAATAGATTCCACCAGTGGGCACTCCAGTTGAAAAAGTAATACGCAAACTTGTCTCTCCCATTCTCATCAGGTCCATGCAGTCAGAGTCTTGGGCACTGGGCGCGATGTCGAATTCGAACAGTGTGTAGCCGTCTTTGAAATTCTTAAGCGTAACCCCGTTGCTTTCGCCACTTCGTGGGAAACCGAGAGACTCTTGAAGTGCTAGAAATGCGCGCGCACACTTGTTATCGCCAAAGTTTAGGTTCCAACTTCTGAGTGGGAGTGAGTCGGAGCCCATGTCCAAAAAGATTTCGGACACATCTGTACGGCTTGAAATCAAACGGATTTGTATCGGTAGTGCCGTTAAAGTTCTTTGCGCCCACAAAACCGCAGAACAGCCGTCGGGGTGTGGCGGCGGTGAAGAGCTTATGCTCTGGCGCGTGTGTTCTACCGGGGGAAATGAAGAATGAGCGCATTTGCACATTGCTTAGCGGGTATGTGAGTGATTTGCGCTCGCGCAACATGGAGTCAACGGCGAGCATGGTTGCATCGTGACAGCTAATCTGTCTGGACATGAACACCATATCTTCGATAACCACAGTGTACTTTTTCGGCGTCCCAACACGCTGTTCTACTCGAAAAGCGTCAGAGGATGGATGGAGAACAAGACGGAAATCAATATAGGGGATCAATGCACGGGGTTGCTGGAAGAGATCGGCGCAAATTGGCGCGATAAATTCCGTGGTGCCACTGTGGTCTGCCCAGTCGCAACGCAACTTGTATCCAGGGTCTAGGGCGTTGGTAAGATCCGTCTCCTCTGTATACCCGGCCATTGCAATCTGTTCGCTTGTAATCCGGAGTGTTTCAGAAAACGGACTGAATGTACGCGCGATATGGGTAGAGCACGCCACTGTCGTACACTTGAATGCCCGAGATGAACACTTGAACCTGACGAAACATTGTCTGTCCAAACAGGTTGATGGGTGCATAGTCGTCCACAGTGGCGTCTGTGATCTTTTTACCATTTTCATCGCAAATAGCACATCTCACAAGCAGATAACTGCGCTGGAGATCAATGAAATTTTTCGTATTGTTGATGCGGAATTCGTATGGAACCGTCTGCACGCTGTTGCTGCTAGAGATCTCTACCACACGGCTATTCTCAATGCCCACCGATGTTATGGGAGCTGTGAAAAAGTCAATTTCTTGGGGGATTGATTTATTTGTATTATCGCCAATTTTGAACATGACCGCTCTATATCACGGTAAATGCAAAGAATGAGCTAAATCATGCGAAATCTACCAGTGGAATGCTCTCCCGCACTTTTTGGACATCCAACTTTTTAAAGAGACACAACAGAGAACACGGAAGGAGAAGAAGAACCAGTGCGAGACATGGCACCGGGCGTCGTTTTGGAATAAGCGGAATCGTTGTCATGTTGTGGTACAGCACACTCCCATCCACAATCACATTTCCACCCTTTGACAGATAGATTAGCTTCGAGTCTGTGAACTCGAACAGCACACATTCTTCGTCCATGTGACCGACGCACCCATCCCAGCTCATCACGTCCAAGATCTGGTTCCAGTACACTCGATCGGTAGGCCAGTCGTACGAGAAACATGTGACATTTTCCGCAATTTTGGTCGGGTCTTTTAGCATAAAGTAGTGGAAAAGCTGGTTTTGAGCAGTGAAATAGCCCTGATACGGCGAAATGACGTCAATTTGGTCGTGCTCGGGTACTTGACCCTTGTACTGGCTATTCCAGTAAAGCGAATCGTTGTTGTAGATGACGTATCTAGCAATCTGTCCATCGCTTGCACGTCTAACTCGCTCATGCGGAAGACACGGTGCTGACAGTGCGTATTTGTTTTGCAAAATAATTAGAGTAAAAAGGGCGCAACCGAACATTACAGCTGAATTTAATCGAATGGCTTCAGTATTACTTGCATTGCAGGGTGCTGAGCGGTCGGGCCATGATTCACTCTCCCGATGCAGACAAATACAACCCGCGCAACCGTGATGGATTCGCACGCTTTCTCGAGCTGATTATTCACATCTTTGGCGATCTCTCCATCACATGCCTTCTCGATATTATCGAGCTCTTTTCCACAGAATTGCATACTTTCCACCCCCGAGACCTGTGCGAGTTCATCGTTCGCGAGGTTGAGGATGTTCGCATCTACGTCCACAATCAGATTCTCCGTGTTAGTGTGTATTAACTTGTTTGCCCGATAAAGTGAATTATGACGTAAACGTTGTTGTTGATGTGCATAGAAAATGGGGGAAAAGGGAGGGAAGGGGGGGGGGAAAGGGGGGGGGGGAAGAAGGGGGGAACCCTAGAGCTTGGAAGATGGGACAAATGGTAAAAAGGGGTAGGGGGGAAACCCTAGGACCCCCCCCCCCCCTAGGACCCCCCCCCCCCCCCCCCTAGGACCCCCCCCCCCCTCCAAGAGTGCGCATGGTCATTTCCGATCCTTCGTATCGGAAATGTTAATTTCTCGACTTTGGCATGTACACCGTTGGGCAGCCGGAGAAGATGTCGGTCAGAATTCGACACCGATCATCGCTCTGAGCGTGTAGATCCAGCAGAATGTAGCCAAACGGTTGCTTTGATGCGTCTTCGTACGCTTCTACAAACGTCTTGAACTTGTCCTTTGGGAATATCTGTCGGCCTAGAGTGTAGAGAAAGTTTAGGTCACTCGTCGTTTTGAGAATGCAAATGTAATTGGAGTTGAGTCGGGCGGTGCGCGGTACACTGAACAGATTTTGAATAATTGAGACGACTGAGATGGAACGATGATGAGAGATGCGCGTGTATAGGTTGGCGAACAGAACCGGGTCTTGCTTCAGTTCAGATGCCAGATCGTCGAGCACACACATACACCCCGGTCCGTAGTTCTCGTATATTTGGTCAATAATGCTAGTGTCTGGTAGGCCCTTGTGCAGAATGAATCGGTTGTCCTGCGCGAGTTCTTCGTGTCGATCTGTAGAAATGCCAAAGCACCACAGCACTTTCGGCAGTGGTTTATCCAGCAGCAGATCGGCGTTGTCGATTAGTCGAAGAAGCCACTCGCTCTTGCCCGACCCCGTGCAGCCGGTAATCATCATTGTCGCGGGAACACGAATTTTAAAACCACACTCCTCCATTGGTGTAAATGGTTAGACTGAGCCCATTTGCATCAAGTGCATGAACCACGAGCGGTCAGTTTTCATTGCTCAGGTCGTTATTCTTATTATTGTAATACTTGTCGCAGCAGTAAATCTTACTATTGATTCCGGACAAAACTTTGAGACTTGGCTCAACGTCCTTACCACCTGTCTAGCGCTCATTATCCCATTCCCGCTTAATGTCAGTCGCCGAGTCTGACGAGTACAATCTCACGCTTCCTTCTAGCGTGACCGGTCCCAACAACAGCATTAGTAGTTGGGAAACGCAGTTGCCCACCCCACTCCATCTCTTGGGCGATTGGGAAGTTGGTCTAGCTCAGCTCATCTTTGTCAACAGCTCCGACACCGTACCCAACGACCTACCATTTGAAATTCATCTCAAAGATGGTACAAAGCGGACGCTTACGCTTCGTGCGGGCAATTACGATTCGCCTCTAGCTATTATTGCTGCAATGATGAACCAGATTGGACAAATAGACAGGCTACCGGCGGAAAGATCTGATGAGCCTGCGGAGAAAAGACGTGCTAAAAGAGAGACGGAACTAATTGACGACGACGATATACTTGTGGGCGTTTACCCGGAAGTCAAAATGGATGCTTTAAAAATTGCGAAACCGCCAGCAACAATTACCAGCACTATTAAGACAATTCCCGAAGTCGAATTGCACGCGATATTTAGCGAGCCAATGGCAAAGGGACCACCAAACAAGAAGAAAAAGACGAAGGATTCCAGCAGCACCACCACTCCACCGAAAGAGAAAGCTGATAAAGCTGATTCTAAGGAGAAAAAGGCTGAAAAGAAGGGTAAACCGGAGGTGGTTGATGATCAGCATGTGGATCCAATTCCGCCTAAACCGCAGCCGCCGTCGCCTGTTGATTCGACCCCAACCGAACCACCGCCGGCACAACCAAAACCAGGCTCCAAACCGAAGCCAACGCCAGAGCTGGAATTTGAGGTGGAAGATGAAGGGCAGTTTGTGGATCTACTTCCACAACCAAAACCAGAGCCAAAACAAGAGCCCCAACCGAAACCGGAGCCACAACCCCAACCAAAGCCCAAGCCGGAACCACAACCAAAACCACAACCCAAGCCAGAACAGCAACCAAAACCGCAGCCCAAGCCGGAACCACAACCGAGCCCACAACCGCAACCAAAACCAGAGCTGGAGGATGAAGGGCAGTTTGTGGAACCGCAGCCACAGCCCAAACCCAAACCAAAGCCAGAACCACTACCCCAACCGAAACCGAAGCCACAGCCAGAGGATAAAACGGAAGAGTTTGTAGACCCTATCCCGATAGATCAATATGTTAAAGACGGGAAACATACTGTTCTGATTAGTTACCACTCTGTCACAAGCTTGTAAAAATTGACCTAAACAGCGCAATTGTACGCAAGCTTGTTCTCTCAAAGGGGGTGAGTTTTGTGCTTGGTTTTGACAAAGAAGTGATTACTAAATCATGTTGGAGCCCGTACTCACCAACCCCACAAATTGGTTCAAGCACGCTGTACGTTTACAGTGATATTGCTAGCTACTCAATTTTGGGAGATACCACTGCGAATCAACTTAGAATTGTACCTGTGAATGGACCGTATGGTAGTGTTTGTGATGCGGTGTTTAATCCCATCAGATACTACAAATGTCGAACAGGCGTAATCTCTAGCATTCAAATCGATATCCGCAATGAATATGGCGACAAGGTCAACTTCCACTTTGGTACAGCCGTAGCTGTGCTACATCTTCGCAAGAAATCCTAGTCATTTCGTATTTGTCATTCTTGTTGAGCGGTCGCATCACCATGAAATACTCTTACTTTGAACCAGATAAAGAAGATTGGCTCAAACTAATGGGATCTTAGAATGGTAGCGGGGAAATTGCCTTTTATCAGGGGAAGATGTATCAAAGGGGTGGATCGTTGGGCAGTATTGTTTCCACAATCTGGCGATCGATTCCGAAATTTTTGGAAAGTCCTATTGGCAAAGCAGTGCTGGGGGGTCTGACGGGAATTGCTTCTGACGTAAAGCAGGGGATTCCACTCAAAGAGGCTGTAAAGACACACGGAAGAAGCCAAGTTCGCAACATTACGGGACTCGGAAAGGGAAGGCGAAAGAGAGTGATTGGACAAGTCCAGAGAAAGTTTTATGTTTGAGTTGTACTAATATCACTAAATTGTAATTATACTCGCGATAAATATTTATATCTTACGATATTGCTGTTTGATGTAGCTGGGGATTTGCACCGCCTCCTGGTCTAGTTACTTGCCATATATTGGTAGCGAGCGGTTGTGTTGTTCGTCTGTTTGGGGTGGAAATATTGTTGAATGGAGAGAAGAAACGTGTACACATATCAAAGGTTGCTGGACCTACTGAGCATTGCTCGTGGTATGAAATTCAGAGATTTAGCGCATGTACACTGAACATTTTCAGATCGGAACTATAGCTTTGGAAGTATCCGCGGAAGTACCCCCGTCTAACAATTAAGGACTTTACAGTGGATAACTTCCCGCCAGGTGTGGATAAGAGAAGCACGTTTGAAACAGCCCTGCAACAGTTCGCAGACACGCTTGTCTTGCTATTCCCGCCCGGGACTCACTATTCGTTGGCTATTCATCATGAGCATTTTGACCCAAATGATGATATTGGGGTATTTATTAGTAGTGTAGATCGTCGTTCCAATATTAGCGAACAGGTTGGGCATGTCATTAACTGCATTAACCAATCCGGTCGTGATATTGGGTATGATGAAAAGTATACAATCAGTGTGTTGTTCCAGAGTGATCCCAATTATTGATTGTACTTGATAAACACGTTGATCAGATGTCGTTTAATGAGTAGTGGGGGATGTTGTGGGGGGCTCAATCTAGCTTGCATTGTGGATTTGGGCGCGCGCCAGTCAGCTGACGCGCCAGTTGTCGCTATTGATTGAGAGTAATATTGGCCCAAGGAGGGGGGGGAAATCATTAGAGTGCGGCGGGGGTTAGCGCACGCTAGCAATATGCATAAAATATTAAGTGGTTATTGATTGGAGATGAATTTTAAAATTAAATAAATATAGATTTATAAAATTAAATAAATAATCAATAAAACGATCAGTGATCGATAGATCAGAGATCAGTCGGGTGGGCGCGCAACGCGGTCAAGTCAATACCCGAGTTGCCGCAGGTTACTTGCAGCAGGGTATACGGTAGGAACAGCTGTCATGGTCAACTTTGACCTGCTTACTCTACTGACATGGTAGATATCACTCTTGATAACGTAGGCAATCAACCTAGGTTAGTGTGCATGGTCATAAGATAAGGCTTTGTGTGCTGGAAATGAGAATTAGATAAAAGAGAAGATCGTTACTAGGGTTGGTCAAATCGAGTCGAGCCAGTCGAGGGCTCGACCCTCAAGCTCGATTCGAGCTTGGCTCGACTCGAGCCTGACTACTCGAGCCGCTCGGAAATGATACAAACCGCGGCTCGACTGGCTCGACTCGGCTCGACATGCTCGACTAGGCTCGACTCGGCTCGACTCACCCTCAGCACAAAAGAAGCTGGTTCAATTCCTCTTGATTTAGTTATGTTTTTGCTCAATTTTTGCATCTTTTCATACATCTTCATCACTGTGCACCTAAAAAAAAGGAAAAGAAACGAAAAGTTCATAGCGGAATTGAACCCGGGTCTTGTGGTTAAAAGGTGTAAAATGTAACCACTTCACCACTCGTCTGCTTCTCATGACACCGTTAAACGATAATGGTGAGAAGGGCGCTGAAATGACCTCATGAGATCGGGTAAGCCGAGTCGAGCCAGTCGAGCCGCTCGACCCTTCACTCTCTCAGTCGAGCCGCTCGATCGGGTTTCGAGCCATCTCGAGCCAACATAACGTGTTTTACAAGTCAAGTACCCGAATACCGAGCTGGCTCGATTTCACCAACCCTAATCGTTACCTACTCGCGAGAGATTGGACATTTTCGTGGGCATAGTTCGGGTTGTAAACAAAACACCAATCTTATTACCAGCAAAATGTTCTTCGAGTACTTGTGATATTCGTGCAGCTAGAAGCGCACGGGTTAGTAAATTTCGAAATTTTTTACTCCATTCAGGAATTCAGGAATTTATTACATAGGAAATAAGTACGATACAGCGTGCCAAAGCGATGGTTTCCTTCCTTTGTTTGTCGCGGCGCCGGGTCAATCTTAAAACATAACATTTTTTGCTGAAATGAACGATGATGATTTGAACCAAAGTATGTGAAAGATATATCAATGCTTAGCAACAATAAATAAATAAATATCATTACCTATATATAAAGCGCTGTGTGATTCCGTGTGTCCGGATTGCGAAATAGGGAGATTGTGAAATAAGGAGGGGAGGGACTGATGAAGGCATCGAACCATTACCGTATGCCAATCAATAATTAGCATTGGGTCGACTACCGTATACCAATCGATAATTAGCCATGGGTCACCTATTATTCCGTGGGTCAGATTTATGATTTTGGTTTTTGATCTTTGAATTACCGTATACCAATCAATAATTAGCATTGGGTCGACTACCGTATACCAATCGATAATTAGCCATGGGTCACCTATTATTCCGTGGGTCAGATTTATGATTTTGATCTTTGATATTTGAATTACCATATACCAATCAATAATTAGCATTGGGTCGACTACCGCATACCAATCGATAATTAGCCATGGGTCACCTATTATTCCGTGACCCAGATTTATGATTTTGATCTTTGATCTTTGAATTACCATATACCAATCAATAATTAACATTGGGAGGGACAACTACAGTATACCAATCGATAATTCGCCATGTGTCAAAGCTTCTAGAATGTTCCAGAAAGTTCGAGAATTTTCCTAAGCTTCTAGAATGTTCCTGAAAGTTCAAAAATGTTCCAAAGCTTCTAGAATGTTCCTGACAGTTCGAAAATGTTGCAAATCTTCTAGAATGTTCCAGAAAGTTCAAAAATCTTCCACATCTTCTGGAATGTTCCATACAGTTCGAAAATGTTCCAAAGCTTCTAGAATGTTCCAGAAAGTTCGAGAATTTTCCTAAGCTTCTAGAATGTTCTAGAAAGTTAGAAAATTTTCTAAAGCTTCGAGAATGTTGAAAAACATTCGAAAACGAGAGGGAGAGTAGGAAAGGGGGGGAAGGAGACAGGAGAGATTGAGAGAGGGAGAGAGAGGGAGAGAGGGAGAGAGAGAGGAAAAGAAGAAGAGAGAGAAAGAGGGAGAGTAGGAGAGAGGGAGAGAGGAGGGAGAGTGAGAGAGATGGTGAGAGAAACGGAGGGAGAGAGGGTGAGAGAGAGGGAGGGATAGATGGAGAAAGATAGAGGGAGAGAGATAGAGGGAGCGAGGGGGAGAGGGGAGAGGGAGAGAGGAATATAGAGGGAGAGAGGGAGAGAGAGGGAAAGGGAGAGAGAATGAGAGAGAGGGAGGGCGAGAGGGTGAGAGAGAGAGGGAGGGAGAGAGGGTGAGAGAGAGGCAGGGAGAGAGGATGAGAGAGGGGGAGGGAGAGAGAGGGTGAGAGAGAGAGGGAGAGAGGGAGAGAGGATAGAGGGAGAGATGGGGAGAAAGTGAGAGGGGAGAGAGGGGGATAGAGAGAGAATGGGAGACAGGAGTAGAGAGAGGGATGGAGAGAGGGTGAGAGAGAGAGGGATGGATAGAGGGTGAGAGAGGGAGGGAGAGAGGGTGAGGGAGGGGGGAGGGAGAGAGTGTGAGAGAGAGAGGGAGGAGAGAGAGGGAGAGATGGAGGAGAGTGAGAGGGGGAAAAGAGAGGGAGAGGGGGGAGAGGGTGAGGGGGGAGAGAGGGAGATAGAGGGAGAGAGAGGGAGATAGAGATGTAGTGAGACATATAGAGGGGAGCGAGGGGGAGAGAGGGGAAGGGAGAGAGGGAGAGAGAGGGGAGGGATAGAGTGTGAGAGAGAGGGAGGGAGAAAGGGAGAGAGAGGGAAAGAGAGATGTAGGGAGACATATAGAGCGGAGCGTGGGGGAGAGAGGGGTGAGAAGGAGAGAGGGAGAGAGGGAGAGAGGGAGAGAGAGGGAGGGAGGGAGAGGGAAGGGGAGAGGGATATAGGGAGAAAGGGGGTGAGAGAGAGGGAGGGAAAGAGAGGGTGAGAGAGGGAGGGAAAGAGAGGGTGAGAGAGAGGGAGGGAAAGGGGGTGAGATAGAGGGAGGGAGAAGGGAGAGAGAGTAAAAGGAGATATAGAGAAAGAGGGGAGCGAGGGAGAGAAGGAGAGAGAGGAAGATATAGAGAAAGATGGAGAGTAGTAAACATGGAGAGAGGAAGATTGAGGGAGAGAGGGAGAGAAACGGAGTGAAAAGGAGAGGGAGTAGATGGAGAGGGGGAGAGAGAGTAGAGGGAGAGAGAGGGTAGAGGGAGAGCTAGAAATGGATAGCGGGGGGTGGGGGAGAAGGGGAGAGAGGGAGAGAGGGAGAGAAGGTTGAGAGACAGAGAACGAGAGATAGGTAAGGAGAGTGAGGTAGAAGGAGAGGGATTGGAAGAGGGAGGGAGCGCGAGAAGAGTTAGGGTGGTGAGGGAGAGGGAGAGGGAGAAGGAGAGTGAGAGAGAGTGTGTGAGAGGGGGTATAGAGGGAGAGGGATAGGTAGGGGGAGGGATGGAGATATGTAAAGTAAGGGAGTATGAGAGAGATTTTGCATCAGAAAGAAATAATACGAGGCCTAAGAACAAATCAAGGAACACGCCAGTCGATTGTGCGCGCCGTGGCGCGCGCGATCGGCTGGTGTCTAATGCAATGCATCTCTCAGAATTGTAACCAAGGTGCCTCCCTATCATTTTTGATAATTTTGACGAACTTAAAAATTTGTCTCATGAATATTTCAAATTTTTATGTATAAATCGAAAAAGTTGAGAATGCACAGCAATAGGGAACCCCACATATGCAGAACATTTTCATATCTACGTGAAGAGATCTACAATTTGTAGCAGCCCGATTTTTTCAAAAATGTTAAAATATTTTGAGAAATTCGCGATTTTAGACTTATTTTCGCAATTTCTCAAAATATTTCAACATTTTTGAAAAAATCGGGCTGCTACAAATTGTAGATCTCTTCACGTAGATATGAAAATGTTCTGCATATGTGGGGTTCCCTATTGCTGTGCGTTCTCAACTTTTTCGATTTATGCTAAAAATTTGAAATATTCATGTAACAAAGTTTAAAGTTTATCAAAATTATCAAAAATTATAGGGAAGCACCTTGGTTACAATTCTGAGAGATGCATTGCATTAGAAATATTTATTTATGAGTTGTTGCTATGCATTGATATATCTTTCGCATACTTTGGTTCAAATTGTCATAGTTCATTTCAGCCGAAAATGTTATGTTTCTAGATCGACCAGGCGCCGCGACAAACAAACGTTGACACGCTGTGTACGAGGTTTCATTTAATTTGAACTGCCGTTTACCATCAGAGGGCCATTGCATTCAGTTGCGAAGTGAGAGAGTGCAGATAAACATATCATCCTTTTACTTTAGATCTCATCAGTGCCTTTCGAAAATTAAGGGCATTAAATTAAGAGAGAGATCGGTAAGAATCGACCATAATGGACACCTCCCGGACCTGTTTCCTTAGCAATGAGATTCAGGCGCCCACGCTCTGTGTATGTGTACCCCTTGGCCCCATGTACCACAAATGGCCACCGAATTCCTGATTCCTCCTCTGCACAGGACAAAAATTGGTCAGAAATGTTGAAAATCGAAATTTCATAAATTCTCAACCCGAAAAGGTGGAGTCAAAATCTCTTCGGCATTGTACTATATATCTCCAATAACTAAAATTTAACCATCCAACTCGAATCGCAATCGACTGTTATGGTGGTTTCACATTCAAAATGTTCACTTTTTCATACGTAAAGTTGATATATTGAGATTCCAGCAGCTCTTACCATGCTTAAAATGTAGCCCGTTGAATTCTACCTTCGAATATTGCCCGAGGTATTTCGATTTCATTTTGCCGTCATGATCTCCCCGAGGTCCGAATCTTTTGTGGTCACATCTGGCAGGTCCTAATTTTTCGAATTTGCCATATTTATCAAACTTTTTGAGCTGCAGTGGATGTTTAAATACGTTTTGAAAATAATGACGTCAAATAGAGCCAATAAGAACAAGTGTATTGATTTTTCTAAAAAAAGTCGGGTATCATGACCCCCAAAGTGCCTTTTTTATGCCTCTGAAAACCAACTTAACAAGGTCCTCCGCAATGATCAACTAGCACGTTTTGTACTATGGACCGACATGAGTAAACAACTTGCGTAAGAGATGGATACGACTAACTAAAGTCACAATCAATTTTGCCTCAAATCACAAAATGCACGCTGTCGACAAACAATGATGACGAGATAACGTATGAAATTGTCATGATTTTGTAATCTTAGATCAATTTGAACTTATTGAGATAAAAAATAGCAGGGAAAAACTCAGATTTTAAAAATTCTAAAAATTCATCTTCCGATTTCTCTATTGGGCCCATGTTTATGGTTAGCAATCTAAGCAAATGTTTATCCAATCTTGTGCAGCTTGTTATAAACTTATAGTATGCTAGAATATGATTTGAAAAATTGCTAATTATAAATCTACGATATTATAAAATTCCAAAAATGTTTGATCAATTTTTAAAAGGAAAACTGAGATTTGAAAAAATGTGTATTCAGGATTTTACCGTCGGTTTTCGTGGAAAATCAATAATATTTGTGCATAATTCATCAGTGTTTTACTAATTATAACACATAATACTAGCAATGGCTCCGGTTGAAATGATCTAAAAAATATCAATTTCTCAAAAGGAATCGAAAATCGAAAACTTTTAAGATGTCTATAGCTGTATTTTAGCTGAATTATTACACTCGGCTTTTATTACAATATCATTTAAAACTAATAAATAATCAAATTGAGCATAATTCCTAGTGAATTCAAAGACACTTTTTTTCATGCCCACTCATTTCTCCAAAATAGTGCAGATAAAATGTATATAAATCAAGTGTTGGAAAAGGCTAATTAACAATTTCTCAGCTCATATTCTAGCATACTTAAAGTTTATAACAAGCTTTACAGGATTGGATAAAAATTTGCTTAGATTGCTAACCATAAACATGGGTCCAATCGAGAAAAAGGGTGGTGAATTTTTAGAATTTTAAAATCTGAGTTTTTCTCTGCAATTTTTTATCTCAATAAGTTCAAATTGATCTAAGATTACAAAATCATGACAATTTCATGCGTTATCTCGTCATCATTGTTTGTCGACAGCGTGCATTTTGTGATTTGAGGCAAAATTGATTGTGACTTTAGTTTGTCGTATCCATCTCTTACGCAAGTTGTTTACTCATGTCGGTCCATACACGGGTGCTCAAATCGGTCTTTCTCCCACATCTAACTTGTTCAGAGAGCGGCGGCCCCGCCCCCTCGAGAGAGAGAGAGAGGCAGCGAAGGGAGAGAGGAGAAAAAAGAGGGAGAGAGCTCCCTCTCCCCCTCCTCTCTCATGCGCAAAGGCGAGAGAGCCTCTCTCCTCTCGGCCGCCTCGCTCCTACCCGGAGAGACTAGCGCGCGCCCTCTCTATGGGGCCGTCAGTTCTCGATTAGGGGAAGAGGCAGAATTGAGATCTAACTTACGGTAATTGCTAGTCGTTTCTGTATTTTCATCGGTGCGCGGGTGTTTGAAATTAATTTTGGAGCATGCCGTATTTAGATGCTGGTATTGAGCACCCGTGCCATAGTACAAAACGTGCTAGTTGATCATTGCGGAGGACCTTGTTAAGTTGGGTTTCAGAGGCATAAAAAAGGCACTTTGGGGGTCATGATACCCGACTTTTTTAGAAAAATCAATACACTTGTTCTTATTGGCTCTATTTGACGTCATTATTCTCAAAACGTATTTAAACATTCACTGCAGCTCAAAAAGTTTGATAAATATGGCAAATTCGAAAAATTAGGACCTGCCAGATGTGACCACAAAAGATTCGGACCTCGGGGAGATCATGACGGCAAAATGAAATCGAAATACCTCGGGCAATATTCGAAGGTAGAATTCAACGGGCTACATTTTAAGCATGGTAAGAGCTGCTGGAATCTCAATATATCAACTTTATGTATGAAAAAGTGAAAATTTTGAATGTGAAACCACCATAACAATCGATTGCGATTCGATTTGGATGGTTAAATTTTAGTTATTGGAGATATATAGTACAATGCCGAAGAGATTTTGACTCCACCTTTTCGGGTTGAGAATTTATGAAATTTCGATTTTCAAAATTTCTGACCAATTTTTGTCCTGTGCAGAGGAGGAATCAGGAATTCGGTGACCATTTGTGGTACATAGGGCCATGGGGTACACATACACAGAGCGTGGGCGTCTGAATCTCATTGCTAAGGAAACAGGTCCGGGGGGATGATCCAATCTTACCGATCCGGCCTCTTAAGGGTACGGTATGAATCCCTACGAATATAGATTGATTGTTTTTTCTAGTACAAACCCTAACAGAACTCAGTAGAAATGAGCCCAAGCAAAAATATTTTTGTATAATCAAACGATTAGACGAGAAAGCGCCTGTTATTATAATTGTATTTTCCTGCAGACGATCGACGTCTCATCTGGCACCGTCGAGGTCTGCTTCGACGGCTACGAAGGCACGGAGACTGTCCATCGACGAGCTGTACCCGTCAGTTACATTTTTTTCTGTTCGAAGCCTGTTCTCAATCAAACTGAACGCCAAATGCGATACTTGAAAAAAATGCTGAAACCGAGTAGTGACTGAATAGGTTCTCATATTTCAAACATATTTTTTAGTCATATGATCGGAAAGATCTGCCAAAATTATTACATTGAATGTGAGCGCTGGCACTTTAAAACATTGTTGAAACGCGGATGTGACAACATTTTTGTGGAGCAGTGAAAAGTGTTCCTTGTTTGAGTTCTGTTCTCTGCGATGTTAAATTTTTTTGCCGCTTTTGCTCGGTACCATCAAAGAGGGCGCCGACGATCATACTTAAAAACTTGCTGAAACCTAACAGTGACCACCTAGTTTCTCAATTGAAAATGATTGCTCTGAGCTGGGTTCGGATAGGTGTAAACTATTCTCAATAATCCTCTAAATAAATCGATAATCAAAGTTGAAACTGAAACGCAATTGCTGTCGAAATGTTCAACGAATTATTGTGAGACTACTGTAGCGAGAAACGCACGGGTTGTTGAACTTTTTTTTCAAATCAGATCAGACCGTATATTGCTGTGCTCTTGTGCTCCTATTGTTAAATATGCAGTGTCCTTCCGCTGGCGCTCTAGTACTCTCTTTCAACTGATTCTGAGATCTAAATCGCTGTATCCGTAATCCTTCCATATCTCACAGCTCTCTCCATTCAGGATGTCTCCCATTCGTTCTCCAATTCGCCTGCAGCAGCTGCAGCCTCCTCTTCCTCTTCTTCGTCTGCTGCAGCTGCAGCGACTGCTTCAGCCTCGAGGAAACGAGCGAATGGAGGAGGGAAGGGAGGCAGAGGGAGAGAGGAGGGAAGAGGAAGAGAGGACAGAAGAGGAAGAGGGGAAGGAAGAGGAGCAGGAGGAGCGGAAGGAGCTCGATTCAGGGCACCGGTATATTGGGATTTATTGTATTTTTAATGGTGTATTGCGAATTGCTATTTGGCAATCACTTGAACAGATAATTGAATGATGAAACGGGATAGAACGGGAAAACTGTACTTTTTTGTTTGAAAATTCACTACAAAAGTATCCAATATTGAACAACTGTGATTACTCGTTGGTGTAAATGAGAGATGAAACGTGGATGCGAATTTAATTCCATTTCTAGGTAAATTTTTTAAAGGAAAATCCACTTCTGCCTCTTATCGTTGTTCTCCTGGCAGTTGAACTTGTAGCAGGAACTTGAAGCGAAAGATGGCTGGGTCTGGATTGATTGTGATTGAAACCATTATTTTCCTAGTTTTCTTTCGTTTTCTTATTGTCATTGTATTTATTTAAAAATTATATTTTAAATGGTGTTGTGAGCATGTTAGCCTCTCACTCAATTCTCCGAAAACAAGAAGAGTGTTGCCGATTTTGTATGTTCTGAGTCATTTTTGATCAGTTTGATGGGCTATTCTAAAGTCCGGCTTGTGTTTTTGAGAAGAGCTAAGTGATACCCACCCCTACGTAAATGTCTCTAAAATTACTCACTATTCTTTTTTTTACAACTCCAGACGCATGTCGTATTAGTATTCGCGCAACACTGGAACTGATGAGAGAAAGCTGAAGCCAAAAAATCTGAAACTCTTTCTATTTCGGATGTTAGATGAAATGGCATTCTGTTATAGAAACACACGTATTTCCGATTGAGTGTGAATTGAAACTTGCGATATTCGAAATATTTCGGACCAGATTTGTGCGCTCCATCGTTCAAGTCTTCTTCACTTGCGATATTAATCGAAGATGAAGCGAGAAAGTTCCGGGAAAATTTAGGTTTTGTCGAATCGAGAGCGAACGATTATTTCGAATTTATATTCCTCCCATTCGTCTACCTTTCCTATAGATCTCCTCTCCTTTTTTAGAAAATTATTCCCTTTGTTATTCCAGATTCCGTCTCTGGCTCCGCCCCCTCCTTCAGAGCCCTTCCTCGACCCAATGAGGACGACGCCCTCTCAAGCATGCTCATGGGATGGTACATGAGTGGGTACCACACCGGATACTACCAGGTTAGAGTGGGTACCACATATTGATGGGGCGGGCTTATATTAGTCTGGTGTAGTACTTTTTGGAATATTATTTAACTTAAAACAAATCAATAACTGCAGAAGGTATTGCATGCAAGATAATGAATGCATTTTGTAACATCGAATCATAGTGTCATGAATATTGTGTTTTGCTTTTTCTCTTATGAAATTTTTGCACATATGTTGAAAAGAAAATAAACAATTTATTAATTTCAGGCGATGCAAGATCTAAAGGCTGACGGCAACAAACGAAGGAATCGATCGATAATCGAGAGGATTTTGTTTTTTTTTATTCCAACGTTTTTAGCGAGAAAAGTGATATTTTATGTGTTTTTGTTTTTCAAATGCTTTCATGGCTGAATGAATAAATTTCAATTCAAAATACTTCTGTGACGACATGATTCTCTCCACTGAAAAAAAATAAAATGATTTGAGCAGGCGTTGATGTTTATCGATCGATCCTTCTATGGATCTCTTCGTTCGTTGACGTGCTAAGTGTGTCTCCAGTCCGATGTGCCAGTACTTCTGCTGTAGAGGAGAGAAGGCGTGCGGTAAAGAGCAGAAGAAGGGAGACAGTATGAGAAAATTAGAATAATCTAGGTAAATTGGGGAGATTCCACAGTTGGAAGTTTGTGTTAGAATGTGATATTTTGTATGCTGAAGCTGCGAAATGATTGCTTGTGCAGCTTTTGGACTGAGCAAGGAACCTTGCAAGCTTCACTTCCCTTCCTTGCGGTACATTAATCCCTACCGTAATCGTCTTCCTACCCTCAGGCTTTGACTACAACGACGCTCGTCTCGTTCTCGCTCTCTACGGTGTGAATATCGCCTTCGTTCGCACGTACATTCCCCTCGTCACGAAGAAGAACCTCAGCTGTGTGAGTTGAGAACAACTTTGGTCGCTTGATCTACAAACCTCTATCATAATTGTTAATATTTGATATTTCGTCACTACTAGATTAGCTGTTTCAATCTTGTGCTTGAGTTGTTAAAAATAAAGTATCTCGCACCAACCCGCTTACTTCGTGTCGCTGCGACTTAGTAAAGACCTAAGAGTAGAAAAAATACATTTGCAGCTGTCTCTCAACATTGTGCTAAACGGCTGCTGCAGTCGCATTCTTCAAGTTACGGAAAGATGACGAGGGTGTGGTCGATGACGAGCAGTGGAACAATTGGTCTATATCTTTTAGTATTTCAATACAACTAAATGTTAGCAAATTCAAACTTGTGATTCTGTTTGTGAGGTTGGTGGATTTATTGGCAGTGAATACCGACGAATTATTGAGAATGGGATGCTCACTGGTTGTAGTAGTAGTGTCTGGTTGTAGTAGTAGTGTCGAAACGTCGATGTGCAGGTACACAGTAGAAAAAATTTCAAATTTATATCGTGATTTTTCAATAGTCAATACCTCCGAAATCGCGAAAACGAATACCAACTCCTAGTTGTAATAAAAGTGATACATGGATCTGTCGCCGATATGTTTGCGAAATCTTTTTCAATTTTCAATTCGTCTAAATTAAAAAAAGGAACATTTATTTATTTGTGTTGAATGTGAATGCGAGTGCCATTAGAGTAATTTAGATGGTGGATAATTAAAAAAAAACTATTGTCATAATCTCAAGGTTCATCTTCTGCGAATGAGATGACTGAGATCTGGGACGACACGGCGCTCATTCGAATGTACGAGGAGAGCATCTCCAGTGCCTACGTGAGTACGGTAGGGGTACGATGGGATTTCGGTAGATCGATAGGAAGCGGAATCACGAACTTATTTATTTGCAGAAAAAAAGTGACGCCCGCAGCCTCGACGAACAACAAGAAGTCGAGGTGGAGAATGAGCAGACTGGGGTACGGTAGGATGAGGAGGGTACTGTAGAAGGGGGTAGAACGGGAAGATGAAATGACAGTAGTTGAATAGGAGTATGCAAAGAAATTGGTTCATCATCCTGCTCGAAATCTCTCTTCAAAAGCGTGACCGGGAAGGAAGGTCTATAACTATTGGCGCCCACTATTGAGCAATATAAAAATTATATTTTCCATTTTAGAAACATAATTGCTTAGGGATAGTTGGATCATATTGCGAAAATTAGGGGAAATGAGGCGGACCGGACTCACCAGCTCTCCGCATATTGCTAGCCCTATTGCGTACCTGCGCATATCCTTGACCTCTTGGTAGTGGGAGTGCACTACAGTGAGTAGAGATATTGATTGATCTGCCTTGATTAGATAACTAATGCCAGCCGCTGACTAGTGGTCATCTCATTGAACATACACACGCGCTTCACTGTTTTTACACTCTTGTCTTGCTCACAGCCTGTCAGTTTCGACAACTGACGGCGGAGAGCAACTTTAGCTCTCTCGATTGCACCAAATCAAATTGAAATAATTGTGTAAATATATACAGTGAAACACATTTCACTTGGATGGTTTCGGCGCAAAACATAGTGGTATAAGTAAAACGTCTAGTGAAACTCATTTTGAAACAGCTATTTCGAAACGCAATTCATGGAGATTTTCAAATTGGAACTAGTCTGAGGACAATATCGGTTGACCCCACTTCTGGGGCATTTTCTGAATCGTCATTAGCAGCTCTACAATTTGTATTGACAGATTTTTGATATTACACTTAATATTCGAAAAAGGTGAGAAAATCCGAAATTTTAACGCCTTTTCAGCTGTTTCTCGAATACTAAGTAAATTATCAAAAATCTGTCAACACAAATTGTAGAGCTGCTCATGACGATTCAGAAAATGCCCCAAAGGTGTGGTCTACCTATATTGTCCTCAGACTAGTTCTCATTTGAAGCGGAAAAAAATAATTGTGTCAAATGGGAACCAGCGAGCGAAATAAAAATCCCACAATTTCCCAGTAGGATCATGCGCTACTGTTAGAAACACTTGCTTATTCGGATTAATAAGTTTGATTTTCTTCATTAAATTATGGCATATCACGCCTCTCACCTAAGAATCGACCTCAACGCCGGATTAGACAGAACTGCAAAAATTTAGTTTTGTTCAGTTTTATGCTTCTACAACATCCCTAAACAAACTGCCAACTTTGCACTTTCCTACAATCCTTCTGGAGGTCCTGGCACCGGGTCGTTGGTTCTGGTTCCATCCTTTATCATCGTTTATCTCGGTTCAACTTAAACTTAGGCTAAAATGTTCGCCTGAGGAACCCCCATTAATTTCATGAGATATATCGATCAGTGAGAACTAGAAGTCATATGCATGATTCTGAACAAAGTTACAATCAAAGATGAATTTCAAATTAAATCCAGGAAAGATACCGATCAAATTTCGTGTGTGGATAGCACTTGAGAAGAGCTTTAAAATAAGGTGCTAGCGGTTTATGTGCGAGGAACCTCTGATATATTTTAGCCGCTTTGAATTCCCGAGTTGATTTGAAGTGGTTTTATTTGTCGCAGACCGCGCATTTTCACAAGCGCTTCACGAAATGAAAAGATGATTTCAATTTTAAATGTGTTTCTAAAATCAAACAAATGATTTTTATCCCTACTTGATGAAAATCGTTTTATTCCATTATTGAAACATAGGAAAAATAGAATAATTGTCTTATTTTTCGTAGTGTCTGAGAAAACGAGCGGTCCACATCAATTAAAACCACTTCAAATCAACTCGGGAAATTAAAGCGGGTAAAATATATCAGAGGTTCCTCGCACAGAAACCGCTAGCACCTTATTTTAAAGCTCTTCTCAAGTGCTATCCACTAATGAAATTTGATCGGTATCTTTCCTTGAATTATTGAGAAATTCAACTTTGAATGTAACTCTGTTCGGGATCATGCGTATGACTTCTAGTTCTCACAGATCGATAGATCTCATGAAATTAGCGGGGGTTTCTCAGGCGAACATTTTAGCCTAAGTTGAAGTTGAACCGAGATAAACGATGATAAAGTATGGAACAAGAACCAACGACCCGGTGCCAGGACATCCAGAAGGATTGTAGGCAAATGAGTTTCTTAGAATCTGTCTGATCGAGATAGACTTACGCATTCTTCAAAAAACATCAGACGCCAGTTTTTGGCCTAATCCGAGAAATGGGCATTTCAGCTCGATTCTTAGGTGAGAGGCGTGATATGTTTCAACTACTTTCTACCTCACATCACCGCTCAGCCGAGGTGAACGGAGAGGAATGGTCCGCCGCGAGAACAAAGGAAATTGTCTGATCTGACAGACTGTGCAGAGCTTTCTCTTTCTTTCTATTTTCTTCTTTTTATCTCTTGTCTTAGCATAATATACTCAGCAATGGGCGCCAAAATGTCTGCATGTTTGCATCCGACTCGACCAGTTAAAGAAGCGAAGGTTTCAATGCCCCTCTTATAATCTGCCTTCCATTCCTTGTGGGAGAGGAGTGTCTATAAAGTGGTCTTGTGGTGATTACTTTAAATTAGTAGTATTGGGGGTCACCGTTACAATCCCTGACGATTATCGATTTCCCTTCCAGTCCAAGAGAGAGAAGGCGCACGCTGAGCAGAAGGAGGATGAGACGAGCGATGCAGAGAATGAAGCAATTGTCAGTGAGGTCTTGCCTTTTTGGGCTTGATCATGGTGAAGGTGAGGCTGCAGATCTCTCCTGGATTGCTCAGACAATGATGCTGACCAAAACATGACTCTTTTCTGGCTCACTTTTGTTAGAGGGACGCAGAAAAAAGATCACTAGCAATTTCGCAATCATTTAGTCAACCTCATAGTGCCAGTGATAGGATGCTCTTCTTTGGTATGATTCGGCATGCAAGCGATCAATTGTTCTTTGAAAGTTTCAACAGATACATGTGCCCCTTGTGTGGCGAGAAGCGCACGGGCTGGTAAATTTTTCAATTTTTGACACAAACGAGGAACCTACTATTGTTCGATACTTTCAATCTCGTAGTTGGATATGCAGTACAACTATCTTTCACCTTGTGCCTTGAAACTTTTGTATTCCTTGCCTTCTCCACTAACCCTCTCCCCTTTAGGTCATTTCCCCCTCTGCAGCAGCTGCATCCTCCTCTTCATCTACTTCGTCTGCTGCAGCAGCAGTGAATGCTTTCGCCTCGAGGAAACAAGCGAATGGAGGAGGGAAGGAAGAGGAAGAGAGGAAGGAAGAGGGGGGGGGAGGAAGGAAGAGGGAGAGAGGAATGAAGAGGAACAGGAGGAGGAGGAGCGGGATTGAGATCACCGGTTTGTTGTGATTAGGAGTGTTTGAATTATACCGATAATGGGAGGAGGATTGTTATTTGGAAATTCCTTGAACAGGTAGTTGAGTGGTGAAGCGGGAGAGCGCGGGGTGAGGTGTGTCGAATTCGTGGAATATTGAACAGAAGTGATTGCTCATAAATGTACATAAGAATGGAAACGCGCATGTGGCTTCACATATTTCTGATTAGATTATTTTTATCTCCTACCATTCTACCATTGTTCTACCATTGTTCTACCAAGAATCTACCATTGTTCGGCTGGCAATTAAACTGATAGCGTAAACTTGAAGCGAGAGATGGCTGGATGTGAATTGATTGTGAACTAAACCAGTATTTTCCAAGAATTCTTTCGTTTTATCACTGGAATATTGTGTAGTTGAATCAAATATTTTAAATGGTTTGTGCACTTATTTACCTCTTGACAAATTCTCCAACAACGAAGATTGTTGCAGAGTTTGCCTTTCTGGTGCCATTTTTTTTCAGTTTGGTGGATGAAAAATTTTAAAAAAAATCGTTTTCTGTGTTTCTGAGAACGATCGAGTGTTAGTTACTTAACGATAAAATTGGGGAAGTAGCGTAACTGTATCTTCATGCACCCTCGACTATATTTATATTTTCGTCCCCAGTAGCTGTAGTATTACTAGTCGCGCAAGATTGGAATTTATGAGACATAACTGAAGCGAGAAATCTGCACTTTTATGATTTTAGATGAAACGGCATTCTGCTATAGAAACACATTTTTTTCTCGATGGGCTGAGATTTGAGTCTATTGCGAACTTGCAAGATTCGAATAATTTAGCAAGCTAATTCTACCATCAATCGTTAATTGCATTAGATTCGCTTCATCCATAATGAATCAGAGGAGAGGGTTTTTATTTTATCAATTAAAGTACATTATTTTTCCCCTCTATGCCTCTGGGGTCGGTAAATTGGTAGTGACCTCGGTCGCGAAAGGTAACGTTCCCAGTTTTTGAGAAATTGACGAAAAAGTAACAAAACCTCGGAATTAAGCCACTTTTTCGTCAATTTCTCAAAAACTGGTCCTCAAATTTCGTTCATACTTCTAGCAAATAATGAAGCCTGGCTGCACTATGCAATGCTGAAATAAAAAAGGGACCTACCCACCCATCTGATCGAGCTACAATTTTTCATTCATAAATTATAGTCGATATTTCGATTTTTCTGAACGATTTGAAAACATATCGGCATAAAATTTAGTGAGTATGATCACTTGAATTTTGCGCATTTTTCAAGATACCACTCATTCGAAATGGTTGCGAAAAAGAAAATATCGAAAAATCGAAAAATTTTGACATTCGTATATTTCCTGGAATGCGTTATCTGAATGACTCCATAAGTGACCTCCGTGCTATACTCATCGAGTACTATACGTACACGCATTATGGAGAAATTCGATTTTTCGAACTGTGCCAAGCATATGTTCAATGGCTCAGATAGTCTCTCTTACGACTGTAAAATCGCTTGACGTTGCTGCACATTTACCTTTACCTTTTTACCGCACTGGTTACTACCAGGATAGAGTGGGATAAGTAATATTTGATTATTTTTAGGTTCGCAAAAGGACATTGAATTACTGAAGATGGTATTACATTCAAGATAATGAAAGACTTGTGAAGCATCGAATCATAGAGTCATGAATATTGTGTTCTCCATTCTGTGATTGCATTTTTCGGTTAAAGGTCAAAAAATAATAATTTGTTTATTTCAGGCTATGCAGGATCTCAAGGCGGCCGGAAAGAAGTGAATGAATCGATCGATAATCAAGACGATTTTGATCTACTGTTATACCAACTTTCCATGTTTTCCTATCTGTCTTTGTTGTTAGCGTAATCAATTTCAAAATTGATCCTTTCTGTGGTTTTCCAATTGTTATAATTATAGATGAATGAAGGGTTCAATTTTGCATGATCATGCACCCGAGTCGTGCTCAAGAGTTAACATCATTAACACTTCTACGTTAGTTGGAGTCGTCCTCACTCGCCTCTCCTGACGCCAAGATTCAGCAATGACAGCAACGAAATTGCATAATTGGCAGCTCCTGCCCAAGTTTGTGACAAAATAAGTTATTAGAAGCCTGTATTCGAGGCTGTTATTGAACACGAAATTTATATCAATTAAAGCAATAATTGCTGTGCACTAATTAACCGGTATATCCAGTTTTTACGCTTTCTCTTTCGCAGAGAGTAGCAGCGCCGTCTTGTTATCTTACAATTTAGATCGGAAGACCTATTTACTGTACCGTATCCCTCATCAGCCCCTTTCTGCTCGTCCACTCAGTGCTTTAGATCTGCGGGCTTCCACTCACAAACGAGATACTTGATTTGCAGAATTCTTTTGAGATGCCACAGCGAGCCAGATTGATTTTCTGATACCGATCAATCTCATACCGCCACGCTGTGACGCAAATGCGCCTGTGGTCAGAGGATCCCCTTTACAATCAAAATTTTTGAAACATCAAATATTTGAATAGTTCCTAAGGAAAATCAACAATCTGCTGTACGGCAGTCTGTAAATCCTCCAATCACTCACCCCCCCCCCCCGGATGGACATTTCCTACCAAGTTATTTATTTATTTATTCACATTTTCTCGTTGTGGGGTGCTTCAGCAAGTGCAGAATGTGCGAGAAAAAAATCGTTGCTTGTACTCATTGCAATATAAATATCGAATTATTTTATGTGATTGCAGTCAGCAGATGATGATTTCAACGTTTACGAAGTCGAGAAAAGAAAGTTGAAATTTTGATTTTTAAGAGACCCTCCACCAGTTAGATGTGAAAAACTGAAAATGTCTGTCCGAAAAGGCACATATCGTGGCATAACTTGTTGACAACGAATTTAATAATAAATAGAATTTAATATTGCGTTTCACTTCCTACAGAAGGGCGTTGTGTGCTCTGTGTTTTCAATGAAACCGAAGTTGCTCCCCGTCAAAAATTTATAAGCAAATCACGAATATTTCACCAAATTTCTAGACGTCATGCACCTTTTCACCCTCGATTTCACACGTTTTGTCTGACGATTTGAAGAAAGTAGTCAAGCAGACCATCCTCATAAGCAATTGTTAATAAATAACGAGCTTTAAAAATGTGTATTTCATAATTGGGCCCAACATGCAAATTGTGGTGAGTTCTACTTCTTCCAGCAGAATCCGTGATACCATTTTTTCCGTAGCAAATGGTTCGTTTTCATGCACTTTTACTGTAGATAATATTATATTTTTTTGGCTTTAATTATGGAGACAAATCGTATAAAATTTTCAGATGAAGAAGGTGCGGTTAAACATATATCAGAACTCTCGCAGGAGGTGATTTACAAAAACTTCAAACTGCTTCAATCGGCAACCCATTATCATTATTGATGCATCTAGGGATAAGGAACTTTTGTTTTAAGTTTCGGAGCCGTAAATTGCAAACAGCCTAAAAGCCGGCTCTCAAAATTTCAAAAGTTTGACAGACCACAATTCCTTTCTTTTTTTGAGATACGAAGTCGCTAAAAAAGCAAACGAACCGCCTTTGAGAGCTGAACAACGTTTATGCTAGAAGCAAAACCATTTGAGAAGAATAACATATAAGTGACTATCTGAGAGAACCGATCAATTTCACCTATTGGCCGTACAGCGAAAAATAAAGTGATGATTTTAAGATGCCCCTAGGGGTAACGTTTCATGTAGAGTTCGAAAATCGGACCTAGGAAGCCGTATCTCTTAGCCCTCATTTCGTGTGTCGCGCTGAAGTTGAGAGGTCGGTTTTTGTAAATCATGAACGATTAAATCATGAACGATTCCAAACCCCACAAATGTATAGAACGCACTATCTGAGAGAATCGAAATAGACTTGGCACCGGCCCAAAATTCGAATTCCTACTGACTTCACCAATGGGTCGGCCTACTCGAGGGAAACCGACGAGCATCGCCAGTTTTCCGATCCGCATCCGCGGGGTCGCGGGCGCGGATTTTGAAAAATTAACTACAGTAGCATCGGTATATATATATATATATATATCGAATCCTATCACTGCGGTGGTAGGGGCGCTGCATTCCTTGACAAATTCTAAGACTTTTTTTACTTCCGGGAGTTTTTCAATCGGATTCCATCTAACGCCGGAAATCGAAAATATCACTTTTATTTCGGACATGAACGCATTTCCCCAGAATTTTTTCAAGAACTCCCACAAATATTATTGTTGATATAGCTTCCGCTTGAGTCGATACATCTTTCAGTAGAAAGGCGCGAATTAAAATTTCCCGGAAGGAAGTTAAAATGAATTATGAATTGTGGTGTAATTTTTGGGTTACTGTAAGTGAGTGCAAAAGTTGGACGACTTTTCCTAATTGGTGTAGCATAGTCTAAAATCGATTTTCGTGATATATTACACCAATTAGGAAAAGTCGTCCAACTTTTGCACTCACTTACAGTAACCCAAGAATTACACCACAATGCATTCATAATTCATTTTAACTTCCTTCCGGGAAATTTTAATTCGCGCCTTTCTACTGAAAGATGTATCGACTCAAGCGGAAGCTATATCAACAATAATATTTGTGGGAGTTCTTGAAAAAATTCTGAGGAAATGCATTCATGTCCGAAATAAAAGTGATATTTTCGATTTCCGGCGTTAGATGGAATCCGATCGAAAAACTCCCGGAAGTAAAAAAAGTCTTAGAATTTGTCAAGGAATGCAGCGCCGCACTCATTGGGATCGATATAAAAATTTTCGAGGGTTACGGTAGTTTATATAAAGATCCGCGCCCTCGCGCGCGCGGACGAAAATCGAAAATCTGGCGATGCTCGTCGGCCACCCTCGTCGAGGCCGACCTATTGGTGAAGTCAGTAGGAATTCGAATTTTTGCCCAGTGCCAAGTCGCTGAAGAAATATGTTGATTTTCTCAGATAGTCTGTTATAGTAATTCTGAAAGATCTCGACGAGAAAAGCATTTTCACTGTTAGAAGTGAAACGCGAGCTCATCTGGGAAAAAGTTATCGTCATTTCAATAATCAAATTGGTCGTCATATAAATGTTACATGCGATGCGTACTTTTAAGTATGTTCATTAAATTCCTCGTGTAAAGTTACCCCTGGATGCAAATTTTGGCGAAAAATAAGCCGCGTACGAGGGGTTTCCCAAATATCGGGAAAATGCTCAATTGTTAGGAATTTCAGGTTTTTCGTTTCTATCGTCTCCATTTTCACTATTTTGATGCAGAGTTGACGAAAAAATAAGTTTAAAGATTGGGGAATGTGCAATATCAACGAAAAATCCGTGTTTGAATCGTTCGAAAAATATCGGTTTTCCAATTCTCGATTTTGCTCAAATTTGGACATCTGAAAGTGCACATTTTCGAGTATATGAAGACGTGCATTCTGCACAAAGTAAAGAATACTTCCACATAAATAAGGAAATGTACATATAAGCTTTTGTGCGCACTTCTAGGTTCCGGTTTTTCGCATTGAACATTGCAAAAATGGTACTTTCGACCAAAATTGTGCGATTGAAGTCGACTGAAATCAAGCAAATTTGGTGATTTCAAATCACAATAGTATTGACAATACTATTTATAATGCAAAAACAAATCAACAAAAATGGCTGATATCTTATTTCCGAAAAACAATGACCCAAATTCCCGATTTTCCACGTGATTACCCACTGCAATTTCAGCCATTTCGCTCTGAAACCTTCTCATTTTGCAGTGCGCTATATGAGAGTAGTAGATTAGTAACAATAAATAGAAATAAGTTCGACAGCTCCTCCACTTTCAAAGACATTTTTTATCCAATTTATTCAAAATGTCGATTTGTCATAATAATTGATTTCGTATTTCCGTACTAATGAGCCGAATTTTCTGTTTTGTTTTTGCATTATAAATTGTATTGTGGTTTGAAATCACCAAATTTGCTTGATTTCAGTCGATTTCAATCGTACAATTTTGGTCGAAAGTACCATTTTTGCAATGTTCAATGCGAAAAACCGGAACCTAGAAGTGCGCACAAAAGCTTATATGTACATTTCCTTATTTATGTGGAAGTATTCTTTACTTCATGCAGAATGCACGTCTTCATATACTCGAAAATGTGCACTTTCAGATGTCCAAATTTGAGCAAAATCGAGAATTGGAAAACCGATATTTTTCGAACGAATCAAACACGGATTTTTCGTTGATATTGCACATTCCCCAATCTTTAAACTTATTTTTTCGTCAACTCTGCATCAAAATAGTTAAACTGGAGACGATAGAAACGAAAAACCTGAAATTCCTAACAATTGAGCATTTTCCCGATATTTGGGAAACCCCTCGTACGCGGCTTTTTTTTCGCCAAAATTTGCATCCATGGGTAACTTTACATGAGGAATTTAATGAACATACTTAAAAGTACGCCTCGCATGTAACATTTATATGACGACCAATTTGATTATTGAAATGATGATAACTTTTTCCCAGATGAGCTAGCGTTTCACTTCCAACAGTGAAAATGCTTATCTCGTCGAGATCTTTCAGAATTACTATACATTTGTGGGGTTTGATCAAGCCGTTCATGATTTACAAAAACCGACCACCCAACTTCAGCGCGACACACGAAATGAGGGCTAAGAGATACGGCTTCATAGGTCCGATTTTCGAACTCTACGTGAAAAGTTACCCCTAGGGGAATCTTAAAATCATCACTTTATTTTTTGCTGGACGGCCTATGGTCAGTTCTCTCAGGTCAAAATGGTCGAAAAATCGAAATTTTAAAAATTTTCCATTTTGTGTTGACGCATAAAAATATGTGATGTCAATTTTTCTAAATTATGGCAAAACAATTCCCTGGGGTAAAAAAGTACGTAGATTACGAATCCGTAGAGATCTCATTTACACAAGGGATCTTTTTTTCGGCTACACCCAAAAAACAGTGAATAAAGTTATCGAAAAATCGCTTTTCTTGCATTATCTATATGATATTCTTCTCAAATGGTTTTGCTTCTAACATAAAAGCTCTCAAAGGCGGTTCTTTTTTAGCGACTTCGTAATTCAAAAAAGAAAGGAATTGTGGTCTGTCAAACTTTTGAAATTTTGAGAGCCGGCTTTTAGGCTGTTTGCAATTTACGGCTCCGAAACTTAAAACAAAAGTTCCTTATCCCTAGATGCATCAATTAGGCTTGGCTTGCCAAACAAAATTTAAAAAACTTGAAATCGCGAAACTCAATTATCTTGTCTTGTCAAGAACAAAGGATCAATTTCAAAATGTTCAAAATCTTGAAATGTTTTGAAATTGAATCCACCTTGCTCTTTTCATTGAAATTTCACATACGTTTCAAGGACATCTAAAGTATTTCTTGAAAATCTTGAAATTCTTGAAATCTCTTGGTTCAATTTCAACATATTGAAATTGATTTACATCAATCTCATTTCTTGTCCAAATCATTTTTTGCCGGTCATTCTTGAAATGAACTTTTAATTTTGACAAGCCAAGCCTAGCATCAATATTGATAATGGGTTGCCGATTGAAGCAGTTTGAAGTTTTTGTAAATCAAGGGTCTCTATTTCCTACATTCTCTCAGAATACCTCTGATATCACCCTGCGACGCGTCGCTCAGAAGAGCGAAAGTAACGATATTGTGTTTCACTTCCAATAGAAGATCGTTGCGTGCTCCGTCTTTTCAATGAAACTCCTGATTCTGTGCGTCAAATTTTTTTTAATCAAATCACAAATTTTTCACCAAATTTCTCGACTACTCTCGCACATCTATTTTCTTCTAATTTCGCAGCTTCGCTCCCTTTGTCTGACACTCGGAGAATACGCAGAAAAAATAGAACCAGAACATTTTCCTAATCAATTTCTAATAAATAATTCGTTCTAATTTAATAATGACTACTAACTGCCGTCCCTGCCCAGTTCATGGTTCATGGTTTTCCTGAAGTCGATTTGGAGACATATCATCAATAGTTTTTCAGATCAATCTGCGACGCTCAAACTCCATTGCGGTGTCTGCTCCAGTGGAAGACACTTGCTCGATGCAAACAAGGATCTAGGCAATGCAATCACCACATAAGTGGAGTGTAGAATTGTACAAAGAGGCGATCGATAAACTCTTTATCATATTCAGCTTCCAGTAATCTCTGTTCATTGTCCTAACAATGCATTTGTGGCTTCTGAGATGAAATCTAGTGGATTCTTGCCCGTGTTGTGGAGATACTCTGCAGGAGGTAGCATCGGCTGAAAATACCGTAATCACTGCCGTATCGATTTGAAGTCAACCATGTTTTTTTACGGTTGGCTATTCGGTGTTCATTGCGATTTCGCAATTCCCGTTAGATTTTGAAATATACGAGAGAGAGAGGCGACTTCGTCATGATCACCGAATAGCCAACCCTATTTGTTAGGCTGTAATCCACAGACCTTATTCAAATAATGTAGCTGATCCGCTTGTGACGTAACCGTCGTGTCGAGCAACGGACCCGCGTTATGAGGGAGAGCTGGAAAAATACAGTAGTCGATACTCTACCGTACCCTACCACTTACCGTGCTGCCACAACTGTCCAATCGGTGGATGTGGCTGCAGCTGGAAGTGGGCGGAGTCTGCGACCGCAGCAGCTGCTGCTGCAGCCGCAGCGTCAAAGTGGACGTGCGGGACGAAGGCGTAGCCGCCATTGTCCGCTCCTGGAAGCAGGGAATGATCTGATCCTCTTCGACTCACATGCTTTATCTTCGGTTAGAGATTGGGAAAGAGCACGCAAATTCGAGTGAGTCAGAAAGTGCAGCTCACCAAAAGCTGCAGCTGCAGCGACTCCGAAGGGAACCTGCGGCTGCGGTTGCTGCATCGGAGGCCAATCGAGGATTGTTCCTGAAATCGATTGATTTGCGTCGGGACACTTCATTTCAAGGATAAGACAATCAGATTGATTTTTATGTACGCCGACCTGGCATCATCCAAGGCTGGAGTGGGTCGGCGCCTGAAGTTGACGGACATGGTGGCAACAGGAACGGATTGAGATCCTGCTAAATCAGTTCAGGATAGGAAAAAAATACACCATGCTCGTAGAACAGAAATTTCACTATTTTCAACGTAAATGAGAGTTTTAGTGAGGAAATGCGCCGGATTCACAAAGAATGAAGAGAACCATTTCTTGCTAAACAGTCCCCGCTTCTCACCCAGTGCATGGCAGCTGCAGGAGGGTGGTGGTGCATCTGCAGCTGTTGCTGTTGCTGCATGTGCTGCAGACTCTCGTGTTGCAGGGCTGCAGCAGTCGTAGCATCCGGTAACAGCAGCGGGGTCGCATGGCTAGGAGAGGGCCTCTTTCTCCGATGCGTCGAAGAGGAAGGAGGCACGCAGGGAGAGGGCGTCCTAAAGGTAAGGGGATTACTGTAGGGATACGGTATTCTACAGTATCCACAGGTCTACAGTACTCACTCATTCTCCAATTGATCGTCGCTCTTCATAGAGGAAGGACCGGGCATCATTCCTGAAACGAAGCTACTATTCTCAAAGATACCGTAAAATGATAACAGTATAATTCCCTGATGAGTATGAGCTAGCATCTCTCCGCACACTCCTGTTATTAATAGATAAGCGTAAAGAAAGGGGCGAGAGCATGCTAGTGAGAGTGCGAGTTTATGGCAATATAACTCCAGTTGTAAACAAGCTTCAGACATATTATGAAAATCTTGGTAGTGAATGTTTATCAATGGATCTCCCTGTCTTACTCTAAAACTTACAATCAACAACTACAATGCTAGACCAGCCATCCCCCTTAGCAAGCTACCGTACGAAAAGATACCGTACCCGGCATGCATAACCCTCCATTCGTGGCGGGAACCGGCAGAGCGGCAGTGCTCTGCAGTGTTCGAGGAGACTGCAGCAGAGAGTCGTCGAAGGACAGTAACTTCGCCTGAAGAGAATCGATAGATAGTCGGAGGATTACTGTAGCAATTGAGTACTGTACCCCATCGAGTATTGAGCGAAATGGGCTATACCTTCAAAGAGGATCGCTTCTCTAGCAGCATCGTTCCTTCGACCTCGCTGTAACGATAATTGATCAGTCGTATTAACCAGTTCTCGATACGCCTCATACTGTATTCTTTAACACATCCATCACCATCATTCTACCGTAATCTCACTTGAGCACTCGATGCGTCAGTCCGATCGAGTCCATCTTGCCGTTCTTGTAGAACATTCGGGCGGAACTCTGCACAAAGTACTCCCTGGCTGAGTGACGAGAGAGAATACGGTAGATGAGCAGACCGGATGAGCCGCTTTTCAGCACTGAACGACGGGGGATTGATAAGAATGCGATTAGGCACAGCGTGTCAGAGAGATCGAGGTCCTTTGTTCGTCGCGGCCCTCCATTTCAATTAATTACCCGTGGTTGAGCGGTGATGCGATTGGGCAATGTGGTCGAAACATACTCCATAATTTACTTAAAACATTAAAATCTGATATTCCAGATTCAAGGATGTTTTCTCCAATAAGGCTCAGAGCCCCTATGTAAATTTGGTAATTTTTCATCGCTTCCTGCCTTATCGCTAAGGCATTAACTTAATTTTAGAAATTTACCCACTACAAATCGAACTCCTCAGAGGGGAATAACGGGAGACCCCAATTGTGGGGTATTTTCTGAATCCTCATGATCAGCTCCACAATTGTAACAGACAGATTTTGGATATTGTTTTTAGTATTTGAAATACGGCTATAAATGTGAATCAAAGTGCACATTTATCATGATTACTCGAATACTAAAAATAATATCCAAAATCTGTCTGTTGCAATTGTAGAGCTGATCATGACGATTCAGAAAGTACCCCACAAGTGGTACTCCTAATTAGGAGTAATTTGTGCTGAAAAAAGGATGACTTCTACCAGTAATACTGAATCCCTTCGAAATTTCACATATCAGTGTAACACAAGTACAACGCGCGTTATATCAAATCATTGGCTTTCCGTTTCCCCTCTTCTTCCCTTCCCTTTCTCACCCTCCTTATGTGCTTCAGTGAGCGAACTCGCGTCTTCGGGATGGACGATGGAGTAGAAAGAGACAGGCAGATCGGACTCGGAGAGTTCAAGAATTGAGAACATCCTGAGATTGAAGATCAAACTACAATCTGGTCTGGGTACGACAACAACATGAGAGAGGTCGAAGACCAATCCGAGATATCAATATGCAGTTTATTTGGTGTAATGGGATCAAAGGTCAAAGATCATTCTTACCGGTCGTCCATGGATATCAGAGTGGCGTCTAGATTGTGCTTCGTCTTCAGTATCAACTCCTCCGCGGGCATCTCAGAAGAGGAGGGAGGCACGAAGGGACTTGAAAGATGATATCGGTTAGAGTCTATGACATATTTTTCTCTTTGCACACTATGTCGAAGCGAATCCTTCGAGAATAGTTGGGTGAATTTTTTTCGTTTTTTTTTGTTTTAACATTTTTGTTTTAAATTTAAAAATAACAAATCACGATTTCAATGTTTACACTGCCAGTGAAAACTGTGTTTCACATAGCCAATGAACTTCATTTGGTACGAGTCTCGACGATACGAGTCGACGATGTACGGGTAAAAAAAAATCGGGTAAAAAATCTGCTATTTCAGTGATGCATAGTAGACACAGTATGATTGTTCGTCACATGCCAGGCTGATGTTTTTTTTTCTTAAAAGGGATAGTCATTTGATCTATTGACTCACGTGCACACAGCCAGTAGCCCCAGCAGTGCTCCGGCTCCATTAGAGTTGGTCGGTCCTCCTCTCTCTGCTACGTAGGAAGAAGGAAGACCGTGCAGGGCGATCAGCTTGCCACGCACGTCCATTCGCTGGTAAAGGTGAGAGTGATTTTACACATTTAAATTTGTCAACGTGGTTCAGTATGGAAAGGATGATGATACTGGGTTTGAAACTAGTGGGCAACTACGCTTCTTTTAAAGTTAGACGTTATATGAATATTAAAAATAATCCCCCATTGATGCCATCAATAATAATGGTTTTCACGCCGCGTCCGTCCCAACGCTAGATTTTGCTAGAAAGAAGAATGGTATCGACATTTTTCATAAATTGCCTATCGAAATCATGAATATGACCCATCATCTGACACAGCGACACGGACTACTGTAGGTTAGTGTTACGTTAGAAGAACGATATTGATGATTTCCATCCATCCTCCGACGAAATCATAAATCTGACCCAGCGTCTGACCCACGGCTACGGGTTACGGTAGCTTTCGCTTACGGTAGGAGCAAGGTATTGACATTTTGATTTGATCTTCTGATGAAATCATGAAGTTGACACAACATCTGCTCCAACGCCACTCCCAGGTTACGGTAGACGGCCGGACAACCGTACACCATTTTTGTGGTCGTAAAAATTTTTCTTCTGGAAATTTCGGAAATCTTTTTCGTCTGCTGACCTTGTATTTCAATTGCACAGAAACTATCAAAATCCCATTCGAATCGAAAGCGCCAGACACAAAAAGCTTTCAGATTATTGTAAATGTTGCAATATCATTTCATTTTACATGTTCTATCACCCAGAGTCTATTAGCTTTAAAGGGGTGCTCCGGGGAATATTTAGCCGCCCACAATGACAATGGGAATGTTGTATAGCTCACTCACCAAATCATAAATCAATTTGCCCGAAATTCCACATACGCGTCTGAGGCTATTTACATACGCGCAAAGTTCATTGATTGCGCAGGGTTGTGAATAATGCATTTATGTTTCACTTCGTCTACGTAATATTCACCTCCATCTCTGGGTAAAATTAGCTACAGTTTCCCATTGAGAGCGCAGAATTTTCGTGGTGGGACTCCCTAGCATTCATTCCCCGGAGCACCCCTTTAATCACTCTTCATTTTGCATGCTCTCTTATGTCCGAATGATTTGAATGGCTGAACATAGCTCCAGTCTGAACATAGCTCCAGTAATACTGAATCCCCCCTTTAGCTTTAAAGGGGTGCTCCGGGGAATATTTAGCCGCCCACA
The DNA here is from genome assembly GCA_036245805.1 of Pristionchus mayeri. Lineage (NCBI taxonomy): Eukaryota > Metazoa > Nematoda > Chromadorea > Rhabditida > Neodiplogasteridae > Pristionchus > Pristionchus mayeri. The sequence goes on from BTRK01000005.1 coordinate 39,739,164, forward strand.
ATGACAATGGGAATGTTGTATAGCTCACTCACCCGATCATAAATCACTTTGCCCGAAATTCCACATACGCATCTGAGGCTATTTACATACGCGCAAAGTTCATTGATTGCGCAGGGTTGTGAATAATGCATTTATGTTTCACTTCGTCTACGTAATATTCACCTCCATCTCTGGGTAAAATTAGCCACAGTTTCCCATTGAGAGCGCAGAATTTTCGTGGTGGGACTCCCTAGCATTCATTCCCCGGAGCACCCCTTTAATCACTCTTCATTTTGCATGCTCTCTTATGTCCGAATGATTTGAATGGCTGAACATAGCTTCAGTCAGTCTTGTTCTATGTTTCAATTTTATTATATGAGATGTGAGTATCAGGAGATTTCGATTGTCGTAGCTTCATGTCGAAACCAAAGTCAATTTTCTAACATTTCCATTCTACTTCAATACTCTACGATATTCTATGTGGAAGGTCAACACATCAGAGAATGCAGAGAAATTGAGAAAATTACCCTTTAACAATTATGCCATGAAAAAAATCTGTGATGGCCTACCAGGAATCCGCAGGTGTTGTCGAGCAGACAGCGGAAGCGCGCATTCACATTCCGATCGAGCGAATCGGGGGAGAAGGAAGACGAGGCTGCGACTGGAAAATTATTTTTCTTGCTTCGTTGGAACCAGGGTGATTTGTGCAGGTGGTCGTGTATCATAGATTTTGAAGAATAACCAATTCTGCTCAGAAATCCGGTTTATAGAACAATACCTGTAAAACTAATTCCGAAATTAGCCCTAAATGGTTATTTTAGCCACATAACTCGGAGATTATCAGAAACAATTTTGAGAGTCGCTATCATTTTGAGAGTTTTCAGATTTTTTTCCAGAAAAAAGTGATATTTTAGCAATTTGAAACGTTACTCTCTTCACTTGCATGGTTTCTTGTTGTGTGATTAGTAAACGAGATACGGTATGAAGTAGGTGATCCACTCACAAGTCTCCGGTGGTCGTCCCATATTGGGGTCCAGTTGTTGTCTAATGTCTTCTCTATCCTCGGAGTGGATCAGATCGTACAGCGGCTGGTGAAGGATGTCAGACTGATAACGAGATTTTGAAATTTGACCCTATTAGAGACGCACTCATTGAGAAGCATTTACCACCTGATTGACTTCTGAGAACCCAATATTGATATTGTTTAGACACAAGGCTCAATATGCAATTGAGTTTTCCAAAGCTTTGACCCTTTCCATCTCCTAGTGAAACGAATGTCATCTTAGTGCAAAATCACTATTGTTTTCAGTCCCATCGAAGTAAATTTACACTGACTGAGATTCTTCGTACTGCCCTGGATTCTTCGCGAGATTCCCATATTACCGTACACTAGTGAAACTACCGTAACTATCGTATACCTGGTGAAATCCGAGGAATTGCTCGACATTCTCGCTCGCATAGTAGATCTCTCCGTTATCGTTGAGAATGAGAATAAATCCGCCGAGTGCCTAAGTAGACATTGTCGATTTTCACGCTAAAGTTTTTTTTTTAAATATTGTTCGACAAGGGAACATCGATCCATTGCCGAATGCGCTTTCATTAGACATACATACGATTTATGAAACACGACAAAGACTGGTCGCAATCTAATTCTGAAATGGCAATTCATGTTCGTCAAATTTAACTTATGGCTTCTCCCCTGCATTTTTCATGCGCCTGAACTTTATCAGGCAGACAGAACGAGAGAGTTTGCGAACTACAGTAATCGAGAGATACTGTAACCCTGAAACAATCGTTGCGGGATCCGAGACTCACTTTGAGTGCGAGACTGGTGAAATCGCTCTCCTTCGCGTCCACGAGAGGGTGGCCAGAGCGGGGATCCGAAAGGGAGGGAATACCTGAGGAGGGATACTGTAGTCGATAAAAAGAGGTACTGTAGCCTAGAAATATTGATGGAATCGTTGCTAAAAAGTTACTTCTCTTTCTAGTCCTTCAACAATCGAGTTAAAAATTCTCAGAATATTATCACTAGTAGTGTAGGTGGTTATCATCTCGGCGATTTGTGAGAGCAATCGATATTCGTATCAAGTACGGTAGCCACTAACCGGGATACGGTAGCGGGGTTGGTCGGAAGGGGAAGGTGTGGGTGAAGGCGAGAGGGAGGGGAGCGAGGAAGGCGTCGCTGTGGAGACAGGCTGAAATAAATTTAAATGAAATTTAAATTTAAATGTATACATTTTATCAATTATGAAAATAGTAAATTGTTTCTATAGTTAATCACTGAGGAAATAGAAAATCATCGACTGCACAGAAATTTAACTCGTGAAGAAGAGGCGGTGAAACACAGATCATCCTGCGCCGCTCCGCTCAAAAGAACGCATGTGGTGATATTGTGTTTCGCTTCCGACAGAAGAGCGTTGCAAGCCCTGTGTATTCAATGATACCGCTGATTCTGCTTGTCAAAAAATTATAATCAAATCGGACATTTCACCGAATTTCTCGACATCATGCACTTCCATTCACCCTCGATTTCTCTTCTCCGCACGCTTTACAGTACAATATCCAGAAAGTAGAGAACCAGGCCATTCTCATAAGTGCTAATAAATAATGTATTCTAATTAAATAATGACTACTAACTGCCGTCCCTGCCCATTTTATGGTTCATTACCCCGATGAATCCACAGTCTCATCTGACTTCAGTCAGTCGATTTGAAGTCTCCTCATCAATAATTAAGCCGGATTGCATGCTTGCTGGCCATCATTTTGGGCGGATTCTAAGAGGGATGCTGCTCTCTCATATTTGCATGTTCTCTCGGGGAAATTGACTGACTCTCTTAAATGTGTGTGCTCTCCTACTCATTCTAACTTACGGGAGAGTATGGGAGAAGGAAAGATCAGGGCGATTACTCCCTCTATGCATTAGCCTGTATTAACTGAGGGACGGACCAGGCCCACCTTTGGTTGTTATCAATTATTAGAACTTTCCCAATCTTCACACTCTCGCCGGTCAGAGAGTGGCGAAAGAGTAGGCGAAATGAAGAGAGCAGGAGCATCCAAGAAGACCAATTACCAGGGACAACTACTCGATCCTCAAGCACTTCTTGAGGGGGGCAACAGATTGAGCAGTTATCTCTAGAGGACTGCGAGGAGTACGGTGGGGCTACGGTACTTCCTAAATCCCTCACCGCCTCCTTGCCAATTGCGGCTTAGTCCATTATCCCATGCACATCATTGACACCTTCCCTCATAAGTGCTCGTAGTCTGCGCTCTCTCAACATCGCACGCTCTCTCGCCGTCTCTAGCCATTGACAGAGTGCGGATCCATTTGTAGCACCTGCCGCTTCTCGGTTATACATGCGCAATTGTCGGGTTTGCCAATACAAGAGGGCTCTTCTCTGTCTGACTCTCTCAATATCGCGTGCTCTTTCGCTCCGTCTGACCAGCAAGTGTATATGGGAAGAGAAAAGAGTAGGATCCCTCCCTGTAATCCATATGGCTCCAGCCGATGAGTCGGTGCCACTCACACATCGGTTGCACATCCCATCATATTTCCCTCTGTTGAACCACCAAAAGGGAATTGCTTTCGGAATAGTTGATGTAGTGACCAGCAAAACCTGCTGAATCAAGGAGCTCTTTCTCCTTTCCAATTCCCGAACTAATGTTTTCTTATTGGACAATTTTTGTTGCCTTTTCATGTATGTTTCAGGGGCTCAATGTAGCTGATGAGCATTTGTTAATTTAGTGCAACTACGACTCGCCCGAACATTCAATCACAAATTCGAATAAGAGAACCCTAATAATCCCTACCATACTGAGATCTCATTCCGACGCTCCAATGACTAATCAGGTAGGTCAACAGATTGCGTAATCACTTGACATGTCCATCATGATATGATACCCCCACTCAGACACCTCCTGACAAGGTTGGGAGTGGATTAGGGACTCCCTCCCCCTCTCTCCCCATCCACTCCCGTGCTCGCACCTCAAGAGGAGGCTGTCAGCAATTTAGGCGAGGATGGAGTGTCTGCACTCTCCCACGTTCCCCTGCTCTCTCGCCTCTCTGACTAGGGAGGGGTAGATTGGATAGTTGTCAGGTAGACACGCAATCCTGACAGGCGATACGGTCTGAAGAGAGAGGGAAGGGTGTGAATGGGGTCAGGCAAGGGCAAGAAGAGGGCAGACTCAGATCAGATTGAGTCAAGGACTCCTAGAATCAGAAGTCAACGAATGGAGGGGCAGACGCAGATGAACTGTCAAGAAGATTTTACTATAGCATGCTCGTCTCAATGACTTCAGGAAATTTTGCACTAACTAAATGCCGGTAGCATTGGTTGGTTAAGATCCCCAATAATGTAGGAGTGGATCAGATAACAAACATCACCCCCCCCCCCTTTGTCCACTCATTGCGGCACATAGACAAAAGACGCTGTCACCTATTAGATCACAATACGCATTTCTATTAGATCATAGTCCGCGCTTCTCACCCAGCTCTTTTGACTCTGTGACCAACGTCGGTAAATAGAGGAATACGGTAGCTCTGAGAAGAGGCGTACTAAGAAGAGCTGAGGGGATGGAGACATGAGCAAAGTTATTTGAAATATTTTTTTTCGACTCAAGCCTTCGCGAACACTGACAAGAGATTGAAATTGCCTAGACATTGCCTTAGTGAAACTCAGAATTCACCAATTTATCTAATTTTGTTTCTTGGTCTTGTTTCGTGATTTAAAAATAACCACAATCAATAGCAAATCTTCCCATATCAGTAGGTGCATGTATAGAAGCTACAGCTCCCCCTTCATTAGCCACACTCTTTCTCTCCTCTCCAGAGCGAGATAGCATGTGAATTCGAGAGAGTCTCAGACCTACCGCTGAAGTGTGCCTTCGCCTGTAGGAAGGAGACCGCCAGCCGCAGCACGCTCAGCTTGTCCAGTCTGCAATTGATGCTCTACCATCTTCTCTGCTACCGTAATCCACTCTACCATTTACCATAGGCCGTCGCTGCCATTGTTTCACCCTACCGTATTCCGCACCTTGAGAGGGTGGTGGGGTCGTAGGGAAGGAGTTGGGCGACTGTCTCCAGCTCGCCATTGAGTCGTTCGCGATGCCGCTTGGATGGATTAGTTGACGTTGATGGCTTCGCCGGCTCGCGTATCCTGAAAGCGATTGTTTCAGGGTTACGGTAGTAATAGATTGCGTTTTTTTGTAACCCACATGCTTTGGGATGCATTCCTAATCAACAAAAAAATCTACGATCTGCTACAGTAAGATAACTCAGAGGTTACTTAACCCTCCTCCTCTCCCCCGAATCATCCGCTTACATCCACACTCCATTCATAATTCATCAGTATCTTGAGTGAGCATCCTTATTGCCCGTCTCTAAGAAATATCCCATCTGTCGGCATACTTAATCTGTTGCCTGCCTCGGGGCACAATTCATCCCATGGTGCCGAACCCGAACCAAGAACCAGGGCTCAGCTCGGAACCAAATACCTCTTGGCACGGTGCCAGCGGGATGGGATGCTCTCCTCTTGAATCGCGTGTTGCACGACACATATCATGGGTCGGCCCTCTAGCCCGCTCTCTCCAGTTCACACACTCTCTCGCTCCTCCCTTTCTCTGCACTCTCTCCATACTCCCCGCTCTCTCGCCGCCCCGATAGTCACGCTACCGGCTCCTCCTCAACATACCACTGCACGCCAGCACGCCATTCCCAGTCAGTCGGCTCAGCGATCGCATCGCCAGCCCCGCTCTTCGCTCCTCTGACCCACCGTACGACCCACCGAACTCGCGTCGCTTGCCCTACCGTACTCTAAGTGCTCCCCCCGTTTCCGTTGCGCTATCTGACTCTTTCATTCGCTATGAGCGCGCCGCTGAAATTCGACCTCATTTCAGCAGCTAAGTGTCTCTTTTTCGGAGCGGAGAAAGCAAGCTTGTTTGGTTGGCTGACTACCGTATCCTCTCGCCCCCCCCCCCTCTGAGAGCATTAGTCTTTCTTACGCGCGGGGCCAGTCGATTTGGAGAGAGGGGAGAGAGGAGAATCTTTCGCCTCCTCCGCTTCGAAATGAACGAGAAATTGGCGCTCTTGAGGCATCAAAAGGAGCCACTTTGGGGGAATTTCGAAGGGTTATGGTATTCGGTAGAAAGATCGATGGACATCGATTCAAGGAATTGCTTTGAATGCGTTGAAAATGGTTCATTTCTCATTACGCCCACTACACTAGTGAACTCCAGGTTCTACCCGTTTTCGACCAGTGATGATTGTGTTTTATCGCCCGGTCATAGTAAGAAGATTATCGCTACAGCAATTACGTCCGTCTTGATTGCGTTTTTAGAAACAAATAAACAGAAACCAACCGTTTGAAGTTCCGCTGTCGCCTCTTGCTAGCGTACATTTGACGATCGAGCGGGTCGCGTTGGAGATCTAGAGGTGGGCTTGTAATTCTGAAATATCATAATTTCTGAGGCTGAAGGAAAGATAAGCATAGCAACGACCAGACTTTTCTCTATCCAATTCACTTAATTTCTCTATACATTCAGTGAACAAGTGCGCAATATGGAGGGTAGGTCATGCACAAGTGTCTAAATCACAAGGACCCCTTCGTTCCGGTACAAGCAGTGTCACGAGGATGTTAGCTACAATGGGCCTATACCTTCGTCAAACTATACTTTTTGTCCATCCCTGCTATTGACTGCAATCCTCATTTTACACTCTACATCACACGTCAGACAGAGCGAGAGAGCACGCGGTTTGAGGAGAGACAGACAAGAATTGTTATCACTCCCCCATTCTTCAGTCCATCACAGGGTGTTTTGCGCTTCACACCTACTCAATGGGGCAAAAGTGCATAGGTGTACTGCTCCCCTCGAGCTTCTGGGAACGAAAAAGCAGGCTTTGTGAAGTGACAGGAATCCAGAGGCAATAACAAGGAAACTTCAAAGCAGCACGTTACTTTCACTGGAGATTGAGCTAGGGAAGTGCCAGAGAGTTAAAAATGCATCTAAAGCCATAGCGATAGCAGTAAGACTAAAGAAGTGATTGTGATCTCTTCGGTTTGAAGCTTGTTTTTGAAGCAATTTAACGACGTCAACTCAAGCGAAAGGCGATGCATTCTTCATCCATTTCCCCCTGATTTCCATTGTCGAAGTGCATCATGACTTATACTCGTAAACAACCCCACGTGCACCTATTCCTCAAATCCTGACTCTATTCTACCCCAATTCCAGGCTGAACTTTGAACTCCGTTCCATGTCTGCAACTCGGTTCCTCCCTCGGGAGGGCCTATCGTGACCTACGCTCCTCTCCTCCTCCTTCTCCTCCTTCAATTCCGTGACCGACTCTCTCGCACACAATACCCCTAGCGTGTCATCCTCCATCCATACTACATCAGTCCACACGCAACGAGACATTACATTGCACACACACGGAATGGCATCGCATCAACGACTACGCATGAAACACAAAAGAAGCGGGTCAGCAGCGAATCCAACGACGTTAAACAGGCTACGGCCTCATAATCGCGTATTCCCTAGTTGAGTAGTCTCAGTTAGTCTCCCGGGGCTCTCCCTCCCCCCTCCCGAATTAGTGGGCGTGACCATCGTAGTGGCTCGGGGCGAATCAGGGTTTGGCCCGGCTTTAAAGAGGCGGGGCTTGGCACCGCGCCAGAGGCAGGCAAATGCGGTGAAAATAATTATTGCTCTGGTTCGTCTTCGTTGGCGCTAGCCGGGGGAGGAATTCCTCTCTCTCTCTTCCTCCTTTTGTTCTTCACTGTAGCCTTCCCTCTTGAGATCGCAATTATTATCATTCCCCTCACCTATTATCCCGGACATATGGAGGTACTGTATTCTTTAGTTCGTGATTCATCATCTTACGTTGTTGAACGAAAAAAAACCGATTCTTTCATCAAAAGAGAGTGTGACATGAGTAATATAATGACGGCTATTGAGGTGATTTTTCGTAGTACACTCGTGATTTAGTTCACAATTCATCTCGTTTTCGCAACAATCACGAGTGAAAATTCCGAGAACGCTTTGTGCAATAGCATAGGCTCATACGTAAAGAAGTGAGTGATTAGCTACATCACATGACCAAATATAATGCAATCTTCATTCCGCTTGTCCCCTTACCCACAATCATTTCATGGCTTCGCAAGGAATGAATCGCTTCATTCGGCGTGCTCTATTACCAGTCAAACTGGCAAGAGAGTACTCATCATGAAGAGTAATTTCTCGTGAAGTCATCCCTAGTAGGTCAGAAAGAGCTAGAGAAAATAAGCAGAGTCACATGGCAAATTGTGGTTTTTAGTCACCATTCTCTGTTACCTTCAGCGCAAAAGCGTGAGTTGCTCCGGAAGTTCTCACGCGCTCGCTTGTGAGTACTGAGCAGTGACGACAAGCGTTATTCATGCTACATTCGAGCTTCGAACTCTCCCCGTGTCTCTCGCTTGGTACACATACGAGAGTGCAAGATCGATACAGATGATATCAGAAGAGAGCGGAGTTGAGATGGTCTATGTTTCCTCTCACTTGTCCCACCAAAAATGAAAGACAATGGAAATATTCATGCTACTTTCGACCTCCGAACTTCCCCTGTATCTAGTACGGAAGAGTGTGAGATAAAATCAGAAGAGTGTGCGTTGTCGATATGGTTCTTGTTTCTCCTCAGTCTCTGGCCTGTTTGTCAGCTCAAGAGTGCACTATGGAATGAGACGAGTAAGCCAATTCTAGCATAACGTAATAATGATCTGACTATGCGTCGCTAAAAGTGCACTTCCTCAAATAGCATTCTACTACAGCATTCAAAAGATCGTGTGGGTTCATCTTCGTACTTCTAAAAATACACAAACCAGACTTTGCGATTCTGACACGAATTGGTATAAACAAGTATGCGTACTTTGAGGTTGGATATTTTACTTGACGATCCTCGATTATACCTTATTTGGATAGAAGGCACGAAAATATGGCTGAGCTAATCTTTCATCTTCGAATTTCATAGTCATCGTCATCAGCACGTCGGCATATTTTAGAAAGACACTTTTGAGAGATAAAGTAAACGGGAGAGAGTTTTCTCTTCACCCTCTCACTTCTCGCTCTCCCTGAACGCTGCGGCTACTCCGTCGCCGATGTTCAACTGAAGGAATGCTGATCACGGCAGTTAAAAATCAATAAAACCTCTGCTTCGTGTCTATGTAATAAATTCATGCATGCACAAAAACATGAATGTGATTAAAACTTATTATATTGTTGAGAAAAAATGATACCATTCAGAGAGATCAGATCATCATAATTTCAACTTTCTTTTCTCGACTTCGTAATCGTTCGAATCATCATCTGCTTACTTAAATTGCATGAAATAATTCCATATTTATTTGCAATGATTACAAGGAAAGATTGTTCATGCACATTTTTGCACATGCTGAAGCAAACTTGTGAGGCAAAATAAATAAATAAATGACTTGGAAAGAAATGGCTCTCTCTATTCAGGGAGTGATTGCTGGGTTTACGCGTGCAAGGCGAGAATGAGTGACATAGATGGAATTTAGACTAGATGATGAAGAGTAGGGTTAGAGTATGATCGGAATACGGCAGGTTTGGACGTAAAAAGTTTTGCCTGAAAAGGCGATCCTCTGTCAACCGGCGTATTTGAGTTACAGCGTGGTGATATGAGATTAATTGTTGTGAGAAGACCAATCATTCTATCGATGGTTGTTTATAATATTTTGATCTCACTCGCAAGGACGCCCGGAGATCTGCGCTCCGATTAAAGTGGAGAAAGGACCTGGCGAGGGATACGGTAGGAGTACATAAGAGAGACTTTTTGTGTCAGTGAACATGTGCTTGGCAAAGTGCGAAAAATCGAAATCGCCCATAATGTGCCTACATGTAGTACTCGACGAGCATAGCTCGGGTGCCCCATCCCGAGTGTTCTAGATCACTCTCTGCGAAATGGGACACATTTAAATCTTAACAGTGAAATTTCGAATTTCGCCATTTCGAAACCGATTTGAATGGTTGATGTTTCAAAAAATTGATAATATTCCATGGATTATATGCAACAAATTCTAGAATGATTGGGCATCAACTCGTGAAGAAACATCGAAAAAAAAATTTTTTATTTTTATTTTTTTCAGATGGGTTGGTAGCCACCATTTTTATTGTTTTATTATCTCGAGCTTTATGCATACTATTAGTAGAAAAAATTTTAAAAAATGAAAATACAGTTTTTGAGATATTGAAATAAAATCATTTCGTGATCACGTCAAACTACCGTACTCGAGTGATGAAAGAGTGTGCAGAATGAAGGCACGATTACACGATTTGCATTGAGGTGGAGGGTGATGCTGGATTTTCCTAAGGTTACATGAGGCACATCATCCAGACTGTTTCAGTTATCATTTTTCGGCTACCGTAGTCTGAACTACTGTAACACCGATATTGTTGACACACCAAATGGTGCAAATCAATCCTTAGTGGCACAATAGAGGCCGGAAAAGGTGAAATGAATTTATGCAACATACAGTAATCCTTATACTCTACCCTGACAATCGTGAACTAAATTCGTGTAATGTCCTCTTCATTCTGCACACTCTCTCATCACTCGAGTACGGTAGTTTGACGTGATCACGAAATGATTTTATTTCAATATTTCAAAAACTGTATTTTTCATTTTTTAAAAATTTTTTCTACTAATAGCTTGCATAAAGCTCGAGATAATAAAACAATAAAAATGGTGGCTACCTACCCATCTGAATAAATGAAAAATTAAAAAAAAAATTTTTTCGATGTTTCTTCACGAGTTGATGCCCAATCATTCTAGAATTTGTTGCATATAATCCATGGAATATTATCAATTTTTTGAGACATCAACCATTCAAATCGGTTTCGAAATGGTGAAATTCGAAATTTCACTGTTAAGATTTAAATGTGTCCCATTTCGCAGAGAGTGATCTAGAACACTCGGGATGGGGCACCCGAGCTATGCTCGTCGAGTACTACATGTAGGCACATTATGGGCGATTTCGATTTTTCGCACTTTGCCAAGGGTCTTCACAAATATGTTCACTGACTCAAAAAGTCTCTCATAACATACAGTCGCGCCGGAAAGTCACCGTACACTTTTTGAATGTGTTGTATCTTTTTGCCCAGGAAATGCATCATTCTGGCACTCAGGTATGATGTACCAAATCCATAGGAGATTATGATCATGGTTTTAATTGTATGACGTCATCGCATAGTTATTGCGTAGTGATGACGCAATCAATCTGCACTTTTTCAAAACGGCATTATTCTTACATAGATTTTTTCCTGCTCGCCATACTTTCTATGATTGGAGATATGACCGAGGCCTACCCAGAATAATTTTTTGAAGGTGCTGCTCGGTCGCACATTTGCTGCAGCGAAGCTGCAAAAACAGGATCTGAAATTCGGAACTCGGCTTCTAGAGTAGCTAGAGACCCGTTCAAAGCATCAAAATGATCGCCATCATGAGTACAAATTATCCTAAGAATATGAATACGATATCTCATAATTTGCCCTCAGGGCATCAAAAAATCACTTTTTTGCATGACCATTTTTTGGACATCCATAACTTTAAGGAAAAGTTTGGTAAAAATCTGATTTTTATCTGGTAATGTTCAAAATGTATTGTGTAACTGAATTCCAACTTTTTAGAGCGTTTGGCTATCTTTCCGGGCCGCGGCGTGCGTTTTTCGGAGGTATACTTAGGGACCACAAGGTGGTTACCCGAAATCGTCACACAGGTCTAATTGTGTTGTTAATGCGTTCTTATGGGGCTAAATAGGACCATGCATTTTGAATTAGGTTGATATCTAATCTTTGAGCCAAGTTATGACCCAAAATGTGGGTGAATTAATCATAACGTGAAAGGCCCAAAAAGCGAGACGAAAGAAAGAGGGGCGGAGCCTATTTCTCCTTTGCCGTTTCAATCCTCGAAACGATCGGGTAGGGCTTCGCCGAACCCTACAGGGGAAGAAAGCGAGCTTTCACGTAGGCGGGGCGCTCTCTAGTCACGCCGGGTGAGAGACGGGTGGAGGGAGGGGAGGGAGAGGGAGGGGAGGAAGCGGTGAGAGTCGCGAGCCAGGCGCGCTTCGAATTCGAAGAAACACAATCTTCATTCCCAACCAAATCACTCGTTCAAAATTGAATTTGGAAGCTCTTTTCATCCTCTTTCGAATGAGCCTCCGTGACCCTGGAAATTCCTTTTCTGAGTATGTCAGCATACGAGTTTTATAGTTTTCTAAGTCCAGTCGCTCTATAAAACTTGTATGCTGACCTACTTAGAGATGGATTTTCCAGGGTCACGGAGGCTCATTCGAAAGAGGATGAAAAGAGCTTCCAAATTCTTTTTTGATCGAGTGATTTGGTTGCGAATGAGGACTGTGCTCCTCTTGTCTCGCTTTTACGGGGTAAAGTGTCCGAGCTGAGTGGGCGGAGCTTGCGGAGTCTAGGTATACTAGGGTCTTGAAACACCTTGTTTACCCCTATGGGCGAGAGAGTGCAGACGACGAGAGTGCGTAAACAGGGTGATTCCCGACCCTAGTATGCCTCCGAAAAACACACGCCGCGGCCCGGAAAGATATCCAAACGCTCTAAAAAGTTGGAATTCAGTTACTCAATACATTTTGAACATTATCAGATAAAAATCAGATTTTTACCACTTTTCCTTAAAGTTATGAATGTCCAAAAAATGGTCATGCAGAAAAGTGATTTTTTGATGCCCTGAGGGCAAATTATGAGATATCGTATTCATATTCTCAGTATCATGTGTAATCGGGATGACGATCATTTTGATGCTTTGAACGGGTCTCTAGCTACTCTAGAAGCCGAGTTCCGAATTTCAGATCCTGTTTATGCAGCTTCGCTGCAGCAAATGTGCGACCGAGCAGCACCTTCAAAAAATTATTCTGGGTAAGCCTCGGTCTATCTCCAATCACAGAAAGTATGGCGAACAGGAAAAAATCTATGTAAGAATAATGCCGTTTTGAAAAAGTGCAGATTGATTGCGTCATCACTACGCAATAACTATGCGATGACGTCATACCTTAATACCACGATCATAATCTCCGGGATTTAGTACATGGATTTAGTACATCATGCCTGAGTGCCAGAGTGATGCATTTCCTGGGCAAAAATATACAACACATTCAAAAAGTGTACGGTGACTTTCCGGCGCGACTGTAGGTCTTCCGAACTGAAATGTCATCTCACAAGACGGCGCTGGTATTCGTTGTGAGAGGAAACGTAAAAATTCGATATTCATAAATTCGTTCACCGGTGAATTGGTGCAGCACAATAACTACATAAACTGATGGATTTTCGCGTTCAATAGTAGTATCCTCGTTGCCGCGAATAAAATATTTTGTTAAAACTTGCGCTAGCACAGCGAGCTATGCGGTGTAAGCGTCTCCGATTGATCTGTAATCGCTCTTAATTATTTTGAGGGTTCTCCAAATCGACTGGCTGAAGTCAGATGAGACAGTGGATTCATCGGGGTTATAAGCCTTGCAATGTCTCACTAACAACATAATGAAATGAGTCACATAAAGATTTAGTGAGTAGATCAAGAAAGAATGCATGAAATCGATAAATTGGGTGAAATATGTGTGAATTGATTATATAATTTTTTGCGCTGAAACACGACTAATTGAAAACACAGAGCTGGGAACGCTATTCCGTAGGAAGTGACACACAACATCATCACTTTCGCTCTTTTAGAGAAGCTTTGCCGAGCGATCTGTGATTCACCACATCTTCTTCATCAGTGATTTTTAGTGTAGCCAATACTTCCCTTGGCACTAGGTCGGATGAGAACTATTGCGTCATGAAGCCTTTGATATATCAAAGGCGGAACGACGCAATAGTTCTCATACGACCTAGTGCCCTTCCCTATCGTCCAACCCAAAATATAATATCACGGATCTCCTTTAAAAGTGCAGTAAAACGGCCGAAAAGGACAAAAAAAATTTCGATAGGAAACAGATTGTGTCACGGATTCTGCTGGAACCACTAACCCTCACGAAAAGTTGCATGATGGACCAAATTATGACCTACATTTGGAAGCTCATTATTTGTCAGCAATTGCCTATGACGATGATCTGGTTGTCTACTCTCTGCATGTTGTCGGACAAAGCGAGGGAGGGTGTGAAATCGAGGGTGAATAAGCGTGCGTGACGTCGATAAATTGGGCAAAATATGTGTGATGTAATCATAGATTTTTTGATGGGGAGCTCCAGGTTCATTGAAAACACAGAACACGCAACGCTTTTCCGTAGGAAGTGAAACACAGCCACCACTTTCGCTCTTTTGTGCGGAGCACAGGGCCCTGCAGGGTGATCTACGTTTCACCGCATATACTAAATCATTGAATTTTGCTTGTAGTTGTTTGGTCGCCTCGACGGACTTGAAAAAAATTTAAGATTAAATAATTGATTATAAATTATTGGGGCATGTCTCCACAGCGACGCCTTCCTCGCTCCCGGCCTTCGCCTTCACCCACACCTTCCCCTTCCGGACCATCCCGGTACCGTATCCTGGTGAGTGACTACCGTAAGAATATCGACCACTCTCCAAACACAAAGTAGGGAATTGCCTACAAAACTAGCGAGAGTATTCTGATACTTGTTCATTCGATGCCTTGAATTTGAGGGCTAGAAAGAGATGATGTTTTGTTCCGAAAATGTCCTCGATCGATATTTGAAAGCAACAGTAACAGTACCCCACTTAATCAACTACAGTAACCCTGCCTGCAAAAGTGTGGGGCGTGGAAAGGAAAAGGGTGAAAATGGTGTTGAATTTGAAGAAAAGGATTAAATTTTGGCCAGGTTTTTCTGTGTTTCACAAATAGCATATATATTGGAAGAAAGCACACTCGGCAATGGTAGCGAAGTGAAGTCGGTGGATAAAATTTTAAAAAAATATATAAGTGTGAAAATAGGAGGTCCTCTCAGGCTCTCGGTGGTTTCATTCTCATCGTAAACGACAACGGAGAAATACACTATGCGAGCGAGAACGTCGAGCAATTCTTCGGATTTCATCAGGTTTATTGTAGTTCTCAAGAGTTGTTCACTGATATACTGTAGAATAGGAATACGGGGAGGACTTAACGAAGCATTTCTCAACATGCTACCTTGCTGAAACTGCATTGAAGTCTTAATGAAGAGAGATAATTGCAGCAGTTTTTGTTCAAGGATGAAATGAGTTTCAGTATTAGTTGAAAAGCCTTGTGGTTTTAGAGAAGTCAATTCTTGTGGGTAGGATTACGATACAAATAACAATATTGGGCTCTCAAAAATTTAATCATGTTCCAAACGTGTCACGTATTGTAGATAAACAATCATCTTGTTCTATGTATTTTCGTTGTCCAAATAGAGGGGGAAGGCCTGACGATTTCCTTGAGTCGGACATCCTCCACCAGCCACCTCCTCCACTGTACGACCTGATCCACTCCGAGGATTGAGAAGACATCCGACAGCAACTAGATCCGAATCTGGGACGGCCACCGGGGACTTGTGAGACTACTCAGTATATTTCTCTTATTGGAAATAACAGTAATGAAAACTTGTAAATTCAATAAATATATGCACGCTCTCTCATTATGATTTCAATTTCAATATGACCTCTCTTTATTGGAATTTTCGAACTCTATTTGTGAATAATTTACTGTAATTGGGCTAGAGTACTAGAGTTGAAATTGAACTAGAGTCGGATTCGTGGGAAATGGTTTTCTCAAACTGTGCACTCTCTCGTCTGATCGGTTTGAAAGTAGAATGAAGTGAAATTTTCCCACGAAGCCAACTCAAACTTGGGTATCGATTCTACTACTCATATTAGTTAAGCGTCCACCCTGATATCAATGGACGACCGGTGAGATGGATCTTTGATCTTTGATCCAACTTCAGGTATCAACTAAACTGTAAATTGATATCTCGGATTGTCTTCGACCTCTCACAAGTTGTTGTTGTACCCAGGCTAAACTTTAGGTTGATCTTTGATCTCAGGATGCTGTCAATCCTTGAACTCCGAGTCCGATCTTCCCGTCTCTTTCTACTCCATCGTCCACCCTGAAGACGCCAGTTCGCTCACTAAAGCGCATAAGGAAGGTGAGATTGAGAAGGGAAAAGGGGAAAACGGAAAAGTTCAACCAATGCATCCTGAAGATTTGTGTTTCAACGATAGTTCAAATTTTGTAGGAATGTAGCATAAGTGATAGAAATCTCCGACCCACCACTTCAACACATATTACTCATTATGTGCTTCTCATTCATCCCCGTCGTTCAGTGCTGAAAAGCGGCTCGTCCGGTCTGCTCATCTACCGTATTCTCTCTCGTCACTCGCCCAGGGAGTATTTTGTGCAGCTTTCCGCCCGAATGTTCTACAAGAACGGCAAGATGGACTCGATCGGATTGACGCATCGAGTACTCAAGTGAGATTACGGTAGAATTATGGAGCAATAGCTAAAAGGCTACGGTAGGAGGGAGAATCGAGAACTGATTCAATAAATCATTCATCGTTTCAGCGAGGTCGAAGGAACGATGCTGCTGGAGAAGCGATCCTCCCTGAAGGTATTATTGATTTTTCGATCATTAGTCCATAGACTACCGTATTCAATAGCTTCCGTGGTCCTACCAATATCGATCGATTCTCTGCAGGCGAAGTAGCTCTCCTTCGACGACTCGCTACTGCAGTCGCCCCGAACACTGCAAAGCACTGCAGCGCTGCCGGTTCCCGCCACGAATGGAGGAATATGCATGCCGGGTACGGTAACTGAGTGTAGGGGGTAGGATACGGTATGTTGCAAGGCGATATGGCTGTTCAAGATATGGATCAGTTGTTGATTATAAGTGTTGAAAAGCGAAGTTGTCAACCATTGTTGAGCATTTGCAACCAGCATTCTCGTAAAACATCTGAAACATATCTGTACCTGGCAAAAGCTGTGCGATCTCACGCTCGTTTCGCAAGAGTGCAGAGTCCATGACAGCGATTTCACCAGTCTCGCACTCAAAATGGGTCTTGATATCACTTCACCCGTATGACAATAGTTCGGATGAGAACTATTGAGTCATGCCGCCTTTGATATATCAAATGAGGCATTGCGAAATAGTTCTCATCCGATCATGCGCCTTCCGCACGCACTCTCGCATTGTCTGCCTGCCAAAGTGCAGGCACTTTGGAAAGAAATAAGGCGGGAAGTGGCCCCGAATTTGAAGAAAATGAATTGTCTGATCAGAATTAGATTGCGACCAGTTTTTGTTGTGTTTCACAAAGCGCATGTATGTCGAACGAATGTGCTCTCGGTAATGGAGTTATGGTCCCATTGTGGAAAACAATAAAACTCTTAAAGGGGTGCTCCGGGGAATGTTCAGTCACCCATAGTGACAGTGTGGATATCGTAGAGGCCACTCACCCGATCGGAAATCACTTTGTACGAAGTTTCACAGGCGCCTATGGGCCTATTTACATACGCGCAAAGTTCATTGAAAGCGCAGGGTAGCGCCTAGTTCGTTTATGTTTCACTCGTTCTATATATGTTTCAGCTCATTCTAAAGGCAAAATCGATACAGTTTCCCATTGCGAGCGCAGAATTTTCGTGGTGGGACTCGCTAGCATTTGCTCCCCGGAGCACTCCTTTAAAGAAGGAGTAAATGCAAACGCGTGCCCGGTTGGAATATGTTTCACCGATGGACCCACTCTCTTCAAGTCGCGTGCTATCTCGGTGCTTACACTGACTGCATTCATGTTTGCGTCAAGCAAGTATCATCTGTCGCATCAGCAACATCAATGGGGTGTAAGCGTCGCTGATGATCTGTATCATTCATGTCCCAACTCTGCAGCATAAGTGAGAATTGTGAAACTTCTATCATTCTCATTCGAAATTTTTTAAAGGAAATTGTGCATCCCTAACAAACACGTACCGTTTGTCTTTATTATTGTTGGCCATATAGCAAGTTTTCACCAGGACTAATTAATAAAGAGAAAATCCGTTCCACATGCGTTTTCATTCAGACAGAGATCGATCGTAAAAAGAGCGAGTCAACCGATTTCTCACCTTGTGAATCTTCTCCGATGATCTCCAATTGTTCGGAGAACGCGCGCAGGCCATCGCTTTTTCTGCTAAAATATTGGTGAAAATCACAACCAGGGAGATCTCCGCTATACCATGTTTTCAAGACGGACGGATAATCTTGCAAACAATACGTCCAAAGTTTTCATACATTATACACTGTTATTGTTATACACTGTTGTCAGCGTTTTTCCTACTCTAAATCAAAAACTATCGCACCGTAACCCCTCAATCACAGCGAGCTATCCTCTCTTCCCAGTTTTCGTTGCTCGTGCCCTGTGCCCGTATACATGGAACAGCTGGAACAGTAGATATGAATATGAATGAATAGTTAATTAAAATTTGGAACTGTTCACACTCCAGATGAACTCTTTTTCCTATTCAACCAGGATAGGATTCCTATAACGGGCAAACCTTAAAGCATGGCCACTCTTAATCGCTCTCCATGTTTCCAGCTTTAAAATAGATTTAATTCTTATTCACTTTCGAATTATGCTTTTGCAAAAATAAACAATCGGAATAGAGGACAAGGTGATCTCTCGCTACATTCTGTGTACACATTATGGACTGTCTCCGATCGACAATGCATGATGGATAAACAAACAATTATTTATCACTCAATCTATAAACGGAAATGCATCATCTTCCACATAGAAAAATAATGAATCTTATCATCTCACCGGTGTGTGAGGAAGCCCAGCCATCTGTTAGTGAAGGGCGCCAGACCAGCACCAGCGAATGAATCTTTTATTTGATCTTCGTCGAAAGAATTCATTGGCTGTATATCAATCGCCTACCCTTTGGAATAATGATATAAACAGAAATCACCATGTAATCAAACTCTCAACCTTCCGCTACATATTTCCATATTGGCAGACGTCATCTGGTGCATTGACGGGATACCCGACCCCAACAGTAGAATACAGTTCAACCACAGTATCCACTGTATCCTGTACACTGTACTGTATCCTGCCCTTCGGGAGTCTCTCGCAGATGAATTGATTCTTCGGCCTGATAACATTCAGAATTCAATCGTCGGCGAGAATTCCTCGCCATATCTGGAAACCATTATTTTTATATTCGCCTCTTAATCTGGTATCAATCGTTTCTGTGCCAACATTTTGTTATAAATGAGCATCGTGAAACACCTAGTTGACAGGTAATTGAAAATGCCAAATTTTGCTTATTTGTAATCTGTCCTGGAGACATGTATTAGTATGCTCGTGTCACAAAGCAGTAATGTACCGCAGCCTACCTACTCTCAAGATCATTAAATTAAAATAAACAGGAATTAACAATACTCATATTCATGAAATAAATCAAAATCCAGCCCGCGCCTTCCGTCGACAATCGCAGACTGCGATTCGCAGGACAGAGGGAAGGAATAGACCACACAGCATTGACCTGCGGAGCATTTTTAAACCAAGAACAATGTCTTCTTTCACCTAAGATCAAGGTTTCAAACTCCAACTGTCGGTGGTTTCTCATATTTTGATTTTATCTTTCCTGCTATTTGCGGATATTCCCTGTTTACTCTCCTTATCCATTAACTCACACGGTGATCGTCTTCCCTGCTCCGTCGCCTCAGCTGAGCTACAGGTGTTTCAAGAGCAGCTCATGAAGCACGAACATTTCGAAAAATATTTATATTCAATCCTGGTTCCCAATATACTTTCAACATTCTGAAATCAAAATTCCTCCGAGGAATTCAGTTTCAAAATCGACAGTATTCCACAATACTCAACAGTACCCATAGAGGGGGAGGTTATGCGCGGCATGCACTGGCCCTCTGGATTCAGTCTCGTAGTGTGCTCGATGATTCGCAAAGAATCTTTATTTATTGTTCACAATGAACATTTCAAGATTGAGGGACACGGGTATTGCGACATTAAAAAAACTGAATCCAACAGAAGAGTTTTTTTCTACGTGAGAATTGAAGCTATATCCATGTAACTTGTGAAGTGATTCTTTCAAGTGCCGCGCGAGACACGATCGCGCCCAGTCGAAGGGAAATTTGCTTTTGATTTTTTCACTAAATCTATTTTCCCACACACTAAGGACGGACAAAAAAGAGCATGTAAACTGGAGAACTGTGCCACTTCATTCCCATACCCTTCTTACTGG
Source organism: Pristionchus mayeri (assembly GCA_036245805.1). Lineage (NCBI taxonomy): Eukaryota > Metazoa > Nematoda > Chromadorea > Rhabditida > Neodiplogasteridae > Pristionchus > Pristionchus mayeri. The sequence continues at coordinate 39,759,343 of BTRK01000005.1, forward strand.
TTTCTTCCTCCTCTGCAACAAAAAAAATTAAAGAGGGCGCACATAGTTTGTTTTTGAACCACAACGAAAGTAATTCGTTTTGTCGAGATCGTATGAAATTGCCGCTTCAGATATGCTTTATCTTGTAATCGATGGCGAGGTCAAACAATGTTCTGCTGAAATGTACGAATCAAAATAGATAACTACAAATTGCACAAAACAGCATTGTGTGCATTCGTCCCCCACCACTCCTCTACCGTACCTTGCCTAATCAACGTCCACGCCGCACATATCGGGTGTGTGCGATCCGCCCGTGTTCGCCGTCACGAGCTCCGTCTGTTCACTCGCTGATACTGAGGTCTTGCCGCCCTTGAGACACGAAAGCACCTGAAAATGTATGTTTTACAATAATATTTGTTATTAAAATTCAATTTTAAATTATCAAGCGAGATGATATTAGCGCTTCTGCACTCCAGCTTGTTAAATAACACTCGTGAAACACTCAAGCGTCGGTGAGATAATTTGGAAATCTATCTTACGTTTCCCCAGCATCCTTCATGTTCCACTTGCGTCAGTTTGAGATCTAATAGAGGAGCGAGAGAAACGAAGATCAGAAATTAATTAAAGCCTATTTTTAGAACACTTACAAAACTATTTTTATAATACACAAAGGACGAGAAATCCCCAAGATATCGATGTTGCTATGTTTCAGGCTCTATTACGATATAATTAATGGCTCTGCAGATCTTCGCCTCTCTCGCTCCTCAATATAAATATCCCGAGATCACTTCACCGCTTCTTCAGAACCCATCTTCACTAGGGTGGCTGAAATTAAAGAGCTTGAGCTGTTCTATCTTTTGTATGTTGACGCCTAAGAGCTGAGACTCACATGGACTTCGCTACACTATCAAATGCGACAATTATTACATTTGATAGTGTAGCGAAGTCCATGTGAGTCTCAGCTCTTAGGCGTCAACATACAAAAGAAAGCTCTTTAAGAATCAAAAAAGAGCGAAGCTTTTAACCAAAATTAATTGGGTTACATAATTAAAACTTCAAAATTTGATTAGAGATGCGGGTACTGCCAGGGGGATAGGGGGGACATTTTGGTATGGACCCAGTAAATAGAAAGGGTAGGACTGCCAGAGGGGACGGTTAACCGTCTCATCCGTCTCTGATCTGCCGAGGCCCTCTAAATAGCGACCCGTTGATCCATTTCAGCCACCAATCCATCACAATCTTTCCGCTACCGTAACCCTACAGTACTCCTTTCCCATTCTCTCACATCCTGCAGAGTGGGTGCGGATATTCCGTACTCGCTGAGATTCCACGCGCTCAACCTCTCATCGAACAATCGGAAGAATTCCTCAATCACTTGCGAATCAGAACAGATCAGAAGGTGGAAGGTCAACTCCTGAGAAGTAAATTATTAATTTGAAGAATCCGTGTGGCCACCAAATTTGACCCAGTTCTGCATCAAGAAACCAATCAGCACGCGTATACCGCAGAAACAAATAATATATTTCTCATTTTCTCATTCAGAGATAAAGAAGAATTCACCAGCTGCTCCAGCATCATCACATTCATCGTAGTGACGATCCCGACGAAGAAATTGCCTGCTACAAAAAGAAATCCCTGATTTTCTCATAGATCCATTTTTGTGTCACTTGTCACTCCATTGCGTAATTCCTACTAACTTCTCCAATTGGTCGGCCTCGACGAGGGAAACCGACGAGCATCGCTAGAATCCGCATCCGCGCGGTGGCGGGCGCGGATTTTGAAAAATTAACTACGGTATCCTCGAATTTTATAAATAGACTCCTATGACTGCGGCGGTAGGGGCGCTGCATTCCTTGACAAATTTTAAGACTTTTTTGCTCCGTGGAGGTTTTCGATCAGATTCCATCTAATGCCGGAAATCGATAATTCCACTTTTATTTCGGATTTGCATGCAATTCCTGAGAAATTTTTCAAGAACTCCGACAAATATTATTTGTGTCATAGCTTCTGCTTGAGTGAATACATCTTTCAGTAGAAAGGCGCGAACTAAAATTGTCTATAAGGAAGTGAAAATGAATTATTTATACATTATTGTGTAATTTTTGGGTTACTGTAAGTGAGTGCAAAAGTTAGTCGACTTTTCCCAAGTTGCGCAGAATAGTCTAAAATCGATTTCCAGGCCACATGATACTAATTGGGAAAAGTCGTCCAACTTTTGCACTCGCTTACAGTAACCCAAAAATTACACCATAATGCGTAAATAATTCATTTTCACTTCCTTATAGACAATTTTAGTTCGCGCCTTTCTACTGAAAGATGTATTCACTCAAGCAGAAGCTATGACACAAATAATATTTGTCGGAGTTCTTGAAAAATTTCTGGGGAATTGCATTCATGTCCGAAATAAAAAGCGGAATTATCGATTTCCGGCGTTAGATGGAATCTAATCGAAAAACTCCCCGAAGTAAAAAAGTCTTAGAATTAGTCAAAGAATGCATCGCCCCTACCGCCGCATCGATTGGATCGATATAAAAAATTTCATGGGTTACTGTATCGTTTTACATGATCCGCGCCGCCGCGCGCGCAGATGCGGATCGAATTTCTGGCTATGCTCGTCGGTTTCCCTCGTCAAGGCCGACCTATTGGTAAAGTCAGTTGGAATTCGAATTTTCGGCTAGTGCCAAGTCGCTGAAGAAATATGTTGTCTCGGATAGTCTGTTGTATTGAACAATTGGCGACGGGCATCCCCCTCACAAAATTTAAAAAAATACAAGTTGTCTGTATTCCGAATCCTATTGCAGCGAACGTCTTTCTTTTATGCCTCACAATTTCGGAGCGGCATTGTGCATCTCATCGGCATCGTCGCACAAAAGTCTCATCGCAGGTTATAGTACTTGATCCACCACCCCTTATTCTACCTCCTAGTATTTACCGCGTGCCTTTGGCAGACTCTCGCGGATTTTATGATTTCTATTTTTTTCCTATTATTTCTCTGCCTTTCGAATAGTCGCGAATATAACCGTCGAATAGAATCCCTCCCCGAGTTAGGAAAGAATTTATATTTTATTGAGTCGAGAATTCTGGGTCAAATCACCTCCGGTGCAAACTCTTTGTCATAAGTGAGCATTGTGAAACACCTAGTTGATTGGACAATGAAAATTCAAAAGGCCAACAGTTTAATTCGGTGTTTCAACCTTTCCCTATCGCACGTACGAGAACGAGAGAAACTGATTTATTTCACGGTAATGATAAAAAAATACCATTGTACAGGGTCTCCCAAAAGTATTGACCCACTTTATGATTTGATGCCACTTCAAACACATAAGACAATTCGGCTCTTGTATGATTTTTTGTATGATTTTGGCACTAAATGTGACTTGGTTAAACCCAGCCGCATTCCAACAATAGTAGGCTTCGATAGTCACCCGATTAAGGATAGGTAGAGCAAATATCACTAATTATAAATATGGTAATCAATTGATACAAATGCTCGGGTTTGCGTCCACAATGAATTTTTGAATGATTTATGTATGAACGGCCCCCTATCTACGGTTTTTGATTAAATGATATCCAAAACTCTTAACTCTGAACTTACGCGATTCATTCAAGTACAGTCCTGATACACCACCATTATTATTTGCAAATATTTACTTTGCGCCCAGCTGAATACGTATAATCCACCAGTGTTAAGGGGAGCCCTTATTCCTAGCTGTTTTCGATAATATCCCCTATTCTGTAAATATTTAATTAAAATAGTAATTAATCTAATTTAAATCAAAGTAAATATTTAATAGCAGTTCGTGATTGTGTATTTTAAATTCCCCCGTAGTTACCGTAATTTCCGTTCAAGATATCGCGAGGAAGCGAATTTCGTAAATTGTCGATAGTCTTGGTCCCAGCTCTGGTTTTTGAACGTTGCGTGTTGTTGTTTTGTTGATTTAAGTTAATAATAATCATTATACGTAAACCCTATCGCATTACCTGAGTTTTGAATAGCGGGTAGTGGGCGTTTCTGGGTAGTTTCCGCTTTTCGTCGAGTCGGCAAGTCGTCTTGTTCCTTCAACCGTTTTCCCTTCCACTTGTGTCTTTTCTTTCTCACTCTTGCATCTTTCTTTTTCATCGTTCTCTTTCCTTTTCTACTCTTGCTGCGACCAGAGAAATCCGTGCGGGAATCTCTGTAAAAGCGTGAAATCCGTGCGGGAATCACGTCGGAAAATCCTTACGGGAATTCCGTTGACAGTCTAGTGTAGACTCCGTTTACCTCGCTTGTGCTGGCAGCATTTCATTGGGTCGGCCGAAGCCTATGCCCGATTGGGGAATTGCTGTGCGTAACTTGTGAAGTTTACGAGCTCTGCTGGTGATCTGCCTTGCTAGTTTCTCGAGTTTGTTGACTCTGGGGGGATTCTAGGAAGCGCATATCACTTTATGGAGGCCAAGCCAAGTTCGAAGAGAGGAATTTGTGATTAATTGACGCGAGAATCGTTGATTTCGAGTGGCGCGTTGCGTGTTCGCGTCGCGGTCGTGATTTGAACAGAGCCGTGCGAATTAAGTTTGCGCACAGATCCGTGAACAATTCCGATTTCAGTATGTCGAATTCCGATAAGGTTATCGAAGATCTCGAGGGACTCGAACTGAATGGAAATGAAAGGGACGTGGACCAGGAGGAGGGTATCGACGTCAATCCTCACCCCGGTACGTCTTCTGAAAATGATGACATTAGATACAATGACGAAGAAACAGTCGATGGAAATGCTGGTGCATTGTCTAACAGGAATAAGAAGGGAACTGTTCTAGAGGCGATGGATTTCGAAGAGCCGGCGGCGGCTGATACGCCGACGCTGACTCCAGAGCAGAGGGAGAAGATGGATGACAGATTCAGCCAGCAACTGCTCAATGGCGCTGGAGAAGATAAGGTTGGTCGAGTTACCCGAGCAAAATTGAGTGCCCTTGAGAAAAGCAAAAAGCCTCGCGATGCCGTAACAAGGGTGGTGATGAGAATGAACGACCTGGAAGCGGGTTTAGTGAGGAGAGAACGGGATGTTCGTAGTAGTGGTAAGGGAGTTGCAGATTTGGAGAAGTTGGTTCATGCTTTCAAAAAGAAGGTCGGAGGAGATCTAGAGATACTGGACGCTGCGTTGATTGTTGGTGGGACTAAGAAGGCACAGTATGATAAGCTGCAAGCTAGTCTTGATGAAGAGAGAGAGAGTGAAAGGGTTGGAAGAAGCAAGCGAGCAGTCTGATGCCTTGCGAGTCAGTCTTACTGAGGAGAGAGAAAGAGTGAGGGAGCTGACAGAGGCAAAGCTATAGATGGAACAGAGTTTGCAGTGCTATAGATGGAACAGAGTTTGCAGCACTAGGCGAACTGCGTGCGCATTATGATCAGTTGCGTGCAGAGCTGGCTAATCGTGATAGAAACGCAGAAGTTGAGTCAGTTCATGAGAATAATCTGGAAGAAGATGATGGAGCTCTGGAAATGGATTCAGAATTGAGGAAATTAGTCCATGAACAGATTGGAAAAGTAGATCATGAGGATCTAGTGGGAATGGCGGATGAACTTCTTCAGTTGAGAGTCGAGTGGGACAAACAGAATAGATTGATAAATGTTGTGATGGATTCGTTCCAGGTGGATAATGTGCAAGGTCTAATCAGAGCTGTTCAGACTGCGTCGATGGAACGAGAGGAGCTGATCGTGGCCCTCAACAAAGAGAAAGCTGAGCACGAGGAGTCCGTCTCCTACTACAAGAAACTCGAGAAGGAGCTGCACCAGTCGAATGCTGAGAACAAGCAGTTGAGAAGACAGAAGGAAGAGGAAGTGATGAGTGAGTGTCGGTTGAATTCTTGTGACATGGAAACACGGCTAATGAACAACAGTTACTCTGTGGGAATGAATGCTCTGGATGAGAGTCCTGTCGTTCAGAGGCTACCCGTGCCAAGACCGCGCGTCTCTCTGCAAGAAAGGCAGTGTCTGCTGGATTCGACGGAAGGGACGCAGACACGGTGCGATCGCTCCGAGCGGCAGCCAGCGAGGATGACTGCACGTCAGTATGAGTATCCCAAAGAGATGCGTACAGCGCATGAGAGATTTGAGCAAACCGCGGCAAGTGTGCCAGCGTATGCTTCTTTTCCGAATGAGGTTGTCGAAATGGGAAATGGAAACTGCAACGGAACCGTGCGCAATGGTAATTACAACAGAGCTGTGCGCAATAGTAATAGTAGCGGGACTGTGCAGTTACCTGTGGTGGTGAACCTTTCTGACCTACCGTTGATGGCTAAGTGGAATGGTGCGTTAGATAGATGGAAGGAGTTCAAGGATTCATTCCTGCTGAGATTTGAGGCAAAGGGTGATGCTGCGGCTAAGTTGATATTGCCAGAGATGCTTGAAGGAAGAGCGCGAGTAGAGTACAGGGCCCTTCCCGATGAATTCAATGAGCACAGCGTGTCCATTCGAGATTGTTTAGAATGGTTGAGAGATAGATGCTCTGGTGGAACGATGTTTGAGAAACTTGACCTGAATAGAAAGTTGAGGAATCAGACGGTGAAAGGGAGAGGTGTTGATAAGGTAACCGAAGAGATGGAATACCTGATCTCCAAGTTGCATTCGAACGATCCACAGAAGCAAGAAGAAGAGAAGCAAGTTCAGTTGCTCCACCTGTATCAGGGATCTAAGGAGTATGTGGAACTCCTCAAGCTTTCACAGCGGAAGAGACCGTACAGTGAGATGAAAGAGCACCTTCGTACTACAGAGTATGTGGAGAGATTGGAGAAGAGCGATCGTAGTGCAGTTGCTCACTCGAGTAGTCGACAAGGGAATGGTAATAGATTCTCGAATGGAAACAATAGTGTAGATATGAGGAGCAAGGGTGTGTGCAGTGCCTGTGGAGGTAGAGGTCACACTGAACACCAGTGCATATCGAGGAGAGGAGATGCAGATCGTAGCGTGCGGTCTCGTAATTGTGGTGGATTAGGACATAAGAGACCAGTGTGTACGTCGTTTGACCCGTTGAGGCAGAGATGGGATGGAGGAGCGAGGGGATGGAGAGCCCCTCCCCCAGTGATGGATACGAATCGTTCCCCACCCAATCAGAATGCGGCCTTGACTAATAATGGTGGTGATAAACCTGCTCAGCCATTCACGCCAACATACCAGCCTCCGGCCAATTGGCGTGGTGGTGGAGGTGGACGTGGTAATGGGTTCCGAGGAGGTAGAGGCAGAGGTGGATATTCTCAGGATAGTAGGAATCAGAGTAACCAACAGGAACAAGGAACATCAGGGAATGGTCCAGTGAATGCGTATGCGTTGAATTGTGAGATTGACGATGAAGGAAGTGAGTTTCAAGAGGTTGTCGAGATGCTTCAGTCAATCAATAATCTGAACATAGGAGAGGATGCGAGTAACATGCCTTTTCCAGTTGATGCTTATGAAGTTGAGGGGAAGGAAGTACCCAACAGACTCAAGCCAGTCGATAGTGACGGAATCGTTGAGGGCGAGGAAGTATCCAATAGACGTGAGCCGGTCGACAATATTTCAGATTTAGTTGAGGAGATTGAGAATAGTGTTGCGGAAGGTGATGAAGGTGAACCCGTTGTTTATAAGGAGATCCAAGAGTGTCCAGGGTGAAATAGGAGGGATCAAAGTAGAAGCTGTCCTCGATACTGGAGCAGAAGTTAGTCTGATCGACAAGAGAATAGTTGATCAGATGCAAGGAGTGGTGGTGATGCCTCCACGTCGTAGATATCGAATCAAGGATGCGCAAGGCAATCCGTTGAAGACGGTGGGAGTTGTGGAGTTAGATGTGCACATGGAGATAGGAAGGAGATGCAAGGCTGGATTTTTCGTGGCCGAAGGCGCAGAAGCGATTCTTCTGGGAAGGAACGCGCTTGCCAAAATGGGATTGGAGTTGAGAGAGGAGCAGTTGAGAGAGGAGCGCCCACATGTGGATAAGAGTGTGGATAGTGCCGTGGTGTTGCGGACGAGTTATATTGCGCCACGAGCGATGGGAATGGTGCTCGTAGGTGGAGGCCCTCGTGGTGAGGGACCAAAGGTACTCATTAGTGATAAGGAGGAGGTTGTCGATGGTACTAATGATGGAGATGCTGTAGTGCGTGTCCCAGTTTGGAACGGTACTGATCGAGAATTGTGCTACGAGATTCATGATGTGATAGGAGAATGGCATCGAGTAAAGCAGTCGGCAGCTGAGAAGCTGAATGACTCAAGTTCTCTGAAAGTGAATATGATTAGGACAGATGGGAGAAGGATTGATTGGAATGAGATTAGAAAGAATCTCGAGGCTTGTCGAAATGGCAAGTTGAGTAGTCGAGTGGAAGCGATCATTAAGGCTCGTGCCGATATGTTCGCGGTGAATAATGATGACTTGGGGAGGTTGAAGAATGTGAGTTGCGATGTGAGATTGAGTGGAGACGCGGTTCCAATCCGTCAGAAGGAGAGGCCAGTTCCGTTTGCTCTCAAGCCTGCACTGAGGAAGCTGCTTGATAAAATGATGGGACAAGGTGTAATCAGGAGATCGAACTCTCCCTGGCTTTCTCCAGTGGTGCTAGTGAAGAAGAGGGATGGGAGCATCCGAATTTGTATTGATTTTAGAAGAGTAAATGAGATAACGAGAGAGGATGCGTTCCCTCTCCCACTTATTGAACTCTGCAATCATTACAAGGAAAGAAAGTGTTCACTGTGATGGATTTGGCATTGGGGTTCTGGCAGGTGCCTCTCAATGAGAGAAGTGCTGAGATCACTGCCTTCGCAACAATGGGAGAGCTTTATGAGTTCACTGTTCTTCCCTTTGGGTTGAACATCTCTCCTGCAATATTCCAGAGAGCAATGACTGATGTGCTCCAAGATGAGTTGAAGAAGGAAGTAAGGCAACGAGTAGTGCATTGTTATATCGATGACGTGCTAATAGCAACTGAGACTGAAGAAGAGCACGAAGAAGTTCTTGCTCGAGTCCTCGATCGACTGAGAGACAAAGGACTGTTTCTCAATATGAAGAAATGTAAGATAATGGTTGATGAGACAGAATACCTGGGTCATAGGTTGTCGAGCAGTGGTATCCAAGTAGATGATCGGAAAGTACCCGCTGCACGGGAGTATAAGAGACCAGAGACTATGGCGCAGTTACAGTCTTTTCTGGGATTGACTGGATATCTGAGGAGATTCGTGAAGGGTTACGCTTCGATTGTCGCACCGATGTTGAGACTTGTGGTGACGGACGATTCTTCTTCAGGATTGTGCGGATATCCTGAAGAAGAATCCCGATCTACTCACGAGGGAGAGCGTGAATACGCATCAGAAGTGGCTCGCACTATGGCTGATGGAGGAGCCACCGAAGAACGTCATGGTGTTCACCACTCAGTCGGGACTCTTGGAGAAGACCTACGCGATGTCTACACTGTTCGTTATTGCCTGTAAAGAGTGCAAGAGACTGTTTGAGACTGCGATGCGTCACATAGCATACGGCGATCCGATGCCACCTCTCATCACGGACAAGGTTGTCGACAATAAGCCAGTTAAGAGGACCAATTCACAAATGTCGAAGAAGGGAGATGGAGCAATTCCTAAGAAGAAGTTATTCCCCGGAGTCAGGTGCTACAACTGCGACGAGACCGGCCACTACTCCAAGTACTGCACCGAACCCAAGAAGGAGTGAGACACGATCGATTGAGGACAGTCGCTTCGAAGGACGGGGGCATGTTAAGGGGAGCCCTTATTCCTAGCTGTTTTCGATAATATCCCCTATTCTGTGAATATTTAATTAAAATAGTAATTAATCTAATTTAAATCAAATTAAATATTTAACATCAGTTCGTGATTGTGTATTTTAAATTCCACCGTAGTTACCGTAATTTCCGTTCAAGATATCGCGAGGAAGCGAATTTCGTAAATTGTCGATAGTCTTGGTCCCAGCTCTGGTTTTTGAACGTTGCGTGTTGTTGTTTTGTTGATTTGAGTTAATAATAATCATTATACGTAAACCCTATCGCATTACCTGAGTTTATAGCGGGTAATAGCGGGTAGTGGGCGTTTCTGGGTAGTTTCCGCTTTTCGTCGAGTCGGCAAGTCGTCTTGTTCCTTCAACCGTTTTCCCTTCCACTTGTGTCTTTTCTTTCTCACTCTTGCATCTTTCTTTTTCATCGTTCTCTTTCCTTTTCTACTCTTGCTGCGACCAGAGAAATCCGTGCGGGAATCTCTATAAAAGCGTGAAATCCGTGCGGGAATCACGTCGGAAAATCCTTACGGGAATTACGTTGACAGTCTAGTGTAGACTCCGTTTACGTCGCTTGTGCGGGCAGCATTTCATTGGGTCGGCGGAAGCCTATGCCCGATGGGGGAATTGCTGTGCGTAACTTGTGAAGTTTACGAGCTCTGCTGGTGATCTGCCTTGCTAGTTTCTCGAGTTTGTTGACTCTGGAGGGATTCTAGGAAGCGCATATCACTTTACCAGAATAATTGCCCAAATCTTTCCGACTGCCGCTTTTCATTATTTTTTGCGATTTTTTCAGTTGCTTATTTGAGCTACTCAATCGCCGTTTTCATCTATTTGTATGATCGTAAAATTCATACTTCGACACTGTTAAAAGCCATAGAAGTTTGTATCCTATTATCATCATGATGAACAAAATTCGAAAAATGTGACTTTTATTCCGCCAAAAGTATGCTATCGCAAATTGACTATTTCTCGGCCTCTGAATGAAAAAAATAGCTCACTGTAGGTCAAAATCCAACGGAGATACGACTCTCCAAAGTTGTAGGTCATACCTCCGTCCAACATGCAATTTTCGCAAACCTGAGTGGAAACACTTTCTCCCCGCCCTCACAATGCCTAGTCCGACTTGTCTCAACAAAAATGAAGATCAAAATTTTTAGCTGTCGTGTGGGTTCCTGCAATCTTACAGAAGATCCGTGATATATAGTTCTCGATCTTTTAAAAGGACAATGGCAATGTGGAAACAGTAGGGAAAGTAAAAGTAAAAATGTGGCATGCGAGCAGCATTTCTATGCAGCATTAGCGCAACTCATCTTTATAGCTCTACAATGTGCGTGAGCAATCACTGCTAACGAAGTGCGATAAAGGGCGCAAGATCGAACCATTGAAGTAGGGTTGGTGAAATCGGGCCAGCCCGGTATTCGAGTACTCGACTCGGAAAACCCTCATTTTAGCCCGAGTTGGCTCGAAACCCGATCGGGTGGCCCGATCTCGAGAGTGAAGAGTCGAGCGGCTCGATTAGCCCGACTTGGCCCGACTTGGCCCGACTGGCCCGACTCGGCCCGATTCGGCCCGACTCGAGCCGAGTCGAACTCAGAGGGGCATTTTCGTGTCCTGCTTACCATTATCGTTAGAAGCTAGCGAGACATCTATCCTATTGGTGTAGTGGTTGTGTTTTGCACCTTGTTGCCGAAAGACCCCGGTTCAACTCCGCATTCAATTTTTCGTTTTTGCTTTATTTGTACGTTATAGTTATGAAAGAAATAACCAAAATTATAAAAAAAATCAATTAATTCAATTTTTCGTAGCTGGTTCAATTCCGATCGATTCGTTTACGTTTTTGCTCAATTTTTTTATAATTTTGGTCATTTCTTTCATAACTATAACGTACAAATAATCTTCATTTTTGTTGAGACAAGTCGGACTAGGCATTGTGAGGGCGGGGAGAAAGTGTTTCCACTCAGGTTTGCGAAAATTGCATGTTGGACGGAGGTATGACCTACAACTTTGGAGAGTCGTATCTCCGTTGGATTTTGACCTACAGTGAGCTATTTTTTTCATTCGACGAGTACTGAGCTAATCTGCATGCCCCTTCTATTTCAATATGAGCAAAAGAGCCATCTTCCATGAGTAATTTTCAAAAAACCGTTTTTTTCATGCATAATATGCAAATTATTTCCTTCGTTACCTACCTACAATACGATTTCTATCTTCGATTCTGATTCTCCATAGTCGAATTAAGGTACGTATGTATTTCATTGCTCATAACCCGGGGCTCTTCATACAGCTACTCAGTATTCGTGTAATATATGCATATGAGATTTATTTAAAGTTTAATTTATAAACAGACCGACGAGCCATCGGCATACTATCGCACCACTGCCTCAATCCAGTTATGGATAGTTTGTAACGCCAGCCTTCCTATACAAGATCTAATTTTCACATTATTTGATTAAATGATAATTAGGACAAATAATACTAATCATAGCTAAATAATAAAAAAAGGAATAAGTTCAACCGGACTTTCCGTAGAAGGTCGAAATATCTCCAAATGAAGGTCAAACCCGCATACACACAGGGGACGAAAGGCATTCGTGAGTGAACGCGCACGATATGTTGGAAAAGAATAAATCAGACCCGACAGACTCCAGAAGTCCATCGATTTCTCGATCACAAAAGTCATCAGAGATCAAATATCAGTATGTTATATAATTAGAAAACCTCTTATCAGTAATCGCAGTTTTCAAAGAATGAGCTATGGTCAGTAGGATAGGTAAGTAAGAATTTGAGGAAACTGAGAATGATATTTTATCAACCGGGAATGCGCTGGAAGTGAACGTTGGCCACCAAATTTGGGCTATTTCTTCATCTACAAACCAACGCCGTAATCGCATAAACAAAGGTCAGCTCTCTCTCCTTTTCATAGATAGAAAAGTCTTCGACAGCTGCTAAACCATCATTACAATCATCTTAGTGATGATTCCGAAGAAGAAAGTGACTGCAAATTATTGTTTAGTGCCTGTCCCCAAACTCCAATAGCAAAAAGGGATCAAGTTTTATCGCTAGGCAAGATGGATCAACCGCTCAATACAGGGAATAAACGGAGAAGACGTCCGAAATCGAGGCTTTCAGTATTTTTAATATATTGTGGAGGGATCGAGAGCAAATGAACAGATAACACTGAAACATTGAGAAGCTGTGACATGAATCGAAAGTGTTCAGGATATAAATCTTAACCTCACCCATTCTAAGCAACTTCACAGATAAATATTACTTCTTCAATTCAAATTGCACTCTGGTCGATGCACAGCGTGCCAGACCAGATCAAAAATCTAATTATCGAGGCGCTCGCCCTCTCTCCCTCAAATCCCTGTTACTTCACTATTTTTTCCTCTCATGGAGTGGTCAGCATTGAGAGCACGAGCTATTCAGATAAGATTTCAGTGAAACATACTGCAAAACCTATAATTTTGCCATTTTTCGAATGTTTGCTTTGATTGAGGTAATATTATTTTTCTGAAACTCAATTGCTAGGATGTGAATGTGGAAACTTTTTGAGTTGAAAATGTCTTTAAATTAATAACAATAAAATAAAAATGAAAATGAGAAATCGGCCTCCGTCAAGTTTTAGATATTAATTATAGGAAGGGGTTCATATTCTTTCCTACCACATTTTTCATCTTCTGAGTGCTAAAAAACGTCTTGGCGTGGTTCACTATTTTTTAAATACCTCTAGTTTAGTCATTTTTTTAAGTGATACCCATAACCTCACACCGAAATTTGATCGTCAGAAGTAGCTCTACACGGTACTCATGATGTATTTTCAAAATTTTGTCGTTTGTAAAATCCCAAAACAAAAGTCGTTTGTAAAATCCCAAAACATTCTTAAAATCGACTTTTTTTTATCTCCTGAGATATTTTCTATCTATTCAATAAAAAATTCTGAGTATGACAATTGTCGTAATCGATGCAGAAAGCAATTCTCTACAACTTGACGGGAGTCGAATTTTGAACTTCCATTATATTTTGTAAATAAAAATGAGCAAAAATGGTACTACTTTTTTCTTAATTTCACAATTATTTTATTTTCTAAGGTAACAATTTATTAAATGACTCCTCTTTCTGTTAGATGGTACCTTAAAAGAGTGCTCCGGGGAATGAATTCTAGGGAGTCCCACCACGAAAATTCTGCGCTCGCAATGGGAAACTGTAACGAATTTGATCAGTGAAAGAGGCGATAATTATGTAGAGCTTGTGAAACATAAACCAAACAGGCGCTACCCTGCGCTTTCAATCAACTTCGCGCGTGTGTAACTAGCCTTAGAGGCGTCTGTGGAACTTCGTACAAAGTGCTTTCTGATCGGGTGAGTGTGATCGGGTGACTACAACATCCACGCTGAAAATTTTGTGACTGAACATTCCCCGGAGCACCCCTTTAACATCTTTAACATAGGTTCTCTCAGGATCATTTTAGTGCAAGTCATTACAATGAGTTTCAAAAGAGGTATGCGCCATTAATCCGTGCTATTCAGCGAACTGACGTTACCGCTCTTTCGACAGAAAATGAATTGAAATGAACGACGCTCGAGCGCCGCGTCGAACAAAGGAAGCGATCCGTTTTGACACGCTGACCTCGTATGTCGGATTTATCTGATGATTTACACCCACGATCTGCTTGCACACGACTCGAATGATTCGCCTGAATCAATTAGTCGTACTCTACTGTAAATAGAGCCATAAATTGTATGAAATATATTCGACATTTATTATTTAGTATATTTGTTCTTCGTTGTGCTTCTTCACCGACTATGCACAAATAACCGCGCCTTTGATACAATGGTGTAACCCGAACTCTCCAAGTATTCAATCCTCAAGTGCAAATTTTTCACATAATTCAGTCGATCGCTGCAAAACTTCTGCAGATAACAACGACATGCACTATCAAAAGAATTTCGCCCAACTTAAACCGTGAGTGCCCCTACAAAACTCCATATCGCAGTTCGAATTTTGGGGGTCTCTCTCAGATGAATTTATGTGATTCGTCGCAAATTTAGTCGTCAAGAAGAATCTCTCACCGAACCTGCAGAGAATAATTTCGTTATTATGGCACATAACTCCTTTCACATTGCACTTGGTCACTTTTTCGGCATGAGTAAACACTGTGAAACACATGTAAATAGTTAGTCTTCGTAGACGATCACAATGCGTCCAGCGGGATAGCAGACACAACATGAAATTGAGCTAAAGTACTTGCATTATTGTATGATTATAATTGCTGGTCAGAGAGTATTTCTTTCGGTAATACGATTCCTTTCAAAATTGTTTCTCAGTTTATTTGTTCAAATGTTGAAAGGTCCTAGAGAATCTGAGTTTCAGAATTATTTCATCACCATTCCCGGAACAATATAAGTGTTTGACTTCCTCCCTGAACACAATAAATTCAACCTACCGGTCCATTCAATCCGAGCAGTACGAATCACTCTACCTTCTCAGAAGTTTAAAGTGAAAACGTGTCGAAACTGGCGAGGTAGGCCAAAGGTACGGGAAATCGAATTAGCAAAACAATAAAGCTAACCTTCCGAAATGATGACGATTCGATAGGAACGAATATCCTCGCTCATGTGAAGGATTGATAGGATAATATTCCAATCTGCAAGCTCGGCGAGATAGAGCTGCTCACAGACCGTCAGAATGTGAGAAAGAGAATTGCAGAATTTATTTTTTTTCATCGTGACTATCACCATCACTAAATTCTACGGTAATGAGTGAAACGTTGAACCATACTGTGATCCTGATCACATAATTTTCTTAGCGCTTATTTCCCATCTATGTACTTCAGTGTTTCAGAATTTCCTTATAGCGGGTACAAAAACCGATAAATTAATCAGTGAAAACATTTAATAGATTGAAAGTTTGATTTATACGCAACCCTATTTGTACAATGCATCGGTGCGATTCTGCCACAAAGCAGTTATGGACATTTTGCAACCCCAGCCTACTCATCAAAAATAAAATCAAACAGGAATTAACAGTACTCTAAAATATGTTTAAAACAAAACAAAAAAAAACCCAGTCTGCTCCTTCCGTAGACAATCGCAGACTGCGCAGCGGAGTACAATCAGAGGGAAAGAAGAGACCACATAACATCGATGTGCATATTGCATTGTTGTGCAGTTTAATTTTTTTTCGCTCGAGATGATTATGAGTTTCACACTTCAATTAACTGATGATGGTTTCCCACAATTTAATCTTAAAGAAGGGGTAACACGAATGGATGGTAGGGAGTCCCACCACGAAGATATTGCGCTCGCAATGGGAAACTGTAGCCAAATTACCCAAGAACGAGGCGAAAAATATGAAGCGCTAGTGAAACATAAATGAACTAGTCACATCCCTGCGCTGTCAATGAACTTTGCGCGTATATAAATAGCCTCAGAGCTGTCTGTGAAACTTCGGATAAAGTGATTCATTATCGGGCTGCCGGCTTCTGCTAAATACACATATTGGATATTTGAACTAATTTTTCGTGTTACTCCTTCTTTAAAGACTGTCCTAAGCAAAACCAAGCACAATCGATTATCAGCCGTTTACTGAAAGAAGAGGCTGATGGGGCTAAAAAGGAAGTAGTTACAAAGGCAAAGGCGGGAGGACGGGGAACGAAAGGCCGGAGTGAAAAAAGCACAAAAAGTGGCCGTAAGAGAGCTATTTCTGAAGTGAACGACGGCAGTGGTGAAGAAGAAGTTGATGTTTTTTTCATTAATTGGAATCTAATAAATTCATTAATAGGAGACTGTGAAAAAGATTGCTACTTCAAATAATGACGACAATGGTAGTAACGAAGAAGATGGTGGATCAGAGGAGTGGGAGGACGATCAGTTTATCGATGAGGAAGACATGTACGAGGAGATGATGGCTACAGTCGAGGAAAATGGCAGATCTATTTTCCATTAACACCCTATTGGCATAAAATCGAAGTGCTTTTATTACAGTTCATTCCAAACCCATTTCAATTTTTCTTTGCTCGCGCATCGGCGCGCGCCGGAATGGGAAAAATGATTCAGAAAATGGCTCATATCAAAAAACCGATTCGGCGTTACCTCACACATAGCATACGAAAAATGATCCTCTCGACAAGGCGCATCTTTCTAGATAAAAATCAGCTTCCGCTTCTCCCTGGTATTCGAAAACTGAATTTTCGATAAATTTGCATAACATATTTTTTGTTCTATCAATTTGATCTTGTTCGTTATAGTCATTTGTATCATCTGTACAAATTTCATGTCAATTCGTCATTACGTTTTTGATTTATTTAGGAAAATGAAAAGGGTCGACTTGCAGCCCGGCTGCACCGTTCGGTTGGGTGCAAAATGAAGTAGACCATGGTGATCAGCACCCTCGATAACCCCTTTCTCCAAGTTGTCGAAATTTTGGTGTGCCAACTCATGTTTGATTCTTCGATAACCGGCCTCATATATAAATTAACGTTTTGACACTCACACACCGAATAGGATGTAGCGCTTTGGGCTTATTCCGAGTGTGTCTTTCGCTTCTTGCATTTCCTTGCGATAATATGTGCAAGTGTAGCTGCTCACTATCATTCAAACTCACGGAATTAATTCTCCCCGAGGGTTGCACGCTGGTATTCCAGAGCGCCTCGAGAGATCGAATTATCTGAAAGGGGGAGGAGTTTTTTTTTTAAATTAAAAATACTGCATCAAAACTACAAAACAGTGGAAAGCGAAAAAAAGTTCTTTTAAGAATAAAAAATAACAATAAATTATTTTTCAGAGCAACTTGACCGATAATCGACAGATGCAATTATGTGATGCTAAGAAGGCACCATGTAACTCGATAATCGCTAGTCGATGCAAATATTCTCATGGTAATAAATCTGGCGTGAACGCTCGCGAAGAAGGACGTCGAAGCAAGACACAGCATTCCATAACGATGGAAAGCGGGGATATATTTTCGAAATCAAATTACAAAGTCGAAACTTGATGTGCATCTGAAACATATCGCAGTTTTTCCAACGATGTTGGGAACCCGAGCTTAAAAATTTGTTTTTCAGACTGACTATGAAACGCAAATATTTTCAAATGTGATCGAATTTGAGAATTACGATAGGTTTCATAACCGTTTCAAATATCGAAGCTTATTTTCCCCCTGATTTTCCCGTCGAGAGAAAATCTGGCATCTTGCCAGGTCAAATTTAATTACATTTCAATTTTTCACTTTTCCCCGAAGAAAGGAATATTGTGAAGATTTGATGGGAATACGACAGATTGGTAATACAGCAGGATACCGTAACCGAATCTTCAGGTAAACGAAACATATTCCCTACAGAATGAGCATGTTTCTCAATGATCCAATTCTGAGTCACCCGGAGCTCGATCGTTTCAACCTCTTCTATTAATTTGGGAGAGCACGACCCGACCATTAGTGTGTGAATTCTGGGAAAAAAAATGAATAAAATTTATTCCTATGTTCAGAATCATTGAGCATGCTTTCGACGCCAGAATAGACAAATTTCAGTTGGCATTTGAATAAATCGAATTCAATCCCAACACATAATACCAAATCGATAAATAAACTGTAGAACGCAACTCACTTACTCATTTTTTTTCGCAATTCATTGTTTTTTTCTGTGGTGACTTTTGGCCAGCAAACGTCCCAAGTGGCGCAGACGCTTGCCACAGCGTTCTGACCCCCCATTGTTCTTTCCAGAAAAGGGTAGACAAAGGGATTAAAATTTTGAATTTTTTCGCGAATCCCGGACCGCAAAAAGCGGGTATAGGCTGTTTGAAAGCGCTTCTACATTTGAAAACTCTCTGAAACATAAAACAATTACCCCCAATTTGTTCACTGTGAGCACAGTTGCGTCTCATAATAGGCGTGAAACAAAAAGCCGCCTGGTCACTTTCGTGCATTGAGAGGTAGCTTCGCTACAGGATATTGTATGTTTCAGTAGGATTTCAAGTTTCCTGTTTGCAGTTCGATCCAGATCGCTTCTCTGTCGGGTCAGAACGCTGTCTTGTTGGCCAAAAGTCACCACAGACAGAAAAAAAATACTCTTCTTTCATACCAGTGGATCACCGATGGCTCCTCCTGAATTAATAAAATACTATTAGATCTATATTTTTCATGATTTCACTATTGACAGTATGACTTTGGCATAACAGGTAGCTGCAGATTGCAACGAGTTCTCTAATTCTACACTTACGGACTTTCGACAATAATTTCGTCGGTTTGGTGCAATAAAATGTGAAATAATGGATTGACATTGATCCAAAAAATAACGCCTGATCAGTTCTCGCTAAGCACGATCCTGAGTAAGGCGATGATCACTTTGTTCTCCGCGAAGAATCTCTACAAGAAAAAATAATTATTATACAATTTTTTTCGATATTTATTATCCTTCAATTTATGTTTCGAACATCTATGAATCAACTGGTATTCGCCTAATTATCTAACGAGATATCATGCCTAAAATACTATCCAGACGAGCAAACAAAAATGAAATGAACAGATCGTGAAGTGATGAGGTTATACTACATCTGGATAGACTGCCTTAGTTAGACTGCCGTCTGGATCGGGCAGTTGAAAGGGATGTTGGCGAAGAAGAGCAGGTAGAGATCAGCCGGATTTAGATGGGCTTCAAAAGGAAATTTTAAATTGTTTTGTCGGTGACGGAGGGATTCGAAAATTAGTTCACTGCTGCAAGAGCAGCTCATGAAACACGAAGCATTTTTTATATTCAATCCTTTGTCCTAATATACTTTCAACATTCAGAAATCAAAAATCGTCCCCGAAAAAGCATTGCTCACGCCAACAATCAATCAATAAATTTATCTTATCAGGCGGAAACGCTCAGAAGATGTCGGTAGTCTTCATAAGTTGCACTCCACCAATGTCTGCCAATAGCTCGGGATATGTCGTCTCTCCATCGCGCGCGAGGGGCTTTCCGGGGGGGACGAGTCCCATTGAATGGTGTCCAGACAGTTGTCACACGGGTCCACTGTTCCACTCCCATTCTTCTGGTCTACTTCACTTCTACTTCTACGCCAACAGGATTCCACCATACATAAGAGTTCTCAAAGACGGTGAAATTGTGTCGCATGTACTGGCTCTCTCCCTCTGGATTCAGTCTCATCGTGTGCTCGACGAATTGCACGAATCTATATTTAAATTAGAATTTTATGGATATCAGATTCGGATCAACGATATCGCATATCACATCAGATATCACACTGAACACTTCAAGAACGCACATGTCACATTTAATTACGGTATTGATAATCAAAATAGGGAAGCACATTTGAGTATTTTCGATATAGAAAACGAAAAGAAGCTCTATCGGAGTCATTCGTGCAGTGGATCTTACAAGTAACACGCGAGACACGAACGCACCCAGGAGTAGCGTAATTGCAGACTTCCCTAGAACTACCTTCTCACACACTAACACGGGTCTCCTGTAGGAAAATGAGTCCCTGCGGCTACTAGAAATTATTTAGTATCTCAGATTTCGACATTCTTTCATATAACCGTCCTCCCGATATGGATTTACTATGTAATTTCGTGGACATAGCCTAATTTTGACAAAAACGGTTTTTTGGCTGTATTTCACTTCACACTGCTCCAATCACAATTGTTAAAAAATGAAATCGAAAGCTTTTTTCGAGACAGAGAAAAGTGTTTCTGAGCAAATTTGCTCTAAAATCATTCGTTCTCGAGTTATTCGACGATAAATCCAATAGTTTGATAAACATACAGAGAATATCGATTTTCTGGCTTCGTACACCAACAACCCAATCGTTTTTATTATTTCGATGGAATCTCCACACAAAATTAGGGGGTGTCTATGTTGACTATTTTTCATATATCTGTCCTCCCACTAGGGATTTACTATGGGGGATAGTCGACGTTTCCGGACTTGGTTTTTTGCCCCCCCCCCCTTGTAATACCCTATAGTAAATCCCTAGTGGGAAGACAGAGATATGAAAAATAGTCAACATATACACCACTTAATTTTGTGTGGAGATTCCATAGAAAGAATAATAACGATTGGGTTGTTGGTGTACGAAGCCAGAAAATCGATATTCTCTGTATTTTGATCAAACAATTGGATTTATCGTCGAATAACTCGAGAACGAATGATTTTAGAGCAAATTTGCTCAGAAAACTTTTCTCCGTCTCGAAAAAAGCTTTCGATTTCATTTTTTAACAATTGTGATTGGAGCAGTGAGAAGTGAAATACAGCCAAAAAACCGTTTTTGTCAAAATTAGGCTATGTCCACGAAATTACATAGTAAATCCATATCGGGAGGACGGTTATATGAAAGAATGTCAACGTAGACCCCCACTAATTTTGTCCGTAGAATCCATAGGAGCAATAAAACTCATTGTGTTTTAGGGTACCCGTCGATATACGATCGATTTCTCGATTGGAAAATCGGTTTTCCGCGGAAATGAGTAAGAAAACAGCTTCCATCCTTTTGGACATTGCTTATGATATTGTAGAACTCTCGAAGACGAGCAAAATGAGGACAAACAGAACAGTGTACGATGAAAATGAACTGAAATACATCAATTTGAAGCTGTAGATCACAAAAATCGATAATGTGCAAATTTCACCAAACTGACTGGATGAACCTTCTTCTGACCTTCAACCATACTCATGAACCAAGTTTAATCGAAATCTGAGGTATAAAATATTCCTAGTAACCAGCATTCCTACACTTTTACAGGAGACCCGTGATAAGCAAAGACAAAAGAGAGAGCATGTAAACTGGAGAAGTGTGCCACTTCATTCCCTTACCCGTCATCGTCTCTCCCTCCTCTGCAACATCGAAATCCTCCCTGATGCCGAACATTCGATCAGAATTTTTTTTGAGTCAGAATTTTTGAAGGAAACTTTTTAGATGGAGAACAATTTTGGTATTTTAAAAAGAACCAATATATTTGGTGCTTCGGCATTTCGATTAAAGAATCGCCCTTGCCCGGTATTCAGTATTAGTAGTCAAGCCAGTGGAAAACAAAATATTCCCCGTTATATTCAAAGTTTAAATACGAGGTGGAATCGTGTATCGTCGAATTCATATGCCATGGATAGATCATTCATCATCAATTTTGTGAACATAACCCTCGATCAAAATACGCTTCCTAACCTGGTCTCACTTAAGCACTGGAAGAAGTCGTCGAACATTTTCTTCGAACATTTGTGAATCAAAAGCGATCGGAATCAGCTCCTGAATGGAAATCAGTCGAGTACTGCAACAATTTGTTGTAAATTTCAAAATCGGATGCACATATTATCCTTACAATGAGTCTGTTTGTTTGCAACTACAGTGGGCTCAAAATTGCCCGTCCGCTCGTTTCAGACAGGATGATGATTTGATGAAATTAGAAAAAGCAGGCTCTCACAATACAACACTTGACCTATACTCAGCGAAATCCCTATCCCACAGAGAGCTATCCACTACTTCTCCCTACTTCCACTGCTCGTCACATGTGGCCAGAGAACTGGAGTGTCTGGAAATGTGAAAAACATACAAAAAGAGATCATGCGAATTTCAGCTGCGCTGTCTGCGAATATCGCGCGAGTTGTTCGTCAGACAATAGTGAAAACCCAGTAATTGAAAGGAAGAAAATAAAACTATCGCGCGGAGCTGCGATACAGTTTCATCAAACTGTAACGCAACCCGGCAATTTCCGATCTTCAGGAATACCATTAAATTCGGCGCGGTACTAGCGCGATAGTAATCAGATGAGACACGACCAAAACAAAATAAAGGTACAACGGATAGTTCGGATTACTCGTTTGTTCGCGCGCCAGGCGTCGCTTCGAAATGGACAATCTGTATCAATTTGGCCATCCCCACTCCCTATCTGTACATGCATTTACATTCAGAAAGATACCATAATAAAATATAGCGCGTCAACCGATTTCTCACTTTGTGGATCTTCTCCCATGATCTCCAATTGTTCGGAGATCGCGCGCAGGCAATCGAATTGTCTGCGAAAATATTGGTAAAAATCACAACCAGGAAGACCTCCGCTTCAGAATTTTTACAAAATGTACGGATATTCTTGCAAGAAATGCGCACTTCTCAGCAAAGTTGAACTTTTGACGCTGTCATAGTAATGAGCTATCCAACCCTCCGAAGATCATAGCGCGAGCTAAGAGGAAGGCAACCATCACTTCCATAGCTAAGTGGTAGAGCAGCCGCCAGGTGATCGGGAGGTTGCGGGTTCGATTCCCACCCTTTTGACAAATCGTCGAGATATTTGAATTCCCGCACGTCCCTGCCCTATCAAGGACTATCAGCGCCCTTGGCACTCTGCCAGCTAGTGATAACTTGGTTCAAAATAAAGATATGCATTTGAAATTTTCAGAATCTCTCATGGTTATGAAAAGCTAGGCCATGGTTATAACAGCATCAAAGGTTCAACTTTGCTGACATTCCTTCTTTAATTATTGGGCGTGCTGGGCGCCGCCCAAATCGAGAACTCTAGTCATAACATAGAAAAACGGTACGAGTTCGTTAGAGAAGCACAATTTGCTTTATAAAAAATAAATGAGATTGATCCAATAGTATGGTAACGGGCCAAATTAACATTGATGTCGAACATCGAATATCGAATAAACGGATGAATCATCGAATATCGAATAAACGGACGTTCATCGAATAAACGGATGAACACTTGGGAATCAAAACCGATCGGCAGATGGAGCTCCTGAATGGAAAACACTCTAGTACGGCATCAATCATTCATTTCTTACTCGCGTGAGGCTATAGTTAATATTGTTAACATCAGAATCGCATGCAAATATTATGCTTGCAACGAGTTTGTTTGTTTTATTAACTTATCCGGCTATAATACTGATTGTTCGCTCGCTTCAGGGATGATGAACATTTAATGAAACTAGAAACAGCAGGCTCTTTCTCCTCCTTACTCACTTACCGATTCATATGCGAAAGTCTCGGGTAGATCCCGTACAATTTGCACACATGTTCGACATCAATGTTAATTTGGCCCGTTACCATACTATTGGATCAATCTCATTTATTTTTTATAAAGCAAATTGTGCTTCTCTAACGAACTCGTACCGTTTTTCTATGTTATGACTAGAGTTCTCGATTTGGGCGGCGCCCAGCACGCCCAATAATTAAAGAAGGAATGTCAGCAAAGTTAAACCTTTGATGCTGTTATAACCATGGCCTAGCTTTTCATAACCATGAGAGATTCTGAAAATTTCAAATGCATATCTTTATTTTGAACCAAGTTATCACTAGCTGGCAGAGTGCCAAGGGCGCTGATAGTCCTTGATAGGGCAGGGACGTGCGGGAATTCAAATATCTCGACGATTTGTCAAAAGGGTGGGAATCGAACCCGCAACCTCCCGATCACCTGGCGGCTGCTCTACCACTTAGCTATGAAAGTGATGGTTGCCTTCCTCTTAGCTCGCGCTATGATCTTTGGAGGGTTGGATAGCTCATTACTATGACAGCGTCAAAAGTTCAACTTTGCTGACACTCCTTCTTTAAATTACGCGGCCGTATAGCAGTTTTCACTAGGACGGATTAAAAAGGATAAAAACCGTTCCACATGCGTTTTCATCCCGAAAGATACCATACCAAAAGAGAGAGCGAGTCAACCGATTCATTATTGTGTGGACCTCCTCTGATGCTCTCCAATTGTTCAGAGAACGCGCGCCTGCCATCGATTTGTCTACGAATATAGTGGTGAAAATCATAACCAGGAAGGCTTCCGTTTCAGCATGTATACATGACGGACGGACAATCTTGCAAGCAATTCGTACATCATAAACTTTTCAGTATCCAACATACTATTAAAGCGGGACTATCAGCAAAACAAGCTAGGACAAACTGACAACGCAGTTTCGAGACAATCGTAAACTGTAACTCATTTTCGGTTTTGAAATCTCTATTCATAATTGAGTGATTGAGTCCATTAAACCATTCAAAGTTGACCATGGCGCACAGGCAACGAGTGAGAGAGCGCGCGATTTGAAGAGAGTTCTGTCCCTATTTGAAACATATTTCAACCAGGCGCGTTTTTGCTGGGAATCCTCCTTTAACAGTGTTTTCCCTGCTGTACATCAAAACCAATCCCATCGTATTTTCTTCGCTCACACCGAGATCTCCACTCCTCCCACTTTTCGTTGCTCGTGCCCTGTGTTTGGAATCCAACTTTGGATACATGGAACATTTGGAACAGTAGAAATAAATGAATAGTTAATTTAAATGTGGAACTGTTTGCGCTCCCACTTAACTATTTTTTCCTATTAAATCAGGATAGAGTTCGCAACGGGCGAACTTTAAAGCATTTCTACTCCCAGCTGTAAAAAATAGATTTAATTCTGATTCACTTTCGAATTATGCTTTCGTAAAAGTAAACGATCCGAATCATTGACTAGGTGCTCTCTCGCTACATTCTGTGTAAATAACATGGACTGTGTCCGACCGATGATACGTGAAAGGTAGACAGTTTCAACCATACTGATAGCATTACGGTTGCCTTTCAAAATAATAAATCTGACTCGACAGACTCCCTGATCGACACTCCGTCTTCTCGGTCAGTCCCGTGTTCCTCAGTCACCTGCAGAGATCAAGGATCAACCAGCGCCATAATTATCGCATTTTCTCAGATCACAGCTCATAAAATGGGCAAGGATCAAAGATCAAATTTCCACCTCATTGTCCAAATTCTCATCTGCGGAGTAGAAATGTAGCTGCTCACGGACTGTCAGACTGCAAGATTGAATGATTTTATGTATAAAATATTTGCATAAGAAATTATGCCGATTTCACAGCATGTTGAACAGTACTTTGAATGCAGTATGTAAGCATACAGTTGCCCTTACATAGATGATTGAATTATTCTTGAACGAATTCGAAAGAACCGTTAACCACGCATGACACACGTCTGCTAGCTATGCAGGCGGAGTGAAACATCAAGTTCACAAACGATTATTTTCAAAGCGATTGTAAAATTGACTTATAAAACGGTTCAGCGGGAGTCAATGTTTCAAACGTTCCATATAACACGCGGACATCCGCGGAAATTAATTGTTTCTTGTTATGCGTTTAACAAATATTCTAAACCCATTTCCATTTCAACACGAAAAGAGTTTCGTCGGACACTCACATTTCGAATAGTACGTTGTGATGTGGACATACTCCCAGTGTATCCCTCACTGCCTGCATCTCCTTACGAAGATCCCTGGAATATTTAAAAGTTAAAAATTCTATTCGTAGTTGACAGAGCTAGCGTTGGACATATTGGTACGCCTCTGCCACAAAACAGCTATTGGATCAGTTCTATCCCCAGTCTACCTACTCCCGAGATCTAGCTCAAAAAAACTACATTTATATGCAACAAAAAACGAAAATTAATTCCATACCTTCCGTATACATTCGCAGTACCGCCAGAGGGAGACAAGAGACCGCACAGAATTGACCTATAGTATTTTTATTTGGCTTAAGATTAACATTCGCAAATAGTATAATTATCATCAATTCCGCTCAATGATAATAATTGTTTGTTATTGTTCTACGTTTGGTTTTAACATCGAAGCGAGGGTTTTTGGTAGTGTTGCAAATTCGAACGAACAATTCGAACGAATTTCGAACAAAATGATCGGTCGCCTCATTTCCATTTTTGTTCGAACTCTCCTCTAGATCGGACGAACGTTCGAATGTTCGATTTCGTTCGACTTATGCAAAACTGCTCTGGTGAGTTCATTCAATATTTGTTTGGGTTCTGAAACTCATGCTGAAAGAAACTATTGACCTTGGATAATTGACCGAAAGAAACTATTGACCTTGGATAATTGATTCAATTTTGTTTCATAATTACATTGAAAAATTAAGTTTCATACATTGTTAAAAGTTAAGTTGAACATTTTGCATAAAATCGAACGGAATCGAACATTCGAACGTTCGTCCAAACTCGAACAATTCCCAATCATTCCTCGATTCACCTGTTCGAGTTCGGTTTCGTTCGAATTTGCAACACTAGTTTTTGGTTCAACTTTTAGGAAGAGGTTGCAACATCAATGCACAAGGTGCGTCCGCAGATTCAGTGACTGAAAATGAGCTGCCAAACAAAAATCTAGAATATCGAAATCCAGTTTTTTAAATAATAATGTTATTTACCTACGCCCGAGGCGCGATGATACCATGCAATTGAGTAATGATTGCAGGTGGGTGGAGGGGTACTTTGGTAACGAAATTTCAATTGCATCTTTGAAGATAATTCAGAGTTTCACAAACAATTTAGCAATTGAGAGCTTTTCGATAGCATGTGGATATGATCATCTTATAAAACCATCAATGTCGTTGTTAAATGCCTCGGCGATATATGTTATGATCACAATCGATAGTGCTACCATACCCGGATGGACTGCGCTGATGTACCAGGCAGCGATGCAGAAGACTACGGTATCTATAAAGAGATCTATCATCACTTCAGGGGGGGAGATGGCGAAGGATGCAAACAACAAATTTTTTATATCATTTTTAAATCATTCAACGGTAGTTGTCTCATCGTGTGAATAGCTTATTCATGAATAGCGCAATTTACGGTCAAACGCAATTCGATTTTCTTAGGCAGTCATTGTTCGTAAAATCATCTGCACAAAAGTAAGACTCGCGTTGCAGCTAGAGCCCAAAAGAGCGGGAAACGAGAATCCGTCAATCATTGAAACAAACCTCGCACAAAAAACTATTTATTTACGATTTTCCAAGGCAAAATACCAAAGACCATCGCTGACCCACTAGTTTTATAATAGTAGGTCGATTCTCCAGAATGCTGAAGCGAGAAAAGAGCAAGGAGCAAGTGAAATTTAATTTAATCTTGGTCATTCATGTGCTTCTGAACTGAGAGTTGGAAGGGCTAGAAACAGAGAAAGACACGCACTGCAGCACTCTGTCGCTGAAATGGAAGACATTTGTAATAAATGATTATTTATTTGCGATTAGCTAAATATCCTTCAAGATTTCTTAATAAATTCTTTATAAGATTTAAGTTTTCTCTATAAATAGACATAATGACATCAATTTTTGCTTTTCACTTCTATGTTTCACGGCTATTTCATAAAACGACCAATTGCAAAACAGTGATGCAGTAGGGGTGTGCATTTTCCTTTAAAATATATATATCGTGTTCTCAATCCCACGCTCTACTTTGTTTCACTCATCAGTTATCGAAAAGCCTTCACCATTTCAGACGATGTAGCGTTCATTCTCAAGCTACCTCACCGATATTGGCATGGCTGAGGAAAGTGGAGAGTAGCAGTGATTGGGCGATGCTCGCAAATGCAAAGAGGAAGAGGAAAGAGAGGAGAAAGATGTCGCACTCGGGAAGAATCTCACCCCACTTCAATGGAATGACTGATTAGGAATATAGCTTTTAATTATTAGATTTATGCCACTGGTCTCGATTACAGGATCATGAAATGGCAACTATCTATAACTAAAATGCAATGTTTAACCTAAAATCTCGCAAGATTGATATTTCAAACCAAAATAAACAAAAAATTATAACAAAATTTATTTTCTGTATTTTGGAATCAATCGTGTACGGTACCCTAGATACTAGGAGATGACAGATGATTAGGATGGAGAAGGCATTTAGTGACAGTAAGATGACTGCTCATGAGAGGAAATGGATCAAATCGCTCAGACCCATGATACGCATCAGTTCCTGCTGGGAACAATTGGATTAGATAGAGAGTAGATTGAACTGTGATTGAACAACCCATTCCACTATAAACAAATAACCACTCAGTAGCACGGGATTATCATGTATAAAAATTCAAAATTACTTTGTCATGGAGATATTTTCAACTGCTTGCTACGTGCCGTTAAAGGAGGACTAAAGGCAAAAAATAGAAAAATATAACAATTCACTAAATTCAAATTCATAGTCTAAACTTGAAATGTTCCCGAAACACATCCTGATTTACTAGTCTAATTCACTTATGTTTCAGAAACACTATGAAGCCGAATCAATCCCATTCACATTGAGAGATCAAGACCGGATACGTTTCAGACGAAATTTAAATATCTAGGCTGTTTTTTTTAATTATTTGAATTTCTGAGCTATCCCTGAGCTTTCCCTGATCTGGCTCCCATCCGAATAGCGATAACTTGGTTCGGAATGGAGATATCGATGTGAAAATTTCGGAGCGTCTCATCGTTGTGGAGAACTATGCACTGGTTATGAGAGATTCAGAAATTCAATTTTGCCTTTACTCCTCCTTTAAAAATCAATAACAGTAAGAAAAAAGTTATGACTACTGTATTCAACTGCCTCTCATCTCGAGTCTATGTTCGATATTCTCCACAAGGAGTGCCGATGGGACAATCCACGATAAACACTCAAAGCGGTTGCGAGTCTGGGGGGCGTGTCATTTTAGAACGGGTCATTTTGGAACTCTTTGTTTTCTAGCTCTATGATAAATTTGGAACACTTTATTTTTCACCATCTTTAGAGTTCTAAAATGCCAGTTCTAAAACGAAACACCCACGCGACTCTGAGGTTGCAATGTTTAGGTAAGAAAGTTGAGATCTACATCTCGCCAATATCTCATTGCGCTCCATCGAAAATATTCAAAGAAAATGGCAATAAGCTACCGATCATTTGTATATCTACAGTAGACCATGATACCTAGAGGAATGAAAATCCGAATGTGGTGTACTTGAGGTGGCAAAGGGCGCGTCTCTCTATCGAAAGAATCGGTGATGGACGTCTTTCCGGGGTGGAAAGAATTTTTTGAATGCTTCTAATTCAAGAAAGTCAACAAACCGTTGATGCGGAGTCATTAGAGGGGGGCGGACAAAACGTAAACGGACAAAACGTAAACGGATCACAATTCGCTGGGAATTCGACGTAGGAACTTCGGAGATGTTGCATTGTTACCAGTATGTGCTCCACTATACCACGCTTAGTTCCTCTTACCACGCGATCGTGAATTTCATTCCATATCCATGTATAGGGGTTCATGGTCCAAAATTGGGAATTTCAGAGGAAAATCATGGTTAGATAAGCACAAAATGCCCTAACCAATCGTTGCCCATACTACTGGGTTAGAGTACTTACAGTGGTACTAGAATATCGATTGATCACCGCACTTTGTGTTTAAATAACCATTATTTTCCTCTGAAATTCCCAATTTTGGACCATGAACCCCTATACATGGATATGGAATGAAATTCACGATCGCGTGGTAAGAGGATCTCAACAGCGTGGTATAGTGGAGCACATACTGGTAACAATGCAACAACTCCCAAGTTCCTACGTCGAATTCCCAGCGAACTGTGATCCGTTTACGTTTTGTCCGCCCCCCTCATTAGATGCTGTAATAATACATCAAATAATGCACCCGAGAAGTACTGTTGTTTCCTGTACAGTACCCCTGCCTACCGCACCCGAGAAGTACTGTTGTCTCCTCTGTAGGCACATGACCGTGTCCTTCATCGATGTCTCGTTCAACACAGGGACGATCCGATTATAGTTCGAGAAACGATACCGTGCTCTCTTCATTCTGCACACTCTCTCTTCGATCGACCGGTCTAGAGAGTGCGTATAATGAAGAGATCGCGGTATCGTTTCTCGAACTCTAGATCCGATCGATAAGCATGCACTGGAAAATCAATCTATTTCCAAAGTTCAGTAAGTTTCCCAAAATCTTCAATGCTCTGACCCTAATACGATTCTTGTTTCAACAGTGTTTCAAGTGATCACCACCTGGAATTTCCACGGTAGTAAGCTGGACTGTTTCAACACACACATTTATAGTATTCCATTTCTAAATCATATTTTATATTACAAAAGCGGCATTATCTGAATCTGACGATTCACAAAGATCAAAGATCACTTCATCTCACCCTCAGGGCGTTAGCCACATACTCCGCCCCATCCCTCATCATCGCTGCGAGACTTCGGCTTGTTGAAGCACTTTATGTTAATTATATTTCGGAATGATTGCCCGCTGGGGTTGCCAGTTTCTGTTACTAGGTGTTCATGAAACAGCTGTTGACCAGCATTCACAAATGGAGAAAAAGTGCTCTGCTTCAATTTCTTATTCGCATTTTTTAACAGACAAAAACACAGGGAGAGTATGGATGAATTGATTTCTCACCTTACTGATTTTTGTAAGATGTTCACCACGTGGTCACAAAAGTCTATGTAAATGTATTTCGAAAAAGGGCAGAACAACAAGGCAGAACTCCGCTTCAGCAAGTTCACAAGAGATATGACAGATCTAGAAAGCAATTATTTGTACCAAAAATGTTCAATATTCCTCCAGTCCATTACTTATCACTACCGAAACCCCTCATTTACAGCGAGATCTCCACTCCTCTTCTCTCCACTACATCTTTCGCTTCTCGTATCCTGTGACCGGAGAGAAGAAGCATTTGGAACTGTAAAAAATATTGTTATGCGAATTCACGTTGCACCGTGCGCTCACATTAACCGAGTAATGGATCGGGTAACAGAAAAACGAAGCTGATGTGACAATTGGTCATCACTACCCCTTTGCGCATAGAAATACTGGTTCTTTTTTGGCAAAGAATCCATTTTAAAATTAATGAGAATTTCACAATGCTTTGTCATTCAATTCTTTGCCAAAATTTAGTTTTTGAGAATGTATTAAAACAATTTTAGTTGGACAACAACCTGGTGATCTCTCGCTGCACCCCCTATTCAGATTAGCTGGTTAAGGAAGGCTGTCGCTCATCGGATCTTTTCGAATTGATAGAAAACACAAAAAGTACCTCCAAACTCGATGCCAAAAAGTGTTCAATAGACAGCGAGAGCCCACGTATTCATGAGGAAGCACAGCAATCCGTTGAGGAAAGGCGCGAAACCCTCGAGGCCTGCAGGAAAATTACCTCAGACAAATTTTTAGCCTATCCAGTCACCACAGACATTAAAAAAAACTTTTCGTAACAGTGGATCGCCGATGCCTCCTCCTGAATTGTTAAAATATTATTAGATCTATAATTTTCATGATTTCACTATTGACAGCACGAATTTGGCACAGCCAGATAGTTGCCGGTTGTAACGAGATCCCTAAGACGATCTTCACACTGAACATTACAAGAAAACATGAGCAACAGCGGGAAGCGTCTTTGACTATTTTCGACCTAGGAAAGGAAGCTCTATCGGAGACATTCGTGCAGCGGATCTTTCAAGTACCACGCGAGACACGAACGCACCCATTACGGGGCGAAATTGCATCATTCCCTAGGACTATCTTCACACACACTAACGGCGGACAAAAGAGAGACTGTTGAAAGAAAAACTGTTGAAAGTGTGCCACTTCATCCCCTTACCCTTCATCGTTTCTCCCTCCTCTGCAAAATCGAAATCCTCGATCTGGCCCAAAATTCGACCGGATTGGAATTTACTGATAAAAACATTTGAGATGGAGAACAATTTTGAACTTTTCAACAAAAAAAAATAACCATACTATTTAGAGTTTCAGTATTTCGACTAAAGCATCACTCCTTTGCGGTAATCAGTATTCTCAAATTGCAAAGCACGAACAAAAACTTATTTTAATCAGTGTGCAAGTACCAGGTGATTTTTTTTATCAACGAGTGAATATTTCATTGATGTATGCTGCCCCATTAATTTTTCGGCTGCGTCCTCGACCAAAGAATAGCAAATCCTCACCTTGTCTCGAGATACTGGAAAATATCATAATGCTTGCAGCGGTGAAATATATGTGAGAATTTTAATTGTAAGCAAGCCAGAAGAAGGAGGATCAGTGGCATTCATGCAGTAGATCTTTCATCTCCCACACGGTGCACGAATTCATCCAATCATTTGAAAATAATTTTGCCAACTGCGCCACATTCCATATCTATCGTTATCACTAACCAAAGACTGACAACGAGCGCGACAACGAGCGCAGTTTCCAGTCATTAGATTGACTTCTGATTTTTTTTATAGTTATTTTGATCAGAAATATTTCCGGTAGCATCATTTTCTGTTTTTTCTGGTTCCAGCCCTGATCGAAATCATGCTAAAGAATACCGAAACTAGAACCAATACAAGCAATCAACTTATGCATAACCTATGCAAGCATGGCATCAGTCTGGCTCTCTCAATTTGCACATTCGCTGCCATTTCCACAATTATGTGTGATTTTGATTATTTTCATACCAATATCACGAATCAACAAAATCACCATTAATAATATTTGTTGTTCTTCGTAGCACATGTGCACTAGCGACACGCCAATCGCATTACCTAAAGAAATAACGATGCAAACAGAAACCACCAAGTTCTCAATCTCAAAATCCGCTTGGCCAAAATTTAGTACCCCGCAATATGATAGCACTTGTTCGATTGATGCCAACTGGTAATCTCAACATTACAGTGTCTACCATACAGTATTCCCTACCATACCGTGGCCTTCTGGAGTCTCTTGCAGATGAATTCCTTTGATTCCTCTTCCAGTCAAATAGGATACTTCCTCGTGCAGAGTGCCTCACATTCCTCCATCGAATGAGAAGTGAGCACCACCGCACGACCCGCTCGTCTCAAAGTGAAAGAGTACGGTACGAATCGATTGATGCCATATAGTAAGATAGTGTATGCAGCCTGGAGTAATAGTGCCGAGACGGTCGACAAACAATGGACAGACAAGTTGGAAATTACGCCCAGCAACATTTCAGCAATGACGATTACACTTAGATCTTTAGGGAATGACTAGCTTCAATGATTCTGAAACTAATTCCGTCAAAGACTGTTGTGTTGTTTCAAGTTTCAGGCATTGTTCTTATCCCCAATGTTGAAGCACATTCAGTACTCTCTTGCTGTAGTCTTTCAACAATTAAAATAACATCACGCCCACCTCATTTTCCCGATGACACTACACAGGAACTGCTGTGATCCGGGGTTCATTCCAGCCGATGGTTCGTCCAGCATGATCACGGGGGGCTGAGAGACCAGGGCCACTGCCACTGACAACTTGCGACTGCAAAGGAATGATGAGGGCAACGGCCAATGACAAATGACTGAAAATAGACTCAATAATATGGTCTGGAGCACTCCTGAGCGGTATTTATCAGCCTTTCAAAACGGGAAATTAAACTATTTCTCACCGATTTCCTCCAGAGAGTGCTGAAGTGAGAATGCCCGCATAAGGGAGGAGATGAAGAGAGCGGAAAAGAGTGTGCACTATCTACAAAGGAAAAACTGTTATGTAAATTTAATCGGTTTATCACGCGTCTTCTGAGAGATTGCATGAAATTGAGACCTCCCATATAAAAACTGTTCAAAGTGCTTCAAACTCATTCCCACTTCGGTGGTGGATGCACCTGTACTCAAGAGATTAAAATTTAGATTTGTGGAGCCGGGATTTGAAGTACCTAAAAGCCGGCTCTAGAAACTTTGAAAATTCAAAAGGTCATAAAATCCTTCAAACTTGATTAGGAAACTCGCTAAAAAAAGAAAAATGATCCTTGCAACTAGAAGAACAACTTTACTGTTGAGAATATCACCGAGTGACGCATTGGAAATGCACTTTTTCTCAAAAAATCATTTTTTCGATTCGAAAATTGTCGAAAATTTCAGTTCCTGAAAAATTTTCCTCTTAACTTTCATGAGATCTCTACGGATTCGAATTCTATGTTCTTTTTTACTCCGGAAACACTTTTAAAATCATAGATTTTCGGAATGTTAGTTCAAGAGACTCAAAAATATTGATTTTAGTTTGATCGATGAGATGAATCATTATAGTATCGAAAAAAAATCTTTTTTTTTAAATTTTTTTTGGAGTTTGGAGGGTTCGACGGATTACTTTTTTGCAACCCCCAATATTTTGAGTCTGTTCATGACCTTTAATTAATTCGGAAAGGATACGTGTGCTATATGAGGCATTATTCCAACGAAAATGTTCTGAGATTCGTCACAATTCTTAATTGTTCAATTTTTCGATTTTTTCGAGTAGTGTAGAACTCGAATTTCAAATTCAATATTATAATAATTCACTGAGAATAGTTAGGGTTCATCACTGGTTCACTCTCAAGTGATTTGGAGAGAATTCGAGAAAATTTTACTTTTTTGAAAAAAAATGAAAAAAATTGGATGAAAAAATGAGGAAAACTTTAAAAAATGGACATCATATGATTCAATACATTCAGTTGACATCAATAACGTATCAGAAGTAATCTAAAAACAATGGGAGGTAAAAATGTCGCAATGTGCGAAAATGAGGTTTCATGTGTGTGGTGGAAAAGGCGAGGTTCAACATGTTTGCCTCGAAAAAAAGGCAAATATGTACGCGAAAATCTATGATTTTAAAAGTGTTTCCTGAGTAAAAAAGAACATAGAATTCGAATCCGTAGAGATCTCATGAAAGTTAAGAGGAAAATTTTTCAGGAACTGAAATTTTCGACAATTTTCGAATCGAAAAAATGATTTTTTGAGAAAAAGTGCATTTCCAATGCGTCACTCGGTGATATTCTCAACAGTAAAGTTGTTCTTCTAGTTGCAAGGATCATTTTTCTTTTTTTAGCGAGTTTCCTAATCAAGTTTGAAGGATTTTATGACCTTTTGAATTTTCAAAGTTTCTGAGCCGGCTTTTAGGTACTTCAAATCCCGGCTCCACAAATCTAAATTTTAATTTCTTGAGTACAGGTGCATCCACCACCGAAGTGGGAATGAGTTTGAAGCACTTTGAACAGTTTTTATATGGCCACCTGCGATATCTCAGAAGACGCGTGTTATATCATTCAGCGATTACGCTCTACTTGCAAAATCAGAGCTTCAACTTTGTTTCATTAACATTTAAAAATGGAAATTTTGATTCGTGATCCGTTTTCGTTTAAATACACAAAAAAATATAATCGCTAGGTTAAACTACTAGCCAACTTCGATTGATTCCTACTAAATAAAATACCCGAACTACTACGAGTCTCATAGAAGCAACCTTACTGCGAATCCTCTACCAATCAGCAATCTACCGTAGACCTCCACTCCCAATCAATATTCTACCCCTCCTCACCCCTTCATGCTCCTCTCGTCGATTCCTCGAATTCTCGCGTAGAATTCCACTTTTTCCTTCGTCGTCAATTTCATGTTGAGAGCATCGAATTGAGGGCAGTATCCGAGGTTGCGGAAACCATCCGAAGAACGGGACGAGACCCTGATCAGGGAAGAGTTATCGATCAATTGAGAACTACCGTATATCTAACCGATATTCAGAGATACAGTACGGTTCGCTATTCTGAGCAGAATTGTGATATCACAATACTCCTCCTCCCCTTTCGGAATATGCAGGGGGATTGCGATATCACAATACTGCTCCGAATAGCAAACCCTAGTATCCAGGAATACTGTATTATCCGTTATTCAACTGGTTTTTTTGCGATGTTGAAGTTGCGCTGCAGAATGCACACGAGAATGACGTCGACGAGTCTGAAACGTCCTCCATCGTCACACTACAGTACACTACAGTACCACACATCTACCGTACTCCACACTCAATCGATACTCACCCGTACAGCGTCCAGAGGAGGAGGAATGATCCGAGGAGTGGGGGAGTGTAGGTGAAGTCGTTTACTTCCATCATCACATAGATCACAATGATGATGATTACGAAGAGCAGGTAGAGTGACTGGAACAAGTATTTTATTGAAAACAAGGCAAGTACGAATCGAGAATGAAAAAATTCAATTGTATCTAAGCGGACATTGAGACACGCAATACCACGGTCAAATAGTGAATCTATTCACATGCCTTTCAATCAGCACAATTATTTCACAAGTCACAATTATATCATAAGGATCACTACAGTATTTCCTCATCATTCTACCGTATCATCCACTCACCATATCGAATAGATAGGACATTGCCCAGTACATCTTCCTCGAGAGACCAGAGTCATGTTCACTCAATACATAACGAAAGTGCAAGTGCTGAGGGTTTGAACTACCAAAATATAATATTATTCGATTTTAAACATTTCTAGCGACTAGCAATATTGCTTCTGCAAAATTTCGAGTTAGTTGGCTGAAACAAGTCATTAGGGCTAATTTCGTAATTGCAGACATTTTTGTTATATAATACAGGATTTCTACGCTGAATTGGCTATTCTTCAAAATCTACGATACATAACTACCTGCTGTTGCTCAAATCATCCTAGTCGAAATTATTCAAGAACATCATTTTCCAGTCGCTGCCTCCTCCTTCTCTCTGAAGTACTGAAGTAGAATGGAAATATTTTTCTAAATCATATTTTATCACGCGTCTTCTGAGAGATTGCATGTGAAGAGGAGACGAATCCCCTCTTAATCATCGATTATCTGTGAATTTTATTAAGTAATAATCTCAATTTATATAATGGTTTTCAATAACCACTACAGTGTTTCGGATTTAATCGTTCCGCTCGTATTAGCAGTACACATACTTAATTTACTGTCTAGTAGGCC
The DNA here is from genome assembly GCA_036245805.1 of Pristionchus mayeri. Classification (NCBI taxonomy): domain Eukaryota; kingdom Metazoa; phylum Nematoda; class Chromadorea; order Rhabditida; family Neodiplogasteridae; genus Pristionchus; species Pristionchus mayeri. Next base: position 39,796,514 of record BTRK01000005.1, read on the forward strand.
GTACTAGTATATTCTTTGTTTTCGAAATATTTTAGGCGGTTGTTCTTCTTGCTTGTTTTTCCCGTAATTGATTGTTTTTTTTGCCTTTGTTTTCATATAAATCCTTCGATTAATTAATTGCATCGTCTTGAATACTGAAACGGTTTGGAGCCGTAGATTTATCTTGACTCTGTCTTTATTCCTTGTTCCGTCTTGTTCAAATCGGACTGCTGTGTGATCTGTCCGTCGGAGCACCCCTGTGTGCCGTGCTTCGTTATTTCCTACCGGTGTGTTGCTACTGTGTGTGGCGGCTAGATCCGAGACCTGAATTGTAATTGCGTTGGGTCCGCCGAAGGCTATCGTCAATTATTTTTCTGCAGCTCGGGTCGCCGGGTATCAAGCAGCATCGAGGAAGGTTCACTCGGGAGAGCTTCGGGAGTCACGCTTCTCTCAAGTCCAGGAGGATCAGCCGATCGTGAACGGTTGGTTCAACTTGACGAAATTGTCACGGCATACTTAGTGTGACGTGTCGATTAATTGAGAGCTTGGGTGGAAGCCGGGTAGTATTCTGAGTGATCCGGAAGTCGTATTCTGTTTATGGGGGCCAAGTAGTGTCGAATATACGGACAAGAAAGTATTGATAAGCAATTGTTAATCGCAGGTGCAATGGCAGACATGAATGAGCAGCAACTTCGAGAGAGAGAGCCCAACGAGCCAGTACTCCCGATCGAGCAGATTGATGAAGATACTCTGCTGGGAGACAAAGGGGAGAAGAAAGAGGGAGAGAAGATGGATATGGACGAGAATGAAGAAGAGAAAGAAGAGGAGCGTAGAGGACTGGCGGTAGATGCGAGTGCGCGGGCAGTGCTTCGAGGTCCGCAGGTTGCCCAGGTTGGTAATACCCACAATACGAGATCAAAGAAGGCTGAAAAAGAAAAGAGTATGGATCCAGCAGTAATTGTGACTCGTGTGATAGAGAGGATTGGGAGTGTGGAAACGGAACTACTGGCTAGAGCAGATAAGAAAGCGGGAAGTTCGAAAGGAAGGGATGAAGTAAAGAAAGAATTTGATAAGGAGAGAGAGAGAATTGCTGACGATTTGAAGTTGTTGGAAGGGATGATCAATAGAAATGTGGTTGGTGTGAATAAGGAGATGTATGACGATTTGGTGAAAGATTATGATGAACTGACTGAGTTGATAAAAGAGGCGTGTGAGAAGATGGAAGTGAGGACGATAGTGGATGGAGTAGGTGAATTCTTGAGGCTGAAAGAAAATGAGAAAGCCAGTTCAGTGATCATTTCTCAAATAATGGATGAAGTGCAGGCTGACAATGAGCTCGATATAATTGGCAATGTTCAGCTGATGACCGCAAATGTGGAGGACCTCCGTTCCAAGATAGCAGAGATGGAAGCGAACGTTGCCAAGGCGTACGATGAGAGAGACAGGAGTCTCGCCAAGGCCATCAAGCTGCAGGAGGAGAATGTGCAACTGAAAGAAGCTGCACGGGCGAAGAGGGAGAGTGAGTCAGATCAGATTATTGTGTCGCCCAGAGTTGAGAGCACACGCAGCCAGTTACAGGCGATGAGGCTGCTGACGAGCAGCGCAAGACTGCCTGCCGCGAACTCCGCCGAGCGTTTCGGGGCGATGATGTCACCGCCGCTCGCGGAGGAGCCATCGAGGACGGCGAGGAACACGGAAGGTGGGCATGAAAACGAGTGGGCGAGAAATGGAGTGGATGGGAATGGAGTTAGTGCGGGTATCAATTCTGATTGTCCTTCACATTTTCCTGCGATGCGCGAGGGTGGTGATAGGATGATTATTGGACACGAACCCCTGCCCACGCTAGCTAAGTATGGCGGATCTAGAGAGGGTTGGAGTGTATGGAGAGATGGTTTCCTGCTGAGGCATGAAGGCAGAGGCGATGCCACTGCTAAGCAGCTGTTGAGTGAGTACCTGGATGGCAAGGCTAGAATAGAGTACAAGGGACTTCCTGATGAGTATAAGACCAGTGCAAAGACCGTGAGAGATTGCTTGAGCTGGTTGCATGATAGACTCACGGGTGGATCAATGTTTGAGATGAGAGATTTTGATAGACAGTGGAGAGTGCAGGCTAGGAATGGGAGAAGTGTGCATGCAGTGTGCGAGGAATTGGAGTTTCTGGCCTCTAAGCTGCATGATGGATCAAGACGAGAAGAGGCGATGAAAAATCAGCTTCTACACCTGTACCTGAATACGGCAGAGAGTCCGAAGCTGCATAGATTTTTGATCCAGGGAGAGTCGTATGAGACTATGAAGGAGGAGTTGAAGGTGTCGGAATATCTGGAAAGAATGGAAGGATGTGGATTGGGAGATAGAAATAGACAAGGAAATGGTGAGCGCCCGTTCCATAATAGAGGAAATGGAGGTGGCAGAGGTGGATACAATGGTGGGAGAGATGAAGTCAGGAAGGACATTAGATGCAATACGTGCAATGGATGGGGGCATACGATAGGGATGTGCCCTTCGAGAGCGAAGTTGATGATGAGAGCGAGAATGGATAATACGATGCAGCGACCGAATGGGGCTGTGAATGGGTTCCAAGGGGCGCCGAATCGAACACTCAGCAGCCACCTGTGCAAGGATTTACACCGACCTGGCAAAGGGGTGCGCCTGCGCAGCGAGGGTGGAATGGTGGTAGAGGACAAGGACAGGGAGCATATAGAGGAAATGGTCGAGGAGGATCTGGAAGTAATAATGAGCAGTCACGACAAGGAGGTCAGATGCTCGCGTTGAGTTGTGATATCGAGGAGGTTAATGATGATGAGAGCGAGAGACTCAAGAGGCATCGGATAAGTGAGGTGGTGCAGAAAGAGGAAAAGGGACAGGAAGTGCCCGAGAGTCCTTAGGAAATTGACATTGCGGCGGAGGATAAACGCGAGGATGAGATCATCAGTGACGATGAATACTCATTGTTTTACAAAGATTTTCGACTAGTCGAGGGAGTGATTGGAGGGTTGAAGCTGACTGCGTGTCTAGATACGGGTGCGGTGGCGAATCGATAAGAGAAGAGTGGATCCTCTTCCTCAACTCATCTTTGCAATTTGGATTCACTTTGCGAACTCCGGTAGTCCATTTTTTTTTGCATATTCGCCCATCAGTAAGCATGTTTTTTCTTCTGATGGGTGAGAACTACTCTTCATGAACACCGGCTGATCCCTTTGCAAACAGCTCCTCCTCCTCCTACTCCACTTCTACATCACTCAAATACTTTGTTCTTTCATCCCTTCTTTCTCCTTCACAAAAGAATCTATTCGAACCCTGGTGTAAAACATGGAAAGCATGCGAGAGGACACCGAAACTACATTCAATCACACACGCAAATAAATCAGTATAATATGTTCGCTTTACAAAATCACGCAACAATAAAATAATAATTTACAATATTGTTTGTTCTTCGTAACTCATGTTCACTAGCAATGCATCAATCGCATCGCCTTTACTATGATGATGCAAACCGAAATCACCAAGTACTCAATCTATAAATTTGCTTTGCAAAAATTTATTTTCCCGCAATATTGCATTACTTGTTCGATAAATGCCAACTGGAAATATCAAAATTATACCGGCCACCGTACCTACCATATACAGTATCCCCTACCGTAACTTGGCCTTCAGGAGTCTCTCGCAGATGAATTCCTTTGATTCCTCTGCCAGTTGAGTCGTCGCGAATTTGATCGTCAGTGATGATCCTTCGCCGAATCTTGAAAGAATTATTTTGTTGTGACAACGAAAGTTGATCCGACCGTTCGTTACATAACTCTTCACATAACACGGGTCTCCTGTAAAAGTGTAGGAAAATGGGTCCCTGTGGCTACTAGAAATTATTTTGTATCTCAGATTTCGATTTAACTTTGTTGATGTACACGATTGGGGATCAGAAGAAGGTCAATCCACTCAGTTCTGTGAAATCTGCACATTATCGATTTTTGTGATCTACCGCTTCAAATTGATGCATTTCAGTTCATTTTCATCGTACACTGTTCTGTTTGCCCTCATTTTGCTCGTCTTCGAGAGTTCTACAATATCATAAGCAAAGTCCAAAAGGATGGAAGCTGTTTTCATACTCATTTCCGCGGAAAACCGATTTTCCAATCGAGAAATCGATCGTATAACGACGGGTACCCTAATACCCAATGAGTTTTATTGCTCATATGGATTCTACGGACAAAATTAGTGGGGGTCTACGTTGACAGTATTTCGTATAACCACCCTCCCGATATCGATTTACTATGTAAATTCGTGGACAGCCTAATTTTCACCAAAACGGTTTTCTTGCTGTATTTCACTTCAAACTAATCCAATCACAATTTTTAAAAAATAAAATTGAAAGCTCTTTTTGAGACGGAGAAAAGTGTTTCTGAGCAATTTTGCTCTACGATCACTCGTTTTCGAGTTATTCGACCATAAAGCCTATTGGTTGATAAAAATACAGGTAATATCGATTTTATGGCTTCGTATACCAAAAACCCAATCGTTTTTATTCTTTCAATGGAATCTCCACACAAAATTAGGGGGTGTCCATGTTGACCATTTTTCATATCTGTGTCCTCCCAGTAGGGATTTACTATGGGTGATTACTATGGAGCAAAAAATAACCAAGTCCGGAAACGTCGATATTCCCCTGTAGTAAATCCCTAACTGGGAGGACACATAGTAAATCCCTACTGGGAGGACATATATATCGGGAGGGTGGTTATACGAAATACTGTCAACGTAGACCCCCACTAATTTTGTCCGTAGAATCCATATGAGCAATAAAACTCATTGGGTATTAGGGTACCCGTCGTTATACGATCGATTTCTCAATTGGAAAATCGGTTTTCCGCGGAAATGAGTATGAAAACAGCTTCCATCCTTTTGGACTTTGCTTATGATATTGTAGAACTCTCGAAGACGAGCAAAATCCGGGGTCCATTCCAGCCGATGGTTAGTCCAGCATGATCACGGGGGGCTGAGAGTTAAGGGAGCACTGACAACTTGCGACTTGAAAGGAATGATTATTATTGCCTAACACCCTCGTCATCGTTTCAGATGAATCAAGAGCTAACTTTAAGTTCTCACCGATTTCCTCCAGAGAGTGCTGAAGTGAGAATGTCCTCGAAGGGAAGAAGGTGCAGAGAACGGAGAAGAGTGTGCACTATATAAAAATTAAACGTAAACGTAATTCGGGATCCTGAAACAGCATAACAGCTGCTTCTCAGCCTATAATCAGATTCAGCGTAGACATTCTGGTAACAGCACCATTTGTGTTACACCTCTGCCTCATAAAAACGGCTAAATGAGGAATTTCGATTACTGACACCAATCCTACCTAATAAATAAAAAAATCACAACTCCAAGCTCCGCTGAGATAAACCTATTAACCAACTTCTCCCATTTTAGAGTATTTGCGTTTTTTTTTAAATAAGTCCACTATTCCCTTTCTCCATTTGTCCCAAATGATTCAATCACACACTATCGTACACTGGTCAGAAAAATGGCAACTTCCTCTTGCTGCACATAAGTGCAACTCATTGCACCTAGGCAGAGCAAATACAATGCGAACATATACCATATGAACCACTACTTTGGAACAAAAACAAACAGTAAAAGACCTCGGTTTTGTTATCCAGAAAAACCTCTCTATCTCCGATCATTGCACTATCATATCCATTAAGGCCAAAACTACCTGTCACACTATCCTAAGAGCTTTACGAACCAAAAATATAGAAGTACTCCTCAAAACGTACGCAATGTACATCAGACCGATTTTAGAAAGCGCTTCCTCCGTCTTCAACCCTTACCAAAACAAGGATAAAAAGGAACTCGAAAAGGTACAAAACTACTTCACACGTCGTTTGTTTATGCGCTGTTTTGATCATACTTGGGAAAATATGCCTACCGCTTTCGACCGCAAATAAGAAACTAGGCATTGAGTCCTTAGAGAAGCGTAGAATAACGATTGATGTAAGAGTAGCCACAAATCTTATCCGAGGCAAATATAGTATATCCAACCGAAAACAACATTATTTCAAACCACACGCGAAACGGCATGAACTTCAACAACCCTGGTTCGAACCATAACTACAGACACAATAGCTTCTTTCCAAGAGCGGCAAGGCTTTTAGTAAATACCGAGAATGAAACCAGTTCCCCTGAGTAGATCCTCCTGACTTCATGACCCTTTAATCCAGTCATTAACTATTGATTCTCATCGTCATGAATTTTCCTGTTCTATTTTAAATGTTATCTCACGTTATTTCGTACGAAATAGCATAAATATATATATACACGGTTGCTCTCCCCAGTCAATCCATACCCCTCTCCTTCCATTCAATAATCTCCTCTCCTCATCCCTTTCATGCTCTTCTCATCGATTCCTCGAATTCTCGCGTAGAATTCCAAATTTTACTTCGTCGTCAATTACATGTTGAGAGCATCGAATTGAGGACAGTATCCGAGATTGCGGAAACCGTCCGAGGAACGGGACGAAACCCTGATCAGGGGAGAGTTGTTGATCAATCAAAATTCAGGGACACCGTAACCAAGGATACCGTATCATCCGTTACTCTTATCCCACAGCGTTCTGACCCCTTTGTTCTCTCCAGATAAGGGTAGACAAAGGGATTAACATTTTGAATTTTCCCGCGAAAACCCAAACTGCAAATAGGCTGTTTGAGAGTTATTCGGTATTTGCGAATCCTATGATACATAAAACAATGCCCCCAATTTGATCACTCTGAGCACTTTTGCATCTCATAGTTGTAGTGAAACACAAATCAGCCTGGTCAGTTCCGTTCACCGAGAGGGCGATTCACGGAGGTAGATTTTATGTTTCAGAAGGATTTCAAGTATACTGATTGCAGTTCGACTCAGCTCCCTTTCCTGTCGAGTCAGAATGCTGTGATCCCCCCTTCAGGCCTGCAATGTGCGACCCTTTCCTCACCTCTCTCCGAGTATTCTAACTATTTTCTAATATAATCAAGTCTTTCCTGTTAGTCAAAGAAGGGGCAACTAGTTATATTAGCACGCTGGACGGTGCTTCCTCTCCGATTCCTCGCTGTCTGCACTGCTCTCCCTACTTTCTCTCTTGTTCTCCTTGTGAGGCTTGCAATCTCTGGACTTCCGGTCCACGTAGCTCACTTCTCGAATTGAGTCCGTGATGGATCTCGAATCCTTCTTCAGCTGAGAGATGTCATTATAGACTGAGAGTAGATCGTTGAGAGTGCAGCTTGCGCCTTTCTGCTTGGCCGTTTGCATCATCTTGAGATGCACATCCGAGTACCGAGGGAGATCGAGTGAGTGCAGGAAGGTCATCACCTTCCACTCATCCACCGTGGCAGATTTCACTTCTGCCATTTCCACCGTCTGGTTGACGCGGGCGTCCTCACGTCCTCACGTCCTCACGTTCTCACGTCCTCGATATTCTCCTTGCTCATCTTTAAATCGAGCATCATCCGGCGTCTATCGAACAACGACGTGTTGTCTCCGAACAGAGTGATCATCTTCTCCTTGACCTCCTGGAGGGTCATTTCACTCCATTTCTTGGGAGAGATCGACTCGACGAACGTGCGCTCGACGGAGGGACTGACATGTCTGATGAGCATCTCTTCTTGACGTCATCCCAGTCCGCGAGATCGATCGTGAAGATGTCCTCGTATCTGTTCCACCATCTTTCGAAAGTGGCGCCATCATCCGGAGAATAGGAGAATTCCTGGATCCTGTTCTCGATTGCGTTGACCGTCGCAATCGATAGCTCGTTCGACGTCTGGGCGACGTTCTCCGTTTCCTGTCTCTGTTGCTGCTGCATCATGAAACTGCTCATGGTAGCCAGAAGCTTCTTCATGTCGAGCAAGTCGGCTTTGATTTGCTCTGTTTCGTCTCCCATTGTGTGTGATTGATTTGAAAAATCGGGCAGCAATTCGCCTCTTATTTATCAAATTCTATCCGGAAAGTAGAGGTTTTCACCCCTAGCGGTTTCTCGGTAAGAACACCTACCACCTGGCTCTCGCCTGGTACTGGCTAGGTGTCAATCACAGCGAGCTTTCGCCCACTTAGATCACAATGATGAAATTCACCACAGGTTCGGGCTTGTGCGCCACGACTCCACCTGGGTGTATTTCACAAACAGGTTTCGGGCTCGAAACGCCTCGACTCCACCTGATTGCTTTCCCAACAGGTTCGGGCTCGAATGCCGCGACTCCACCTGGGGATTTCACAACAGGTTCGGGCTCGAACGCCGCGACTCCACCTGAGTGACTTTCACAACAAGTTCGGGCTGGTGCCACGACTCCACTTGTGTGAGATCCGCGAGTCCTCAATCACTCAGTGAGACAGCGTCACACGCGCAGACTCTACACTGAGGATTGTGAAGAGTGAATCCTGAACGCCAGTGTTGTATCCTTGGCCCTTGTTATCCGGTGTATGGAGGGCGAGGATGTGAGTAACTCAAAGGTTTATCAACAAGGAATAAATAGGACGAAAATAGAGAGGGGAGACCGGTCACTATCCGGCGCTAGAGCTAAGGAACAGAAATGAGGAGAGAGGCGGGGAAGAGCCTCTCTCGAGAAGAGAGAGAGCGCGCGCGAGGTGGAGAGTGCAGAGAAAGAGAGCGCGCGGGAAAACGTGAATTGACACGCAAACAAAAGGTTGAGAGGGAGGACTTACAGTAATATTGAATGTGGCGAGCTACCTAAATCGACAATTGACTTATTTGTGCATAGGAAATATTCTAATTAGGGAAATTAGCTATTATGATAATTCCTATACAACAATATCCTATTCAGGAAAAGTGCAGGTTCCTTTGCTAATCGGTGTTCCAATCTACTTTGATCACACATGGGAAAAATTTAACCCACTTTGGGCATGGTCGCAATTCAAATTTCAAAATCTCCCTCATCCCACATGCTCCATTCAATCCGAGTAGTCCAAAGCACTCTCCCCTCTCGACGGCGAACGAAACTCCACGTACCGTCAGATTGTTAGAGAACGCCTGATTATTCATTATGATTCAAAGGGGCAATTCTAGCATATGAATATTCGCTCAAATCGTCTGTGCTCTCTCATCTCTCGTGCAAGCATAGAAATACAAAGCAGGTGAGGAGTGAGAATGGGGCGGAGCTTCGTGACCTATAGCTATTGGAAGGGAGCAACGAATGTGTCGCTGTCCTATCCCATTTGCTTTCTAGAAAAGCATCTTCCCCCTTTTCTCATACATACATTCTCCATATTATATGGCATGACAACCATTTTTTTTATTTATAATTCAAGATATATATGGACTTCTCTTGTTCCAGAAATCTACATTTTCTCGAAATGAGAGGAAAACCCTTTGATACTGCAATTATTGAAGAGCGCGCAACTGAACAGGAATACAATGTACTGTTGCATTATTAAGTTACTCTAGATTTTCTTCACCCGATTCGTGCGTACATAGCAATTTGGTAAGTCTTTATTCTCTCGATGTTTACTTTCTGCTCTGGGCTCCTCTATCATAGACTTTACAGTATCTCTCATTCTTCCGTACCATCTAACACAAGACATAACTCTAGTCCCTGCATATATTTCCCTGGCCATTTCAGGAGCCTCCTTGCCGCGTGGACTATCACTGCGATCTTCGTCATTACGGCTGCAGAAGCTGGCCAAAATGGTCAGTTGAAACTAATTAGCATCCATTAATTGACCCAAATTTCAGGAAACTGAGCGAACTAATGTGAATCTCGAACCATGCTCCGTTATGTAGAATACGAACCAGATTCTTGTCCACTTATTTATTTATGTAACGTTAATAAAATATTGTTTACAAAATAATCTAGATAGCACGATATATCATTTCCTCTTCATCCACAAAAAGAGATTACATCGCACTATTCGACTCTTAATTATGCTTGGTATCTGGTCAAACCCGTCGGGGCTAGAGAGGAAGCAAAAATAAAAATAAAACGTATTTCTTGCGCAGCCATCCCACGAATCGATTTGCCCCTCTTGCTAGGGATGAATAGGAGGCATTCTCTACCCATATCTTCTGTAACATACGAGTTAGAGAGGACGACTCAGAGAGTGCATGCATAACGACCAGAATGAATGTTCCCGCCCAATCGATTCGTTCCTTCTGGCAGAGTTTTATATTCGCTATGTGGCTAAGAGCTATACAGAATATCTGATAGAATATCTTTCCAAAACATAAACAACGGTCGGGATGGGGGTTTAAGAAACTTTGTAGTTTACGGTAATACGATAACATTCTTTTGGCAATAAATAACGTATGAGGCAAATCCTCAGTACACGTATAGTGGAATTCGCAACGATAAAAGCGAAAATTATCACAGTTGTTGATCGGGAGGGAGTGCACAGTCCAATTGAATCTCAACTCTCAAGATTGATTGCATCGTAGTCTAATTTTCATCCGGCATATAATAAGACGTTAAACTCGAAAAATAAAGGTGACTCCTCAGAAATCCCATTATCGGATTTATTGGTTATTGGCTTTTTGTCCTCCCTCAGCCGCCCACCACTCCTATAGGTCCTAGCAGGAAATTCAAAATAGAGCAAGAATAGCGATTCCTTGTTAGTTTCCTCTCATCACTAGCGTGTTGCTTGTCATATTTGAAAAAAATAAGTATTTATTTGGTTGAATCAACGCAAAAACTATAATTTCAATCCGAAACAACCTTTCCCAGGCGTGCAAAAATTAATTATTGAATTGATCTAGCAAATTAGGAAAAATCAAAAAGTTGCGACCACGGTAGGGATCGAACCTACAATCTTCTGCTCCGTAGGCAGACGCGTTATCCATTGCGCCACGCGGCCATATCTTTAAGTCTGCTAAGCTGGTCTCATCTCACCGGGTGTCAGGTGAATCTTAAGAGACCGTCCACCAGAAAACGGAAAAGGGTCACGGTTGGTCAAAAAATGGATTTCCTCCATACTTTTTTCCTGAAGTAAGGGACCAAAGTTAGGAACGCAGGCACCATTGGCTAAGGTCTGGGATCGATTTCGAAATTGTTACAGTAACCCCTCATTTTTGGGGGTGAAAAAATTTGTTTCCGAAAAGTTACGTTTTAATAGTTTTTCCGGTGTGTTTTCTCACGTAGATAACGAATTCCCATGTGAAAATGGTCATAAATGAGATACAAAAAAAGTTAGAGCCAAAAACTAGATTTTCGCGATCCAAAATCCCACATAAACGGTCATAACTTTCTTTTAAAAAATAATGCTTTGGGTGATTAGCATTTTTCGAAAGTTCATCATATAATACACCTATGATAATTTTTACAGAATTTTAAAAATACCTATTCGTGCTCAAATATCGGTCCGAATTTGACACTTTGGCTAAAATTCGTTAAAATGTCTTGATATTTTCGAACGTATATATTGTTTCCAGCCTCCAGTCACCTTCAAATTTCAAATAGAAGTCCTTCTAGATCATATAAACATGTTCATATGCAAAAATAGCCAAAATGGAGAAATTTTGAAATTTCGATTTTTCGACCATTTTAAGATAAAAAATCGAAATTTTAAAATCTTTTAATTTTGACAATTTTTGCATATAAGCATGTTTATATGATCTAGAAGGACTTCTATTTGAAATTTGAAGCTGACTGGAGGCTGGAAACAATATCTACCTTCGAAAATATCAAGACATTTTAACGAATTTTAGCCATAGTGTCAAGTTCGGACCGAAATTTGTGCACGAATAGGTATTTTTAAAATTCTGTAAAAATTCGCATAGATGTGTTATATGATGAACTTTCGAAAAATGCTAATCATCCAAAGTATTATTTTATTAAAGAAAGTTATGATCGTTTATGTGGGATTTTGGATCGCGAAAATCGAATTTTTGGCTCTAACTTTTTTTGTATCTCATTTATGACCATTTTCACATGGAAATTCGTTATCTACGTGAGAAAACACACCGGAAAAACTATTAAAACGTAACTTTTCGGAAACATATTTTTTCACCCCCAAAAATGAGGGGTTACTGTAACAATTTCGAAATCGATCCCAGACCTTAGCCAATGGTGCCTGCATTCCTAACTTTGGTCCCTTACTTCAAGAAAACAGTATGGAGGAAATCCATTTTTTGACCAACCGTGACCCCTGCCCAGGTGTTACGTTCTCTCGTGGATGGTCTCTTAATGAGTGTTTTTTTCTGGTCCTCCTTTTTAGGTTATTCATTGTAGAAGATAGACAAAGCTCTGACAATGTAATTCCAATCCATTCTAAGTAACCTAAAAAATATGTAATGGTCAATGTCCTTCATAAGGATATCCAATGATTCTTCCTCTATTTTCTTTATCAAAATGTTCATATTGTTCAACGAATACGCGTGGACATTTTCTATGCTTCCCCACCTGAACAAACTGATTATTCATACTTTCCTCTCTTCCCTTCTATGTATATGATTCATTGAGCCCACGGGGAGACGGTCCCCGTCCGCCTCATTGGCTTAGTGGCAGAGCGTCTGTCTTGTAAACAGAAGGTCGCTGGTTCGATTCCAGCATGGAGCAACTCTTTTTGCGAAATTCAGTCCTCTCCGCTATACCATAAAGAAATGGTTCTGTTTTGCTTTTAGTTTTCCATGATTCATTTTCTATACATTCCCTTTCATATCCTTCCTCTCAATCACTGTCATATTTCACGTTCCTAATATTGAACCATATAGCTGTCAATAGGAGGGACAATGAGAACAGGTGGGCACAGGAATCTTACAGCCATGGCCGCGTGACGCAATGGATAACGCGTCTGCCTACGGAGCAGAAGATTGTAGGTTCGATCCCTACCGTGGTCGTAACATTTCGCTTCTTTGTTACACTTTCAAAACCGCAAACCACCTAGACTGAAACTTGAATTTTCATGAATTTTTTTGTGCATTCGCAAATTTACTAATGTCGAAACTGAAAATTTAAATAACGGAGAACGCTAGTACACTGTCGTTCCTACACGCGCACAAGCCATCATTTACATACATTTATTTATTTTCCATTTGCAACACAAATACAAATCAAAACGATCGGGTTAGTACAAAGGTATGAAAGCTTAGCAGTATAAACGCGGGAAATGGCTTTAAAATAATTGGCATTAGCAAGTCGAAAAACTGCACCAGTTACGAAAGAGAGACTATCATGAAAGGGGAGGAACAAAATGCCCTAGAGGTTGACATCGATCAAGGAATCCTGGAGGGAAGATCACTGTAATGGGAGAGGAAATGCGAGTTCTCGTTTTCAGATGTGCATGGAATCAATCAATTGGTGCGAATCACTACCGTAATCACAACAATCCGCCAACAATAAATCGATTTTTTCAGAACCTAGCGATATGTCGATGACCAATCAATAGTCGGGAAGAAGGAATACGGTAGTTTGTCATGTGATGAAGTGATGGTTAAGCGAGGCACGAGATTACGGTAACTGAACAGAAAGGAGAGCCGAGGGTACGGTAAGTAAAGGCGTGTGTACGAGGTACGGTAGCGTGTGATGTGTGCTCGGAATACTGGTGATGGGCAGGGTACAGTGTGTTACAGTACGAGTATGTACATCGATCAGCGGACATAACAATAAATACTCTATCAACAGTTTTGAATTCAGTTAGAATAAGAATCACTAGTCAATAGACGGAATGGATAAAGATTTGGCAACATGCCAAGTGAAAGGGGGCGGAGCTTCGATCAATCGGTATCTCGCTGCTGCTCCGTTAGCAGCTGCATGCTCTCCGATCGTTCTGGCGACATCTTCTTGGCCGACATCGCTGCAAAGATTTTAATCTTTATAATAAGCGTCATTACGCGATAAACATGAATACAGAGTAATATTTTGAATGGATATGTCCAGATGGTATTGAAACAAACGGGTTTCCACCGACAGTAAAATCAACGGTGCAACTCCTAATCGCTAGGCAGAAGGTTTGTACTTTTTTCAACATCCATCTCCTCTACCGTCATGAATCGATAACTACGGTATACTTTGAAGCAATCAATAACTGCACAGCACGTACCGTATCCAGGCGAGGGCACGTCGAGCGTGCGTCGGGTCGACTGCCTGTTCAGGGCGTTCTGGCGAGTGAACGGCGCCGGGTGATCCGTAGGCGTCTGCAGTGATTAGCAAAGTAATTAATCAATATACAACAATTTTCGAAAACTGATTTACCACATTTGTTCACTCTAACCGGCAATGTCTTTAAAAATATATTCTGGGCACAACGATTTTAGCACCGAACAATGATTGCTGCTAGTCGACGAAATTTACCAGTGCTCAGAAAGGGCATCGAAACAGCGGTGGGCTTCAAATATGGCTTTTATCGGGGGGTCGCAAATTGGGAGGGTGCGGGGGGGTCGCAGGGCTGGGCTCTCGGGGGGTCGCTATAGAGGCACTGTGACGTAAATGTGGCGACTCGGGGGACCGCCTGCCCCCCCCGGTCGCCAACAACAGCTGGACCCGGGCCGGGGGGTCGCAAAACGAGCCCCGTTGCGGAGGGTCGCAAAGCAAAACTGACCGGGGGGATCGCAAAAATTTTGTTGTCATATTTCTTAGCCCATCACTGCATCGAAAGATGAATACCAAAATTTGGAGATTTGATTTTTTTGTAAAACTGACAAAAGGCGCCGCACTATTAGAAGAAGAACTTCGTTCACTACTAAACCAATCTCTGAAACGGCAATGAACAAAGCGCCGAAAAATATTGGGGTGTCCGTATAATGGTTCGAAAGTTCGTATAATGCTTCGGAAAAAAGTCAGTTCGCGATCAAATGCAGTGATTGCGCAATCTGTTTGTCAACAATGTATTGCATCATTCTGACGTTGAGTAGTGAGAGGATTTAATCAGTCTCCTAGTTGCTACATTGATTCTTGTGATGGACTCCCATCTCTACCTCCGAGCAGTTTTACTTCATTACTACCGTCTTGGGCGATCCGTGAAGGAGGCCCACTCTGCCCTGGCCCAGTCGGAAGGAACTGACGCCCCCTCCATACCCTTCTGCTATAAGTGGTTCTCCCGCTTCAAGAAAGGGGAGTTTGGTCTCGATGATCAACCCCGCTCTGGACGCCCTCCCTCCCTCGATCAGCCTCTCGTTCTCCGCACAATGAAGCGCAAGCCCATGGCCAGTGCGCGTGAGTTGAAGAAGGATACTGGTACTCTCAGATCAACGGTGTCCGATATCCTCCATCGATCTGGGAAGAAGCCGAAACTCCCACAAGTGATTCCCCATGACCTCTCCCCCGAACAGCTGAAAAATCGTGTTCAAGTCTGTCGGGAATTACTCCATCGTAGATCCAATCTTCGATGGGTCAATTCCATCATCGCTACAGATGAGAAGTGGATCACGTACGATAACCCTGTGAGGAGACTGCAATGGGTGGATGCAGATGAGAAGCCCACGCCCGTCCCGAAGAAGGAAGAGCACGGAAAGAAGGAACTCCTCTGCTTCTTCTTCTCAGTGCTCGGTCCCATCTACTGGGAGATCCTCGCCCCTGGCACCAGCATCAATGCCGACCTCTTCTCTGAACAACTGGAAGATGTCGCGATCAGAGTCCCTCCCAGACTCCTGAACCAGGGCAAAATTCTTCTTCTGATGGACAATGCTCGCCCACATCGAGCGAAGATGACCCAGAAGAAAATGGACGAGCTGAAGATCGAGAGGATTCCCCATCCACCGTATTCCCCGGATCTCTCCCCATGCGACTACCACTGCTTCCGCTCTCTCTCTGACTTCTGCAAAGGAAAGAAGTTCAAGAATCGAGATGAAGTTGTGAGGGCTTTCGTGAACTCGAAGAAACGAAGAAACGGTCTCGAAGAAACCCGCATTCTGGAAGAGAGGAATCGAGACCCTGCCCAATCGCTGGAGGGAGGTAGTGAGAAAGAAGGGGGCATACATTGGTCACTGAGAATTGTAAAGCATTGAATAAAAAATAAAACAAAAAATTATACGAACTTTCCGGACACCCCAATATTTTGCGATCAATCTAATACAAATTTTCACAAATGCGCTAAAATTTGTTCACAAAGCGCATAAAGAAACATTGATGATTAATTAACTAAAAGTTGCATAATTAATTAAATAATTAATACCTTGGGCGGATCGGGCGGCGCCTCCGTCTCGGGCACCTCATCGAAGCGACCGCGCACCGACCGCTTCGATATCTGCAATGACGTCATAAATATCTCGATTGCACCAATTCTCTCGTCGTTCACATAAAGCGAGATGTGAGAGAAGGAAAGGGCATTAGATACATTTGGCAACGATAAAAAAAGAAAGTTCTTATGATACCGCGTAAGTCGGCATAATCGGATTTTAATAATCACCAGTTCATATTATCGTTTCACCCCGGCTGCAAAGCAAGGGCGATGGACTAGCCTAATCACTGTTGAGTGGTTGCTCAGGAAACAAAAATAGAATATTCCCCTCAACTCAAACCATTTCCAACCATGTTAGTTTCTCGCTTCATCTAGGTAGGAAAGGCACTGAATAGAGACAGTCATTGTCGCCGATACGGTCTAGGAAAAAAACTAAAAATCTCACGTTATAGATGATCGTCCCAGCAATGATTGCCGCTATCGACGAGATGACTACGACGGCGACTGCGATGCCGTACAGCGTGTTCTGCGTGCGACGAACCTGCAGAGGATACGGTATGTGATTACGGTGCCGAGCCTGGCACCAGGAGCATAAGGTATGGGGTTACGGCACTGGGCCAGGTACCAGAATCACTCTCTGGACAATTTGGGGCAGCGCAATCGGGATAGAGGCTTTTGTATGGAGTAGTATGGAGAATAAAGCACAGAAAGGATCGAAATTGATTTCTTTATTCGCCATACAAACCTCGGAGGTGAGAAACCTGGTATACCCTCCCTGAAACTAGAAAGAACAGAGTCGAGAAGTGAGTTGGGTTGGGGAAAGGGGTATCAATCCGGTGTTAACTGTGCGCAACTAAAAAATTCAGTCCACAGTAATCGTACGCTACAGTAATCACTCGTTTCGCACCTCCATAGATGTTTCATCAGTTGGCTCCTAGAATGAGAGATTGTGCAGTTAGCGAGATAGATAAATTACATTTGCTCTTTACTGGATTTTAAGTGCAAACACACCATAAAAAATTCAATGCTCGATATCTAGCGAAAATACGAAGGTTATATTTACGATTGCAGAACACGCGAATAAAATCACTTGTCGATCGGAAGGCCCAAAACTACTGTACCTTGATGACCTCTCCGTCGTGGTTAAATATGAGCATCTTCTCGTGGACATCTGAGAGCGAGAGCATCGCGCACTTGCGCATGTTCATCGACGTACGGAAGTACGGACAACCCTGCAAAAGATTCACATAGGTTCTCAACAGGGATGTGCGGCAAGGAATGTTCAGCAAGTGGCAATTGCCGGCAACTGCCGGGAACAGCTTTAGACAATTTCGGCAATATCAGCGATCGGCAAGTGGCTTGCCGCACATCCCCGGTTCACAACCTTCAATGGAGATTAACGAGAGCCGTCGAAAAGAAGAGACACACAACGCGCGATTGTGTGATTCCCCATATTCTACTTCGCGGTTTTCCCGCTCCCTCGCCTCTCCACGCTGTCTCTCACTCACCGAGGACGGGCAGAAGTAGGAGTCCTGGGAGAGGACGGCGGACGAGAGATTGTACCGCTCGCCCGTCATCAGCCGATTCCACAGCCACTTCGACATGTATGTGTGACCTACAATTATTGATTTATGGACTGGATCATTTTTTTTCTATCACAATGTCGCCAATAAGACGCCGACACTCAAATATTATTTTTCACGTTTGAATCCCTCGATTACATTGTTTGAGCACGTTAACGAGGAATAATAGCCCGAGTCAGAAACAGCAATCCGCAGTTACTAACAGTTGTCGAAAAGTAGGTCCAACATGGCATAACATGCCAGGTTATTGGAGTTCGGACCAGTGCAATAATATAAAACGTACCCATTTTTAATGTAATTTTTGGTAAAATTGCAAAAATGTACCCATTTTCAACGATTTTGTATTAAAATTTTAGAAACGTGCTCAGTTTTTGCAATTTTTGTGACCTACCCTTTCGACCACTGGTTACTAATCGCTATTGTTGATGGCTAGCAACCCTGATTCTATCAATTGGTAACGCAGTTGTCTCGTTCTTACTAATCCCTGAATCAGGAAACTACCGCGTCCTATTGTTAGTAATCGAAACATGCCTATTGATAACCGTTTCCCGAACGCAATAACAGATGATTACTAACAAAAATTGATAACACAATTTCCGATCCAATTTGAAGCCATGAATCATATTTCAACATTCAGTCTACACTAATCTCGAGATTCCACTTGGAATAGAACGAGTTCCTTAGCTCACCTATTCTTGAGTTAAAATTAGCTATTCGGAGTGGCACGATAGTGTAAACAAATGGATCACCTCTCCTATTGATGATGGGTGCTCCCTCGTGGAACAGCTGGAGGGGCGTCCTTGAGGTTACAGTCAGCTGGGGGAGGGCGATCAGACCGAACGTCTTCTTCATGTCCTGGAATATATTTTCAGATTATTGATTTCTGCCTACGGTACATCAGCACTTGTGATTTGTGCGTCGAAATAACAATTATTTTATCAAATAGTTTTTTATGTTTGGAATCGTCGTCTATCATCATCAAAACCAAAACTGCTATCGAAATTATATCTCGTCATTGAAACGCCGCTATTCCTTGATAACCGGGGCAAAACAAGGTTCTTCACATTATACGGGACATATATTTTTGACTACAATAATATTTTATCTCTGCTCTCACCATCTTCTCATCGTATTCCGCCTGGAATCTCTTGAAGACGTTGATCCAATTCTCCGCCTTCTTCTCCATGAAACCCGGCTGCTCGTTCTTTGAGCAGTTGCAGAAATACCTGACAATCATCAAAGATCAGCATCAACTCGAAAAACAAATTTCCAGAAACTTCTGGATCAAGGCGCAACACAACCAATTCAATATTCACCGCGCGCAACTTGGTTTCAACATTGCCAATTAGGACTTTGATGATCAAAACGAGCAATTCGATCAGAGTCGGTTCTGGAGAAAACAAATTTTAATATTCAAACTGACTTGAGCAGATTCTTCTTCTGCTTTGCCTGGTGCGAGACGTGAGTGGGGCCGAGCAGAATGACGAGCGCCTGTGAGAATTCTGCCTAACTCTCTCCATAACCCACTCTCTCTCTCTCTCTCTCTCTCTCTAACTTTAGGAGCAATCTTGTGAGGAATCATGGCCATAACGCAGGCACACGCATGTTTCAGACCCTAATTATACTCTCGAGGAGTCGCTCATCATCAATCCCTTATATTCAAAAATAATAATTTTGGATAGTCTCTTGCTCGGAATGGGAATAATGCTAGAAAGACCGTTAAGGCAGCAGTACCTTGTTGAGTGAAGTGTGCAGCAGCGTGAGTGCCTCGCCTATCGCACGTTCGTCAGGACCGCTGCATGTGCTGCACAGCTGCAAAGGAGATCAGAGATCATCTGGGAGATGAGGCTGACGTTCCAGGTCAGTTTTTTTTTCAATCTGCCTCGGAGACCGCATTGGAGGGGGGTATTTAAAAATTAACCGAAATTTTAAGAGGCTAATCTGCGTTTCAACCTTTCTTTAAAACCTAGAAGAACAGGCAAAATCAATCAGACCAAGAACGTTTTAAATAATATTAATATTAATAATACATTTGAGATACCTCCTCCGTTCCGACGGCAATGATGATCATGATCCACTTGTCGATGCCTGGTCCCTGCGAGGAGTAGTGCGTTGAGAGCCTCTTCAGTAGCTCTTTTGCCTGCAAAATGGTATTACTCTCTCGAATAGTCACGCTACCTCGCTCCTATTCGAACGATTTTCGAGGAAGAAAAATTCAGATTGGTGGATAGACTGCATAAAGTCCTAAACTTATATTTAATGTGCCTGGTATCCTGGCACGCTCGTGTTTCAGTTAATCTTAATCTCGAAGGTATTTCCGTGATATACTGACGACGGTGCTAATATTTCTGTTCAGCAGTCACGCCTATGTTTCAGATATAACTCTATATCCAGTGAATCAGATATCATCAATAGAAAGCAGTCATAAGCTCGGCAGATAAAAAAAGTAATTTCAAAAGCGCAGGCACAGACGTATTTCAGGCAATACCTAAACTCTCGAGGAATTGTCGGTGATCAATGTGGTGTTGGTTGATGTGGTTGGAAAAACAAATAATTTCAAAACAAACGAACCTGCTTGGGAAGATCCTTCGTCGTCGCTCCCTTGCTAGCCACGGAAAGCTGATGCTTCGAGAGGTCCGCGTCGCCCATTCCGTGAGAGACTCCCGCGATGGAGGGTGAGAACTCACGGAGGATGTCTAGAAGGAAGTTGTCGATTTATGATTTTCTTAAGTGCTGTCAGACTGACAATATTAGCCAATTACATTGCATGATTTATATGCAACATCTGGCATTTCTTCCATTTTTCATATATATTCACTTCATTTAGCCCCTCTTCTTCCCTTCCTCTTTCTAAGCAAGATATACGAAGAACAAATAAATTACTAATCACCCATGAGTCATATTCAACCAATCTTTCCAGCCTTTTCTCTTGAAGGTCATACTTCGGTTGTCGTTATCAGCATCTCAATCCTAAGCCATACACCTCGCTTTTAGGGTGAAGCTCCACTGATAAAAACCAAAAGAGATAACACCCGAAAGGGTGACAGGAGCTTCCATGCTTGGATATCGCATTTCAACGACGTCGATTATCGTCTGTACTATAGACAAGGGGACATCGAAAACACTGGCTTAGATAAAGCTTCACCTATACTTTGAAAGGTCATTCAGGATTAACTCCCTTTCGTCCCAATCACAGTACTAAAGAGAGGTCCCACTCTATTAGATTATTCAGTATTCAGCATTTACAGTATTTCCCATTCATACCAGTCACAGTACTAAAAAGAGTCCATTCGTTTTCATCTTCATTTAGAACGGCAGCAAATTAATTGTAGTTCGGGTAAATACCATAACATGGTAGATACCGTAATCTCTAAAATATCTCTCCCGACTTACTGGGAATGGTGACGAGTCCATCCATGTTCGCATCTCCGCCGGAAGCGAAAGAAGCCCCCCGAAACTCGACGTCCATATTCTTGTCGAACAGCCCGACTCCCGACTGGAAAGAAACTGGTTATGACGAATTCTGCATGAAACCGAGAAGGAGCGAGTACTGGTTTGACTCTTTTCATGACATGCTCGCTTGTTAGCCATAGCGAGGATGTATGAAGAAAGTTGTTACTAAAGAGCACTGATAGTGTAACCCAGAAGTACTGAGAGTAAAGTAATCGTCTGGCCCTCTTCATTCCTCACGCTCTGTCGGTCTCTCGGACCGAGGAGGGCACAAGTTCGGACGAGAACGATGACGTCATGATATATCAAAGCCGGCTTGACGTCATAGTTCACATCCGACTTAGTGCCCCGACGAGAGAGGAGAGCGAGACAATTGCTTTGAATGGAAGCGGGAATTGTGAGCATGCGCCGTGAACGAGCACAACGTGAATTTGAAACTGGGTTACCCATCGTAAGCGGTGGCTGAGAGGGGATACTGAAACGGAGAACAAGCATATAATCATTTCAATCATGTGTAGGGTTCTCTTATTGGAAAATTTTGATGGAATTTTCGAGTACGTTTCAGGTGCGCTACATACATAAACGCTGATCAGCTAAATAACGTCTCTGAAACATATCTGAAAAATCGGGAGAAAAAAATTCCAAGAAGAGAACTCTATTCATTTCAATCATTTGTCAGTTGTGCGAAACATCATCGATTTTAGTGCAGGAAAATGTGATATGGAAGTAAGAAATGGGGGATTAAAGACTCACAGCTACGCCGTCTCCCATGGACGCGATGAAGGAGATGTCCTCCGGGGAGAGATCACCCACCATCGTCCCCGTCATCAGATCACTCTTCACTCGCGGACAGCTGAACGTCTTCCTGAAGATAGAAAGGTTTTAGAAAGTGAAACAACAGTAAACACGTTGTTCCTTTAAACCGTAAGCAAACATCACTTGAAAGTAGTGAGCAAAACATCGCGACCATGAAAGATTCAAGTGTACTGTTGAAGAACATCGGCATTCCAGTATACAAGTCAGTAAAATGCAAGGAAAATTCATTAAAACAACTCACTTATTGCCGAACGTGTTGTTGATGTGGGAAGGGATGATGGCATCGGGCACTTTTGTGACGATTTCTCGCTCAACGTCGTTTCTGAAGAGGAGAAACACGTCAAATATGACATTTGAGGAGTCACAAACAGTTGATAGCCCTTTAACTTGAATAACTATGTTGTTAACCACAAAAAGTTGTAACTAGAGTCCAAACCATCCAATAACGAGGGTAATAATCAGCAAAAAAGCGAACTGTTCATCGGAGATGTCGCTGTTGTTGTCGGCCGCCTCGTCAGAATGCGCTTGGATGTTATTCTCCACCTCGTCCGACGAGTTCGCGCCCTCTGCGTGCTCTTGTGAGACATCTCCGTCGCTTTCGGAGAACTCATCTACGAAGAAATTGGGTGTATTCGGCAGAAATGTGCTTAAAATTTTATCCTATTCGACAGAATATGCTGCTTTTCATGTTGCTTTTAGTGGAGCTATCAATAAACTTTAAGAAAATATATTTATAAGTAATGTAAGCACAGATAAAACTCACTTTCAAGTGTGGTGAAATTGGAAGAATCGCTAAAACTAGCAGTGATACTGCTCGGAGTCGTCACTCGCGTGAGGTTTTCAGTCGAGCCATAGGCCAGTATTGTTAAAGTTACTAGAAAACTGGTTAGCCGCATATCCGCATGCCAAAAAGCGCACCGATTGGTGAGCGTAATCGATAGGTATCACGAGCGATCACACTGGTCACAAAAAGAACGGCCCACCCACAATTTAAATTGCGCGCCTTGCTTTGACTGCTGATCAGCGCGACCATATGTATTAAAATTTCGCTGCTTGGATTTCTGCTCTCTCCTTTTCCTAAAAGAATTTTTCTTTTTTTCGCATTTCTTCGACTTTGTGTCGCGTCTTTGCTAATATTTTGATTATTATTTGCTTCGATTTAGCCAAACCTACGATATTCTTTCGAATTTCACTTCGTTTCTCCTAATTTTACGCTCAAATGTTCATTTATGAAATTTTTTTTAGTTTCTTACAAATTCTTAATTTTATTTTGCGCTTGTAGGGTTAATTATGAGCGGACAAGACGACGCCCATCTTGCTGAGCTTAAGAAGAAGAGAACTTTCCGCAAGTTCTCTTACCGTGGAGTTGATCTCGACCAGCTCCTCGACATGGACAGGTTCGTTTTGCTGTAATATCTGGGGTTTTTACGCGTCTTATTATTTGTTTAGGCTAGCTTACATACCTAATCGAGTAGACATAATAATAATTTAACGTTAACATTGCAGACAGAAGCTCGCCGAGCTCTTCAAGGCTCGTCCCCGCAGACGTCTGTCCCGCGGACTCAAGCGCAAGCACCTCGCTCTTCTTGCCCGTCTTCAGAAGGCCAAGAAGGCTAGTTTTGTTCTAAATATTTTCACTGTTTAGAGAGACTTAAAAATTAATAGATTTAAAAATCGTTCCCTCTTGAAAACTAAATTCGTTGGTTGCAGGCGTGCGCTGTCCTTGAGAAGCCCGCCACCATCAAGACCCATCTCCGTGACATGGTCATCCTCCCCGAGATGGTCGGATCCGTCGTCGGAATCTACAACGGAAAGGTCTTCAACCAGGTGTGCTAACGCTTATTTACATCAACAAAATATGCCTTGTTGAGGTGAAATGCTCTTCCCCTTTTGAACTTATGAAACCTATATTTAACGGAGCTCACCTAAACTTCCTTTTAATGTCCTTGCCTTACGTAAACCGAACGTTAACACTCAAATGCAAAGTCTAAATATTTATTATCCATACGATATTGTGGAAACCTCGCACCTCTAATTAGTTGTTTTATTATAGACTGAGATCAAGCCCGAGATGATCGGACACTACCTCGGAGAGTTCGCCATCTCATACAAGCCTGTCAAGCACGGTCGCCCCGGTATCGGAGCTACCCACTCTTCGCGTTTCATCCCCCTCAAGTAAACGCTTCGAATGGGAGATTGTTTTGTTTGATAAACACTGTTATCATCAACAACTTCCTTGCATACACTCACATATATACAACAGCACTTTCCAACGTCGATCTAATAGCTAATCGTAAGGTAGTTCAAGCCAGTAGTTTGGGGCAAATGAAGATGAACACGTCTATATTTTGGGAATGGTGATTAGGGGGAGGCTAGCGACGGCAATTCGTGTTCTCGGTTGATCGATACGCGGAAATGGAATTCCCAACGTACTAGTCCCGGAGTAACGACGTAGCGCTTACAATTAGAAAAAAAAGTCCGAGTGCTGTAAGATTTCAATCTACAGCATGTCCTCTAAACATTGAAATTTTACAATTTTTGAGTGATTATCAGGTGAGGTTGCCCTTTCGTGCAGTTTGGGGGAATGATCGTTATTATGACCCTTACGCATATTCAGGCAACATCTTACTGTACTATTTTTAAGCGCGCGCGCCTTTTCCTTGATGCCTATTTTCCTTGGGCTTTTTCACCGGGACCCGTGACACCGATTATGGTACCAATTGTTGGTCCTGATAAATGATAGGTAAACGCATTGATACCACCATGACACTATGAATCCTACACCTCAGCCTTTTTTAGTAAAGTACTAACTATTGGTATTGGTATTGGTAAAGCTACCCAACACCCTTGAAAATATTTTTGATTTGCGCTAGTGACTGATCACGTCCACTCTAATGTTTTTGAATACTCGCTCTTTTTGTCGTGATCAGGCACGCGCGGAAATTCAAAAACTTGTTGGGTGTTGGGTAACTTTAATATATGCTGTGCCTCGAAGAGCTAGGATGGAGCGTGCACGCCCACTTTTTTCGACAATTGCTTTATACCAAGCAAGGCCAAATCTCACAGTAACTAACATGATGTACAAATCGAATTTATCTGCATTACGGAAATAGCGAAGTGTCTACATCAATAACGAATCTATCTCGTTCCACGAGCCTTAGCGGCTGCGACCATCTCGTTCTGCAGAGTCTCCATCAGCTCGTTACGCTGGTGAGTAATGCCGGTGGTGTCGAAGCTGGAAAATGCTACTCATAATCAGGATAATTACACACTGTGCAAAGAAATACATTAGTATATTTAGGAGATAGCCATGATCACTAGGAAGCTAGACCAGTTGGAGTTTTAAAAAAAGTAGCGTACACAAGGGTGGGCTTCGTCCAGTAGTTGTTCTTGATGCGCTCCCAGTCCCAGGGGGCGGTGTCCTTGCCTGCAAATATTATTTAAAATAGCAGTTAATACGTGGTACTTTTAAAATGTACAATAAAAATTAATATGAACTTCTGTCGAGCCAGATCTCCATCTTCTCGAAGGAGTAGTAGATAGTGTAGCAGAAGACGATGAACCAAGCGCCGGTGAGGATGAAAAGCGGGTAGATTTCGTAGGCGTGGCCCAGACGACGGACGAGGAATCTGCAAAACGTAGTCGTTAAAGTTGTGGTTGATTGAGGTAGATTTGGAAATGATACAAAACAAAAATAAAACAGGTTCGAGTTAGTTTAATCAAATTTGAGTGAACTATGAATACTAGAGCGCCTTCCTTGTCGAAAGTAGAGCATAAAATTGACCATGACCGGAATCCCGAGTGTCATCCCTACTAATAATTATGCCTACATTTGGAACTAATGGATTGGTAACGTGCTCTTCATCGTGCTTTGTTGCTTTTGCTGACTAAAAAAAATCTAGTAAAACGTGGGCGAGGATTGGAAATGAGTTATGAAATCCAGAGGCTGCACAACATTTTGTTAGCAAAACCGGGAGAAAAATCGATCTTAAATTAATTCAAAACAGAGTTGGAAGGAATCAAACACAAAGTTGGTCTTGTTATAACTAATAAATGTTTAAAATTTTACATACACTTTTTTACTGGAGGGACAAGGTTTCAACGCAGAAGCAAAAGCCAAGGCACATGGCTCTCCAGACTCCAACAATCTTCATCTAGCGCTACCTATGATCGCACATTTTTATCGACACAGCGCGGCAAGTGTAGAAAACGCGCTTTTAAATATCAATTCCAATATATAACACTTGGGCAACATTTGGATGTCGCTACACGTAGAGAGAACATATTCACATCCCGTTAGACAGTGGAAAAAGGTCGTAAAACTGCGTTGCGAATCAGTCGGAAATATATGAAACGTGATGAAAATACTGTAGATTGACCAGTTTTTATTCTGAAGTTTAAAATTACGTAAGTAATAACCTTTTCTGTGTCATGAGTCGGGTGGGTCAATATACAGTTTCCTCCGTTTCTTTCGTGTAAATAATGTTCATGCTATCCAGAACATATTATACAAATATTTTTGATATTTTTTAAAGCCAAAATTGAAGTCATAAAAAATATAATATGTAAATATAAATGTCTTGCCCCGCTGAACCCGTGGCGCAACGCACATCTCGAAAGCGTTAGCGTCCCCTCGCCCATCGCACTCTCTAACGGGCCGTGATATTCAAATGCCCGCGTGGTAATGCACACGCAAACACGCGTCCCTCATGAATACTTGGGCAGGTTCTAGAACGGGGAAAAGGTACTGTTACTAAGTCACTAGCAAAAGCAACTGAAAAGCCGAATAGTGGCGAGTCGTGTAAGCCCAAACCAAAAATAATGTTTCAATTTACCCACTTCAGCAAGGACCTTAGCAGCTTTGCAGCCTTATGGACAGTGGGAGGAATCTGGTCTCCGCCAAGTGCCAAAAATTTAAAAAATGATTTCTCTTTGGGCCGTGTTCGCAGAGCCATCTCCAAGTTCATATACACGTTTCACGGAAAAAAATCATTTTAGACATTAAATTAACAGGGCATTCGTGAAAAATGAGAACATTATAAATGAAAATATTAGAATCGCTGCTAAGTATTCACTGATGGGAAAAGCCCTCGAGAATAAATTACACGTCCACACCTCATGGGAGTATCTCCGAGCTTCTGGGGGTTGGAGTATCTCTTGTCGCGAGACCAGTCTCTGTCATACTTGAAGTGGCCGGCAGTCTCGGCGACAGTGACCTGTGAACGTGACTTCTTGTACTTTCTCCAAAAGTGTCAACAAGACTGCGGCGTTTGTTTTCGCATGGCTCTATTGATTGGATATATCGAGGATCACGTTCTCACATCCGAATAAGAGGTTTGCATTTGCCGTGAGGCGAATCGAAAACCGCGAAAACTAGGTAACCAACCTGCTTGGCAGCAGGGGGAGGGACGGCGGAGGAGTGTGCGGCGCGCAGCACAATGATGCGCTGAATGGCGCTACGGGACACCGCCCGAGGTGCGATCAAGCTGAGCGACATCCTGAAATGAGCCAATTTTGTTTGCATACCCTAACAAAGCCATGAAATTGGAGAGGTTGCGTTGAACAGAGGAAATCATTTTAAAGAGGCTTAGAGGGGGTAAATATGATCACGCAATAGTATAAAATGATGTGCTAGGCGTAACAGAGCTAATTGGAAAGTCAAAATCACAAAAATGAGTAATACAAATCGATAAAACTGATGGATTATAGCACCGATATCGATAGACGCGAGAGCAAAGGCATTTCGACGCAACTTTGACGCAACCACGGCGTATCACGGCACCGCATCATTCTGCCCCGAAGGTTGAAGAAAGTAATTACAGTAGACGCCAAAAAATTCCGCGCGGGTACACGGTTCAGGCACCTTGACAATCAGGCAAAGCGGGAACGATTGAATGTGGCTGTTGCCCATAAACTACGGTAGGTTTGGGCAATCTGCGCAACCTAAATACCGGTTCTGGTCGGCCAAGCTGCGGTTCCGGACGACCGAGCTACGGTTCTGGCTGTGTGTGCTGCTAACCACAGTAAATGATAAAAATCACTCCTCTATGACACCCTCATAGTGTGGCGCGACTTTTCCTTCTTCCGTGATACGCCGTGGCAACCACACATTCGCCGCGCACATTATCGTATTGACCAGTTCAACTGGGTCAGACTGAAGACCTTGTGATCTACCATTATTAGTTTTTAAAATCAATAATTATATCATTCAGACATATTTTACATTTATTGTTGTTATATATTCAGGCTCGGGATCGTGCCTCCAGCTTTCGGAATGACGCGCGCCAGGGCCCCTTCTGTAAGAACAAAATCGGGTGAGCATTTTAAAATTTAACTTGTATGAGTGTATTTACGTCTTTTTCCTTTACCTCACATTATTCCCCTATTCTGAATCCACAGTATGCTACAAATTCATGCAGAGAACATGAAGTTACCGCTTATCTTTTGCGTTCGATAGTCTCTGAATACCGTAACCGGAACTGTTGTATTGCTCTCTAAACAATTCCCCTCGAACCGAGTGGTTTACTATATTTGGCTAGCTGCTCTCGATCGATTGGTGCCACCTGAATTCCACTGTCACCGAGGGTCTTTGCTTCTTCCCTGTTGCTAGGTGGGGGACTTTCTTTAGAAGCCGAGGAGATGAGTGGATAGAACCCAGTTTCTGCACCCACTTCTTCTCTAGTCTCCCTTCTGATCTCTGCAATCCAGCTTCGAGGGCTTATTGTCACAATCACACCCTTTACTTGGCATCATTGCTTGGTACAATTGGTGTTCAATGCAACGCTATTCGTGCCTCTCTCAGGTGGAGGCTCCCAAGTTGGAATCAGCCCTGTTTTATCCGTGGGTGCCTCCCTCTACGCTAAAGTCAATTACAAGTTGGATCCAGAAATGAATGCAACTCGTGCTGCCTTGGATCCAACTTGTACGGTCACTTTAGCGTAGGGGGAGGCTCCCAAGGATAAAACAGCGCTGATTCCAACTTAGGCGCTTCCACTTGAGCTGGTGATCTACCGAGAGTGATCTTTGATCTCCCTAGCAAACATGCCGCTTCTTCACATTCTGCTTCATTAACGTTCGCCTTTTTAGTGATTCTTTTGTGAAACAGATTCTCATTTCTCCTAATCCTTACGTACCTACTGCTGCGATCCTCTTTTGTTCTTAAAAATATTTGAAACAATTTTATATGAGGCCAACCTTTCTATCTATTAATTCTCGAGCTTTTTAATATTATTATATAGCTTTTTTAAATTATTATATATTAATTTGCGCTTCATCACATGCACTTCCATCGAGGAGACTTCCATCATCTACATTGTATAGAGCACCACCATACCTATCCCTGTTCATTCCCGTAGACGGCGTCATCGTCGAAGGGTAATGCCTATTACTCATCCAGAATAATTCACTCCGATAGACAACGTTCGCTCCCATTCTCGATCGGTCATCGATAGATGTTTGAACAATATCGTGGTTGAACTTGCTCTCGTGCTCTATGTGGAGCGTAATGTAGAGTGTGATTCGGTTTCATAACTTAGAACACGCGTTCGCACCTGTTTCACTGCTCCTTCAGAACTGGAAGTTTATCATATCTTTACAAATTACCGTATCCGTCCATGCTACGGTATCCCGCCAAGTTAGGGAATAGCTTCACAGAGTATAGGTTTAAAAAATTTTTTTTCTATCTTTCCGTGCAGATAGGAGAAAAAAAACGTAGCATGAAGATAAAGGCGAGGCCAATACTTTTCCGGAGTTCATTTCAAAGCCCAACGGATTCCTACGTATATTTGCTTTTTTGGGGGTTACTGTAGATGCTAAAATGTGCTCCACCTGACCCCCTCACATTCACATACTTCTAGGTAATTTTATCATGTCTATGGGCCGCAAAATCTTCGGGTAGTGTCAGGATGGCGGGGTTACGGTATCCTGCCAGATTACAGTAACCCACCACACACTGTAGATGACTCACTGTGGTTTCTTTGGTCGATGCGCGAAATTCTGGGCATAGTTTATGCGCAATCTGTGCTAGACGTTCTCCTTCTGTTTGCCCAGCGTGTATAACGAGGGGGGAAGCTGTCGTCTGACTCTCTCCATATCGCATGCTCTCTCGCACTGTCTGACCGGCGAGAGAGCATGGAATTTCTAGAGAGTCAGACGAATACTGGAGGAGGAGGAAGAAGGCGCACGCTGGCAAGTTTCCACGCCTCGCATCACTATTCGACATCAGTTGTGTGTGTTTCCTAGCTTTATCGCCCTTGCTCTCTCGATTTCATACACTATCTCGCCTTTCTCAAGATTTGGGATAAATTCGCCAGTGGCTCTCTTAGTTCTGCACGCTCCCTCACTCACCTGATCGGCGAACGAGCACTGAGTATGAAGAAAGTCAAGAAAAAAGTCAAAGTCATTTCCTAGGCGCAGTTTAGCCTGACTGACTAGAGATCGTGCAGATTCGAGGAAGTTGTGTATTCCTACTAGAGTCAGGATAGGCAAAGTTTACATAGCGAGAGAGCTAGCGGTTGTCTTTGCTGACAATGCATTTCCGACTCAATTCTCGCGCGCGAGGTGTAACGGAACTCTTTCTCACTTTAGTCCCCTTCCCAGTAGAGTTCGTGAAATGATACCACGACCTCTTCAGTCTCGAACTCTACTTCCGAGAGCAGTGATAGCACTCTCGATTCCACGCACTATCTCATCAGTTCGAAAGACGAGAAAGCGTTCAACACGAGAAAAGTCAGACGAGTGCTCTCTTCCGATGCTCGTGGTTGTCGTTGCTTACAATGGAATTACGCCGCGTTTCGCGCGCGCGCGAGGTTTCCCTGAACTTGCTCTCCCTGTCCTCCATCTTCCGAGAACATTGGTCTAGCTCTCGCTCTATTCTCGTCAAGTCAGACGATGCAGACGATAACCCTCTCCCTATGCCCTTTTGTACGTCCATCTGCAGCCTGAATTGGCCATGTCCTTGCGTCGCATGCACTTGTATTCTTAGGACATTCTCTCGTCTCCCTGCTATCAGGGTGGAGAGGAGAGTGAGTGGGGGGAGAGGGGAGAAGTGAGTGAGAGAGAGAGGGAGTCTCTAGGGGAGCCTTGCACCCAGTATTCACGCGCATGGAGAGAACTTCTCATGTCTCCACTTCCTCGCCCCCTTGGCAACGTCGAATTCGATATAGGAGCACTAGGAGTGTTTGTGTTTCCCGCTCTTCTCTAATGGCGTCCGCTCTTTCCCGATTGATGTTCTTCCCATAGCCGTTGCAAAAAAGCTTACTATTGCTTTTACCCTGTCGGCCTCTAACATAACATGTACTTTAGGTTTCTTTCTGCTCGATGATTTCCATTTATCTGGTTTCCTGACTAACTCCACTCCTGTTGTCTGACCTCGAAGCGCATGAGGACATTATCCCCCCCCCCCCCCAGATACACACATGCTCCCTCAGCTAATCCGTTGACTGCTCTTACTCATGCACGTCACTTCACGATCTAGACTCACCAATAGTTCAATTTACTCATTCCAAAATATCTCCTCATGTTCTGTCCTGATCTCGAAGCAAACGAGGGCTATACATTATCGCACTCTTCCGAATCTCTCCCGAACACAGATGTTCCTCTGCTAATCCATTGACTGCTCTTACTCATACACGTCACTTCCCGCTCGTGTGACTCCCCGCTAGAAAAGGGCTCTACGTCGGATGAGAACTATGACGTCATGATACATCAAAGGCGGCTTTACGTCATAGTTCTCATCCGGCCTAGTGCCCTAGAAAAGTGCGCCGAAGCAATGGTCAGACGCTCTCTGTTCCGCTGTCTCCGTCAGGCAAAGGAGTGTGTGAGCTCGAGAGAGTGCACTAACTTACCAGTAGTTTATGCAGATTTCACGGAATTGTGCAATACTCTAGTGCAAGCGACCCTGGTCTCTGACTTGTTCCTGTATCGATATTTTCGAATTATATTTTATCTTTGACATTTCCCCCCTTCCTTTCCCATAGTTTCCTCCCGTCATGCTGGCTGACTCAGAGCATCCGCAATGCGTTTCTGCGAACACACCCGAGTGCTATTCGATCAGACAAAATAATATACCTTTTTGGCGCTGATTTCTTGCACGATTTCTCGCTTTTCAAAGCATTCTTGTCATTTTACACGCTATCTCCTCGGCCAGACCCGAAAGAGCATCCCGAATCCGGGGCATCAATGCTTACGAAGCCGTCCCTACTAAAGATAGTAGAGCATCAAGAGAGTCTTCACTGCATTCTCGCTTTATTCTACGCGCTTTTTCTAGCGGCACTAGGTCGGATGAGAACTATTTCGTCGTAATGCCGCCTTTCATATATCAAAGATCTGATCAGGCCTAGTGCCTTTCCTAGCACTCACTTAGTTCTACGCGCTATCTCGGCTGCTATAGGTGGGCATCATTGAAACCAACTTCAAGAAAGACTCCACCGGTTTGGAATTCTTACCATTCCGGGAAGTACATTTTTCTCGCACCCCATACCTGGTTTTTGACCCTCGGCCCCACCGGTATTCAGTTTTCAGCTTCAACCCCTGCCCACCTATGGCTAAACCAGCGAAAAAGCGTGCAGAAGGGAATCATTTTATACGAATCCATCCTTACTAGAGAGTGTGTGATGTGAAGAGAGTCGGAGCGAGAGAACGCTCCCGTGAATCACTTTCGTACTGTTGCCGCTATGCACGCCTTGTGAAACTTCGTACTTGCGGGTTGCGGCGCGGAAAAACATCGCAAAGCCCCCGGGGGATTTGGCACTGTTTGTGCGTATGTGCATCCAAAGATAGTTCGATCTCTACGCTCTTTTTTGTTCTTTGTCTGCCAATTTCAATTTAAATGTTGTTTTTCTCATCTCTCTCTCTCTCTCTCTCCTTTCTCCCCTCTGTCTCGAGCCATTCTCCATTCATTTTCGCCTCTTCGTCCGAGCGCACTCGGTTGCTTGCCCATTTCCCCCTCGCTTTCTCTACCAGATACATCTCAGGGTACGGTGGTTACCGTAATTTTGATCCTTACTAAAGTCGTTGCAGGGTTACGGTAGCCCATGAGATCGATCGATCGGGTAATCGATTGGTAGATCAAAGATGATTCCATTCTGGCGGCAGCTCAAGTTCCTGCTGTGGAAGGGAGTCGTAGTCAAGAGAAGACAGAAGGTAAGAAGGCTACCTTTGATCTTTCCATGATAACGACAACCAATGTTTTCACCCTTGAACCAGTTTTGAGTGTAGTTTGGCAGCGAAAGGCTACAATTTGCGCGAGTCGCCTGAAACTGGCAAATTAGGTAGTCGGACGAGGTGTTTTCAAGCTGAAACTGGCGCCTGAAACTGCTAGGTAGAAACACCCCCTTATTTGGCGCGAAAGTAGCTGGGATTACTGTAGCTCCGTGCGCGATCTTTGGTTATTGATTGTGGTGATGTTTGCTCGAGCGTTTCTCATCGTCATTCTCACGCCCACTCATTTTGACCGGTCTTTCGCAGGTAAATTGATCAGAATGACTCGACGAGTCAGCTCGCGAGTGCTTTTGCATAGATTACTGCGAGTCATTTGAAATCACTCCTCGATCCCTTTCACTGTGAGGGTGGTGGGTAGAGACCGCAATATAATTGACCAAACAGATATTGAAATCATTATTCGATTGCCTCAATCGAATAACCTTTGTTATTCGAATAATCTCGTCCCCTCTCATTTTCATTATTTGAATAGTCACTTCTCGGTATTCGATTATTCACACTCGTTCGAAAGTCACCGCGCGGTCTCCCCTCCTTTGTTTACTCGATTTTGTTCTCGCAATCGAATAATTATTCGAATAATCATTCGAATAATATCGTTAATCGAATAACATGTTATTCGAATGGCCGGTTAATCGAATAATTGAAATTTCGAATAACACGTCATTCCTCGTCATTCGCATAATGAATATATTCGATAGGCGGTCTCTAGTGGTGGGTGGGAGTGCGACAGCGCGAAGAGAGACGAGGGTAGATGGCAATGGGTGGGATGAGGACTATGACGTGATGCCTCTTGATATATCAAATGCGGCATGACGCCATTGCTCTCATCCGAGCTAGTGCCGGCGAGAGTGCGGAGAGAGACGAGGGTGAGTGGACTGAACTCCCTCGGAGATCAAAATGCAAATATTACTCGTAGTTGGCAATTGCTTTTGCATAGATCGCGAACGCCTAGTCACGCGGACTAACATCATTAATTGATAGCCGACCACAGTAACCCCAATCGATAAATGGTGTACCGCCATCATTGATCAAAAACTGTCCTACCGTAATATCTGATCCTCAAATGACATACCGTAATCCTTCAGACATGGCTGGCGATCGAAATCCTCGTGCCGATTCTTCTCTTCGCGATTCTAGCACTGATCCGGACGAGGGACTTCAACGAGTACCATCCAACTTGTGAGTGATATCGAGTACTGACGTTATTTCGAGCGCTCTACCGCCCGCTGACGATCAGTAGAAAAATACTGAGCGCTCTCCCATTCATTTCCCAACATTCGCAAACGGCGAGCGCTCGAATTAACATAACTACTATCGAGTATATTAAAGTACTAAATCCGGCCTTCTTCTAATTACCTTAACCGAGGCGCGCCGTTGTTAAGATATAATTGAAACCACAAATTGTCGGAGTAAATGTTTTTTGTAAGGAACAGAGATGGGTCTCAGATTACGGATATAGGGTTATTCCGCATTATAAAATATCACTGAAACAAGATTTGACCAAATTAGTTTTTTCCCGGTTAATGATTATTTTCCCCTTAACCAATTCCGTTGTACTGGAGAAGCCAATCGCAGTGCTCTGATAAGATTTTTCTAAAACGTTAATCTGTCCGGAATGAATGGATTGACATTCTTCAGCCTGTTCCAATGCGCTTTCGAAGCACTAGCATGATTAGGGTTAGAATATTTATGTGTAAATTAAATCTATATTTTACCATAGACCGATCGATCTATGCCCTACAGTAATCCTCCCTGCAGGCCACTACGCCTCAAAACCCTTCGCGAGTGCGGGTCTGGCGCCCTTCCTCAACGGATGGCTGTGCTTCCTCACCAACAGGTGGGAATTATCGATTGGAGAGAGCTCATGATATGGCGTCACTTTTAATTAATTAATTAATTAATTAATTAATTAAATGTTAAACTATGTATTTTCCCCATTCCAGATGCTCCGTCTCTCCAGTCACAGGCGACGAGCAGCGAAAACTGGGAGAAGGAGTGGAGAACTCGCTGTGAGTGAGGGGTTACTGTGGGATTACTGTAGACTTACAGCAGGGGATACTCAGGTAAATTGAGGAATTTTGTATCGAAACCGATCCTACTTACTATTGTTCACAGAATTAGTCATCTCCCTTGTGTGCTTGATGAAGCCGTGTTCTTCCTAGTTACGAATATCGAAATACAGTTTCTTTCCAGACTCATTGATGGCCTTCGCGCATTCTCGGAACAACTGGAGATCATTGGAGAGGATCCGGAAGGTGAGAAATCGAGTGACACTCTAGCAAATATTATTCTTCGGAAACATGGATGAAATGTTGTATAGGTATATTTTATCCAGTAGAAATGTTCCTGGTGAACACCTGTTTTATTAGATCGTGAAAAGATGGGCGGTAGGTCTTTGTGCAATCGTCACGCGGTTTCTAGTCTAGTATGTAATAAAATGATTCTGATGCTTCATCAGGCTTCACCAAATCGATGCAATTTCTCGCCGAGACGATCCATCTACTTGCCAATCAAAATATCACCAAGTTCAACGCATCGTCACCAATTCTGTTCAAAGATGTGAGCACGGTAGCTAGGGGAAGAATTACGGTAGCTGGGGGGAGGGGACGGGCATGGTTGCTAGGAGAAGGAAGGGGTACGGTAGATTGAGTTGCATCATCACTACTCAATTGCAGTTCTTCAATTCCTCTGTGAACGTGAGTTCTGAATTGAAATCACTGGGACTCAACGGGAAAATGGCCGAAGCCGTAGCAAATTCTCAAGTGACTGAGAGTTTCTTCGTCAATGCACTCAATGAAGTGAGTATACGGTATCTTGCTGGATTATGGTAGTCCATCGATCGATATCATTTGCTTCCAGACTTCTCGATATGTGAACGCGGACACTTCCATCTTTGGAATGTTCGGGATTCTGATGGACACCGTGGAATTGTTCTGCAAACCGGAGAAGTGAGACGATTATCGATTTTCTGTTGACACTTTTCACAGTAACCCCCATAATACAGAAACCTCTGTTTTTCCCAGGTTCGACTCCTCCTTCATCCTTCCTGCTTCCACTGCCCTCCCGTTGACTCCAGAAGACCGGAAGTCGCTGTGTAGTGTGTACGTCACTGATCTGGGAAGTAGCAAACTGGCGAGTGGAGTCGTGGGAGCGGGAGTGCTCAACAAGGTACGGTAGGGATACTGTAGGTTACGGTAGGGGAATGGTAGGAGCGCGATAGGAGAGATCGGTTGGGAGATTTAGTATGCAGCTAGAAGTTGGCATTGGCCTTGAGGAATCTCGATTTCTTTTGCTAGCATTTGAAACCCGGTGATTCAAAAGGGATGTAAACGAACCATTGTAGGTCTTCCCTGAAATTGGATCCGAAATCTGGACACGCGTCGATTTTGTGAAGAAGTTCGGAAGTAAGCGTTTACTTAATTTATTTTTTTTGATTATTTAAAAATGGAATATGTTTATTTTTAGACAAAAAGATGAGAATAAAAAAAATAAAAGCTTCCTATTTTCAGATGGTCCTTTGGGTAATTTCGTGAAGGATCTTTTCTCGTTCAAAGATTCTGCAACGATGCTTTCCGCACTTACTTGCGGCCAGGCAATGAGTGGGTTTTGATGTCCCAATAAATATATCCCATTGTTTTATTGGGCACTTTTGATTATCTATGTCAAATTATTATTTTGCTCGAAAGGAGAAGACAATATTGATTAGCATGTACAGCAAAGAAAACTAGATCTATTGGTTGAAATATTTTCACTGTATAAATGCAATTTATTCAGTTTTCGATACGCAGAAGTTCAAAGAGAAAATCCAAGAGAGCGGCGTCTCCAGTAAAACATTTAAAAATAATTTAAAAAATTATTTTTGAAAAAAATGAAATCGATAATTGCCTCGATTCAGACCCGAATTCAATGGAGGCATCGATGAAGGGAAACAAGGAGACCGTGAAGACTGTATTCGACAACCTCAAAGACTACATCCTTGAGTGAGTTTAGAAAGGAACTCATTGCGTGAACCATTGCTCTTTAAAATAAGTATATGCTCTCTTAATTTTGATGAAACATAGTTTTGGAGGATAAATTCTAACATTATCGTAGTTTTTAATGGCTTTTAAGTAGATACCGGTTGTGGGTAAAATGGCGTTGTTTTCAGTTTCGTAATGAACGTTACTCCGGGAAAATCGGGCGGGAGCAATGACACGGACTGCTACGGAATACCATTGAGAGGTGAGAGATCACAGACCAAAGATTATTGTCCGCTATTTTGCGGGAAGCACCATTTCCATTCTCAATTTCCCTTTACGTCTTCTTTTTGTTAAACTTAAGTATCCTGGTGATTGTGTGAACGGATTCTAAGGAATGGGAAATTGCTAGTTTCAATGATGACTGATTGGTTAATTAGTTAAAAAATATTCGAATGGTCTTGATTTCAATAGGCGATTCATGGATGCACATTATTAATTTGAGCAGAAAATCTGGCGGGATGTGATCTCTTCATTTTCCTCAAAATCATTTCAATTCCAGAATCGAACTGCTCCATCGCGAACAAAGTGATTCTCCAGCAAGTGCTACCGATGCTGCAGGGACGAATTCTGGTCGCACCTGCCGGACCACTCGTCGATAGACTGATCGACAAGGTATACGGTAGCAGGCAATAATGGGGATACTGGAGGACAGAAGAACATATTTGAGCAGTAGCACAATTGTTTTCGTAACGTATAATTGAAAATAATATCGTTTATCGATCGACCTCGTTACCGTATCCCTCCCATTCCAGTTGAACGACCCTCTCCGATACGCCGATTTCTTCTTCACTCTCTTCCCACAGTACGCTGAGATTGCGACTGCAGTTCAGGATGCGATCAACCTGAGTGACCTACCCAGGGCGGCTACGGTAAGGAGAGCGGTGTGGGGATACGGTAGAGGGTTACGGTAATATTACTGTATTGCAGAACACTTTGATTCACTTGCGCCGAAGCGGAATAATCTCGGATCAGACACTCTACAGGTGCGAAAATAAGCTACAGTACCTCCAGTATTCATAGGCAGACCTACAGTATCCTACAGTATCATTTCAGGGTGGAGGAAGCAGTGAATACGGCATTCGCTCCGTCTTCCGATCCGAAGAGTCTCGGAGCGATGATGAGGGATGGAGCGCAGTATATGACGGATGGCCTAAGGGTGAGATGGAGTGATATTTGATCTTTGGGAATCGTCAGATTCAGATATTTGAGTGCCTGTTTTTGACGTTAGCGTAGGAAAATTGAGTTTTGTCTTGGAACGAATCTCACAGGAATTATTGTGCGAAATCAAGAACACGGTGACATGACTAGTTGTTGAAACATGATTCGTATTAGGGTCAAAGTGTTGAAAACCATTTTACTAAAAAGAATTCCAGTGCATGCTGATCGATCGGATCGTCCCTGTGATGAACGAGACAGCGATGGAGGACACGGCCATGTGTCTACAGAGGAGACAACAGTACTTCTCGGGTACGGTAGGAAAGAGTACTGTAGCGGAATTGATTGTAAAATGATAGTATAAGAATAGTTAGACTAATACAATATCATATGCCTACCCTATCGTGATGTTGAGTGTTGTACTGTTTGAAATTTAAGTATGGAACACTGAAACCCCTTGTTGATCTAGAGATATTGTGAATATTGATCTCCTCTCAGGTGTTATCATCGCCAACATAACCAACACGACCACCAAAGTGCCCGCACTAGTGACCTACCATATCCGACACCAGGCGGGCATGGTCGATGGTCAGTTATCGTATACTCTAAATGGATTATTGATCCACCGACCACCGTACCCGCTTCTCACTATATGCTCGACTTTATTCAAGGGATACTCACTGATATCAGAAGCTCCGATAAATGACCCGATTAGAAGATATCATGAAACTTATTTCCTCCAGGAACGACATCAGTCGCCGATTCTGCTGGCAACATTCGATCGAGAGATGCGCCATTTGTCGACCTCAAGTACACCACATTCGGATTTTCCTTCCTCCAGGTATAATTGGTTACTGTAGGCACACAAATGATCTACTTGAAAATAGATATTCGACTCGGTTACGGTATTTTTCATTTCAGGAAACAGTTGAGAAGGCGCTTCGTGAGATGATGGCGGACGATGGAAATGGGAAGGCGGTGGATGATATTGGCGCGTATGCTCAACAGGAACCGTATCCCTGCTATACGAAAGACACGTGAGTACGGTAGGAGATAGCTGAGTACGGTAGAAGATACCTTAGCTAAATTCCATTTTGTTTGAATATTTTTTGTTGACCTGCTCTGCTATACTATTGACGAGATGTAGACCTCTACTTTCTTATCGAAGCATTGAAGCATTAGACTAGCAACTACTGTGAAATCTCATTTTCCTCTAAAATTGTTTTCAAACTTAAAGTTACCGGACGAGGACAAAATTGACCCCCTATTTTTTGTCCTCCATCGAATAGCCGATGGCTGACATTGTTGAGCATGAATAAACAAAAATGCTAAAAATCAATAATAGCCTCAAGGGAAA
This sequence comes from Pristionchus mayeri, assembly GCA_036245805.1. NCBI lineage: Eukaryota > Metazoa > Nematoda > Chromadorea > Rhabditida > Neodiplogasteridae > Pristionchus > Pristionchus mayeri. The sequence goes on from BTRK01000005.1 coordinate 39,836,179, forward strand.
GCAAAAAATGATCCGCGCTCTCTCACTTTTGCATACTCTCTCGTACACGCGACCAGATCAGGGTCAGATCAGGGTTTCGTCCTCGTCCGGTAACTTTAATTATGTAATTAATTAACAATCATTTCTTTCAGTTTCAACGTAACGTTGTTCCTTGCGATCTTTGTTGTCCTATCGTGGATGGTCCCCTCGGCACTCCTTGTGAAGAATATCGTGTACGAAAAGGAACAGAGACTCAAGGTGGGAATGCAGTGTAGATCTTAGGCGTGTATATCCTCATTAGCCGTTAGGGAGGACTTTTGAGCTGGGTTAATTAATTATTTTTTTATAAATAGCACTTAACTTTTTTTTCCAAGCAGTTGAAATAAAAAAAATATTGTACACGGTAGTCTCGTGCTACGGAGTGGTTATTTGTCTATACTGGACAGAGTTCTCCAATGGTCACGTTGCTCCATCTCCAATTTACAAATATTTCCTTCCAGGAACTGATGCGTATCATGGGTCTGGGTGACTCGATCCATTTCCTCTCATGGGCTCTCATCTCACTCGCACTCAATGCCCTCTCCATCCTCATCATCTGCTCTCTCCTCAAGGTACGGTAGTTATGGTACTGTTGGGGTGAATTGATTTTAAGATACAGATAGGAAAGAACCTTTTGTATTATTGTATGTGTATTCTGGACACGAAATGTCAATCTTGCCAGATTAGAGGTTCAACATTGCCATTTAAACTTAGATGGTCGACATTTCATGATTTCTCTAGCTCGTAGTGTTCACAAAAAAACTTGGAACTAGTTGCAAAATACTACTTACTGCATAATACTGATGCAATAGCTTACATTAATAAGTTTCCATTGCAGTGGGGTGAGATTCTGCCCGAGTGCGACATCTCTCTCCTCCTCTCTTTCCTCTTCCTCTTTGCGCTCGCGAGCATCGCCCAATCACTGCTACTCTCCACTTTCTTCAGCAATGCAAATATCGGTGAGATTGTTTGTGTACGGTTCTCCTATCGTGTGAGAGGAAGATATGTAGATGGATTATGAGCAAAACAAAGTGGCCTGCCGAGTTGAAAATAGTTTTTGTTGGAAGAACACACTCCGTCTTAAGCACATATTTTTTCAGTTGTTTGTTTTATGGAGTGGTCGTGCAACATAGAATTGATGGGTAACTTTTAAAGTTACCCAATACCCTTGAAAATGCCTTTCTATATTATTTAACAATGTAGTAGAACGGGTTCTAATCAGTTAAACTGGAATAATGAAAATTATAGAAAATCAATATTTGCAACAACGTAGAGCCGCAAAGTGTCAGTCTGAGTTGCCTGATCACGCCCGCTCTCTCTCTTTTACACACTCTCTCGCTCGTTTTGTCGTGATCAGGGTACTCCCGCCAGTTCAAATCATTTCCATGGGTGTTGGGAAACTTTAACGGCGCAAAGCACTGGGGGCATTTTTGGCCGGGATTGTTGTTGACATTATTACTGGAAAAAATAGTTACCTCATTATTTGGATAAATGCAAAAATGCATAAATAACTCTTCCATTTTCAGCGACGGCGTGTACTGCAGTGGTGGTCTTTCTCTGTTTCTACCCCTTCCAACTCTCAGTGCAGATGAGAAGCACATGGATGACCAAGATATCGGTCAGTGATCTATGATCTTTGATCTCTAAATGTGTATTATTATGGATTTTCCGTTCGAAATATTATTTCACTTGCTTCTCTTTAGCTTCACTAATCGTTTATTCCGTGGCATAATCTAAGGGTTCTGATGGGTATGGAATAGCTGATGGTAGAAAATAATATACCATTTCTTTTCAGTTGCTGTTCCCCCAGACGGCGATGGGTTTCGGGATGACGATGATTGCAGTGGGAGATGATGATGGAGCAGCTGTATGGAGGACCATCGATCAACTAAAACTAGAGGGTGGGGAGATGATCTTTGGTCTTTTGGTTTGGAGGATAGTGATTTTTTTGCGGAGAAGGGGGTCGATTATCGATGGAGTCTGTTTTACTTCAAAATAGAGCAGTGTCTCAACACGAGTGTTACACTTCTAATCACTCGAAAAGTGTGTCTGAATTGTTTTTGAAAAAGAGGAACACTGAATTCAAGTGACGAGATAAATAACGTATAATGCAATTGTAGATACAATCAATCAATGTTTTCAGCCTTCGCCATCTCCCTTCCTGAAGTGATGATAGCTCTCTTTGTCGATACCGTACTCTTCTGCATCGCTGCCTGGTACATCAGCGCCGTCCATCCGGGTACGGTATCATTATCGATTGCGTTTAGAGTACGGTAGTTTATGGATTTATATCAGTGGTTAGCCTTACGCGCGATTGAAGTTATTTTTCGTGAATTGAACGAATCTTTGTGCAACTTTCCTGTTACACATTTCTCTTAAATCCATCTGGTCACGTCCAAGCTAATGAAGAATCCTCTTGAGCACAGAAAAAAAAAATTTATTTTTTCATCTGCCATGAGTGTGTTCTTCTCAGGAGTGCACGGGGTCTCTCAGCCGTGGTATTTCTTCTGCCAGCCTTCCTACTGGTTCCCACGAGAAGAGGACGGGGAGAATGATAACTTCGTCGGCTTAGTTCGTGAGTGATCTTTGATCTTTGATCTTTGTAGTTTGATCTCATGTAATCAAGTATTATTCAGCTGAAACGAGTGAAATGAATTCAAGTAACAGTGCACAAATGCTAAGTGAGTTAAGAGAAATGCCTACTAATTAACAAGGATAAATGCGGGTTTGCATGAGCGTCAATCTTTTTTTGTTCCACTTACATGAGTGTTGTATCATTTGAGTGCAATGGATCAGTTCTGGGAGAAGTATGGGTGTGATTACGGTACCTATCTTGCTACAGTATCCCCTTCATTCTTGCAGAGACCCCTCAGTCTGACCGCGTGGAGAGAGATCCTGTAGATGCAAAATTGACAGTGGCCATCAGAGGACTCGAGAAGATCTACAAGAATGGAATGAAGGCGGTGAGTGGAGGGAGCGGAGTAAAACCATTATATATGTTGGATGACAACTTGAAATAGTAAAGGATATACGCAAAAGATCAAAGATCAACCCCATTTCAGTTGGATGGTCTCAATCTTCGACTCTACGAAGGCCAGATCACTGGTCTACTCGGACACAACGGAGCGGGCAAGACAACGACCATGTGGGTTCATGGAGGGTGTATGATTTAAAATAGTTTGAATTTTTTACCAGCGCATCTCCAAAAGATATCGAAATATCGGATTCAGTTGGTAGTTACCATGAGTGTGAAACTCCGATTTGTATCCCAATATGATGCAATTCTATTTTGTGGTCGAATATAATACGGGCCGATACCCTACATTTCTACGCGAACGCCTACTTTTTTCCATTAATCTGTGGGACGCACCGTGTGCATTTTCTTCCTAAAAGTTTAACTATCACCACAGCTTGTTAACACCAAACGTAGAACAATAACAAATAATTCTTAGCATCGAATAGCATTGATGTTAGTAACAATATTTTTGTTTATTGTAATATTTCAATAATAATTATTACACTGTAGGTCGATGCTGTGTGGTCTCTTCTCTCCCTCTGGTGGCACTGCGAATGTATACGGAAGGTAAGGATTGGGTTTTCATTCAATTTTATCAATTGCTTAGTATTCTTCCTCTCTGGTTAATTTTTAATTAAAGATCTCATGGGTTGTCATGGTAAACCACCAATCAAGGTACAAGCCTATTTAACTATTGCTATCCAGGGATCTTCGCAAGGAGATGCGTGCAGTGAGGGACACACTGGGAGTATGCCCACAGCACAACGTACTATTCGATGTGTGAGTGCTTGACGAAACTCTTTTAATATAGAAATACGAGTCACGGTTTAGAATATTTGTAAACCCTGGGTAGCAGGATAAAATTGAGTAGCATCGAATTCAGCCTTCTATAGGGGATTTGCGAAACATTGAATTCCGTGATGGTTCATTTGTCTGCGAATGCTACCATAGCATTGAGAAAAAGTCGCAAGTGGACATTGATGTTTCACACAGATCCTATAGCATGAAGAGGTGGATTCTACCCAGTTTATTGTCGCTGTAATAACAACAACAATTAAACCAATGATTAAGGGATCGAAGCACATTAAATATTGCAGTCTGACAGTCCGTGAACAGCTCTATTTCTACGCCGGTCTAAAGGGAGTCGCAGATGAGAATTTGGACAATGAGGTGGGTTTTTTAAACCTGTGCCACTGTTCACTCTTGGAACTGGAAAAAATATGTTCTTACTGGTCTTTGATCTCTGCAGGTGACTGAGGTGATCGCTAACACGGGACTAGCGGAGAAGACGGAGTGTCGATCAGGGAGTCTGTCGGGTGAGATTTATAATTTTTACCGTTTTCCAATTCGCTAAAATCAATTCAGAATAAATCTCTTTTCTCAAATCAAACTTCAGTAACACAAATTTCACTGGGAAATGTAGATATTCGCCAAATGCTTTCATCTTGTATTTTTTAGTTTACATACCAACAGATTTTGGTATACCGCTGTACTACCGTATCTGCCTGTGGTTATTCCCTACCGTAATCTCTTACCGTATCCATCCCAGGTGGTCAGAAGCGTCGTCTGTGCATCGGAATCGCTCTGATTGGCGGAAGTCGCTTCGTGATTCTGGACGAGCCAACGGCTGGAGTTGATGTGAACAGTAGGAAGAGCATATGGAAACTGCTGATGAAACACAAGAATGGTAAGAGAAGTCAAGGAATGAGAAAGGAGAAATAACAGAAGAGGAATGAAGTATTAGGCGCGAACCACTAATAGCAAGGGAATTTAGAGGAGGAGGTCTTTCAAAGAATTTAAATATAGTTCCCATTATTTAAAAAGTTGATCTTTGATCTCTGCAGAGCGTACGATTCTCCTCTCAACCCATCACATGGACGAGGCGGATATGCTGTCCGATCGAATCGCCATCCTTTCGGAAGGTCAGACATATTTCTGTTTTATGTTGTTTTATTTTCCAAAGAAGTATTCCGGAATTATCGTTAAATTGCTAATTTTCTGGAATTCCAAGCATTTTTGAAGCGCCGAACAGCCGGATTTCCATTGCTGATTTTTGATTACTCAAACCGCGAAAGCAAAAGCTATTTTTAGACGGCCTAAATCTAATGTCAGGGGCATTGTACGAATGCTGTATATTCTAGGAATAGTTACGTTCAATTATCATATTTCATGAAAACATTCTGATTCCCCTTGGAAAGGGTGTAGTCAGATTTTATCCGCCTTTAATTTTGATTGCAGGCAAACTCTCGGCCCTCGGCTCTTCAGTCTTCCTCAAGAATCGATTCGGTCGCCACACGACACTTACTTGTATCAAGCAGGTAAGCCTATTGAAAAGTACTGTAGTTACCGTATTTCAACTTGTGCTAAGTTGTAACTACCGTAATCTCCAGAGTGTAATAATAATCGTTTCAGGACCGTCGAGTGAACTACGCGAAGGCGATCGATGAAATCTCTACGTTGTACGAGAAACTTCCAGTGACACTCGCAGATGAATCGGAGGAGGTGAGGGAAGGGAAACAAATAGAGAATTATTCAATAGCGAATTCCAAGAACGCCATAAATACTCAAAAAGGCATTGAGTCATATGTAATTATTGCGCTTCTCGCAACACTGAAATTAGTGCTGCATAAATCTGATGATTAATATCTGATGATTACAACAAGTGCTCGTGAAGATATGTCTTCGAAGAAAAAATAATACTATTACTTTTTGCGTATCTATAGTGGAAAAATCTGAAATTTAATGCTGATTTTACAAAGTTTAATTAAATTCTACTGTTTTCAGGAGTTGACCTTCCACCTTCCGATCGGTTCTGATTCGCAAGTACTCGAGGAATTCTTCCGATTGTTCGATGAGAGATTGAGCACGTGGAATCTCAGCGAGTACGGAATATCCGCGCCCACTCTGCAGGATGTGAGTGAGTGGGTTGGAGGGATGAAGTTTGAGGAGTACGGAAGGGTTGCGGTAGCTTGAGATTACGGTAGATGTTTGGATAAAAATGGGTTCTGAAGAAGCGGTGTAGATGGTAGACTTGTTCTTGTTTCACTATGCCTAGAATATTGTCAGGTACCTGGGAGCAGCAATAGCTTTATGACTCCTACCCCTTTGTACATTAACACAATTATCTCGAAAAATGTTTAAAAACACACTTTAACATGGTCCTTATGCAGATCTTCGTCTCTCTCGCTCCTCAGTCCGATCTCAAACTGACGAAAGTGGACGATGAAGGATGCTTGGGCAAGGTGATTTTCCACATTTTTTCACCGTCGGTTGAGTGTTTCACTGATGTAATTTAATTTGATGGAGTGCTGAGGTGCCAATGGTACTTCTTTCGATGGGCTTAAATTAAAAGTCGATTACAAAGAGCGTATGAAGACATGCATTTAACATTCGCAGGTGCTTTCGTGTCTCAAGGGCGGCAAGACCTCAGTAGCAGCGAGTGAACAGACGGAGCTCGTGACGGCGAAGACGGACGGATCGGATACGCCCGATGTGTGCGGTGAGGGCGACGATTACTAATTATACCCTTCCTGTCGAAATTTCGACAGGCGAGGAATACTAACTGTTACACCACACACTTTTCAGAAACTGAGACACCACTCAAGCAGGGACCGAGGAAGAGCAGACACGCGAGGGCACTACTCACTGCCAGAGCACACTACACACGGAGGAGCCTGCTGATTATATTCTTCGAGGTACTGTAGGGAGATACTGTAGGGAATTTTAATAGGATTACGGTAGGGTGTTTCGAGTGATGAAGTTACCTGTAAACGAATAGTTTGAAGTTCCTGAGAATCATTCGTTAGGTGGGTGAAACGGTGCTTCATGTATTGTACGTAAGTCTTGTTCAAGGGGATCGACAATCTCTCATCGGTTCTTAGCATGTACAAAAAACTACTCTCTCTTTTAAGTGTGTAAAAGTCATAATCGATGTTTTTTTAACTCCAATATTTTCAGATGATCGCCCCGATTTTGCTGCTGCTGTTTTGCGAGTTGTACGCCAAGTACGTGAACAAGGTGAGTGATGATTTTTGTGGTTTTAGCTTTAGCCTTTGTGTACTTTTCTGTTCTTTTTAGTTTGATCTTTGATCTCTGCCCTCTTCTCAGATCGATCAGCGTGGTCCTCGGATGAAAACGCAGCCTCCGATGTTCCTCATGCCTTCGCTCTACGGCAATGACTCCAATCACTATCTGAGGTACGGTAGAATGAGGGGAAGGATGGACTGGTAGCATGAAGGGTGTGCTAGAAATGTACTATTCAATAAGAGTAATGTTCAAGTTTGCCTGGAGCATTTAGTCAATTCAATATGTCATTTCAGGTTTCGCCTTGTATTTGTATGAAATTGCTCCCACGATACGATCCTCATAATCTGTCGTCGATAAATATCAAAATAATTTTCCCTAAAAATTTGAATTATTTGGAACTTTTGTGCCAATTTGCTATATCAATGGCACACTACTGTTTCCCTAAGCAACCTCTCCTTTCCAGTCTCTGGGATCAGTCGGAAGACGGCGTGGGTGCACAATTGGCAGAGACGTTGCTCGATTTCCCTGGAATGGGCACTCGTTGCATCCCTGATGCACCACAGTGAGTACTGTAGGATTACGGTAGGATTACAGTAGCACCTGCTTGCCACTGCACATTGTGTGTTTGTAACTCACCTGCTTGTATCCCGGGCTTTGTGACACTGCTTTTAATATATCCGTGATCTACCGCATACGTATACATCGTGTCCTACCGTACTCCACTGCACGTCTCAGATGGGATGTAAACTCGGATCCGACGTGTTCGTACCTGAAGATGGATGATCGATTGGAGCAAGCCTGCGCTATGGCCCTCTCACCCTCCAACAACCCGTTTCAGGTATACGGTAGTGGTGTGTGAGGGTGCTCGAAGGACGACAATTGCTATACGGCGCTTTTCTTGTGTAGTGTAGTGGATTTTGTGATTTGCTAATCGGCACACCACCTCTATTGCACAGGACCAAATGGGCAAGAGTTCACCGACGTACCAGCTCACGTCGAGGGCCAAGGCGGTCTCGCACATCTGCTGCCGGTTCGTGGTGTGGTGTGGTGGTGCAGCGCGTGCATTTCTTGTCTACATTTTGCTATTGTTGCACTGCACTTTTGGGTACGGTATGAGGATACAGTAATTAATCGATAATCTCAGCAACGACACTCGATATCCGTGTATGGAAGAGGTGAAGGATCGGGGGACTCTTTCGATGACGTCACTTCTGAGAGACAGACAGAATGAGACGAAGTATTCGATCAATCAGACCTGCGGAGCCACGCCAGACTTTTACTGGGATTGCACACAGGTATGGGCTACGGTAGACGGAAGGGTAGTGTTAGGAGAATACGGTAGAGGGGATCGTACTATAGGAAATTTAGCAGAGGGGAGGGTACTTTAAAGGGGAGGATACGGTAAAGAGGAGGGTACTGTAAGGAGGATACGGTAGAAGGAGGAGTACGGTACAGGGAAGGATACGGTATCGATCTCTTCCAGCTCGATTATCCTATGTACGAACTGGCGTACGTGCACACGAACACCTCCGATTACTTCTACGATCTGTCGTTCAGGTGAGGGTACTGTAGGTAGGAATCAGAGTACTGTAGTGAGGGAGAGAGAGTACTGTAGCACAGATGAGAGGATACGGTAGTAATAGTCGCAGGGTTATTTTACTATTGGGATGGCAGCGTAAATTCCTTGTGTACTGAAAGATTGTTAGGAATAAGCGAAACAAAATTAATTGACGCTGCAGAACTGTGGTTTCGATCAGTGATGATATGCTTATCTCTCGGTATCCCTAGTGATCTGATTCGGTGTCTCTTTCAATAAATAATAATATATTTTTCATCCGTAATAATGTGATTCTATTCAGGAATCTCTCTCAATTCCGGCTCATCACTCAATTCGCTCTTCCAGCAGGACTGCAAGCCAACAAGACATACGCATTGTGAGTTCGAATAGATATTTGTTGTTTATTATAGAATCTTGATCAATGTATTCGGCTGATCTGGATATACAGTACAAGTGGTTGTAGTTCTTCCGCATGCGATTTATGTTCTTACTGGTACGGTGGTGTTACAGTAATCCTATTTTCTAGCACGGGCGGTCTCTCATTGGGCCACTTCAATCCTTGGGCGCGATCTGACAAGAAAAATGAGAAGAGAAAGAATGGATGGAGAACACTGAGGGATGTGTTGAGCAGCCAATCAGGAATCATCCGATTGAGTGAGTCATGATCGTTGATCTTTGATCTCGGAGTGTTACCTCTGATCTTCCGATACACATAATTTTTTTCCGATGAACCGGAGTGAGACATTTCTCATTGAGATGTGGTGCATTGAGATGTAGCTTTCTATTATAATAGCAAAAAGTTAAACTGTTCATTGACCACTTGGTAAATGTTGGATTTAAAGCTTAATTATAGCTACACAAGTCTGGCAGGATCAATACTGCCTTGTAGTCTGTGGACAATAACAACAATCCCTCTGCAGACTTCTCCTCTCTTCCCACTCCCAACACGACTTTGCCCGAGTTCGCGAAAGGAATCACGATGGATTCGTTCATGGACAAAGTGATTGGAGCGATGGAAACGAAGGAGGCTGTTAAGGTACGTTAGAGGGGTACTGTAGGACTACCCACAATGAGGGTGCACAATCCTCACATATGACAATATTCGGCTAGTGCTTCATTGTATTTTTTATATTTTTTATGCTTTTAGTCGATATTAAATTGTTTCTTTTCACAATTAATGAGGGGATATGGGAAACCTGAAGCGTCGATTTCATCGGACCATGAAAACTGTTCCGAACTACTTTCAATGTTTCAGCTGTGGTTCAACAACAAACGCTGGGCGTCCCTTCCGATCTACACGAATGTCCTGACCAACGCACTGCTGAGATTGGCGCATCTGAGGAAGAGTGAGTAGGGGTACGGTAGATATCGTAATATCTAGGTGCGTTTTGACATTTCCCGTCAGCAGAATCGGTAACATTTAATTGGATTATCTCCCTCCGCTTCATTCTTCGTCACTTTCGAATGCGAGACCGGTCGTTCGGCGCGCGCAGCGCGACGAATGACCGGTCTCGGGCGAGCGGCGTCGGCGCGCGAAGCGCGACGACGCCGCGAGCCACCCCTGGCCGTTGGCGGTAGCCAACGGCTAGTCGCCATATATAGGGGAGTTTTGATATTTTGTCGTGGACAGAATCGGTAACAATTAATTGGATTACCCTTTCTTTGTCCGGAGAGAGGGAGAGGGGGGGGGGGGGTACGAAATAATTGATTTTGAGAGAGTGTGGAGATTGGAGAGAGCGATCATTTCGCACTCATTCGAGGAGGGGAGCGGTGTGCAGGGCAGGGAGAAAGGGGATGGGATAGCGAAAAGAGGCGGGAGGGAGGGAAAGGGGAGAGGGGGAGAGGGGGGGGGGGAAGGAAAGGTGGAGATGAATGAGGGATAGGGAGAGGGGGAGATAGTGAAGGAAAGGAGAGGAAAGGATAGGAGAGGGGAGGAGAGGGCCTAGATATAGGAGAGGGGAAGGAGAGGGTCCTAGAGATAGGAGAGGGAAGAGGGTCCTAGAGATAGAAGAGGGGGGGAGGGTCCTAGAGGTATGAGAGGGGGAGGAGATTGTCCTAGAGATATGAGAGGGGAGGGTCCTAGAGGTAGGAGAGGAGGAGGAGAGGGTCCTAGAGATAGGAGAGGGGGGAGAGGGTCCTAGAGATAGGAGAGGGGGAGGAGAGGGTCCTAGAGATAGGAGAGGGGGGAGAGGGTCCTAGAGATAGAAGAAGGGAAGGAGATGGTCCTAGAGATACGAGAGGTGGGAGGAGTTGGTCCTAGAGATGGGGGAGACCGTCCTTGGGATCAAAACACATGCCACCTCCTAGCCGCCTTTAGGCGGCTAGTCGATACATTTCGTATAGTGATAGAATCATCTGCTTACCACTGCAAGAAGCATGACCAACTGATAGGTACAGTATGATAATAGTGCATGGAAAATGTACGGTAGAGTACAGTATCCCACCCCCTTCTTTCAGACGAATCACTCGAGTCGTTCAATCAGGGAATCGTGGGTGTAAATCATCCAATGAATTCGACACTCGAGGACAGCTTCGACCAGAGTGCAATGTCAGTGAACATTGCAATTTACCAGAAATGTCTCTTGGAACCGCTTAGCCTGAAATTTTCAACGTAATGATGGTCTAGTTAAGCATAAAGTTGCCCGTGTTTCAATAATCCAGCGTTATCTGTATATTGCTGTCCGGACTTGTTCAAATTCCGTAAAATTTAGACCAGCGCAAAATTGAAAGTTTCTCGGCATATTCATACCTCAATCTTGTTACATATTGTCGAAAATTTCCATACCCTCGATACCATTGACGTCTCCAATAATAAAAATTAATGTTTTCTTTTTCCTGCGACATAGATGACAATCTTCTCCCAAATATTTATTTTGCGCCATTTCAGTCAGAAAGTGACTCTCTTCCGCGTGGTTCTTCTTGTACTCGTCTTTTCCGTCATCCCAGCGGGATACGCAGTCTTCCTCGTAGAGGTACGGTAGGGGAAAATGTAGATTGTAGAAGAGATTTCGGTAGCAATGATATTGATTTCCCTGATTACAGAATCCCTGATAATTATTATCGATTGGCAGGAGCGCGTCTCTCACTCATTCCACCTTCAACTCGTCTCTGGTCTCTCGAGGAAGATGTACTGGGCAATGTCCTATCTATTCGATATGGTGAGTGGAGGATACGGTAAAATGGACAGGGAATACTGATGGGCAGCATGCATATTGCTATGGCACTGACAGTAGGGTAACTGAGTAACTGATTCACAAGTTGGTGTATTAAGTTTAAACATTCAATCACGGGTTTCAATGTCCGCTTACAAGGAGATGTATTATCCCATTCTCGATTTGATCTGGTTCTGATTTTTCAATACTACACACATTGCAGTCCCTCTACCTACTCTGTGTGATCATCATCATTGTGATCTACGTGATGATGGGAGTGAAGGACTTCACGTACACTCCCCCACTCCTCGGATCATTCCTCCTCCTCTGGATGCTCTACGGGTGAGTATCGATTGAGTGTGGAGTACGGTAGATGTGTGGTGTGCTGTATGTGACGATGGGCGAAGTTTCAGACTCGTCGACGTCATTCTCGTGTACATTCTGCAGCGCAACTTCAACATCGCCGCGCTGGCCTTCGTGATGATATCGATCGGTCAGTTGTTCATGAGGGATTATGTAGAGGGTGAGCTAGTTCTTTATCGAATCAGCATTTAATTGTTATATTTTTGCAATGCACACGAAGCTTTCACTGGTAAGTGCTGAGCAGAGATCGAAAAGCCATGCTGCGCAAATAGTTTAAAATTTTTATTTTATTTATTTTTGAGAAAAACGTGCCGCATTTTGATGATTCTAATTATTCCCGACGTCCTCTATCCAACGGTGTATAAATTTTTACATTGTGCTCATCACCGGGTAAAATAAACGTACCCTCTAATCATGACGTGAAAATCGAATTTCGGGACTGCGGTGGGTTTTTCTCAGCTGCGGCACGTTTTCCCAGAACGGGACCACGTTTGTATTTATTCATTCAATGGGGCCGATAATGTTATGAAGAAAGTTCTGTGTTTGCTAATGGAGGGTACGTTTTTTGACATGTCGATATCTACAGTCGCGCCGGAAAGTCACCGTACACTTTTTGAATTTGTTGTATATTTTTGCCCAGGAAATGCATCATTCTGGCACTCAGGTATGATGTACCAAAACCATCGGAGATTATGATCATGGTATTATGGTATGACGTCAACGCATAGTTATTGCGTAGTGATGACGCAATCAATCTGCACTTTTTAAAAACGGCATTATTCTTACATAGATTTTTTCCTGTTCGCCATACTTTCTATGATTGGAGATATGACCGAGACCTACTCAGAATAAATTTTTGAAGGTGCTGCTCGGTCGCACATTTGCTGCAGCGAAGCTGCAAAAACAGGATCTTAAATTCGGAACTCGGATTCTAGAGTAGCTGGAGACCCGTTCAAAGCATCAAAATGATCGCCATCATGAGTACACATGATCCTGAGAATATCATTACGATATCTCATAATTTGCCCTCAGCGCATGAAAAATTCACTTTTTTTGCATGACCATTTTTTGGACATCCATATCTTTACGGAAAAATTTAGTAAAAATAAAAAAAAAAGTAAAAAAAAAAAATTTTATCTGGTAATGTTCAAAATGTATTGAAGAACCGATTTCCAACTTTTTAGAGCGATTGGATATCTTTCCGACTCGCGGTGTGCGTTTTTTGGAGGTATACTAGAGTCGGGAAACACCTTGTTTACCCCTATGGGCGAGAGAGTGCAGACGACGAGAGTGCGTAAACAGGTGTTTTCCGACCCTAGTATACCTCCTAAAAACGCACGCCGCGGGCTGGAAAGACTTCCAAAAGCTCTAAAAAATTGGAATTCAGTTCTTCAATACATTTTGAAGATTATCAGATAAAAATCTGATTTTTACTAAACCTTTCCGTAAAGTTATGGATGTCCAAAAAATGGTCATGCAAAAAAGTGATTTTTTCATGCCCTGAGGGCAAATTATGAATTATCGTATTCACATTCTCAGGATCATGTGTACATTCTCAGGATCTCATGGTGGCGATCATTTTGATGCTTTGAACGGGCCTGTAGCTTCTCTAGAAGCCGAGTTCCGAATTTCAGATCATGTTTTTGCAGCTTCGCTGCAGCAAATGTGCGACCGAGCAGCACCTTCAAAAATTTATTCTGGGTAGGCCTCGATCATATCTCCAATCATAGAAAGTATGGCAAACAGGAAAAATCTATGTAAGAATAATGCCGTTTTTAAAAAGTGCAGATTGATTGCGTCATCACTACGCAATAACTATGCGTTGACGTCATACCATAATACCATGATCATAATCTCCGATGGATTTGGTACATCATACCTGAGTGCCAGAATGATGCATTTCCTGGGAAAAAAATGCAACAAATTCAAAAAGTGTACGGTGACTTTCCGGCGCGATTGTACATACTTTTCGATCTATGGTGCTGAGGCCTTAAGTGAAGAGACTAGGTTGAAGTGTAATACTACCTAGTGAAATACATCGAAATATGAAAAAAAATGTCATTTACTTTTTAGGCACTTTCTTCGTCGGAATCGTCACTACGATGACTGTGATGATGCTGGAGCAACTGATGAAAACGGTGGGTTACGGTAGAGTTCAGGGATGGGGTACGGTAACTAGAAGGGATGTGTTACGATATTATGATAGGGCACTGTAGGCGCAGAATGATAGACAGCTGCAAGTTCATTTTAGAAGGCGAAAGGCCGTTAAAAATTAAAGAATGAGTCAAGTGTTGAAAGAGAATTTTCTAATAATATTTAGAAAACTTTTTACCGTAGTCGAGTCAATATGTATACTGCATTCTTCTGTGCAAGACTCGACTCTCGTCACGACATATAAAATTTAGTATTTGGCAGCATGAAACTTTCAAAAAATGGAAAAAAATCATGATTTGAGCTGGATGTCTAGTGTTCTGGTTACAATAGTTATTTGCTGGTGTACTGTATTATTCGCTTCAGGACTCGACTCTCGTCACGACGCACAAAATCTGCTACTACGCCTTCTTGGTAGGTATTTACTCATTGCTTTCAATTTAGAATTCTTATTTCCGACTGATAATTTTCGACTTTCATCGGCATACCTTAGTTCCACATATTCGTCGACATCGATATGTTCTTCAAAGCTTTGGACAAATAATATATTAAGCGATACTTTGTTATTATAATCTCTGTTTCAAATAATTCCACCTCCCTGTTTCAGATAATCCCCCAGTACAACCTCGGAATGGCGATCTCTCGAGGCGCTGTGGCATATCAGGCTGTTGCCTTCGGAGAGAGTTATTTCCGTAAGTTTTGATGAGATTCACAGAACCGCGATATTTTTGTTGTCACTTTCTACTTAGTCACTGGCTTCATGCTTTTACTGAATTTGACTATGTGCTGAATTGCAACTCCTTAGTTTCATGTTTCTCAATTGCATAATAGTCCCAGTGATTCTTGTTCCTTCAGTGACCTTCCGATGCGGATTCCTAAAACAAAAATAACACCACGAATCACTCTTCGACAGCGTACCGTACTCTTTCAGGTCAGATCAACCGCCCTGATCTCGCTGGCACCGTCCCCATGCCATCAATCCTCCAGAGGGATCTCATGGGCATTCACATCACGGCTTTGCTCATTGAGGTGAGGGAGGGATTCTCTAGAGGAACTCCCTCTTAGGATCGAACTGTATGGGGAACTGTGCTCTTGGAGGTGAGGAAAGGGATATTCGATACCTGGAATATGTATTATCTGTGTATGTTATTTTTGACCGCGTGTGACGTGCATACTGGACATAGCTCACGCACTTTGACGATTAAATTCTATCGAAACAACAATTATCCAGTGTGTTTCTTCCTTTCTGGGCAGGCACGGTCCATCCCCCTTCTCTTACCAACGAGAGAGTATGTGATCTGAGGAGAGTCACTCCTTCCAGGGTCTAATCGGACTGGCGATTCTCGTGTTTCTCGAGCACGGATCACTCGGATTCCTGAGGAGATTAGAGAGGAAGAAGACGGATGAAATGTTGGAGAGACCGGAGACTACGATTATACGGGTGAGTGAATGGAAGAGGGAAGGGGAGGCGATACAATAGAATAGTGCCCCATGTTTACGCTAAAACATACAAAACGTTTGCTTGAAAAAATGTTCGGTTACAGGGTGGTCGGTGAAAAGTGAAGATTCAAAATATTTTTTGAAAAATATGATAAACTCGGGATTCTGTATTGAAACACCATAAATCGATTAATAACCCAAAAAACACTAGATTTACATGGTTCAAGTTTGCACATTTTCTCAAACCAACTCGCCTCCAGTGGTTGGAAAACCAAGTTTTAGATCATGAATTCCATGAATATAAGGGGCAAGTAAAATTCTTGCTTCAAACGGACTGTAAGACTCGCTTTCGCGAAGACGATTGATTCCATCTGGCGATTTAGCTAAATACAACTATATTTTCAATATTCAATTCAATTCAATTCAATTTCAATTCAATTTATTTATCCACCACGAGATAATATTGCTCTCTTATTGCAGGAGGACGTTGATGTCTCAGCGGAAACAGTGCGAGTGGCGAGTATCGAGACGAGCAGTGATGAGTATGGATTAGTGGTCAAGGATCTGGCTAAGGTACGGTACGGGGTACGGTAGCTGGAGACTCCGGTAGACGATTGAGATGGACGGAATCAGGGGTTTACGGTATCTGATTACTGTACTTGCAGGCGTTCTCTAACAATCTGACAGTACGTGGAGTTTCGTTTGCCGTCGAGAGGGGAGAGTGCTTTGGACTACTCGGATTGAACGGAGCCGGTAGGTTGAGGGTAGTTTTTTGTAGGTTAAATTGTTACGATACGGTGCAGTAAGAATTGGATTTGGCGTTTTGTCAATATTAATGAAGGAATGGTGGAGCACCAAATCGCAAGTGAGCGAATGCTCGTGAGACTGGAAAAAAATGAAAACAAAACGTAACCAGCGATTCCCCGTTTCGCAATCTCCATGAAAAACTGATCAAACAGAAATCCTTAATTTACTGTGGGTACTTGTTCCGAAAAATAATTTTGTAGGAAAGACGACGACATTCGGTATGATGACGGGCAAGTTAGATATTGGCCATGGAGAAGTTAGGATACTCGGAGAGAGGTGAGAGAGACCAGATGGTATCCGTGGATGTCTCTTAAAATATCAGGTTGGTGCAAAAGTTTCTCCCTTTTTTCAGAAATTTACATTTTTGCTTCCCCTGACTTCCAATGTTGATCAATTCTCATACGATCATTTGCAATAAAGGGGTACATGAATATTCTTTATAACAAGCCGTGTCCCACTTCTCAACATTTAGCAGCGTTGATACAGCAATCTGTCCAATTTCGTAAAATTGATTTTCAAAATGAATTTTTATAAGGCCATCGCTAAGTGGAGAAAAGAGATAGGGGTTAATCATACACACCAGTGTAAAGTATGATAACTGGGCATGCTCGTGACTGTAATTCGGTATCAGTGTGCCGTCATGCCAAGTTGAGATTGGCGTCTAATTAGATAATTCCGCGATTTTAATTTCTGCAGAAATACATTTCATAGCCCCGAATGTTTAGCCATTGACTCAGAAAGCCATATAGTGGTGGACAACTAAGTACTCGCCAGCCTCAGTATTACCATTAAACATGAGAGGGCTAATCGAGAATAGCAGATTGATACAACAAAATTTCGCAATTTTAACAACTAAATCAGCAATTTTTGTAATTTTCAGCTTTCAACGCATATTGAAGGTTGGATATTTTGTAATATTCTTCAAGAGCAACTTGAGTAGTGTCACCCTTCAAATGGGCAAAATCAATTTTTTGCGCGTATTCGAATGACAGGGTCCAGCAAAGTACACCTAAAATCGTAATATTTTGAGATTTTGACATTTTCATTATTTATTCCCGTAATGCGTTTTCCAGAGTTGAATTGATCTTGCGAGTGTAATCTACTTATATGCCCATAACTAATGTTATATGGAAATTAAATTCAGAACAATATGGTTAGAGAAAGTTAAAAAAATAAATTAGGTAGAAACTTTTGCACCAACATAATAGTTAGAGATACGGTAATCCTCAATCGATCGATAATTCTTCCCTGATCAGGGTCTCGTCCCGTTCCTCGGATGGTTTCCGCAACCTCGGGTACTGCCCTCAATTCGATGCTCTCAACATGAAATTGACTACGAAGGAAAATGTGGAATTCTACGCAAGAATCCGAGGAATCGATGAGAAGAGCATGAAGGGGGTGAGGAAGAGATTATTGAATGGAAGGAGAGGTGTACGGTAGAGTAGTGATTGGGAGAGGAGTCAGCGATTGGGTCGTTTGATAACAAGGGGAGAGAATACTAAATTTAGTTTTTATCCATCATTGATTGTGACCGTTAATTAATATTTTGTGTATTCAAATGGAAACCGAAGGAGTATCGAAATTCCTCTTTAACTGTGCGAAAATACAGAGGAGTAACCCAAAGTGTGTTGGTTAAAAAGTTTCTTCGCTGTATAAGATTTGATGCCGACTTTCAGATAGTGCACACTCTCCTCCGTTCTCTGCACCTCTTCCCCTACGCGGATATTCTTACTTCAGCACTCTCTGGAGGAAATCGGTGAGAAATAGGGCGGTAATATAGCCAGTTCTTTACCCAATTCATTTGACCAACCATAATGAGTAATAATTTGAAGTTTTTCTCTGATTTTGCTGATAATAAGTGGTCAGGACTCCTGACTCACTTACGCAAGAGTATACTTCCAATGGCAATCATTCCTTTGCAGTCGCAAGTTGTCAGTGGCAGTGGCCCTGGTCTCTCAGCCCCCCGTGATCATGCTGGACGAACCATCGGCTGGAATGGACCCCGGATCACAGCAGTTCCTGTGGAGTGTCATCGGGAAAATGAGGTGGGCGGGAAGTGGTTTTCAATTTTGGAGAGAATATCAAGATACGATTGGTTGCGTTTGTGCATTGGAGATAAGGGAACTGCCTGAAACGTGAACCTGTACAGATCATTGCTAGATAGTTCTTGTCTTGTAGGAAATTAGTACCCCAGCTATCTTACATTTTATTTGATTAGTATTTTTGACTGACATGCAGAGCACTATCGAATATTAGAAATTGCTAGATATCTAAGTGTGATTGTCATAACTGGAAAGTGGCCGGGCACAGTTTCAAATTTGATTTTTTTTTGTGTCGAGCGTAGTGGCATTATTACTCCAGACTGTGCACTGCCCCAATACATAACATATCAATCAATCGATTCCCACCGCACTCTTTCCCTTTGAGACGGGCGGGTCGTGCGGTGGTGCTCACTTCTCACTCGATGGAGGAATGTGAGGCACTCTGCACGAGGATTGCCATTCTGGACAAGGGAAAGATTCGCTGCATCGGGAGTAAACAACATCTCAAAAACAAGTGAGTGGTGCGATTGGGTTACAGTAGGAAAGAATACTGTTGATTGGACCATGATTAGGCTGAGAATGGCTAAATTACGAATGTCTTTGTGAACAAAATAGGCTAATATTTTTTCCATAACCAACAAACTAGGAGTTTCACAATGCTCACTTATTCCGCACATTTTGAAAAGTGGCGATGGTTCCTTGTCCTTTCGAAAGAAAATTATTCTCTAGATTCGGCGAGGGATTCTCACTGACGATCAAATTCGCGACGACTCAACTGGCAGAGGAATCAAAGGAATTCATCTCCGAGAGACTCCCGAAGGCCAAGGTACGGTAGGGGATACTGTAGTGGCATGATATTCGATCTGTTGAGGCGGGGAGTTTTATCAGAGGTCTTCTGAGAGATCGCAGGAGGTGATTTACAAAAACTTGAAACTGCTTTAATCGGTTACCCATTAACGCTATTGATGCACCTGAGGATAAGAAACTTTCGTTTTAAGTTTTAGAGCCGTAAATTGCGCACAACCTAAAAGCCGGCTCTCCAAATATTAAAAGTTTGACAGATCATAACTCCTTTTATTTTTGAGCTGGAGAGTTTCTAAAAAAACAGAAAGAACCGTCTCGAAGAGTTAAACAACTTATGTTGAAAGCAACACGATTTGAAGAAAGCGAAATAGAGATAATGCTGAAAAAGTGATTTTTGATAACTTTTTTTCGCAGTTTTTTGAGTGTCTCCGAAAAAAATATCACATGCGTCGATGAGATTTCTGCGTATTCGTAATCTACGTCCTTTTATACCCCTGGATATTGTGTTGCCATAAAGAAAAGTAATTGACAACACACATTTTTATGCGTCAAAACATGAGTTTCCATGGGTAAAAGCACAAAAAGTCGCGTCCGAAATGAATGTAGATGCCGTTTACATCCTCCAGTGACCTTCCAATTTTGCATGTGAATCACTCTGGTGCATATAAACGTGTTTGTATGCGAAAATTACCAAAATCGAAAATTTTAAAAATTTCGATTTTATGGATCAAAATGGTCGAAAAATCGAAATTTTTAAAATTTTCGATTTTGGTAATTTTCGCATACAAACACGTTTATATGCACCAGAGTGATTCACATGCAAAATTGGAAGGTCACTGGAGGATGTAAACGGCATCTACATTCATTTCGGACGCGACTTTTTGTGCTTTTACCCATGGAAACTCATGTTTTGACGCATAAAAATGTGTGTTGTCAATTACTTTTCTTTATGGCAACACAATATCCAGGGGTATAAAAGGATGTAGATTACGAATACGCAGAGATCTCATCGACGCATGGGATATTTTTTTCGGAGACACTCAAAAAACTGCGAAAAAAAGTTATCAAAAATAGCTTTTTTCAGCATTATCTATATTTTGCTTTCTCCAAATCGTGTTACATTCAACATAAAAGTTGTTTAACTCTTCGAGACGGTTCTTTCTGTTTTTTTAGAAACTCTCCAGCTCAAAAATAAAAGGAGTTATGATCTGTCAAACTTTTAATATTTGGAGAGCCGGCTTTTAGGTTGTGCGCAATTTACGGCTCTACAACTTAAAACGAAAGTTACTTATCCTCAGATGCATCAATAGCGTTAATGGGTAACCGATTAAAGCAGTTTCAATTTTTTGTAAATCAAGGTCTCTATTTCCTACATTCTCTCAGAAGACCTCTGTTATAGATATCACCGGCTAACATGTATTGAACAAGCAATATCATGTTGCGAGAGAATAAATGTTGACCAACCGACCGGGTTTAGAGATTGAGTGCTTGGCGGTTTCTGTTTTCGTCATTATACCAAAGGCGATGTGATTGGCGTGTCGCTAGTGAACATGTGCTACGAAGAACAAAAATATTATTAATGGTGATTTGGTTGATGTGTGATTTTGTTATAAGATTAATCAAAAGCACAACTAATCGTGGAAGTAATAGCGAATGTGAAATTGAGAGATCCAGACTATTGAACTGATACTATTTGCGTGTGTGATTGAGTGTAGTTTCGGTATTCTGTTTGCGCACTTTCTATATTTTACACTTTAGTTCGAATAGATTCTTTTGAGAATTGCGGAAAGTGAAAGAAGGGTTGGGGAACAAAGTATTTGCGAGTGATGAATGAGGGAAGTTGTAGGAGGAGGAGTCGCTGTTTACAAAGGGATCAGCCGATGTTCTCAATGGGAAGTGGGAAGTTATCACTCATCTGAGAGGGAGAAATACTCAGAGGGATGAGGATTCATGAGAATTCATTGATCTTTGATCTCCGTATTTCCTCGTTGTTGTATGCTAGCATATTGTACTGGATGTAGAGTCACGTGGGAATTGTGCTGTTTGAACGGCGAGAGAATGACGCAAATTGAGTGAGGAGTTGTGTCGAGCACGTAGTGTGGGAACGAAAACAGTCATGCATCTTGTTTCAATTCACGCGGTTCTACAAGCTAATTGAAGAAAACACACTTTTTTGCTCAATTAATTTCTCAATAGGTGCACAGGGATTATTTGGCTCGTGATTTCCCCCTTCTCTAAATAGTTGGTTAGTTGTTCTCGCTACTGTAGAAAGCGGATTACTGGAGTTCGAAAAGTGAAGCCAAATGACAAATAGGAGTTGAGGAAGACGCAGATGAAGGAAAGGCGTTGTTGATAACATTGAGAGCTGCGAATACTGCTATTTCTTTACTATTGATTGTTTTTTGGCACCAAAACAAAGATGAGATCCCCGCGGACCTCTGCCACTTCTATCCTTAACATCTCTGAAACTCCAATGTTACGCCTCGGCCTTTTTTATGAATCTTAATCTTGCCGCATCAATGCCATTTCAGTTGGTAGCAGTGCACTGCTCCGCCGCCTTCTACCGTATCCCCTCCGATCTCGCTACCGTAGTCCAGATTCTGCAGGTCGTCAACAAGGTCAGATTTGCGATTCTTGCCATACATTAGTAGGAACGGGAGAAAGAGATTAGTCATAGTTTGTGTGCAAACTATCGAACATTCTTTTTGTCTCGAGAGGTAGTCGAGTCGATCAGAGTTCGGTAGGGAGAAAGAGTGAATCCCACGGGCAAGCAACAGTGAACAACGAATTGCGAAACCTTTACTCGTGTGATCAAAATGAAGGGTTTCATGAGATTTTTGCCAAGTTGGTAGTCTAAGATTGTGAGAGTAGATCAGTTTTTCATGATAATCAATCGCTAATCGTTCTTGACTGTAGGTCAAAGACCACTTCGCGGTGGAGGATTTCTCGCTCTCGCAGACGACTCTCGACGAGATCTTCCAGTATCTCAGCGAGACCAGGTGGGGATTATTAATTTGTTTCTTTTACACTCGTTGCCCATAGTAAAATCGATGTTGGAAACCCTATCAAACGAATATATTTAGTGGGCTAACCGAAAGACCACCTGGTATTTTGCAACTTTGATGCGATCTTTTAAAAAATTCTTTCTTCGATATCAGAAACTGATCAGAGTACACGCTTGATGCTTTTGTCGAGATGTTAAATCCTTAAATCACATTGTTAAAACGCTTTGTTGCTTCATGTTTTGATTTTCAATTAAATCATTTCAGTACTTCTCAGTCGGTCGAATGTTCGGCTTGAGCGAGGATTTCGATGTGATAGAGGAGGATGAAACGATGAAGGGTGAGGAAATGGAATAAGCACACTCTATTCCGTTGATATACTTTCTTTTCCGCCTCGCCTTGCATGCTTCTTAGTAAGGATAGGCATGATGAAAGATGTAGCTTCCTTTTATCGACATTAAGTGTAATGATTTTAGTAAATGCTGAACTTTTTAGGTCGCGAGCTTCGCAACTTCATCATAATCTGTTTCGTCCTCGTCCTTCTCCTCATCATCCTCTACGAGTGAGATTATCGATTGAGTAGATCAGGGGTCGTGGATTGCTTTTGTGCTATGGTATTAATCTTTGATTTCCAACTGACCATATTCCATTGCAGGTTGATCATGCCCGTGTACAATAATCCTAATTATCCATTCTACAATCACATTCCTAACTATACATTCATCGCGCCCTCTCGACCAATTCTCCCTCGATTTGTGGCCAATAAGAGTACTAATATATTGACTTGAGTTGTCGTCGCTAAACACAGAAATCACACATCACTAGCCAGAGTAATGAGATATAGCACAAATTTCTTGCGATATTTCACAGAACATAATCACTACTAGCAGATCTTTTAAGAGTATTGTCAGAGTTATGAGCTTAATTGTTGTTTTCTTTTATGCGATATTTTTGAGTCAAATTTGCATTTATGATTCTATGTTTGTCCATTCCGTTGTAATTGTTCATCTTTCCCGGTTATCAACGGTTTGCCATAGCATCATAGTAGTTCTAGTCATACGGCAGGCTGTGCTCTCCTCGATTAGCACACTCTCTCGCACTGTCTGACTGACGAGGGAACATTCGAAACTAGGAGAGACACAAGCCAATTTGTTATGTTCACCACCCAGTCCAAATTCCCCTTTCATATCGACGCTATCCTTCAGTTGTGATCAGATTGTTCATGTGTAATCACCACAGAAGATTCCGCCCCTCCCCCCCCCAGGGATTCATTTCTAGACACGGCCAATCTTCCTATTCCAACGAATATGTATATATATTTATGCTATTTCGTACGAAATAACGTGAGATAACATTTAAAATAGAACAGGAAAATTCATGACGATGAGAATCAATAGTTAATGACTGGATTAAAGGGTCATGAAGTCAGGAGGATCTACTCAGGGGAACTGGTTTCATTCTCGGTGTTTACTAAAAGCCTTGCCGCTCTTGGAAAGAAGCTATTGTGTCTGTAGTTAAGATTCGAACCAGGGTTGTTGAAGTTCATGCCGTTTCGCGTGTGGTAAATTTTGAAATAATGTTGTTTTCGGTTGGATATACTATATTTGCCTCGGATGAGATTTGTGGCTACTCTAACATCAATCGTTATTCTACGCTTCTCTAAGGACTCAATGCCTAGTTTCTTATTGCGGTCGAAAGCGGTAGGCATATTTTCCCAAGTATGATCAAAACAGCGCATAAAAAAACGACGTGTGAAATAGTTTTGTACCTTTTCGAGTTCCTTTTTATCCTTGTTTTGGTAAGGGTTGAAGACGGAGGAAGCGCTTTCTAAAATCGGTCTGATGTACATTGCGTACGTTTTGAGGAGTACTTCTATATTTTTGGTTCGTAAAGCTCTTAGGATAGTGTGACAGGTAGTTTTGGCCTTAATGGATATGGTAGTGCAATGATCGGAGAAAGAGAGGTTTTTCTGGATAACAAACCCGAGGTCTTTTACTGTTTGTTTTTGTTCCAAAGTAGTGGTTCCTATGGTATATGTTCGCATTGTATTTGCTCTGCCTAGGTGCAATGAGTTGCACTTATGTGCAGCAAGAGGAAGTTGCCATTTTTCTGACCAGTGTACGATAATGTCAATCGCAGCTTGTAATGGTACAGATGAGTTTCCCTTACTAAAGGACCGATATATTTTTATATCATCAGCATACATTCTTGCAACTACGCCATGGTTTTGCACAAGAGTGGGAATTTCTGAGGTGTAAATAAGGAAAAGCAAGGGACCTAGGACTGAGCCCTGTGGGACGCCGCTAGTTACAGGCATTGAGGTAGAGAGCACATCTTTTACTCGAACTTGGAATGATCTATCTGAGAGATATCCTGTAATCCATTTGATTGTATTTTGTGAGAGACCTATTGTGCTAAGCTTGAGTTTTAGCTTGGGGTGGGAGACTTTATCAAAAGCTTTTGCGAAATCAAAGTAGATAACGTCAACTGGTTTCCCATCACTAATCGAGGATGTCCAGTGTTCGAGAACTTCTAGCATTTGAAGCTCACGCGACCGTTTCTTGCGGAATTCATATTGCTCATCTAATTGCTCACAATGGGTAATAATGGATTTGCACAAAATTCGCTCAAAAACTCGGCAGAAGAAAGAGGTAATTGAAATGGGCCTGTAATTTAGGGGATTGGAAAAGGGGGGTGATTTCTTAACAGGGGTTACTATGGAATGTCGCCAATGGGAGGGAACGGTTCCAGATTGGTAGGAGTTCCTAAAGATGATTTCGAGGGCTTCGGAAATTGGTACGGCAATTCGTTTGATGAAGGTGAGGTCAATGTTCTCGGGGGTTTTACAGGAGGAGCGTTTCCATTTCTCAATAATGGCGCAGATTTCATGTCTAAGAAATTGGGGTTCTTCGTATGTACCAAGCTGAGGTAGGGCTCTAGTATTGGGCAGTTTTCCGTCATCGATGGTGAATACGCTTACGAAGGTCTCAGCAAGTAAGTTAGCTTTGCCTAAGTCATCCATGACTAGAGTACCGTCAGCTCTTTTTAATCCTTCTACTCACTTGGATTTATTGGCACAGCGTTTCATAAAACGGAAGAACTTATTCTTATCGTCGCTTTCTATTATCTTTTTCTCAATGGTTTTGTGATACCGTTGTAACTCTTTGCGAAACTTTCTGTTTAGAATCTCAAATTCATGCTCATCGTTCGGGTCGTTACTATTAATCGATTTATGCCAGGCTTGAAAACGTTTTCCTAATAGTCGCTCAATATGAGGGGGGAGTTTCCCATGAGAGAGGCTTACTTTGGTCCAAGGAACATGGGTGTCTATTGATTTCTGAATGACACTAATCAAAAGGTCGTACATGAGATCCACATTTGCTATTTTAGAAAGTGCGCTTGTCCAATCGATATTTGCTAATTGAGAATTAATGAGGTCGTAGTCAGCATTTCTGTAGTCACGCCTAAGAGTGAAAGCGGGCGTCGAATG
This sequence comes from Pristionchus mayeri, assembly GCA_036245805.1. NCBI lineage: Eukaryota > Metazoa > Nematoda > Chromadorea > Rhabditida > Neodiplogasteridae > Pristionchus > Pristionchus mayeri. The sequence continues at coordinate 39,862,048 of BTRK01000005.1, forward strand.
ACTCATTGTGAATTTGAATTCGACTGTTGAATGGTCAGACAATTCGAAAGGGGGACCCACTTCAGTTTGGGAGATGAGACCGGGATGATTGCACAGTAGTAAATCAAGGATATTTTGCTTTCTTGTAGGTTCTTGGACAAATTGGGCTAGTTTGGCTGAGATACAGAGGTCAAGGAATGATTGCGAAGAAGGGATAATCGATTTCGGTTGAGGTGCGGGATATATTGACCAGTCAATATCAGGGAGATTGAAATCGCCTGTGACTATTGCAGGTTGAGGGCAAGAACAAAGGTCAAGTATTGATTTGGAAAGGGAAGCAGTTTGTATCGTACTCGCTTTGGGGTTACGGTAGGCGCATACAATCCTAATTAAGTTGCCGTTTATGTCAACATCTACTGCTAATAACTCGTGGGATTCAGGTACGGTCTCATCAGCAATCTGTGCTCCACTTATGGACGAATGTAGAATGATCGCAACACCACCTCCTCTAGAGTTTCTATCTCTTCTGAACACATTGTAGTATTGATCGTGGTCACCTAAGAGAAGCGAGTTAAGGAATGATGGAGAGAGCCATGTCTCAGTGAGGCAAATCATAGCATACTTTTTAGAAAGGATTTGCGAGAGATACTGTAGTTTGTTTTGAATAGAGCGGCAGTTGGCAGCGAATGAAAATGAGTTTCTGTCTGAGTGATGCTTGGGCCGGTGAATTAGTACCAGTTTCCCTGGGTGCCGAAATTTGGAGGTGCACCGAATTTTGAAATATGCGACATAAAGGGGTTAGGGTATTGACACTGATACTGATTGGGGAAGGGGTTCATGGGGATGGGGTTATGGAAGATCGAAGGGGGAGGGGCTCCATATCCATTGGGTGTGTTCTGAGAGAGGAAGGGCGGCCGATTGAGGTGTGGTGGAATCGGATTGGAGCGGGTCTGGTGAGGGCGAGGGCGAGCATTCAGGTTGTCGGGGCGCTGGTTCGTAGTGGATGAGAACACTGAATCACGCCTGCTTCTTGCCCTGTTACGCGAGGGGGCTCCATTGGCTAGAGGGCGGATCTGACTGTGACTCGGGGGTACGGTAGGCCGGGATGAAGGGGAGCGAGGGGAGGGCTCGGGGCCGTTCCTCCCACATCCTTTACCAGGGATCTTGCGACGAACGTCGTCCTTGTCGGCGTAGGAGGGGCGGATGTACACCTCTCTGAAGAAGGGGTCACGTGCCACTCGATTCGCATTCTTGACGAGGAGAGATGCATGTTTGCGAGTGGGCAGAACGACCTTCGTCAATCGGCAGTGAGGAGAGTCGATATCTGCGGGGGGCATTCGGTACACTGCCACTGGGATGCAGGGGATTCCGGCGAGGGCAGTCAGAGTCACCACCTGGTTGAAGTCTCTCCACACTTGTTTCTCGTGGCTGAGTGAGGAATCGACTGGGAGGCGGGCAATGACAACGCTCCTCTCGAGGTCAGAGGAGGACTCATGGGGAGAGGACGGGGATGGAGAGGGACTGGCATTGGGGGTGGCATTCGCGGGGGCAGTGGCAGCAGAGGTAGAGGGGGAATTCATGTCGACGTCGTCGACAGTGGCTACACTCGAGTCAGGGGGAGGCGGGATGCGGGTCTCCAACTCACGTATCCTCTCCTCGAGTATGCGTGAGTACTGCTGCTCCTGCTCGATCTTGTTGCTGAGACTGAGGCAGAACTGAAGTACACCCTCGAGTGATCCAGTCACCGTGTACTTCCTTTTCTTCGCCAGGGGAGATGCCGTCGGAGAGAGAGATATGCTGAGAATGGGCAGAGGGAGGAAGAGTATTGTCCAATGATGATCTCACCGTTGAGGGTACCGAATTCAGTTTGTTGCACAGTCGGTACTCTGCGCCAGCGTGATTGGGGAGGAAGGGAAGGGCTTGGGCGAGAGAGCACGTGAAATCGAGAGGGTGCGGAGAGAGGTAAGAGTCACCTCTCTCGGTGAGGGATGGGAGGAGACTGAGGGATGGGAAGAGACTTGAGTTATGGGATGAAATCCCATAACTCAAGAATAGTTCGATGTATCGATAAATCAATCAATATTATGATGATTAAATGATGTTTTCATGGGAGTTTTATGTCAGTTCAGTTGGATTTGCATAATCTCTAATCGATATCTGAATTCTCTGAAATTATCCGGTCAATTCTTCACTGTTATCAGTATTTTCGATCGATAAACGACCCATGGTAATCCTCAGACATTGAAGACTCTTGAAATCCTTGTATCGTTGAGCCTGATGGGAAACGTTGTGAGGGCCCCGAAGAGAGAAAAACTGGACAAAAAGTCACGAAAAGTGAACGTTCCTTGATTGCATCTCTTTGAAAGTGCAATTGACAGGGAAGGTTGGGCAAAGGATTGGGAAGCTCGTTTTGAGTGAAGGAGGGAATACGGTAGGATTACTCTAGACGGGAATAAGCTTTCAACATTTTTAATATTGTAAGTTCCGAAGCGACGAACTATTCCTGAGAACTATACTATTGCGCATCACTGCGCTACGAGCTCTTTTGTTCAGCCCGTCTCTTCCGTGTCGCAAAAATTGCGCGGAATACTTTCGAGCGGGCGATGTAACGCACTGTGATCTTATGTGAGCTGATGGGAAACGGCGCATTCGAATTATCCGTCTTCATTCCTTGACAGTTTTCTAATTCAAACGACTATTTTGTGGTGAACGATGTGCATTGCTATTTCATCCATAAATATTATCACAACCACATAATAAACATTTCGATAGCTACACCATAATTCAATAGAATTATTATGCAAGCGTCCGCACCACTTCACAACAGTGGTGTGCTTAATTTTCTGAGAACCGGAGTGAATTAGTTTATAGCAAAGTCTATTATTTAGTATGTGGATTTAGTTTTCTTTATAGGAATATGATTCCTTTTATTGTACCATTTATGCGTATTCGCAAGTGTGATGATAAAGTGTGTATTTGTATTCGCGTTATCTCACTCATTCGTTTTTATATTCGAACTTGAATACCTTTACTTATTTGTCAACATGCGATCCACAAATAACTTGCCTTTCAGTGCGAGCTTCTTAGCTCGGGGAGCTGTATACATTGTGCATAATGGAGGACCAGGACAGAACGGTTAGCGGGAAACCTATCTTTCCGTACGATCGGTTGTTTCAGGAGTCTCCTGCACGAGAACAATTGCTCAAGATGGAGGGAGAGCTCGAATCATTCAAGCTACATGTAATCAGGTCATACATTTCCGTTATTAATCATGTAGCAAATGCAATTTTCAGACTTGAGAACGAACTAGCAAGTAGCAAGGAGATTATTCAATCCGCACGTGATGAGAAACTAGACTTGTTAGTTTTTTTCGCGATTTTTATCAGTTAATTTCATTGTTTTTAGTTATTTTCATTTTATAAATCAGTTTACGAGTAATCAGAAGTGAATATTAAGCTATTATTATCATGATTCGATAATTCTCCAACCTTTTAAATAATATATTTGCAGGCTCGCCTCTGTATGTGCTCTGAACCAGAGAATCGAACAGTTGACCAGATTGAACCGGCAATTGGAATACGAGAAAGACCTGTCGTCAAGATTGAACGGAGACTCAGAGGAGGCCCTCGATAATCTCCAACTGAGAGTCTTGAAAGCTGAAACGGTGGGCGTGTTGTTACACCTTTTAAATACATTTCTTGGGTACTTTTTCTTTTCGCCGGACTTATATATTATGATTATGGATGAAACGTTGATAGTTATGGTTAGAGTTGCGTAAACAGCTCAACAACTCGACCTTTTGAGCTGCATAAAAGCTCCGAAACGGGTTGTATAGGGTACCTAGTCCGCGCGTCGCGTGTCTAATCAATTCCTCGAAGTAGAGAAGCGATATTATTTGTTTAATTTAATGTTCATTTCTTCAGAGTTTGACGGCAGCAGAACGAGACATGATGTGAGTAATAGAATGTGACTTCGGGGGAATCTTTTCGTGTTTCTCTTTTCGGGCTATCTTGTATTATTTTTTTAGTTATTTAGCGTTCCTGAAACACACTCCAAATAATACAAAATCACCCAAAAGGGAAAAAATTAATTGATTAACTCTGTTCAGGAACTCTTCGATCAAATTTCGGAGGTGGAAAAGATGAAGAAGGAATCGTCAGAAAAGTAAGACGCTTTCTTAAATATTGTATAGCTCAAGTTTTATAGTCACAACAAGATTATCACGCAGCTCTACTCTAAACTCGACAAGGAGATCAAACGGGCAACAGATATGTAAGTGATCTTTGAGGATTTTCTGTTCGATAGCCGCCCGCACTAATTGCGCCGGGTTAGAAATAGACGAGAAGCGGGAGAGTCAGGTGGGCGGAGTTAGCGCGGAGAGAGCGACTGGGAGACGTAGTGATATCGTTACGAGGATAGCTATTCGTTATCCTCCTACCTTCCGTGGCGATATTTCGTTATCGTTTGTCCAGCAATAGTAGATACTATTATGATGGCGATTCCAGGCAGAACAAACTTACGACTACTGAGATACGATGTGTGGTCTTGGAAGCAGAATTGAACAGAACTCCGAGCACTGAACTTCCGCAGAGGTAATTTTAAGTTAATAATTTTATCTTAATTAATTTTACTAATTTGGTACAATGAAATCGTTACTTTGAGAACGGAAAGCGTAGTCTATGTGTGGTGGCGAGATTCAGAATCAAATGTACTAATTCTCGCCACCATACCACGGGCTACGCTTTCTGTTCTCCCAGTAATGGATTCCGTTCCAGTCCGAGAACTCGAGTTCCATCGGCAAAGGATGTGGATGATATGAGCAAGCTGAGAGCGGAGAAGGAGAAATTGGCCAAAGAGAAGTACGTTTGCATTCATATTGTTTGAGAATAGAATGCGTTGTCATTTCCCAAATATACGTTGATGAGACATTTACGCACTTATATAGAAAATGACGAAGGTGGATTAATTGCCACCCCCACTTTCTCCCTCTTCTATCCCGCTCATTTCTATTCATTTCTCTTTGATTACCTACCACACAGTGGGAATAGGGGAAAAAGGGAGGGGTTGGCCATTTATCCAAGAATTGCCCAGAATGGCAATCCTCGTGCAGAGTGCCTCACATTCCTCCATCGAGTGAGAAGTGAGCACCACCGCCGCACGACCCGCGCGTCTCAAAGGGAAAGAGTACGGTAGGAATCGATTGATCGAAAGATTCGATGCATCGGGAGTAAACAACATCTCAAGAATAAGTGAGTTGAGGCATGGCGAAAATTTAGGTATATGTAAAGATGGAAATTGTTAAATTTCGAATTGTGTTGCTGTTTACGGCAGGTAATGCAATTTTTCAATGACCAACGAACTAGCTGTTTCAAATTGTTCACTTATACCATAGAGTTGAGTAACGAATGATAAGTGATACACTGATTATTATTTACCAACACAATAATTATTTCCAGATTCGGCGAGGGATTCTCCCTGACGATCAAATTCGCGACGACTCAACTGGCAGAGGAATCAAAAGAATTCATTTGCGAGAGACTCCCGAAAGCCAAGGTACGGTAGGGAATACTACTGCAGGTGACTGAGGTGATCGAGAACACGGGACTGACCGAGAAGACGGAGTGTCGATCAGGGAGTCTGTCGGGTCAGATTTATAACTTTTACAGTTTTCCAATTCGGTAAAATCAACTCAAAAGAAATCTCATGTCTCAAATCAAACTTCCATAGCACAAATTTCACTTGGAAATGTGGATTTTCACAATATATTAGGTTGATTCAAAAGTTTCTTTCTTTTTTCTTTTTCAAATTTCTGCCGGTTTGTTTGAACCCTCACGAATTTCCGAAAACTATATGGCAATGTCGTGATTGTAGATTACTTCCATAGGGTTGTTTTAATTCTACGCATCATCGTAAGAAGTTGGCAAAATTCGAATTAAACTGTCCTATGCTCACTTATCTAACCGGCTCAATATAACGCTCGCTATAGAGTGTTGGTATCCCCGCATCATCTTTGAAAAATCATTAGCTGATTGGTCGAATGCGAAGAATTTGGGAGGTCAAAATGTGCATGCAAAATAAAAGAAAGAAACTTTTGAATCAACCTAATATTTTCATCTTGTAATTTTGAATTTACATCCCCACAGATTTCGGGTATATCGCTGTACTACCGTACCTGCTTGTAATTCTCTATGGTATCCTTACCGTATCCCTCCCAGGTGGTCAGAAGCGTCGTCTATGCATCGGAATCGCTCTGATTGGCGATAGTCGCTTCGTGATTCTGGACGAGCCAACGGCTGGAGTTGATGTGAACAGCAGGAAGAGCATATGGAAACTACTGATGAAACACAAGAAAGGCAAGTAGGGGCGGGGTCAAGGGAAGGGAAAAAAAGGACTTTATAAATAGCGCAAAGGATGGCAGGGAATAAGCATACGAATCGAATTTAATGTCAGTGGCCTTAAAGGCAGTCAAATCTAAAGTCTTTATGATCGAAAAAGTTGATCTCTGATCTCTGCAGAGCGTACGATTCTCCTCTCAACCCATCACATGGACGAGGCGGATATGCTGTCAGATAGAATTGCCATCCTTTCGGAAGGTCAGAAATATTTTTGTTTCTATGACACGCGAATGCACCAAACATTGTCTGACTAGTGTCATATCAATTTTTTTAAGTATTTCTGAAGAACCAAACTGCCTGGTTGCCACTCTTACATCTGCTTTCGATTGCAGGAAAACTCTCGGCCCTCGGCTCTTCGGTCTTTCTCAAGAACCGATTCGGTCGCCATACGACACTCACTTGTATCAAGCAGGTTGGTCAGGTATTTCCCAGAAATATTGAAAAAGTACTGTAGTGAACGTATTTCAACTCGTGATAAGTTGTAACAATCGTAATATTCAGAGTAAATAAATAAAACGATAATCGTTTCAGGACCGTCGAACGAATTACGCGAAGGCGATCGATGAGATCTCCACGCTGTACGAGAAACTGCCAGTGACACTCGCAGATGAATCGGAGGAGGTGAGAAGTGATTCGTTAGCCTGACATTTTTAGTTTCACTAGATTGGCATCATATCTGAAACAAGCCAGCGTCCGATGGTTCTCTGTTTGTACGTCTGATGAAAATATATCAATTAATTCAACAGATATTCAATGTGCTATTTTTCCATGTTCCTATATTCTTGTGTTTGGGCCAGACAGAATGCAAAAGAAAATAGTTATGTTCCATTTATTTTTGTATATTCAGGAGTTGACCTTCCACCTTCCGATCGGTTCTGATTCGCAAGTGCTCGAGGAATTCTTCCGATTGTTCGATGAGAGATTGAGCACGTGGAATCTCAGCGAATACGGAATATCCGCACCCACTCTGCAGGATGTGAGTGAATGGGAGGGGAGTACGGTAGCGGGAGATTACGGTGTATTGGTGTAGAGCGGTTCGGAAGATTCGATAGGCATGTCAGATTTGTGTTTCACGGTGAGTAGAATACAGCCAGAAACATAGGCGCATCGATAGCTTGAAGATTTCTCTTCTTTGTGCATTACAAATTTTAAAAAATTTCGAAAAGTGTTTTGAAAATACTCTTTAATTAATTTCTCTGTAGATCTTCGTTTCCCTCGCTCCTCAGTCCGATCTCAAACTGACGAAAGTGGAAGATGAAGGATGTTTGGGCAAGGCGAGTTGATTTTCCAGGCTTTCGCACCGTGGGTTGAGTGTTTCACGAGTGTAATTTAATTTGATGGAGTGCTTAGGTGCCAATGGTACTTCTTTCCATGGGCTTAAATTAAATGTCGATTGCAAATAGCGCTTGAAGACATGCATTTAATATTCGCAGGTGCTTTCGTGTCTCAAGGGCGGTAAGACCTCAGTAGCAGCGAGTGAACAGACGGAGCTCGTGACGGCAAAGACGGACGGATCGGACACACCCGATGTGTGCGGTGAGGACGACGAATACTATTTCTAATGATGCCGTCGAAATTTCGACAGGCGACGAATACTAACTGTGGCACTCCTGCAGAAGCCCAGATCTGGGTAACAATAGTGGCTAATGGTAGAGCCCAAGCAGGCAAGCCATAACCTTAGATTGCAGAACCCTGAGACATACTAAAGAAAGTTTTAGCCTAAATGCTCAATCCTGTCGCTATATAGCGCCTTTTCGAGCTTCTGCTGGAATGATGCCTAACCTAAAATAGCGTCAGTTCGCGGCTTCCCTCCGCGTGTAGGCTAAACAGTACGACAATACAAGCATGTCTAAGGGTTCAGCAGTCTCAAGGTACGACTTACCGGACTGGGGTCTACTCCTAACACCACTATTGTTACCCCGATCTGGGCTTCTGCAGGAGTGCCCTAACTGTTACACCACACACTTTTCAGAAACGGAGACGCCACTCAAGCAGGGACCGAGGAAGAGCAGACACGCGAGGGCACTTCTCACTGCCAGAGCACACTATACACGGAGGAGCCTCCTCATTATATTCTTCGAGGTACTGTAGGGAGATACTGTAGGAATTGTTATATGATTACGGTAGGGTGTTTCGAACGATGAAGGGGCCAGTAGACGAATAGTTTGAAGTTCCTGAGAATCATTCGGTAGGTGGGTGTAACGGTGCTTCATGTATTTTACGTAAGTGTTGGTCAGGAGGAATTGACAATGACTCGTTCGTTCTTAGCATGAACAAAAATACAACTCACTCTTAAGTGTGTAAACGCCATCATCTCTGTGATATTTGAACTCGCATAATTCATTCGGTAGGTGGGTGTATTTAATATATCCGTGATCTACCGTATACATCGTGACCTACAGTACCCCGTCGTGACCTACTGTACTTCACTGCACGTCTCAGATGGGATGTAAACTCGGATCCGACGTGTTCGTACCTGAAGATGGACGATCGATTGGAGCAAGCCTGCGCTATGGCCCTCTCACCCTCCAACAACCCGTTTCAGGTATGGTGTGAAAGGGGTGCACGGAGGACGACGATTGCTGTTCGGCGCTTTTGCTGTGTAGAGTAGTGGATTCTGTGACACCACCTCTATTGCACAGGACCAAATGGGCAAGAGTTCACCGACGTATCAGCTCACGTCGAGGGCCAAGGCGGTCTCGCACATCTGCTGCCGGTTTGTGGTGTGGTGTGGTGGTGCAGTGCGTGCAGCATTGCTTGTCTTCATTTTACTATCGTTGCACTGCACTTTAGGGTACGGTATTCGGATATTAATCGATAATCTCAGCAACGACACTCGATATCCGTGCATGGATGAGGTGAAGGATCGGGGGACTCTTTCGATGACGTCACTTCTGAGAGACAGACAGAATGAGACGAAGTATTCGATCAATCAGACCTGCGGAGCCACGCCAGACTTTTACTGGGATTGCACACAGGTAGGGTAGTGTAAGGAAAATACGGTAGAGGGGATGGTACTGTAGGAAATATAGCAGAGGGGAGGGTACTTTAAAGGGGAGGGTACTGTAAGGAGGAAGAGTACGGTACAGGGAAGGATACGGTATCGTTCTCTTCCAGCTCGATTATCCGATGTACGAACTGGCGTATGTGCACACGAACACTTCCGATTACTTCTACGATCTGTCATTCAGGTGAGGGTACTGTAGTGAAGAATGGGGTACTGTAGTGAGGATTGGGTACTGTTGTATGAACAATTTTTGGATAGCATATTAAGGATTACTGAAAAGTAGACTCATATTTGACATATAGTCGTATTTTAGATTTAGTTTCGAAATTATTGTTTCGTTCAGTGATAATAAACCTTCTCTTTGCTGTTCAATTAATACTGAATTTGTAACTACTTATACGAAAATAATTCCGAATTCAATGTATCGTTCAATTGTTTTTTGGTCAATAATTCGACCAGCGGTGCCCATTAAGTGAATTTTGAGTGTTAAAAAATTCGTTCAGGAACCTCTCTCAATTCCGGCTCATCGCTCAATTCGCTCTTCCAGCAGGACTACAAGCCAACAAGACATACGCGTTGTGAGTTTGAGTACATATTTGTTGATTATTGTTGACCCCTGATGTATTCGTCCGCTCTGGGTACGCTGTATACGTTATCATAGCTCCTTGACCCTCAATTACTGTGTCTTTATGTTCTCAATGGTACGGTATACAGTACTCGTCTCTTCTCAGTACGGGCGGTCTCTCGCTGGGTCACTTCAATCCCTGGGCGCGATCTGACGAGAAAAATGAGAAAAGGAAGAGTGGATGGAGAACACTGAGGAATGTGTTGAGCAGCCAGGCAGGAATCATACGATTGAGTGTGTCGTGATATTTTATTTTTGATCTCTGACTGTACAATTATCTCTTAATGTGTGGACAGTCATTTTTTCCATTCGTATCAATTGTACAAGATAGATTGTTGACTTTGAGATTTGATAGATGAAGCGCAACCCAATACGCATCCCGGTTCCGCTATTTCAACGTCTTATATAAGCTATTTATTTCCCTGTCGATTAGTTCGTTCATGGGTGAATAGCATCGGCAACTGTGTGGGACGATCAATACTGATACGAAGTCCGTTTCACATTCCTCATCAATTCCTCTTCAGACCTCTCCTCTCTCCCCACTCCCAACACGACTCTGCCCGAGTTCGCGAAAGGAATCACGATGGATTCGTTCATGGACAAAGTGATTGGAGCGATGGAAACGAAGGAGGCGGTCAAGGTACGGTAGAGGGGATACTGTAGGATGGAAGGGCAATGAAGGTACGATACGATCTATAGACGTGTTTTTCAATAGCTTAATTACACTTCATTTTTATTCTTTATTCGTCTCTGACAGCAGCTACCATTGGTTGCTTTCAAAATTGTCAAAGTCATTGAAGTTACCAGACGAGGATAAAATTGACCCCCTATTTTTTGTCCTCCATCGAATAGCCGATGGCTGAATTAGTTGAGAATGAATATACAAAAATGCTAAAAAATCAATAATAGCCTCAATGGAAAGCCGGAAATGATCAGCGCTCTTTCACTTTTGCATACTCTCTCGTACACGCGACGAGATCAGGGTCAGATCAGGGTTTCGTCCTCGTCCGGTAACTTTAAGTAAAAGTGAAACTGCGCCTTCGCAGGACATCCAAAAAATTCTGAACTTTCAATATTTCAGCTGTGGTTCAACAACAAACGCTGGGCGTCCCTTCGGATCTACACGAATGTCCTGACCAACGCACTGCTGAGATTGGCGCATCTGAGGAAGAGTGAGTATGGGTACGGTAGGGTTGCTATCGATTCGCTTTGTGTATTGGCAAAATCATCTGCTAACTTCTGCAAGAACCATGACCATATGATAGCTACAGTATGGTAGTAGTGCATGGCCAATGTACGGTAAAGTATAGTATCCCACTCTCTCATTCAGACGAATCACTCGAGTCGTTCAACCAGGGAATCGTGGGTGTAAATCATCCGATGAATTTGACACTCGAGGACAGCTTCGACCAGAGTGCAATGTCAGTGGAAGACCACTTCTTTACCGAATTTCTTATTGTGTAGGATTTCGCTAGTGTGGAGAAACCTAGGCCAATTCAGGCTTCAGTGTTCCATAGTTAGGGACCACAAAGTGGGTGGCCGAAATTATCACACAGGCCTAATTGTGTGGTTAATGTGTTCCCATGGGGCTAAATAGGATCATGCATTTTGAATTAGGTTGATATCTAATGTTTGAGCCAAGATATGGCGCAAAATGTGGGTGAATTGAGCGTAACGTGAAAGGCCCAGCGAGACGAGAGAAAGAGGGGCGGAGCCTAATTCTCCATTGTCTTTTCAATTCTCGAAACGATCGGGCAGGGCTTCGCCGAACTCTGCGGAGGAAGGAAGAGGGGCTTTCTCGTAATTAGGGTGCTCTCTAGTCACGCCGGGTGAGAGAAAGGCGAGAGGAGTGGAGGGAGAGGGAGGAGAGGACGCGGGGAGTGTCACGAGCCATGCGCGTTTCGAAATCGAAGAGACACATTATGAGTTCGCAACCAAATCACTAGTTCAAAAATGAATTTGGAAGCTCTTTTCATTCTCTATCGAATGAGCCTCCGTGACCCTGGAAAATCCTTTTCTGAGTAGGTCAGCATACGAGTTTTATAGTTTTCTAGGCTAAGTCGCACTATAAAACTTGTATGCTGACCTACTTAGAGATGGATTTTCCAGGGTCACGGAGGCTCATTCGATAGAGGATGAAAAGAGCTTCGAAATTCATTTTTGAACTAGTGATTTGGTTGCGAATGAAGCCTGTGTCCCCCTGATCTCGCTTTCGAGGGGGAAAGTGTCAGTGCCGAGTGGGCGGAGCTTGCGGTGTCTATCCATAGTCTCTCATTCGTTCAGCGTCATCTAATTTTTGCATCTTTCTCTTTCTTAAAAAATCGGACAAAATACCTGAATGTGATATTGAATGCTGCCGGCTGATTCAGATTGCAATGCTATTACATATTTTCGGAAATTTACGCATCCTCGATATCAATGACTTCTCCGATAATAAAAAAATATTGTTGTCTTTTTCCTGCGACATAGATGACAATACTTCTTCCAAATATTTATTTTGCCTCATTTCAGTCAGAAAGTGACTCTCTTCCGCGTGGTTCTTCTTGTACTCGTCTTTTCCGTCATCCCAGCCGGATACGCAGTCTTCCTCGTAGAGGTACGGTAGGGGATGCGGTAGATTATGGTACGGTTACGGTAGCCGTGCGATTGATTTCCCTGAATACAGAATCCCCAGAAATTATTGTTTGACAGGAGCGCGTCTCTCACTCGTTCCACCTCCAACTCGTCTCTGGTCTCTCGAGGAAGATGTACTGGGCAATGTCCTATCTATTCGATATGGTGAGTCGGGAATACGGTAGTGAACAGGGAATACTGTAGTAAGATGGTCTGCATACATAGCAAAATATTGTACTGGCAGTAGGAGGACTGATTCACGAGTTGTTGTTTTGAGTATGAACATGCTGTCACGGGTTTCAATGTCATCTTAGATAGAACCTAAATATTTTATATATATATATATATATATATATATATATTTATTTATTTATGCTATTTCGTACGAAATAACGTGAGATAACATTTAAAAAAGAACAGGAAAATTAATGACGATGAGAATCAATAGTTAATGACTGGATAAAAGGGTCATGAAGTCAGGAGGATCTAGGGGAACTGGTTTCATTCTCGGTATTTACTAAAAGCCTTGCCGCTCTTGGAAAGAAGCTATTGTGTCTGTAGTTATGATTCGAACCAGGGTTGTTGAAGTTCATGCCGTTTCGCGTGTGGTAAATTTTGAAATAATGTTGTTTTCGTTTGGATATACTATATTTGCCTCGGATGAGATTTGTGGCTACTCTTACATCAATCGTTATTCTACGCTTCTCTAAGGACTCAATGCCTAGTTTCTTATTGCGGTCGAAAGCGGTAGGCATATTTTCCCAAGTATGATCAAAACAGAGCATAAATAAACGACGTGTGAAGTAGTTTTGTACCTTTCGAGTTCCTTTTTATCCTTGTTTTGGTAAGGGTTAAAGACGGAGGAAGCGCTTTTTAAAATCGGTCTGATGTACATTGCGTACGTTTTGAGGAGTACTTCTATATTATTGGTTCGTAAAGCTCGTAGGATAGTGTGACAAGTAGTTTTAGCCTTAATGGATATGGTAGTGCAATGATCGGAGAAAGACAGGTTTTTCTGGATAACAAAACCGAGGTCTTTTACTGTTTGTTTTTGTTCCAAAGTAGTGGTTCCTATGGTATATGTTCGCATTGTATTTGCTCTGCCTAGGTGCAATGAGTTGCACTTATGTGCAGCAAGAGGAAGTTGCCATTTTTCTGACCAGTGTACGATAGTGATTTCTCTCACAATTTTCGCTGGTTCATCGATAGTAGATATAATTCACATTCCAGTCCCTCTACCTGCTCTGTGTGATCATCATCATTGTGATCTACGTGATGATGGGAGTGAAGGACTTCACCTACACTCCCCCCACTCCTCGGATCATTCCTCCTCCTCTGGATGCTCTACGGGTGAGTATCGATCGAGTGTGGAGTACGGCAGATACATAGTGTACTGTACTGTGACGATGGACGACGTTTCAGGCTCATCGACGTCATTCTCGTGTACATTCTACAGCGAAACTTCAATATCGCCGCGCTGGCCTTCGTGATGATATCGATTGGTAAGTCGTGCTTTTATTGTGCACCGAGATATCTGTGATATGGTACAGGAATTATGCAGATATATATTTTGAATTTTTACCCATTCTTCGAACAACTAATTGTAAAGTGTTGAACACTGAATTTTAAAGAGTAGTTTGAACCAAGTAGCGGGTAATGTGGAAGTTGAATATTGCCAATATCGAGGAATTTGTGTTGCAGGCACTTTCTTCGTCGGAATCGTCACTACGATGACTGTGATGATGCTGGAGCAGCTGATGAAGACGGTGGGTTACGGTTGACTGAAAGGGATGGGTTACGGTAGAGGGCTTAATGGATTACGGTAGATATAAATACGGGGCTGTGTATAGGGAGAATGATAGAGAGCTGCAAGCATTGATTAATCAGTTTGAAATCTTGAAAAAAAATATTTACGAAAGGCGGCTTAGGCATCACGGCTTAGGTTGATCATCTTTCATTCTAGTTACGGTAGTCCACTCAATTCGTTTACTGTATTCTTCCCTTCAGGACTCGACTCTCGTCACGACGCATAAAATCTGCTACTACGCCTTCTTGGTAGGGATTTACTTCTTGCTTTTACTTTGGGATTCTCTATTCCGCCTAGTAATTCTCGAGTTTCATCTGCATACCTTAGTTCCACATATTCGCCGACGTCGATATGTTCTTCAAAGCTTAGGACAAATAATATAATATGCGATACTGTTGCGATTATAATTTCTGTTTCAAATAATTCCACCTCCTTGTCACAGCTGTCATTATACCCGTATTCTGTTAATCAATGATCGATCTGCCTTCATGCTTTCCTTGAATTTGACTATTTGCTGAATTGCAACTCTTTCGTTTCGTGTTTCTCAATTAAATGATTATCCAGTGATTTTTGCTCCTTCAGTGTTTGGCCGGTGTTGGTCTTTAAAAAAATCCACGATGTCCACTAGTTCATTTTTCGATAGTCTACCGTACTCTTTCAGGTCAGATCAACCGTCCTGATCTCGCTGGAACCGTCCCCATGCCATCCATCCTCCACAGGGATCTCATGGGCATTCACATCACGGCTTTGCTCATTGAGGTGAGGAGGGGTATCCGCTCGTGGAATACGAACTATGTGGGAACCGGCCGATGTGAAAGTATTTATTATGTGTGTATGTTATTTTTGACTGTGTGCGAAGTAAATATTGGACATAGCACTCGCACTTCGAAGATTAAATGCTTTTGAAACAACAATCACCAAGCTCCAAGACTAAGCCTTCCGTCCCTCACCCCTCACTTACTATCGAGAGAGAATACAATCGGAAGACAGTCTGATGATCTCTCCTTCTCCTTCCAGGGTCTAATCGGACTGGCGAATCTCGTGTTTCTCGAGCACGGATCACTCGGATTCCTGAGGAGATTAGAGAGGAAGAAGACGGATGAAATGTTGGAGAGACCGGAGACGACGATTATACGGGTGAGTGAATGGAAGAGGGGATGGACAATAGGGTAGTGTCCCATGTTTACACAAAAAAACATGCAAAATGCTGACTTGAAAAAATTCTTTTAATTTCTACCGGTTATCCGACTCCAGGCTGGCCAGACAAAAATATTTTTGAAAAAAAAAGGAACTACAGACTCGGTATTGAGACTCCATAATTCGATTAAAGTTACCGGACGAGGACGAAACCCTGATCTGACCCTGATCTCGTCGCGTGTACGAGAGAGTATGCAAAAGTGAGAGAGCGCGGGATTACGCTTACCATTTCCGGCTTTCCCTTGAGGCTATTATTGATTTTTAGCATTTTTGTTTATTCATTCTCAACTAATTCGGCCATCGGCTATTCGATGGAGGACAAAAAATAGGGGGTCAATTTTGTCCTCGTCCGGTAACTTTAACAACTCAAAATACTATATTTACGTGGTTCAAGGTTACAAAGTCTCACTGGAAATCGAACACATTTTCGGTGTTTGTAAAAGAAGATTTTTGATTATGATCGGGTCCAAGTAAAACTCTGGTTTCAAACGCACTGTAACAATCAATGTTTTGAAGTCGATCGATATCATCCGTTGATTTAGCCCAATACAACTATATTTTCAATATTGCTGTCATATTCCAGGAGGATGTTGACGTCTCAGCGGAAACAGTGCGAGTGGCGAGTATCGAGACGAGCAGTGATGAGTATGGATTAGTGGTCAAGGATCTGGCTAAGGTACGGTAGGGGAGAGATACGGTAAGCGGAGATACGGTATCTGGAGACAACGCTGGCCGATTACTGTACTGTTCAGGCGTTCTCTAACAATCTGACAGTGCGTGGAGTTTCGTTCGCCGTCGAGAGGGGAGAGTGCTTTGGACTACTCGGATTGAACGGAGCCGGTGGGTTGAGGGGGATGTTGAAGGTTGAATTAACTCACGGCCATACTATGAGGGAAGAATTGGATTAGGTATTTCCCAATTGTAATAAAAGAAGAGTGAACCTTCAATTGGCAAGGGAACCCCAACTTAGAGTTCTCAAGGAGGAAAAAATAGACGTCAATAGGCTTGAATTTATTTAGATTTTCCAAGTAGCCGTGATTTAATTTTTAAAAAAACGTCGTATTTATCTTCTTTGAATAAGACATTTCTGCAAGAAAAACCTGTTGAATGCTCGTCAGAAACTCACAAAGGAAAAGGGCGTAACCAGTGATTCTACGTTGCGCCTTGTTAATGTAAGATTGATCACGCAGAAATCCACAATTTTGGTATGTGTTCAGGACGGAAGAAAAATATGTAGGAAAGACGACGACAGTATGATGACGGGCAAGTTGGACATTGGCCACGGAGAAGTTAGGATACTCGGAGAGAGGTGAGGAGGGGGTAAACAAGACTAGGTGGGGAACAGAGGAACGGATGGTACCATATAACACGTGTCTTCTGAGAGATTGCATGAAATCGAGACACCACCTTTACAAAATGTTCAAAATGCATTGATCACAAAGCCACCTTGGTGGTAGATGCCCCTAAGGTCACATAAGTTTTTGTGATCACAGAATTCCGGAAATCCCAAAACTGCCTAAAAAGCGGCGCCGGCCAGCTTGAGAATTGAAAAATTCGTAATTTCTTTCACAGTTGAGTAAAAAGGTCGCTCAAAAAAGTAAAATATTCAGCTCACCGAGCCCAACAACTTTAATGTTGAGTTCTCATTTTCAGGAAATTTAATGATGGTATATTTGCTTTTTTACCGCCTCAAACATGCTGAAACTCGTGTTTTCAAGAAAAATAGAAAATTTCACTTTCTTATATTGAAGGAATTATCGCTCTGGGATATAATTTCTTTCAGTTTTCAATGTTTACTGACCTATTTTCGCAAATTTCCATTGAAAAAACCGAAGATTTCAATACTTCACAAAATCACATTTTTTCACCAAATTTCTCAAATTTTATGATTTTGTGCAGTATTGAAATCTTCGGTTTTTTCAATGGAAATTTGCAAAATAGGTCAGTAAACATTGAAAACTGAAAGAAATTATATCCCCGAGCGATAATTCCTTCAATATAAGAAAGTGAAATTTTCGATTTTGCCTGAAAACACGAGTTTCAGCATGTTTAAGGCGGTAAAAAAACAAATATACCATCATTAAATTTCCTGAAAATAAGAAGTTTGGTATAAAACGGTACGTAGATTCAGAATCCGTAGAGATCTCAACAGGATGTGTAATATTTTTTTCAGGGCACTCAATTTTCCTGTCAAAAAAATTATGTTTTTCGATTTTTCAAGTTGTCACATATGTTAGACGTTTTCGGTCGTAAAAGTGATCAACATTAAAGTTGTTGGGCTCGGTGAGCTGAACATTTTACTTTTTTGAGCGACCTTTTTACTCAACTGTGAAAGAAATTACGAATTTTTCAATTCTCAAGCTTGCCGGCGCCGCATTTTAGGCAGATTTGGGATTTCCGGAATTCTGTGTTCACAAAAACTTATGTGACCTTAGGGGCATCTACCACCAAGGTGGCTTTGTGATCAAAGCATTTTGAACATTTTGTAAAAGGCCACCTGCGATCTCTCAGAAGACACGTGATAAGTTATCTATTGATATCGATTGGAGATACGGTAGTCCTCAATCAATAGATAATTCTCCCCTGACCAGGGTCTCGTCCCGTTCGTCGGATGGTTTCCGCAATCTCGGGTACTGTCCTCAATTCGATGCTCTCAACATGAAATTGACGACGAGGGAAAATGTGGAATTCTACGCGAGAATTCGAGGAATCGACGAGAAGAGCATGAAAGGGGTGAGGAGGGGAGATGATTGATTGGGAGGGGAGGTGTACGGTGGAGTGTTGATTACTCTACTAATCAACACTCTACCGTACACCTCCCCTCCCAATCAATAATCTTCGCAGTAAGGTTGATTCTATGAGACAAGACTCGTAGTAGTTCGTGTATTATATTTAGTAGGAATCAATCGAAGTTGGTTGGTAGTTTAATCCACCGGGGATTGGGACTATTTACCAATATATGGTGTATTTGAACGAGAACTGATCGTACATTAAAATTCCTCTTTGGCAGTATTATTGAAACAATGTTGAAACTCTGATTTTGCAAGTATAGAGTACTGAATAAGATAAACCGAGTAAATTTACATAGTAATGTTTCCTTTTTAGATAGTGCACACTCTTCTCCGTTCTCTGCACCTCCTCCCGTACGCGGACATTCTCACTTCAGCACTCTCTGGAGGAAATCGGTGAGAATTTTTCCAATTTATCGCTCGATTAAACGGCTAATAAATGGTCAGGAGTACTTTACACCATATTGACGAGTCTATTTCCAGTCGGAAGTTGTCAGTGGCCCTGGTCTCTCAGCCCCCCGTGATCATGCTGGACGAACCATCGGCTGGAATGGACCCCGGATCACAGCAGTTCCTGTGGAGTGTCATCGGGAAAATGAGGTGGGCGGGAACTGGTTTTTGTTGTTCGAACAGGGGAGACGGGAAAATTGGATTTGTTTGTGCATTGGAGACAAGATCAGTGCCTGAAACGTGAAACAACACAGACAGTTGATGGATAGTTTTTTTTCTTGGACGGAATTAGTACACTAGCCGTCTTGTATTTTATTTTAGTAGTATTTTGGAATAACAAGCGGATTATCGAAATTAAGAGATCCCAAAAGATCTAAGTGTAATCGCCAGAACTGAAAAGTTGCTGGGCACAATTTCTAATTTGATTGCCCATTGTTTGTCCGTCGCAGGGCTAGTACTCCACTCGCCGGACACTAAGCATTTCCTTTCTCCTACAGTACTCTTTCACTAGTCTTTCCCTTTGAGACGCGCGGGTCGTGCGGTGGTGCTCACTTCTCACTCGATGGAGGAATGTGAGGCACTCTGCACGAGGATTGCCATTCTGGACAAGGGAAAGATTCGATGCATCGGGAGTAAACAACATCTCAAGAACAAGTGAGTGGTTGCATACCGAAAATTTAGGTATGCGCTAAAAAGGGGATAAATTTTGTATTGTCCTATTGTTCAAGGTAGATTAGATGCCGAATAAAATAAGTGTTTCACAATGTTCACTTATGCCGAACATATGGAAAGGTGCGATTTGAGATTGGGCATCTCTGCCAAAAAATTAAATACTTCATTCCAGATTCGGCGAGGGATTCTCCCTGACGATCAAATTCGCGACGACTCAACTGGCAGAGGAATCAAAGGAATTCATCTGCGAGAGACTCCCGAAGGCCAAGGTACGGTAGGGGATACGGTATGGTTGGTACGGTATTCTACTGCAGGGGCCAGTATAATGTTGATATTACCAGTTGACATCTATCGAACAAGTAATGTAATATTGCGGGATATTAATTTTTGGCCAAGGCGACTTTGAGATTGAGTGCTTGGTGATTTCGGTTTGCATCGTTATTCCTTATGGCGATGCGATTGGCGCGTCGCTGGTGTACATGTGCTACGAAGAACACCAGATATTATTAATGGTGATTTTGTTGGAAGAACAAACAAAGCACGTCACTCTGGTCTAGGAAAATGATAACGATTTCGCAACTGAGGGTTCCATATTACGTAGCTACGTGTAATTTCTTCCCATATCCCTCGCATTTTCATGTTTTTCGCATTATTTGCTAGACTCCGATTGAGAAGTGCGGAAAGGAGAAAGAAGGGATGGAGGAACAAAGTATTTGAGTGTTGTATTAGGTGAGTAGGAGGAGGAGGAGCTGTTTACAAAGAGATCAGCCGGTGTTCTCAAGAAGTAGTTCTCGCCCTACAGAAAGAATGAAGATGCTTAGGGTTGAGAAATGTTCGTGAAAGTTGATCTCTGATCTCTGTATTACCTCGTTGTTGTGTATTATCATGTTGTACTCGATGTGGGGTCGCGTGGGAATTTGTTGTTTGAACGGTGGGAGGGTGACGCAAATTGAGTGAGGAGTTGTGTAGCTCACGTAGTGTTGGAAAGGGAATAGTGACGATGGAAGGAGAACTCTACAATTCATGCGGTTCTATAAGATTTGTTTTGCTCAATTAATGTCGCATTGGGTGCGTTGGGATGATTGTTGCTCGTGATTTCCCTTCTCTAAGTAGTTGGTTAGTTGTTCTCGCTATTGTAGAAAGCGGATTACTGGAGTTCGCAAAGTAAAGTCAAATTACAAATAGGAGTTAAGGAAGAGGCAGTTGAAGGAGAAGCGTTGTTGATAATAGTGGTAACTGCGAATACTGCAGTTTCTTTGCTGTTGATTGTTGATGCTATCGCAAGTAAGGGAATCTGATCCCCGCGGATCTCTGCCCCCTCTACACATATCATTCCTGAAACTCGAATTTTCCTTTTCGTTTTTTTCGTCATCGATGCCTTTGCCTCATCAATGCTATTACAGTTAGTAGCAGTGCACTGCTCCGCCGCCTTCTACCGTATTCCTTCCGATCTCGCTACCGTAGTCCAGATTCTGCAGGTCGTCAACAAGGTCAGATTTGTGATTCTTGCCATCTATTAGTAGGAACGAGAGACAGAGATTAGTCAGCGTTTGTGTACAATCTGCCGAACATTCTTTTTGTCTCGAGAGGAATTCGAGTCGATCAGAGTTCGGTGGAGGAGAAAAAGTGAATCCCGACGGCAAATAACAGTGATCAATGAATAATGGAACCTTTACCCAAGTGATTTCTCTAATTTTCTCTGAGAGCGCTGGCTTTATGAGATTGTGAGAGTGGATCATTTTTTATTGCTAATCAATCGATAATCGCTTCTGATTGCAGGTCAAAGACAACTTCTCCGTGGAGGATTTCTCGCTCTCGCAGACGACTCTCGACGAGATCTTCCAGTATCTCAGCGAGACCAGGTGGGAATTGTTTTTTTGAATACAACATCATCGAGGATTGATGAAACTCAATCCATCAATCGGATACGATGTTTTGAATTTTTAAAAACTAATTCTTATATGAATGCCAAAAACTAATTAGTAGACACGCTTGATTCTTTTGTGAAGATGTTAAATCCCAACGCGCATTGTTCAAACGTTATTTGCAATGTATTCTTTTCAATTCAAACAATTCAGCACTTCTCAATCGGTCGAATGTTCGGCCTGAGCGAGGATTTCGATGTGATTGAGGTGGATGAGACGATGAAGGGTGAGCAGATTGAGGGAACAAAACCCTCTTTAGAGTGCATGCGCTTTCCCGGAAAACTACAGATTCAGGAAATTGTGTATTTTCCCTTCGACTAGGCCCATTCACACCTTTTGTGGAAGAAGAGCTGCACGAATTTCGCTTATGTCTCAGTAATATATGCCAACAAAAAACTAAAATACCGTATCCGATGCGACTTTTCAATGTTGCAATAAGATTGGGGAATTTGCGTTACAATGTATTTTGATAAGTACTTTATGCATATCGCGTAGATCGTTGAAATTCCTCTGTAATGAATTTAGTAAATGCTGATTCTTTCAGGTCGCGAGCTTCGCAACCTCATCATAATCTGTTTCGTCCTCGTCCTTCTCCTCATCATCCTCTACGAGTGAGATTATCGATTGAGTAGATCAGGGGTCGTGGATTGCTTTTGTGCTATGGTATTAATCTTTGATTTCCAACTGACCATATTCCATTGCAGGTTGATCATGCCCGTGTACAAAAATCCTAATTATCCATTCTACAATCACATTCCTAACTATACATTCATCGCGCCCTCTCGACCAATTCTCCCTCGATTTGTGGCCAATAAGAGTACTAATATATTGACTTGAGTTGTCGTCGCTAAACACAGAAATCACACATCACTAGCCAGAGTAATGAGATATAGCACAAATTTCTTGCGATATTTCACGGATCATAATCACATTATCAGAGCTTTTAAGAGTATTGTCAGAGTTAAGAGCTTAATTGTTGTTTTCTTTTTATGCGATATTTTTATGTCAAATTTGCATTTATTACTGATTCTATGTTTGTCTAACACCACTTTCATTCCCCTTTCCTACTGATTCCGTTCTAATTGTTCATCTTTCCTGGTTGTCATCAGTTGTGATCAGATTGTTCATGTGTAATCACACGGAAGATTCCGCCCCCTCCCCAGGGATTCATTGCTAGACACGGTCAATCTTCCCATTCCAACGAATCGTTCGATGGATCGATAAATCAATCAATATTATGGTAGATCGTTTGTCTTCGGTCGATATATGTCCAACCATAATCTCTGATCGAACAATAACTTGCCGTTATCCTTCATTCATTTGTGGCGGTCAAAATGAGCTGTTCTTGGCGACCATTTGTTTTAAATTATTCGAACCGCCTTCAGAGTGCTGTGTATAGCTAGAATTGACATGATACGGATAGCACGCAGGAAATAACTATAGTTTCTTCAGCAATTCAGTAGTGTACAGTAGGGTTGGTCAAACCGAGTCGGGCCAGTCGAGCACCCGACTCTCAAACTCGACTCGGGCTCAGCTCGACTCGAGCCTGAACACTCGGGCCGCTCGAAAATGGTGCTAACCCGATCGGGCGGCCCGACTTCGAGAGTGAAGAGTCGAGCGGCTCGATTAGCTCGACTTGGCCCGACTCGGCCCGATTCGGCCCGACCTTTCGAGCGCAAGCATAAGGACAATTCCGCGTCGTTCTCACCAATGTAATTAGAGGTCTTTCGAGGGAACAGCCGGTTGGTCAAGTGGTTATATTTTGCACCCTCATTAAAAAAGTAGCTGGTTCAATTCCGATCGATTCGTTTACGTTTTTGCTCAATTTTTTTATATTTTTGGTCATTTCTTTCATAACTATAACCTACAAATAAAGCAAAAACGAAAAATTGAATGCGGAGTTGAACCTGGGTCTTTCGGCAACAAGGTGCAAAACACAACCATTAAACCAATAGGATAGTTGTCTCCATAGCTGCTAACGATAATGGTAAGCAGGACACGAAAATGCCCCCTCTGAGTTCGACTCGGCTCGAGTCGGGCCGAATCGGGCCGAGTCGGGCCAGTCGGGCCAAGTCGGGCTAATCGAGCCGCTCGACTCTTCACTCTCGAGATCGGGCCACCCGATCGGGTTTCGAGCCAACTCGGGCTAAAATGAGGGTTTTCCGAGTCGAGTACTCGAATACCGGGCTGGCCCGATTTCACCAACCCTAGTGTACAGCCATTGAACGTGCCACGATCTATCGAATTCAATAAGTTAACAGTAATAAGTTTTCTGTTCGATTGAATAGCAAGAATCGAGAAATCGATGATCAGCGATTCGTCGAGGGTTTAAGTATAGTCTGAAACTCGCGTGTACCTGGTCTTTTGAAATTGCTTTTTTTCTCCGACTAACCTGCCCCATTTACAATAAGTCTTCGAAATGTCGCCGAAAAATCTGAACCTACGTCGACATAATTCATAATTTGCATTCATTCCGTAAACAATATTTATAATCGCAACTAGGGTTGGTCAAACCGAGTCGGGCCAGTCGAGCACCCGACTCTCAAACTCGACTCGGGCTCAGCTCGACTCGAGCCTGAACACTCGGGCCGCTCGAAAATGGTGCTAACCCGATTCGGCCCGACCTTTCGAGCGCAAGCGTAAGGACAATTCCGCGTCGTTCTCACCAATGTAATTAGAGGTCTTTCGAGGGAGCAGCCTGTTGGTCAAGTGGTTGTATTTTGCACCCTCATTAAAAAAAGTAGCTGGTTCAATTCCGATCGATTCGTTTACGTTTTTGCTCAATTTTTTTATATTTTTGGTCATTTCTTTCATAACTATAACCTACAAATAAAGCAAAAACGAAAAATTGAATGCGGAGTTGAACCTGGGTCTTTCGGCAACAAGGTGCAAAACACAACCATTAAACCAATAGGATAGTTGTCTCCATAGCTGCTAACGATAATGGTAAGCAGGACACGAAAATGCCCCCTCTGAGTTCGACTCGGCTCGAGTCGGGCCGAATCGGGCCGAGTCGGGCCAGTCGGGCCAAGTCGGGCTAATCGAGCCGCTCGACTCTTCACTCTCGAGATCGGGCCACCCGATCGGGTTTCGAGCCAACTCGGGCTAAAATGAGGGTTTTCCGAGTCGAGTACTCGAATACCGGGCTGGCCCGATTTCACCAACCCTAGTGTACAGCCATTGAACGTGCCACGATCTATCGAATTCAATAAGTTAACAGTAATAAGTTTTCTGTTCGATTGAATAGCAAGAATCGAGAAATCGATGATCAGCGATTCGTCGAGGGTTTAAGTATAGTCTGAAACTCGCGTGTACCTGGTCTTTTGAAATTGCTTTTTTTCTCCGACTAACCTGCCCCATTTACAATAAGTCTTCGAAATGTCGCCGAAAAATCTGAACCTACGTCGACATAATTCATAATTTGCATTCATTCCGTAAACAATATTTATAATCGCAACTAGGGTTGGTCAAACCGAGTCGGGCCAGTCGAGCACCCGACTCTCAAACTCGACTCGGGCTCAGCTCGACTCGAGCCTGAACACTCGGGCCGCTCGAAAATGGTGCTAACCCGATTCGGCCCGACCTTTCGAGCGCAAGCGTAAGGACAATTCCGCGTCGTTCTCACCAATGTAATTAGAGGTCTTTCGAGGGAGCAGCCTGTTGGTCAAGTGGTTGTATTTTGCACCCTCATTAAAAAAAGTAGCTGGTTCAATTCCGATCGATTCGTTTACGTTTTTGCTCAATTTTTTTTTATAATTTTGGTCATTTCTTTCATAACTATAACGTACAAATAAAGCAAAAACGAAAAATTGAATGCGGAGTTGAACCGGGGTCTTTCGGCAACAAGGTGCAAAACACAACCACTACACCAATATGATAGATGTCTCGCTAGCTGCTAAGGATAATGGTAAGCAGGACACGAAAATGCCCCTCTGAGTTCGACTCGGCTCGAGTCGGGCCGAATCGGGCCAGTCGGGCCAAGTCGGGCTAATCGAGCCGCTCGACTCTTCACTCTCGAGATCGGGCCACCCGATCGGGTTTCGAGCCAACTCGGGCTAAAATGAGGGTTTTCCGAGTCGAGTACTCGAATACCGGGCTGGCCCGATTTCACCAACCCTAATCGCAACCCTTTCCGAGATAGCATTAATGACCATTAAAACGACATTGAGATTACAAACATTATATGTAACACTGTTGTGCAAATTTTGAAGTATCAGATCAAAATTTAGGAACTTTAGACCTCTATTCTAGCAATCGGATGTTCCTCTCGCATACAATCATTCGGAGGGGGGGCGGCGGACATTTCGGCAACGGACATTGAACTTGAGTTTCACTCATGGTCCACAATTGACGATTTGAGTGGAAAATCATTCTTAGATAAACTCCAGATATCGTAACCAATTCATATTCCAGTATTTCAGTAACTACTGTAACCCGGTAACAAATGTATCGATTGGCTACGATATTTGGTGTTTATCTAACAATGATTTTCCACTCAAATTCTCAATTTTGAACTATTTACTCCTATTCATAGATATGGAGTGAAACTCAAGTTCGCCTGGTAACAAGAATTATATATGCAAATGTAGAGTAGCACACACTGGTTACAATGACAAAACTCCCACCGAGGTACGCCAAATCCCCAGCGAAGGGCGCTCCGTTGCCGAAATGTCCGTTGCCGAAATGTCCTCCCCCCGTTCGGAGTGGAGCGAGAGAGTGAGGTAAATTGAAGAAAATGGTGGTCTTTTTCCATGCGAAAGAGGTGCTCAAGCAGAACTGTTCGCAGAGTCCACAGCGACAAGTGGATCATGATAATCATGGATAGCCTAACGGAGGAGGTATTATTTCAATTATGTTTATAATTGCATCAATACTTTGTGATTTTTTACATGGGCCATTCCACCTTACCTCTATCGGTATTTGCCGTTCCCTCAAGCTTTCACATCAAGAATGAAACACGGAATCGCTAGACGTTTTGATTATTTTTTCGAAAAAATATCGCTTTCTACCTTTCATACAGCATTCAATTCAGTAGAACAAGGCGCTACATCTTCATCTAGAGTTATCTTTGATCTCTTTGCAGTTGTGCATCACGTGCAGCATCTCGGTGAGAGGGCGATCGGAGAGGCTCTTACGCTGCTTCACATCTCACCCAACAACGTATTGTAGAATAAAAAAAATTATCTTATCAAATTTTCTCTTTTACAGCACATTGCTGTACGGGCGCTAGCATAAGTTGTCCAGGTAGCAGTCCGATGTAAATTTTTGAGTAGCCTCCAACAGCTCCACTCTGTAGTCACAGCGAGCGAAAGTGTGACTGATCAAAATTACGAGGGGATCATCACGATTCCACACACAACCGCTCCGAACATGCAGAGAGTGTTGTAAATGGAGAGGGTCTGATTCCCTGATCGTCAGCTTTCTCTTGTTTTACATGTACTTTCCCCAATTAAAGAATGAGTGAGCATAGTCATTGGAGATAGTTAGGAAAAATTCACACTTTCACTCCTCATTCTGTTCGGCCCATGCATATCTTCCATCAGACGAAGCAGAAGAAGAACTTGTTCTTGCCAGTGCTTATTTTTTGTTAGAACTGATAACCTTACGATACTTGCTATGTGCGCCTTGCATGTTCCTAAATAATAATGCTGAAACCCGGTTGTGCGAGTTCTAGTTTGTATACATCGATAGTGCTCTAAAAATTAGTGGGGGTCACTCAGACGACATTAAAATTCCATCACAATCGCAAGGTAATCGAGAAATTTAAAGTTTAAGGTGGGTACCTGAACCAACGACCCGGTTCCAGGACTTTCTGCATGATGGTATGACAATGAGAAGTTGGGCATTTGTTTAGGGACACCAGAAGAGTACAAAACCGAAGAAAGTGTTATATTTTTGCCCTTTCTTTTTCGATGCAATAACATGGCAAAACAAGTCTTTTCCGCTGCTGGGGTTCGAATCTACGCCTTCGGTAGTCTAGGTTTAGTGATGGTGAGCCATGCAGCCCGTTACGAAGGTTTCGGCAGTCTGGGAAAGTACCAGGACCACAGAGATAAAATCACCAACAATCATATTATGATCAGAATTTCAAGCTCTACAAACCTGAGTAAAATTTACTATTGGGAAAAAGTCCCTATTCGAATGGCGCCTCAAAAACCTATCATGCGATGACCTGCTGCAAGGGTCGTAAAAGTGAATAATGAGTAATTCGTGCCAAAATAGTTAATTTGATCATATAAAGACTTTTGAGAAGAAAAATTAATACATTTGTTGGTGAAACCCTCAATATGTAATGCCCTACGTCTCAACTTTGCAGCAGCCTGCTGCAGCTGCGGCAAACAATTTGATCAAAACAACATTGAAATACCTTCTACGGGCATACCCCGTACTAAAAAACGTGAAAACTCGAATATTTAAATTTTCAATGTCAACTCGTTGTCCCGATTCTCTCGTGAGAGGCCTGATGTGATGAGAAAAATGTGAGAGAAGACGAAGCAGGCGTAGCAGGAGAAGAACTTGCTCAAGTAAGTATCAAAAATGATAATTTCTTTATTTTTGGGGACTAGAATGATGCATGCAGCATGCTTATTGGCATCCGCTTCATGCATTTTCCTAAATGGAAACGATGAAACCGAGTTGTGCGCGGTTTAAAAAAAAGTATTTGGTGCGGATCGAAAAAAATCATTCTGGGTTCTCAAGTGTGTGGCGAGCGGTTGAGTGCGATTTCGTCTCTCCGTCTCCGGTTCCGCCCGCCCGGATTCCCTCTCCCAGACGCGTTGGCACGCGGGAGTTGTACGCCGCCACGATGGGTCGCCACTTCTACATCGGCACCATCAACGCCAGGACGCTCGGCCCAAGGGAGAAGCAGTCGGAGATGGAACTCGCCCTCGACAAGATCAAGTGGGACGTGGTTGCAGTGCAGGAAGCCAGGATTGTGGGTTGTGCCTCGTTCAATCTTACATCCTCAGGCACTGTAGTCTACCACTCGGGCGGGCCCACTGCTTCCCATGGCGTGGCATTTTTGCTTCGACCGCAACTCGCGCGCGGAGCTGTGTTCAATGGCCTCTCCCCTCGTTTGGCCACTCTGCTCCTTCCCGACCTACGGCTCTTCCTGGTCTGCGCTTACGCCCCTACGTCTTCCTACGATGACGACGCGTATGAAGACTTCCTAGACCAGGTTGAGACCGCCCTGCGGAGTGCCCCAAAAGGCCATATGCCAGTTCTGGTTGGTGACTTCAACTGTCGAGTGGCGAGGGAACCTGGCAATGAAAGATTTGTCGGTAACTTTGCCTCTCCCACACCGAACTCACGCGGACGCTGCTTCACTGAGCTCTGCGTGAGGAACAGACTGCGCATCCTGAACACGTTCCCCAAGAGACGGCACGGTCGAATCTGGACCTGGCGATCCCCAAACGGCTCCGCATTCCACCAAATTGACTACGTTGCAGCGCCCGCCACAGCGAGAGTAGTCAACTGTGGAATCGTTGGTCGGTTTGAGTTTGACTCCGACCATCGCCTTGTTCGGATGTGCCTCTCCCTCCCTGGCAAGGCGAGACAGAAAAGATGCAGGGAGCGGCTAGATTTCGATCGAACCGCTTTTACTGTCAACGCAAACCTTCTCGCGTCACTGCCCCTTGCCCGCCCCAGTTCTGCCGCCGACGCCTATACTACGGTAAAGGCTTTCACGGAGACCGCGGCAACGAACTGCTGGAGGAAGCGCCAATCCCCTTCTTGGATCTCGAGTGGAACGCGGAAGCTCCTAGCGATGCGCCATGAATTGCAATCCAACTCCCAACAAGCTGTCGCCTACTCAGCTGCCTGCAAAGCTGCCCGGACGAGTTTCGTCGATGACATCAGGAAGCGAAAGGAGGCGCAAGCACGGCAAGCAGCAACCATGGGAAGGAGCATCGTGAAGAGCATGCTGAGTCTGCAAACCTCAAAGAAGCGCCTTCTAGTTCCCCACCCTGTAACTGGTGCTCTCTCTCAAGCAGCTACCAAGACAGTGGTCCAGAGCTTCTTTGACGGTCTCTACACCCCTGCAGTTCCGTGTCCACTCCCAGTCCCTCCTCAGCCTCTGGATCCCCTTCCTCCCTTCCTACCCGATGAGGTCAGCAAAGCGATGTCCCAACTCAAGTGTGGTCACTCACCCGGTTCGGATGGCATTCTCTCTGATATGCTATACCACTCTCGAAACCACCTTGCTCCCGTTATCGCTGATCTACTCAACTATCTGGTAGATGGAGAGGCTGTTCCAAGCGACCTGACCGAAGCAATTGTCACTCTTCTGCACAAGAAAGGAGACCCTACCAACATTGGGAACTTCCGTCCCATCTCCCTCCTCACCGTTTCCCTGAAGACAATGACCAAAGTCATTCTTCAGAGACTCGAAACTGTGCTTGAAGAAACAGAGTCCTCGACCCAAACCGGCTTCCGGCGCGGCTACAGTACTCTCGACAACCTGCATGCCATCAAGCAGGTCGCTGAAAGAACCTCCGAGTACGGTATCCCAATCTACTTGGCGTTCGTCGACTTCAAGAAGGCGTTCGACTGTGTGGAGTGGAATGCCTGCTGGCAAGCCCTCTTCTCGTTCGGAGCCCATCCCTCCCTCGTCCACATGTTGCGCCGTCTCTACGAGTCCTCCTCTACACTCATTCGAGTTAATGAGGAGCTCGTTCCTGTGACTGTGCGTCGAGGAGTCCGCCAAGGGGATACCCTCTCCCCTCGTCTCTTCAACGCAGTGCTACGATCAGCCATGGACAACATTGACTGGGAGTCAGATGGAATTAGAATCGACGGAAGGAACCTTTGCCACTTGGAGTATGCCGATGACGTGGCTCTCGTTGCCAAATCTCGACCCGAGCTGGAACGAATGCTGAAGAAGCTGATGGACGCGTGCAGCCGAGTTGGTCTCGAAGTGAATGCAAGCAAGACCAACCTCCTCACCTCCTGCACCTCTACCCGCAATCCAATAATCATCGGCAATCTGCGATTCGAATTCGTCGATAGCGCCACCTATCTCGGAGGAAGAATAGCTCTTCCCTTGGATCATTCCGACGAAATAGAACACCGGATTCGATTAGGGTGGCTGGCCTGGAGTAAGCTCTCGCACCTCCTATCTTCTCGAATTCTGTCCATCAAGATCAGGAGGAGAGTCTTCGAGAGCTGCATCACGGCTACAGTTCTCTATGGGTGTGAAGTATGGGCTCTGAGATCTAGCGAGAAGGAGAGGCTGAGAGTCACCCAGAGGAAGATGGAAAGAAAGATGCTTGGAGTCACGCTGAGGGACAGATGGAGGAATGACCGCGTGAGAGGGATTACCAAGCTGAGAGACTGGAATGAGGAAGGATTGAAACGAAAAGCGCGCTGGGCCCTCAAGATCAGAAGAATGGGAGTGGAACAGTGGAGCCGTGCGACAACTGTCTGGACTCCATTCAATAGGACTCGTCCCCCCGGAAAGCCTCGCGCGCGATGGAGAGACGACCTATCCCGAGCTATTGGCAGCCATTGGTGGAGTGCAACTTATGAAGACTACCGACCTATCATCTTCTGAGCGTTTCCGCCTGATAAGATAAATTGATTGATTGATTGATTGAAAAAAATAGTATGAAGTACTGGTTTAGATGAACAGGAAAAAAATTGATATCTCCCTCGATCTCGCTTTAATCTTTTAAGGTTTCATGGAGGTATGCGGAGAATTGGATCAAAGTTGGCAAGTGATTTCAGAAGGAAAACGATGTGAAGATGGTGAAAGAAGAGATCAAAGATCAAATAATAATGACGTCAGTGAAATCAGGTTCGATACTTCCTCTGTAGTTATCGAACATGTAAACCGGTGTTATTGATTCATGGCATATCGGACATGCAGCAGTTTGAAAAATGGGAATTGTGTTGCCCGATTTCGAGTTACACAGTTGCTTTTAGAGATGGCAGAGGACCGTTTGTTCCAATGTATCGCCCGTAGTCGTGTAGCACATTGATATAAAATACTGAATTGTTTCTACACTAATCTTCCCATTTATCTGGAATATTCCAATCAGATAGAACAAAGTCGGAGTGGTTAAATTTCCATCATTATCATATCTTGCCAATCCCATTCGAGACATCTTCCAGGTATTTTTGTGTTATATATATAATAAATTATTCACAAGGAAAGGTGACAAAATACTGACGTTTGTTAATTCCTCGAGAATTTAAGGATTAAATGAAACATGCGAGTACCTGTGCTTTTGAGATTGCATTTTTCTTCTCTAAATCGTGAGTAACATTAAAAATACGTGATTCCTCGAGAGAATTTCCGTAGACGCTCGTCATTCTCCTCGGTTCCTCTCACGTAAGGCAGAAACAGAGGAAGAACCAGACCAAGACTGTATTTGTGAGCATTTCGTAAAATATTTTTGGGCGCCAGTTTTTCCGCTTACGATTGTCCCTTACGACCTTAACGTTCCTAAATGGAATTTCCAAATCCAAGATGCACACACTTCAATTTTTTATATGAAGCAGCTCTAACAAACACAATCGTACTGTCTGACCGGGGAGAAATCATCATGTTCAATTTACTCGTTATTCCTGCAGTTACATTAGTGTAATCCCTACCGTACTCTTCGCATGGTGGTCGCAAGCAGAACATACTGTACGATATCGCAGTAGCCGTCGTCGTGTTCTCGTTGACAGCAGCCATCTTATCAGGGAATATCATACATTATGTGAAACTTTTTAGTTTTTTTTGTCTAGACATCCACCAATGACTATCCCTAGCCAGTGCCGTTTGGTTTCATACCTGGATGAAGCGAGACACTAACATGTTTGGAAATGGCTTTAGTTGAGGGCAATATTATATTTTTGTGTTCTGAGCTACCTCCCGACAATGATTAGGCTAATCGATCACCGCGTGCTTTGTAAAGAAATTGAAAAAAGCGAAAAATGGAAAAAGCACAGCAAAAAAAACTCATTTTGCTATTTCAATGTATTTTTGTTTACAAAAAAAGAATAATCAAGGGATTGACTTCTGGGCGTTGCTTCTTGATTTGATTCCTGTGTGAAGCGAGAAACCGTAGGGTTGAGACATATACACTCGTGGTCCACAAGTGGATCATGATCATTATTATGATCGAAAATGAGAAGGTTATTATTTTAATTATATTAATGATTATAATGCGATTATACTAATGATAATGTCGAAATCATTTATCGGGAAGTTATAGGAATTTTACTTTTTCCCTGCAATACATAGGCGGTCTGCATATGAGCCCGTTTGTGTAGGAGTCGAACAATACCCCAAGGGTCTGGCACACCATTTTTTGGAAAATTTGCGATAAGGGGTTCTGGAGGATGCTGATCATCGTGGTCAACTTCATTTTGCACCATCTCGATCCGCCGAGCCAGGCTGCATGTAGGCTGCATCTACCTTCCTGCTTATAACTCGGGAACCGATTTATGAATCGACTTCAAACTTGCACAATAGTTGAATAAGATAATAGCGAAATTTTTAAAATATAACGTGCATTTTATGAAATATGCAAATTACATGAAATTTCAGTTCTCGAATATAAGGGAGAAACTAATATCAGGAAATATATGTGAAGATGCGCCTTATTCTGGGGATCATTTTTCGTATGCTGAGTATGATGTTTCAGTTAATCGATTTTTTTCTACACCCCATTTTCTATCTAATTTAACAGACATTCGCCGCTCTGTGGGCTTCTAGAGTGAGAATTACAGATATGTTTCACTTATGAACGTGGTTTTTTGCCTGATTCCTTTGTTCTGACTACATCCAAGGTGCAACATATTTGTAATTCTCACTCTAGAGCGGCGAATGTGCGAGAAATGAGATAGAAAATGAGGTGTAGCAAAAAATCGATTAACTGAAACATTATACTCAGCATACGAAAAATGATCCCCAGAACATGGCGCATCTTCACATATATTTCCTGATATTAGTTTCTTCCTTATATTCGAGAACTGAAATTTCACGGAATTTGCATATTTCCAAAAATGCAAATTATATTTTAAAAATTTCGTTGTTATCTCATTCAGCCATTGTGCAAGTTTGAAGTCGATTCATAAACCGGTTTCCGAGTTATAAGCAGAAATGTAGATGCAGCATACATGCAGCCTGGCTCGGCGGATCGAGATGGTGCAAAATGAAGTTGACCACGATGATCAGCACCCTCGAGAACCCCTTATCGCAAGTTTTCGAAAAAACGGTGTGCCAAGAATTGTTCGACTCTTACGCAAACGGGCTCATATTTCTCTTCGATGATATTTGTTCTCAACTGTGCAGCACGTACAACATCTCGATGTGAGAGCGATCAAAGGGATTCACGCTGTGGTACACTCCACTCACAACAAGCGAGAGTGTGCAGGATTAAGATAGGATGATCAAGATTTCATACACGATCACACTTTCCCTACAAGAGATAGTGCTAAATGGAAACAGACATAAAGTTGCCTCACATTCTTCTCGGACACGCTCACATTTCGTGGTACATGGAGAGAGTCAATCAGAATTCTCGCAGGTACTCTTCTTCTCCGTCCCACTCATGTATCCCACCAGGCGAAATGGAAGGTAAACATGCTCAAGTCAGTATCTTTTAAATTGTTTTTGTTTTATAGGAACTGCGAGAGATCGTAAAACTGACGCATACGACTTCCCAGTAACTAAATGGAAATGTTGAAACGGAGATGCACACAGTTTTGTATTTTGAAGAGCGTAATTGAAACCGATCTTATAGTAGTGATAAATACTGGTTTGAGGAGGAAAGGTGCTACCTGTATCGGTTTGATCTTTGAACTCTGCTGGGTACTTCTACAACTTCAAAAAATTCGAATAGTTTTCTATTTCCGTTGTCGATGAGCAAAATAGAAAATGATGGCCTCACTGAAGCTCTCAAATATTTTTGTTCGAAAAATGTGCTTCGATAATTGCTCTCTGCGACTGGCACATTGCTAAATAGGATTGGTGAAACATAGTTGTGCGCGGTGAATATTTTTTGTGATTTGCTTTTGCGCATGAAGATAAAGCTTTCCCTGATTTGGCTCCCCGCCAACTACCGATAGCTCTATTCGTAATGGAGATATCAATGTGAAAATTTCGGAACTTCTTATAGTTGGGTAGATCTAGGCCGTGCATAACTAATAGGTTATTTTTGATTTCTCGAGTTATTGAATTATTCCTGAAACTCGTGCGTACCTGTTTACAAGAAATTCTGTTCCTCTCTCATTTCTCGCTCTCTCATTTTGTTACACGCATTTTATTAATTTTCACGCATAAATCGAAAAAGTTGGTAGGCCACAGCCCCCCCCCCCCCCCCCCCCCCACATATGCACAAGTTTTTCATATCTGCTTGAAGAGCTCCACAATTTGGAGCCTTTAGAATTTTTCAAAAATATTTTTGAAATATTTTAAGAAAAATGCGATTTAATTTCTAAATTTCTCAAAATATTTCAACATTTCTGAAAAATTCTAATGGCTACAAATTGTAGGGCTCTTCACGTAGATATGAAAAAGCAAAAATGCAAAAATGTTATTTTTCAAGATCAACGAGGCGCTGCGACAAACAGACTTTGGCACGCTGTGTCCCTCGGACGTCTCTCACTAGGCGAAGCAGAAGAAGAACTGCTCAGAACCTGCTCGTATATTTAAAAAAAATTGTTGTTTATTTTTATTGTTCGAATCTTGGATTCCTAAAACAATTGTCATTTGCAAATTTGAGTTGCTAAATGAAGATGGTGAAACCGATTTGTGCGGGGCAAATATTTTTCCGCTTTCTGTGGCTCCGCAAAAGAGTAAGTTTGCAGGTGCAGAGGATAGTTTATATCGTCGATCTCGTTTAACAGACCGTCCACGAGAAAACGTAACAAATCGGAGGGGTCCTCGGATGGTAAAAAATAGAATATTCCGGTAATTTTTTTCTGAAGTGAGGGTCCAAAGTTAGGAACGCAGGCACCAATAGCTAAGATTCTAGGTCGGTTTTGAAAAAGATACAGTAACCCCCCAATTTTGGGGTCGAAAATTTTAGTATCATAAAATTTCACGATTAATAGATTTTCTGGTGTGCTTTCACTCGTAGAAAACGAATTTCCATATTCGAGCTCACGAGATTTCGATCTAAAAAAGATAGGCCAAAAAAAACCGATTTTTTCGGTCGAAATCGGCAGAAATCTGCTCATAACAAATTTGGATACCACCTGGGGGCGTTTTTCATTCCATTTTCGGAATCTACGGGTGAAAATGCATATTGCATGATTTTTGCAGATTTAAAAAAAAAAGGTATTTTTTGGAATTCGCATTCAAAGATAGGACTCGCTATTTTGACAAAACCTGTAGATCAGTTGATAATAGGTATCGCAAACTGACTTACGGCTAGAAATGTAGAGGAGAATAAGCTGAACATTTTATCTGTTGAAAGTAAGTTTCTATCTTTTCGTTGAAGCGCGCTACAGAGCCTAGAAGTTGGCAAAAGCGACGCGAAAGAGCACTGGAGGGAGGGGAGAGAGTAGAGGTCAGGCGGCGAGAGCGACAAACGATTAGAGCGCGCGCTCTCGGTCCGTCGCCAGCCCGTTTTTGCAATCTTCTAGGCTCTGTGGCGCGCTTCAACGAGAAGATAGAAACTTACTTTCAACAGATAAAATGTTCAGCTTATTCTCCTCTACATTTCTAGCCGTAAGTCAGTTTGCGATAACCAATATCAACTGATCTACAGGTTTTGTCAAAATAGCGAGTCCTATCTTTGAATGCGAATTCCAAAAAATACCTTTTTTTTAAAAATCTGCAAAAATCATGCAATATTCATTTTCACCCGTAGATTCCGAAAATGGAATGAAAAAACGCCCCCAGGGGGTATCCAAATTTGTTATGAGCAGATTTCTGCTGATTTCGACCGAAAAAATCGGTTTTTTGGGCCTATCTTTTTTAGATCGAAATCTCGTGAGCTCTAATATGGAAATTCGTAGTCTACGAGTGAAAACACACCAGAAAATCTATTAATCGTGAAATTTTATGATACTAAAATTTTCGACCCCAAAACTGGGGGGTTACTGTATCTTTTTCAAAACCGACCTAGAACCTTAGCTATTGGTGCCTGCGTTCCTATCTTTGGACCCTCACTTCAGAAAAAAATTACCGGAATATTCTATTTTTTACCATCCGAGACCTCTTCCGTTCTCTCGTGGACGGTCTGTTAATTGTTTATCTTTGCTCTCTTTTCGTTTCCTTTGATCTCTTACTTTTTGTAAGACGAGAACACGAGAAGACGAGAAGTTTTTGTATCTGATCTCACCTGTGAAATCTGCATTTCTAAGCGAGTTTTCATTTCCATTGCAGTTTTGGTTTTGATTAGATTTTTTTAAAATTTAAAATATAATAAAATAAAAATCTAGCGCACATATCATAACCTATATTTGCCCCGCACAAACCTCACACCAGAAGCAGAAATAAATCTTTTCAAAATATGATTCAGGACATGAACAAGACGTTCGGTGTGATGGCCCTCTGTACTCTGCGGGTTTCGTCGTACTGCCTTCTGCGACTTTCCAGTAGTGAAATGGAAATGCTGAAACCGAGATGCGCACAGTGCCAATTTTTCCAATTGTATTTTTTTTCCGATCAATAAGTACACGGTAGCTTAACTTTTCTATATTGTGATGTGGGTACGTGCTCTAATTGAAAATTGTCAGGTAATAACGCCATGCTAACCTTTGATTAGTTGTTTAAATACGTTATCTTGCCACAGCGAGCGAAAGAGTGTAGTGCTTGATTATCGGATACTCGTTTATCCGCATGAAATCACTATTTACCAGCGTGTACATTGAGAGAGTGAAAGAGAGTCCACCGCTAATGCCGTCGATCAGACAGATCGAGAGATCGTGGGATATTTTGAGAATCTGTCATAATTCTAGTCCTTCTTTTTGGCCCATCTCAAGTCGTTCAAAAAGAAAAATTGAAGAAAAACCTGCTCAGTCAGATTTTTTTAAAATTATTGTTGTTCTATTGCAACTTGCGATCAATTCGGTATTGCCATCTGAAACTTTCCAGTAACTAAATGGAAATGTTGAAACTGAGATGTATTCAGTGCCTATTTTTTTCTAGTTTTGTTTCCTTCTACCAAAGGAAAGGAACGGTCGCTTCACTTTTCTGTAAATCACTGTTGTTACTACTCTGTCAGATGGTACGATAGTGTTTGACAGAGCGAAATCATACAAAACAGAAAAAAACGTAACCTGCGCGTCAAGTGTTCAACATTTGTATTTAGGAACGTGCAATCGGGAGATAGCAATCAGTGCTCGATGCAGCTTCTTACCGAGTAAAGAAGCAATATTAAAAGGCTACAGTTTTTCTTTACCAAATATATTTGAATGCTAGAAATGGTAGAATCGCTATTATTCGTTATTTTCTCAAACCTTCAAAGCTCTAGTGAAAGATGGAATTGCGAGTAGACATTTCCATTAGGGTTTCCCCCAATTGGTCTTTTTGGCCCAGTTGGGCTTCCACTTTCAAGTATGTTTCATGTGCTTTATATAGTACATACATAAAGCGCACATGAAACATACGTGAAAGTAAAAGCTCAACTGGGCCAATAAGCCCAATTGGGGGAGCCCTAATTTCCATCCTGTTTTGGAATAAAAATAAAATTATCCTTTCCCCCATCTTTGGGTGTATCAAGGTGATGCATGGGCACGATCATTCATTTATCCTCGATGGTTTTCGATCTCTTTGCAGTTGTGCAGTACGTGCAGCATCTCAATTAGAGGTCGATCTTAGAGTAGTCCTAATCAATTATCTTGTAACGACTAGTGAAAAAGTATGCAGAATGACGATCGGATAATCATGATTCGCAAACGACCACTCAATACAAATGAGAGAGGGACCGTCTCGTTTACTGATAAAGAATTATCCTCTCCTCCTTTCAGTGGTTCATTCCCAGATAAGACAGATCGAGAGAGCTTGGAATATAGGGAGATATCACCTGGCTAAACGTAAGAAAAACGTGTTCAAGTCAGTATTTGTTAAATGTTTTTGTTTTTGTTTTATTGCCATCCGCGGCCCGCATAGTATTGCCATCTGCGACTTTTCAGTAGCTAAATGGAAATGTTGAAATTGAGATTCACATGGTGCTCATCTTTATGTGTTTGAAGAACGTAATCGAACTGAGCTGATAGTTATAAATTCCGGGTTGAAGAGGCGGAATATAATTGATATCTGCATCGGTTTGATCTTTGAAATCTGATGGGAACTTCTGCAATTTCAAAAATAGTTTTCTCTTTCCGTTGTCGATGAACAATCGAGAGAGTGATGGCATCATTGAAGATCTCAAATTGTTTTGTTGAAAAATCTCTACACACTGAAATTGGTATCTGAAACTCGAACATTGCTAAATGGAAGTGATGAAACAGAGATTTACTCGGTGATTTTGTTTGGTTTCTCCCCCCCCCCAGCGTTCGAATCGCTATTGATCTCATTATTTACTTGCCGGCGAGGTATTACGGTAAACTGAGAGAGTGGTAGTCTTTTTCACTGCTCAACATTTCCTTTATTCATTTTGAGACAATTCCTCGCCAATTATACAAAGTGAGGGAGCGTAGGAAAGCAAGAAGTAGCCAGAATAATCACAGGCGCTCGTCATTCTGCTCGGTCCCATTCAAGAATTTCACCGAGCGAAGCAGATGCAAGAACAGCTCAAGCCAGCATTTTAATTATTTTTGTTTATTTTTTGAGTAACGCAAAGCGATTGCGAATTATTGCATTAGAATACTTGTTGCTAAATGGAAAGGGTGAAACCGATTTGTGGCGGTAAATTGCTGGTAGTTTGGGCGACATCATTTTTGCTATCGCTATACCGAGCCAAATATACATTCACTTGTCTCAGTGACTCGAATACTAAATAAAATATCAAAAATCCGTCGGTTGCAATTGTAGAGCTGCTCATCAGGATTCAGAAAATGCACCAGGAGTGGGGTCTCCGATTATTCCTCTCTGAGGAGTTCTAATTTGAAGATGTAAATTTACAGAATTTTGCAAAATACACTTTAAAAAATTTCAAAAATGTTCTAAATTGTTGAGAACGGTGGACATGCTTCTTTACTCATCACAGCATGTCATTGGGGGGATGGAAGTTCATTTGCGTGGCAGATCGATTTTCTGATTAACTGGCCTTCTCACTGTGGATCATTATCTACCATAGAGTCGGTTGGTGGAATTTCATCCCCAATTTCGAAAATAGTGGGCAAAATCTATTAACACTATTGCGAAACATATTTGAATTCTTTGATTTGAGCAAAATGTCTAGAAAATCCGAAAATATGAACGTTATTGAACAATGAAACACCATTATAACGCAATCTAATCAAAATAGCTACAAAATTGATACTTCTGTGTTCACTGAAACATAATTGAAATCTGAAGCAAATTGAGTTGAAGCGGCAGTTCGGCTCAGTCTAGAGCTATCAACTCAAAAGGGAATTCAGTTATGGATATGGCGTTTGTGCCGAAAAATACCAAAATACGTTCCTCATAATTTGTGGTTTTTAGATTTTCGAATTTCGATCTGATTTTTGAGTAGAATACAAAAAGAAGCCAAAAAACAGCCGAAAACGGCTGTTTTCCCTACTACAGAGCTATCAACTCAAAGGGGAGTGAAGCTATCGAGATGGCGTTTGGGCAGAAAGTTGCCTAAACCCTTTCCGCACAATTTTAAAATGTTGATTGATGTTGATTGCTCGTCACTGCAAACGCACAAGGAGCACCGGGCGCCTCTAACCACAAGAACGCCATGAATAGGAAGTCAACCCGGTGCACGCTCGAGATGTCTTCGCCTCCATGAGATACTTGATTTTAATCATATTAGCATGTAGTCGACTCATGACGGTACGGGAATTCCGCGTTTATACATGAAGTGAAATTAGTGCTGCCTTGCAGTTGGAAGTTAATTCAAGTCAGGACAGAATCCCACTTTAGTTAAAATGAGCAATGGGAAATATTGTGTTATTAATGGAGTTAAGGAAATTCGGCATTTGGGAAAATTAAAATTAAAATATCTTTGCCAAGGGATTAGGAATTGCACCATTGATTCTAGTTATGGCAGCAACCTATTTGCTTCAATGTCTCTTTCATACACAGTGCAAAACATTGTATTAAAACATGATGTTGAATTGCAAACTAATCGTATTATCGCGAAGGGCATTTGCAGACAAGATTACAGATTATTCTTTCATTTACAGCGCTTTCCTCCAAGAAGTCGTCACCAAAGCGATCGGTGAGTGTTGTATAGGAATCCCAAATATAGCTAAATTCCCTAATTTAAAGGAGTGCTCCGGGGAGCAAATGCTAGCGAGTCCCACCACGAAAATTCTGCGCTCGCAATGGGAAACTGTATCGATTTTGCCTTTAGAATGAGCTGAAACATATATAGAACGAGTGAAACATAAACGAACTAGGCGCTACCCTGCGCTTTCAATGAACTTTGCTCGTATGTAAATAGGCCCATAGGCGCCTGTGAAACTTCGTACAAAGTGATTTCCGATCGGGTGAGTGGCCTCTACGATATCCACACTGTCACTATGGGTGACTGAACATTCCCCGGAGCACCCCTTTAAATTTTCCTATGCACAATTTTCTCAGTTCTCGATTACCTCATGTGAGTATTACTGTAAGTCTCGTCTTCAACCTGTTCACACACATTTTTGGCGCAACTATTTGCGTCATCTATTCCTCTCTTTCTCTAACTTTCCCCACGCGCGCGTTCTCTCGCGCCCTCTTCCCTTCCTCCCTCGCTCCCCTCAATTCAGTCTATATTTTTCCCCTCTCGCGAGCTGTAACGGCTCTGTTCCTCTGTTAGTTATTTATTGTGGATAAACCTTGCGTTTACTCCGTCCTCTCCCATCTACCACGACACAGCAAGGGATCGGATACAACAGTGAGTATGCAGCTGCTCATGGAGCAGCTGCGAGATCATTTCGAGCCAAGCTCACTCCCTGTACCGGCTTGAGAACATTAATTATTGTATATAATGAACTGCTCATTTATTTCCAGTTTCCCGAGTATTAACATCTAATTTTGAGTGGCTAAATTTCTATCGTAATCGCAATTTGACAACTCCCTTCTCATAGATTCTCCGTGAGTTAAACACTTCTCTATGCGGATCTCACCAGCTTTCGTATCCAGCAAGGAAGCCACCAATCATCTCCCCAAGAAGGTTTAGTTTTTTTTTAAATTGGCGATTTCCCGAGGACTTAAGTATGGCATGCAACATACATGTGCATGTGTTAAACTCGTTCGTACTAAGAGCCCGTTTTCGTAAGAATCGGACAATCGCTGGCATCGGCCGAAAAAGACAAATCTCTGAAACTCTGTGTTTAGAGGTTATCTGACACGCTGATGACGATAGGCACAATCATTTTGCTCAAAAATCGATCGTTGGCTCCAGAATTCTAGTTATTCTAGTTCTAGTTAGTTCTAGTTAGTTATTCTAGTTCTAGTTCTAGTTCAGAATTCTAGTCAGAACTAGAATTTCCAGATCCGTCACTAAAGGCCTACATTGCTCGATCATCAATCGCTTTGCTTTATATTCTCTACTAGCTATGTCCACTCTAGTTCGGGATAGGCTACCCCACTCCTAGAACAGAAAAAAACGGTTGCACATTCCGGAATAAGCATAATTATGTTAGTAATCATTGTAATGCTTGCGAAAGAACAGCACATTACAAATGCATATTCATGAAGCTTTAAAACGAGATTGAAACAACTAATTGTCTGTATCATTCAACCTCATCTTGTCGATAATCTGATATCTTTGCAGCTGTGCAGCACGAGCAACATCCCGATAATAGGCTGTTCGGCGAGGGACGGATACTGCTGCCCAACTCACTCAACAAGCAGGATCATTTCATAATTTATTTTTTTCTAAATATGTACCGTGAATACTCTTTTACTCCTCATTCGTCTCTGCTTCACTCAAGTCTTTCAACAGGCGAAACGAAAGAAGAACCTGCTCAAGTTAGCATTTGTTAATTGTTAATTGTTTTAGTTTTATTGTATTCAGCTGACCTCGTCGTATTGACTTCTGCGACTTTCCAGTAACTAAATGGAAATGTTGAAACCGAGATGCGCACAGTGCCTTTTTTTCTTGTTTTGTTTCCAACGATCAATGAAAAGCCACGGTAGCTTCACTCCTCTAAATAATTCTGCCATTTCGTGCTTTAGCTCTGTGATTCCGGAAATAACGCGAGCGAGAACTAGTCGAAATCGACAACCGTATTCTATAATGTGAGATTGTTTTGTTCGAATAAGAGCACCAAAATTACTAACGACAGCCCGTCTACTAAAGTGTGTATCGGCTTAAGAGGAAGCTATATCAGCAATAATATTTTTGCGGGTTCTTGAAAAATTTCTGGGGAATTGCATTGAAGAGGATACGCCTCCTGACCTGGTCTACATTCATTATTATTATTATTTATTAATATTATTTAAATATTTTATGAATCACATCCGTCAATTAGAAATTAAATTGCAATTCAAATCAAACCGTTGTGTGCGTGCATCCTAGCTTAGTGTATTTTACCCTCCTCGTTTTACATACTCTCTCACCTGTTGTATCGTTTTCTAGAACAAGTTCTTTCCTGTTTCTGGCCTAATCACTTTTACTTATTCGATTCGTTGCTGTTACGTTTAACGTTACATCTTCGTTGACTTATTATTATTACCTGGTATTCTGCTTTCTCCATTCTCCATTCTCCATTCTCCATTCTCCATTCTCCATTCTCCATTCTCCATTCTCCATTCTCCATTCTCCATTCTCCATTCTCCATTCTCCATTCTAGCGCTCGTGATGGGCGGTCGTCCCTGACCCCGCTCTTTTCCGACCTAGTTTGGGGAATCCTCTCCCGTCAGCTTGGGCAACCCGGAGAGTATCGCCTACTTGGTACACTTCAAGAGGAGGAGCACGGACGGATTCCCATCGTCTCGAGTGATCTACCGTCAAGAAAGCCCCGCTGTCTGCGTTGTGAGTTCCTAACCGGCGCAAGTCAGGTGTTCGGCGGCAGGATGATCTACTTCGATGCTCAACGGAGATCCGTCACGATCGTCCCTACAGTTGACCAGAGAAGCCAAAGAAGATCCCATCCCTTGACCGAACGACGCTCTGAGACCGAAGATCCCCATTCCCTCCACACTGAAGTCACCCTCCTGCAGGACCATTGTGCCTGACGTCAGGATAAATATGCTGATATGCTGATTCTGCTTTCATAAAGTTTATTCATTTAAACTCTTGCTCGTGTTCTTGATTAGTGATTCGGTTTGGGGCCGTAAGCTATCTAAAATTGGTCTTCTTGTTTCTTGTTCCGTGTCGTCTGCCGGCAGGATTCTCTTGTGTAATCCCGGTCGGAAATCGTGCTCCATCTCTTGTGCGGAGTGCGTAACCACCTCTCTTGTGCGTGTGGTTCGCGGAATCCATCTTTTGTGCGGATTGCCGTGTGTTTCTATCGTCGAGGTGTGAACTGTGATCAATTGCAGTTTACCACTCGGACGGTACTAAGAAGAAGCGTGCCCGGGTCGCTGGTGCTCCTGGTCTCTACAAGCTGCTACTCGCTGATTGCAAGCGGTGAGTGGGAAGTGACGAAATAGCTGTTTCACTTAGTGTGACGTGGCCTATTAGTTACGTGTTTGTGGGACATAGTGGTGCTAGTGGGGACACGTTGTCTTTTTATGGGGGGCAAGCCAAATCGAAACGAAACAGACAAGTAATTACTGACTATAACGAATAATTAGCAGGAAACATGGCTGATATGGATGAGAACCAACTGCTGGAATTGGACGGAAATAACGAAGACATTGTCCCGGTCGCTGGACTGAATGGAATGGATGAAGAGGAGCTGCTGGGACTTCCGAAGAATCAGAAGGACAAGGAGCAGCCCGAGAACATGGATCACGATGGGGACGAAGCTAATCCTGGTCTCAAGGACGGCACTGGAGGGAAGGCAAAGGTGCAAGGAGCCGCAGCTCAGGTCAGCATTCGTACTACAAGATCCCAGAAGGCTAA
The DNA here is from genome assembly GCA_036245805.1 of Pristionchus mayeri. Lineage (NCBI taxonomy): Eukaryota > Metazoa > Nematoda > Chromadorea > Rhabditida > Neodiplogasteridae > Pristionchus > Pristionchus mayeri. Next base: position 39,906,540 of record BTRK01000005.1, read on the forward strand.
GAGAGGAAGGAGTAGAGATCCTAAGGTGATTGTGACCCGTATAAAAGAAGGGATTGAGAGTGTAAAAGAGGATCTAGTGTTGAGAGAGGAGAATAGATCGGGGGGATCTAGAGCAAAAGAGGATGTTCGGAGGATTTTCGAAAAGCGGGAAAAGGCAATTTCCGATGATTTGACTTTAGTGGAAGGAATGATTGAGGGAGATTCTGATAATGTCAGTAATGAGGAATACTGTAACCTGGTCAAAGAACATGCTGACCTAGTGGAATTAGTGAAGCAGTCGTGTGGGGCTATGGGAGTTGAGTTGATAGTGAATGCGGTTGAGAAGATGATGAAATTGGTGGATGATGAGAGGGCCCATTCCGATCTGATTGCCCAGATAATGGATGAGGTGCAGGTTGAAAGTGCACAGGATATAATCGAAAGCATTCAGTTCGCAACAACCAACCGCGACGAGCTGGGGGGAGAAGTGAAGCAGCTCCGGGAGCAAGTGGAGACGATGGCTGAGGAGAAGAACATCTTCCTCAAGGAAAAGAAGGCCATGATAGCCGAGATTCGGAAGTTGAAGGATGCTGCCCTGGTCTCAAAAACAAGTAAGCCCGAGGAAACGGTGGTCACTCCGGTGGGGTTGAGTACAACCGACCAACTTCAGAGGCTACAGAAACTGAAAAGCAATGGGAGGCAAGAAGAAAGGAGCTCATCCGAGGCATTGGAGGAGACGACCTCATCACTGTCAGAGAGTGGAGACAAGGAAGCGAGAGGGACAACCAGAGGTGGGGATTTTCCAAATGTGATTGAAAATGGAAAAGACCAAAAGGAGGATGAAATGAAAGTGGAAAATGGGCATATAAGTAGTATACCCTGGTCTTCTGAGAAGCGCGATGGTGGTGATAGGAAGGTGATAGGTGTTGACCCACCCCTTCTACCCAACATGACTAAGTATGGTGGTGTGAGAGAGAAGTGGGATTTATTCTACGATGGATTCTTGTTGAGATATGAGCATCAGGGCGATGCTGTGGCTAAAGTCGTGCTTAGGAAGGTCCTAGAAGGGAAAGCAGCGACGGAATATAAGGCGCTGCCAGATGAGTACAAAACGGATAAGCGCACAGTGAGAGAGTGCCTGGCCTGGCTGAGAGAGAGGCTCACTGGAGGGTTGATGTTTGCGATGAGAGATGTCGACAAGAAGATAAGAGAGCAGACAGTGAGGGGAAGAAGTGTGCATGTGGTATGCGAAGAAGTGCAGCTACTGTTCGCAAAGCGATACAGTAATGAGACGGAGAGAGAGGAAGCAAAGAGGCTTCAGCTGCTGCATTTGTATGGAGACTCAAACGTGAAGATCGAGTTGTTCAGAGCTTTCAAAACTGGGAAATCATACGATGAAATGAAAGATATCCTGGCAACGGATGAGTACCTGGAAGGACTAGGAGGGTCGAGAGATAGGAACGGGCAAGGAAATGGAACTTACCCTGGTCATAATAGATTCAATGGAGGAAATAGAGGAGGTTTCCAAGGAGGGAAAGATGGGTTCCGGAAAGAACTCAAGTGTTTTACGTGTAGAGGATTGGGACACCGATCAATTATCTGCCCGAACAATAGAATGGCGCGAGGCTCAGCGAATGGAAATGCAGACCAATCCAATGGAGCTGCGAATGGAGAGCAAACGCAAAGTAGTGCGCAGCAGCAGCCTGCTAAGGCTCAGGGTTTCACACCAATAATGCAACCGGGAAGTGTGCCTGGTCAAAAGCAGTGGAATAGTGGAAGAGGAAACGGAGGGTATAGGGGCACTGGAAGAGGAAATTATGGAGGTGGATATAAGCAGTTTCAACCTGCCGCGCAGATGATAGCGCTGACTTGTGAAGTCAATGAGGATGATGAGAGCAAGAGGCTCGAAAGGCATCGGATGTGCGATGATACGAGTGGAGATGAGGGACCTGGGGTGCCCAAGAGGCTTCAACTAATGGATGCGATGATAGGAGAAAATCGGGAGAGCGATGTTACCGGGTCTGAGGAAGATGACTCGCTATTTTACAAGGACTTACTACTTGTGGAAGGGATGTTAGGAGGAGTGAATGTGACTGCGTGTCTGGACACAGGAGCGAGTGCCAATATGATCGATAGGCGAACGGTCGATCGGATGAAGGGCGTGAAAATAAAGAAGGGAATTTCGCATGTGCTCAGAGATGCACAAGGGAATGCAATCAAGACGATTGGGAAGGCCGTCTTGGATGTGGAGATGAGAGTAGGGAAGAAGTGTAGAGTTGGATTCATGGTAGCGGAAAATGATGTTCCGTCAATCCTGCTGGGCAACAGTGCGCTAGCAGCAATGGGTTTGGAGTTGAGACTGACTGAGGAAGGATCGAGGGATAAAGTCCTTGATCAGGGTGATGCAATTGTGTTGCGGACAACTTACATTGCTCCGAGGGAAGTCGATACGATCATAGTCGGTGGTGGGAGACGTGAAGATGGGCAGAAGGTGCTCATGACGGATAGGGATGATATCGTCGATGGAGTCAACGATGGAGCTGCAGTGGTGCGTGTGCCTGTGTGGAACGACACTGCCGATGACCTGGTCTATCAGAAACATGATGTAATAGGAAGATGGACTAAGGTGGCACAGGGGAATAAGGAAGGTCGCGGTTCAGTAGGGATGAACCAGTGTTCCCTAGTCCAGGGGAATGGAGCCACTTGGGCAGAGATTAAGAAGAATCTGGAAGAATGTCGCAAGGGACAGTTGAGTAGTAGGATGGAAGAGATTCTCAGATCTCGAACTGATGTGTTCGCAGTAGGAGAAACTGATCTAGGGAGATTGAGAGATATGGAATGCGAAATCGGAATAGATAAGGATGCAGAGCCGATCAGGCAGAAGGAACGGCCTGTGCCTTTCGCGCTTAAGCCAGCTCTGAGGAAGGTGTTGGATAAGATGATTGCTCAGGGAGTGATCAAGAAATCAAACTCACCTTGGTTATCCCCTATTGTTCTGGTCAAAAAGAAAGATGGAGGCGTCCGTCTATGTATTCACTTCAAGAGGGTGAATGAGATTACGAGAGAGGATGCATTCCCCTTCCTCACACTGAGTCTACCCTGCAATCGTTGCAAGGGAAGAGAGTCAGTGATGGATTTAGCAGCCGGATTCTGGCAGATTCCGCTGAATGCTACGAGCATGCTATATACTGCTTTCGCGGCAATGGGCGAGTTGTACGAGTTCACTGTAGTGCCTTTCGGGTTGAATATTTCGCCTGCGGTGTTCCAAAGGGCAATGAATGAGGTGTTGAGAGATGAGATGAATAAGGAGGGAAAGGAGAGGGCAGTATACTGCTTTATTGATGATATCCTTGTGGCAACGGAGACTGAAGAGGAGCATGAAGCAGTTCTTGCCCTGGTCTTGGATAAGCTGAAAGAAGCTGGATTATTCCTGAACATGAAAAAGTGTCAGATTATGGTAGGAGAAATAGAATACCTGGGTCACACTTTGAATGGTAGTGGATAGCATATGGATAAGAGGAAGGTCGAAGCAATCAGGGAATACCCGAGACCTGAGACGATGTCTCAACTGCAATCATTTCTTGGACTAGCTGGTTATTTGAGGAGATTTGTTCCTGGTTACGCCAAGATAACGCAACCACTCTGTAGATTGGAAGTGGGAAATGGAAGGAGGTTACTGTGGACAGATGAGGCAAAGGCGGCCTTCGAGTTGCTGAAGGACAAGATATGTTCTGCCCCGGTCTTAACACAACCTGATTACGAAGCAGCAATGGATGGAACCCAACCATTCATTCTGACCACTGAATTTCGCTCCATTTCATCGCTCCATTCTAGCGCTCGTGATGGGCGGTCGTCCCTGACCCCGCTCTTTTCCGACCTAGTTTGGGGAATCCTCTCCCGTCAGCTTGGGCAACCCGGAGAGTATCGCCTACTTGGTACACTTCAAGAGGAGGAGCACGGACGGATTCCCATCGTCTCGAGTGATCTACCGTCAAGAAAGCCCCGCTGTCTGCGTTGTGAGTTCCTAACCGGCGCAAGTCAGGTGTTCGGCGGCAGGATGATCTACTTCGATGCTCAACGGAGATCCGTCACGATCGTCCCTACAGTTGACCAGAGAAGCCAAAGAAGATCCTATCCCTTGACCTAACGACGCTCTGAGACCGAAGATCCCCATTCCATCCACACCGAAGTCACCCTCCTGCAGGACCATTGTGCCTGACGTCAGGATAAATATGATGATGCTAGTGGCGTGGGCATTGGTGCGATGCTTAGTCAGAAGGGAGAGGATGGATTGGAGAGACCTTTAGCATATTTCTCTAGAGGACTTAGAGATTCAGAAAAGACTATGACAGTAGTGGATGCTGAAGCTCTCGCTCTCTATGAATCGGTGATTCGATGGAAGCATATGCTGATTGGCACTAGAGCAATAGTAAGAACTGACCATTCACCATTAGTGACGCTTTTCAAGCGCAAGCATGTGGCTTCGAGATTGCTGCGCTGGGCAAACGAGCTGCAAGAATATAGGCTGGAGATCGAGCACGTCAAGGGAAAAGCCAATGTGGTGGCAGATGCGCTGAGTCGAAATCCGAGGAAAGAACGTCCCGGAGAAAACAATGGAATGAGTGACAATGTGGGAACGGTGATGAATGCTCTCACTAGAAGTAAGAGCAAGGCTTACCTGGTCTAAAAATTCTCAAACATCTCAAGACGTCAGGAAGGACGATGAGAAGAGAAGAAGGTTGAAGGAAGTAGCTGAGGAGGATGCCAATATTATGCAGTGGATAGAGGATCAGAGCAAAGATGAATGGGTCCTATCTATGATTAAGAAGCTAGAAGGAGTAGCAAAGGGAGAGATTGACCCGGGCGAAGAGGTGACTATTCAGAGCAGCAATAGGAGAACATCGCTGGCTGATTGGGTGGTTCACAATGGGATACTGTACCTGTTGGGACATGACCATGAAAAGAAGTTTGCAGAAACTTTCAAATGAAGTATTCTGGGGTTCAATGTTGAAGGATGTGAGTACGACACTGAAGAAGTGTGAGAGATGCTTGTTGGCAAACTCTACGAAGAGAATGATACCCAAGCTGCAACCTCTGATTGCTAGCAAACCAATGGAAGTAGTGGGCATAGATTTGATAGAGATGGGCCGTGGAGCAGAAGGTGGAAAGTATATCGTAACGATAATCGATCATTTCACTAAATATGCTGGTGCCTATGCGATTAGAGATAAGAAGGCTGAGACGGTTGCAAAGGTGTTTATGGAGAAATGGCTGCTTTTAGGCGGCAGAACGCCTCATACCCTGGTCTCTGATAATGGAACGGAATTAGTGAATAAGATTATGCAGGAGATTGCGCATAGATTCCAGATAGAAAGAAGGTTGACCTTACCTTATCATAGTCGTGCGAACGGTTTGACGGAGAGATTCAATCGAACGATCGCGGAAATTATGAGAAGGATTAAGATGAGAGATGATCAATGGGAAGAAGCGCTACCGTACGTTCTTTATGCATATAATGCGAGTCCCCATGGTGCAACGGGAGAAACCCCGTCATATTTGATGCATGGGCGTGAGGATCCTCTACCAATGTCTGAGATTCCGCAAGGAAACCCTGCGTATACTGTTGACCTGGACATTGACGATTATAAGAGGAGAATGAGTTGGATGATGGAAAAGATGCGCGCAATAGTGGCCGCTAGATTAGAGAATGAGAGAAAGAAGATGAAGGAAAGATATGATGTGAAGCATAAAAACAACATGCTCACCAAACCCATGATAGGAGATCGTGTGTATATCCGAGTCGAACCTAAGCCTGGTGACATCAAGAAGATGATGTATCGTTATGAGGGACCATTCAGAGTAGTTGGTACGAGCAACACTACGGTAACGGTAGAGAGGATAGTGGATGGTATTGACCATGGACACGATAAGGATAGAAGAGTGGTCCAGTGGGATAGAGTTAGATTGGTTCCCAGATGGAAGGATAACGAGGACCCAGTTGAGGATGAAATTGAAGTAAAAATGGTATCAAAGAAGGAATGTGATGATACCATTTGCAGGAAGCTGATCACGAGCCATCATCGACTGCACCCCGACCACGAATGCGTGCAATGTGGACGACGGAAGTTAGGAGACACATTCCCGATGGAGATACGTGCAATGGGATCCATCACCAACGTCACATGCGGAACGCTGAGGGAGCTAGCTGCCCTGGTCGATATGAGGAAGAATTGGAAAATGATCACGAAGCTTGATGCCTTCAATGAAATGAGAGACAAGGCGGAAGCAAAAGAAGTAACCCCAATCGCACTCAAGACCGCCTATAAGGTTGGATTATGCGAACACGCCCTCGATGTGTCCAAAGAAGGAGAGCGGGGGGTTCGCATGGAGAACGAGGAGCGGAATGTTTCGGACGCCATCAGCGAGGCTCTGACGCGCAGTGGAGGAAAAACCCGCATCCCGTATGTTATCCTGGTCCCGGACGATAGCCTGGTCATGGGTCTCAAGGATGGATGGAAGACTGTAGTGGAGAAGAGTTACAAAAACGAGAAGGAACTCAAGGAGATACTCCAAGTGATGGAGACGGATCGGAGTTTCCCGAAGTCGCTCTGGATTATGCTGAAATCTGCATTACCTCCCCTGGTCATTGAAGAAATATGGTCGTATCTCAAGGATGTGACTAATCGATGTGATTTCACTTGCTACATATCTGGAGACGTGCTGCCTATCAACCCCACGGAGTTCAAGCTCGCCGCATTCAAGGAGATACAGAAGATGCTTACCACGTGGAGAACCGACGGAACGGCTGCCAACATAATGCTGATGTCACAAGTATCTGGACTACTCTGGGAGACTGTCCCGGTCATCAACCTCTTTATGTTCACAAAGAGGGAATCGAAGGAGATGCTGGAGAAAGCGATTAAGCACATCGTCGACGGTGATCCTTTCCCTGTCGAGCCCATCGAGGAGAAGAAGATAGCGGTTGCTGTGAGAAGACCGCGAGAGACGGAGTCACCTGGTCCATCTCCATCTCATAAGTCTGCAAGGATGGATGAGAAGAAGAAGCCTTACCTGCGTAAGAGAAGATGTCATATCTGCAACTCCACAAAGCACCTACGCGACTTCCACAACAATGGCGAATAAGGACATTCGCTGCAGAGAAGAGGGGCGTGAAGAGGATACGCCTCCTGACCTGGTCTACATTCATTATTATTATTATTTATTAATATTATTTAAATATTTTATGAATCACATCCGTCAATTAGAAATTAAATTGCAATTCAAATCAAACCGTTGTGTGCGTGCATCCTAGCTTAGTGTATTTTACCCTCCTCGTTTTACATACACTCTCACCTGTTGTATCAGCGTTTTCTAGAACAAGTTCTTTCCTGTTTCTGGCCTAATCACTTTTACTTATTCGATTTGTTGCTGTTACGTTTAACGTTACATCTTCGTTGACTTATTATTATTACATGGTATTCTGCTTTCATAAAGTTTATTCATTTAAACTCTTGCTCGTGTTCTTGATTAGTGATTCGGTTTGGTGCCGTAAGCTATCTAGAATTGGTCTTCTTGTTTCTTGTTCCGTGTCGTCTGCCGGCAGGATTCTCTTGTGTAATCCCGGTCGGAAATCGTGCTCCATCTCTTGTGCGGAGTGCGTAACCACCTCTCTTGTGCGTGTGGTTCGCGGAATCCATCTCTTGTGCGGATTGCCGTGTGTTTCTATCGTCGAAGTGTGAACTGTGATCAATTGCAGTTTACCACTCGGACGGTACTAAGAAGAAGCGTGCCCGGGTCGCTGGTGCTCCTGGTCTCTACAAGCTGCTACTCGCTGATTGCAAGAGGTGAGTGGGAAGTGACGAAATAGCTGTTTCATTTAGTGTGACGTGGCCTATTAGTTACGTGTTTGTGGGACATAGTGGTGCTAGTGGGGACACGTTGTCTTTTTAGCATTCTTGTCCGAAATAAAAGTGGGATTATCGATTTCCGGCGTTAGAAGCAATTGGATCGAAAAACTCCCAGGAGTAAAAAAGTCTTAGAATTAGTCAACGAATGCATCGCCCCTACCGCCGCATCGATTGGGATCGATATAAAAAATTTCATGGATTACTGTAGTTTTTTTGCATGAACGGTGCTGATGCGCGCGCGAATGCGTATCAAAATTCTGGCGATGCTCGTCGGTTACCCTCGTCGAGGCCGACCTATTGGTAAAGTCAAAAGCAATTCGAATTTTCGGCCTGTGCCAAGTCGCTGAACAAATATGTTGATTTTCTCAGATAGTCTGTTATATTAATTTCGGTTTTGGAGTCATTATTTATCTCTCGATTTCGCACACGATCGCTAATTACCGGCGAGAAATTCGGGTAAACAGAGTAAGTGGTAATATCTTTCACTGTGCAAAACTTCCATTTCTCCTTCTCACTCGCTTTTCGCATATTAGACATGGCGAGAGTTAGAGGAGAACAAGTCAATCGATCAGAATTCTCTCAGTTACTGTCAATATGCGTGTGTCCACTCACAACAGAGGAAGAATCTGATCATCTCCGTATTTTGAGAAATATATATTTTTTTATTTTTGCAGAATTCTTCACCACTAAAATTGCCATCTCCCACTGTTCAGTATCTAAATGGAAATTGTGAAATCGAGGTTTTCGTTCTGATTAAATTCGTTTTATCTGGTTCCGCATACAGAGGTATGGTGAATCACAGCGATAAAAAATAATGGAGTGATTAAGATCAGATTATTGGCTTACTATACTATTTTCTTTTTGAATGAACAGATTTATAATTTTAAACAATCGTGCAAGGGAAGACTATGTTTCAAGAGCCAGCTATCCTTTCGATCTCAGTTTTTGTTTTGATAGGCGTGAAGAATAAGTTACCGAGGTAAAAATTACAAAATTAAATGAGGATACTAAGTATTTTTTAAAATTTCTTTTTAATTGACACTTTATGAGTTTTTAAAAATAATTAATGTAATTGTTCATCACTGCAAACGCTCACGGAGCACCCGGCGCCGCTTACCCGCAAAAACGCCCTTAACAGACAATGGAAGCTGCGTGCGTCCGAAGCGCCTCGCGCGGATGCTGTAGTCTTCTGTATAATAGTTATCGATTGATTGAAGCAAACCGTTGTTATCGACTCTCGAAGGAACGGAAATTCATGCGTGTCAAAAATACAAAAATAAAAAATATGCCCCCTAGCGATTACAAGTTACACCGTTGATTCTAGTGATTGCAGAAGTCCCTTGTTCCAATTATCCTCCGTAAATACATCGAAAACAATTATCGCATTGCCATCATGCCCTCCTTGCACACGATCTCTCTCCGATCAGTCAGAGCGAGAGAACGCAAGATATGGAGGGATTGAAACAGGATATTTCTGTCTGCAACTTACAAGTTCCTAAAAGAATATGTTGCAACCAAGGTTACTTTTAATAAAAATATTTTTGTTTTTTTTACCTCGACTTATCTGCTCTGGCTATCTTATCCGTAATCCACACCGTACTTTTCGAAGGATCGTAGAGTACGGTGAGAATTGCATGCTGTAACTTTCGTAATGTCGATAGGCCTCCTTTTACAGTTATCGTTTTTTTTTTGTTTTATCCACATCGCTAGGGAATTAGCAAAGTGAGCTCATTTCTTCCATTTATAATGATTCAGTGAAGCGAGGAAAGGGCAGTTGATATTGAGTTTTGAAAACATTGAGTTCGACGACGAGAATCTCACTACAAACAAATATTTCTATCATCAAAACCTTCCAATTCCTGTACTCAAACTGTTTCCTCCCTCTATCTCTGGAGTCTTGTTCGGGATGGACGATGTGGAACTGTCGAAGCATCAGCCAAGGATCTGAACACGCAGGCAAACTTGTGTTTATTTTTTTTTAATTTTGAATAATATGTTTCGATCATCCCGAATTCCGGCAAAATCCCGAAAACTTAGTTATGGTCTGACGCACGGGTGCACCTATGATGTTGAAATATTTTTTCTCCACGATTCATGGTAAGCATTTACAATATATTTTTTGTATGAAACACGGGTGTACTTGAGCTGTTTACATTATTATTTTCCTCACAGATTCATGGCTTGCGATTCTATTTGATTTATTGAGATATTGAATAGTTTCTGAAACTCGGGCATGACTGTTAACCAGCAAAATCATAATTGTCTGCATATTATTCCTACATTGACAATGTTCCTTAGTTTACCATCAAAACGCGGTGGAATTGATGATTGGGAATGTTTCACTGAAATAAGTACGAATTGAAACACCAGCGTAACAAGAAATGGTCTGTCTGCAGCTGTGAGGTCCGATGAGAGGGCCGATAAAAGGGTTATCTCTGAGCGTTATTCCTCATCTTCTCTCTTATTTGTTATATCTTTTGAAGTTGTACAACAGATGAGAAGGCTGCACATCTCACTCAACACGGCATGGATACGATAATTGCTTAATTTATTTCGTCTAATTACACATAGTAACTCATTATTCACTGCAAGTACTTACGGGCTGTGGCGTGAGGTACTAAGTCCCAGTACTAGTATGATGGCTTTAATATCCTAAATAAGCTTCTCATGCTCTCAAAGCGAGCGAGAGAGTGTACTAAATGGCGATCAGATACTTATGATTCCTCATGGAATCCATACAGAGCGATGCGAGAGTGTATGTAAAAAATGAACAGTTTTTTCTATTGTTTTTTTTCCTTTGTTAAGGCATTCTCTGGCCGATCAGATAATAGTAGAAGGCGTGGGATCTGGTGAGAGAAAAAAAAAGTAAAGTAAAGTTCGTGAGTCGTGAACGCATTTCGCATTGTCGACTACCCCACGCCATTTCGCATTGTCGACTAGAATCAGATATAATTATCTCATGAGCTCGTCATTTTGCTCGGTCTCAATCACGTCTCAAAAAAGCAATAGAACAACTTGAACACGTTAGTAGTACAATGATTATTGTTTCTTCATTTTGGGAAAGGAAAGCCAAGCGAGCATTGCCATCTACAACTTGCACATTTCTAAATTTAAATGTTGAAACCGAGATGCGCACAGTGCCTTTTTTGTGTAGATTTAAAAAGGAAGAGGAATACGTTTGGGAGATGGTGGGAGCAGATATCAGGTACTAAAGATTAATGAAGTTGATAACAACATTATCATTCACAGTGAGCCTATTGCCATGGAAAATCATTTTAATTCTCCTTTCCCCCGAATACTTTGTATGTAAAAACAGAGAGTGATCCTTATTTAAGTTGCACTACCGTATCTCCTACAGTAATCTCAGCGGGCTCACGCTAAGGCAGCATCGCCGTCGCCTTTACTGTGGTCTCTTCGATAAAGTCCATCGTTACAGGCACTTTCATCTGAAATTTTTTTAAAAATGTTTTTGGTTCAGGAAAAGACGAACAATTAACGATGTTAGTTGATGCCGCATGTTTTGATATCTGAGTTATGCACAAAACTGAAATAGTGTGATGCATGATTCGACCCTCATCTATAATGCCAGATTTCATTATTGTATATAAAGGTAAAGGTGCAGCCACGTCAAGCAATTTTACAGTCGTAAACGACTACGCTAGGTGGTGTAGTGCGGTGAGGCCGACTACTGCTTACGACTACGTATCCCTGTTGTCCAAAGTGCTTCTAGGGAACGTTACCTTTCTCGACCGAGGTCACTACCAATTTACCGGCCCCGGAGGGATAGAGGGCTTGGTCTGCCCCCGGGGGATCGAACTCGGGACCCTTGTATGACGAGCGACGCCTCACACCACTGCGCCACCCACGCCCCAGATTTCATTATTGTGTATAAACAATTCAAATCCGAGAAGATAATGAAGATAGCGCGTCGCCGCTTGATTTGACGCCATGATGCTGCTTTGAGTGGGTAATTCATTTTTTCCAATCCAGGACAAAGCGCCGTTGGTCTTTAGCGATTCCTCGAAATTGGGAGAAGGCCTGAAACACAGTTCTACTTGCACTTTTTATTTTTTTGTCTGAATCAATTTCTCAATACCTCTTGCAGGGTTGTCCGTACTTCCGCACGTCGATGAACATGCGCAAGTGCGCGATGCTCTCCCTCTCAGATGCCAACGAGAAGATGCTCATATTTAACCACGACGGAGAGGTCATCAAGGTCATGTTTTCAGCGAGTTGACGAATTACCGGAATCTAATGCCAGCTGCAGCTCTGTATTCCGTGTCAAAACTTTCGCAGATCCGTCGCACAAAGTACGGTATCGCGGTCAATGTGATCTCGTTGATATCGATCATCATTACTGGTACCATTACCTGCAATGTGAGATTGTTTTGATTTGTTTCACCAACGAAAATGGAGAACGACTACCGCTGCCCATTTTCTCTTACTTTGATGCCTTTGTGAAACGAGAAACTGAAAATGTGTGACAAAATATGATTTCGATTATTTTTTTACCGCTAGACCCGCCGATAGTGATATTTACTTAATTATTATATAGGTTATTTTAATCCGCATGCAATCACTCTTTACAATCGAAAGAGTCTTTTACATCGAGAGAGAGAGAGAGAGAGAGGGTCCACCACTAACGCCGTCGAGCCAAGTCGAGAGAGATCGTGGGATATTTTGTGAGTCAAACATAATTCTCGTCGATCTTTTCGCCTCACTCAAATCTCTCAAGTAAAACGGAAGAAAACCTGATCAATTCAGCATTTGTTTATTGTTTGCTCTATTGCCAAATACGGCCACCCGTTGTACTGCCATCTGCGACTTTCCAGTAGCTAAATGGAAATGTTGAAACCGAGATGCGCACAGTGCCTTTTTTGTGTTTCGCAGATTTACGAGCGCCTGAGGGGGGAAATGCACTGTAGCGTTACTGTATTATATACAGCTGTCGTTATGTGCTTTAGCTCTAGTAATTCGGGAAATAACGCGAGGCTAATCTTTTAGTTGTTCTCTTCATCAGCTCTCTTGTTACACCGAGCGAGAACGTGTTCAAAATTACGATCAGATGTTCAAAATTCCACCTAATATCGTTCCTCTCCGACGAGAGAGAATGGTAAGTTGAGAAAGTGTTTTTTCCCTGAGAAATAATTAGCTTGTTTAGTATGTGCCCATACGCTGTCCGATCAGACTGAGATAGACAAAGAGCGTGGAATACTGAGAGATTCAGACAGAATTCTCTCAAATACTCTTCATTTTGCTCGGTCATGTCTAGTAAAACGCAAAGCATAATGAAAACCTGATAGAGTGAGAGATATTTTTTTGAGTAGCGGTGAAGGACTGTAAATATAACCATTTGCGACTAACAAGTTGTTAAATGTAAATGTTAAAACCGAGATGCGTACAGTATCTATTTTTCAGTTTTTGTCTTTGGAAAACAACATGTTTGGACGAGAAAAAGATATTAGGTTGTAACATAAGTTTTGTCGCATTTCGGAGGTTCACAATATTTCCATGAAGGCTACTTCTCAAACATTATCAATGCCTGACCTCCTAGTATATGTTTGGGGTGTTCATGCACATTCAAACCATAGGGTAGAGCTGAACTGCGCACGCTGGCTATGCGAAAAATATTAATATGAACTGATTTAAATTTGGTGCAGATTTTTTTAATTCGTTTGATCAGGTGCTAGTTCGCAGAGATGAATAATGAACCAAACTTCTACAGCATGGTGATATACCCCGTCAATGCTCTTTCAAAATATACGCCAGATATGGTGCTATGTTGAGCGGAATCAAAGATATACTTCACTGAGTGTAAGGTTAGCCGCTGATTCGTAGCCAACTTGACCAACTCTTCTGAATCCAGAATTGCAACAACAGTGACTAACATAAGTGCGTTCCAATTACCACTCATGTAGGTATAATTTATCATTAAACAAGTGAGAGAAAGAACACTCCACTTGTGGGAAATTTGAATTTTTATTAATTCAATTCGCGCACAATTTTACCAAAATATGCAAGTTTAGGTGTTTCGAATTAAAGATTGTCATTCAAAAGCTATTTATTTCCAAACTTATCCCAAGTAGATACTAGTAAGGGAAGGGTTTATGGTTAGGATGGACACAACAAATCAGATATTGAACATGTGTGCGAGGTAGGAATATGAACAAAGTGCCGATTTCATTAGTTTAATTTACATACCATCGTTCTGAATGGAGCCACTTATCTCAACAGAACCCAATCTACCCCAAACTTTGTCTGCTTTGTCTTTCTGAGGTTAAAATGCATAAGAGATTGGACGCGACAAAACTTATGTTACAACCTGATAGTTCATCTCTGCATCATTCTTTGGGTTCATCTGCAATAATTAGATCGACGTCTTGAAGAGATTTCAGGTGAATACTATGATAAGATGGTGAGAGCAGACATTAAAGATAAAAGATTATTATAGTTCATACAGTTCTCAGATTTTTGTCTTACCATGCTATCTTAATATTTGTAACGCGAGAAAGCGTTATTTTTATGCGCGATGAAATGTTGGCAAGGAATACAGTTACCCTTTCCATCCAATACTGGCGAGCATTGTTCATTGCATTGTTCAGCATTGTTCACTACGTTTTCGCATACATTCATCAGGCTGCCACGCACATCTCCCATAAGGTCAAGAAATTTTATTGTTTTTGAAGACGATAATGATACAAAATTGCTGTTTGTCATTTGCAAGATCCTAAATGGAAATTGTGAAACCTAAAAGTTACGTTTCAAGAGCGAGCTATCATTTCGTTTGCAGCTCAGCTTTGATATCACGGTTGTACTTTTGGCATTACATTTTTCAAATAATATGACAATTTTACCATTGCAATTTCCGCTGACTTATTAGAAACGAGCACGAGAGGCAGAAATAAATAATCATACAATACAATTCACAATATCAAAAATTCGTTCAGTTTGATAGCCCTCACTCAGCTGAGTGACACCTTGGGCACGTCCCTACAGCTAGTGTTATCCCTAGAGTTCTGGAATTGGGCCATTCCGCCCAATCAGGCTTTTCTTTGCCGGTCAATTTGCCCAATTGGGCGTAATATTGAGGCGACGCCCAATGGGCAAAATCCTTTGTTTACGCCCAATGGGCGTGGCTTTATCATTGTGAGATGAAACATATCTTTTTTACGCCCAATTACGCCCAATAGGCTTCAACCGTCGAGTGGATTTCGTTTTGATGATTTATGTTTCAGGCGCGCAATAATACGTTTCCTTGAGAGAAATGAATGAATGAATTGGGCGCCCATTGGGCGCCCAGACAAATCCCTTTGTTCTCAACTGGGCACAATGGGCAATATTCATCACGTTGATTTCATTATTGGGCAGACTGGGCAACCCCCAATTCCAGAACTCTAGTTATCCCTCATTGTCCAGAGAGTGTATCGCACAGCGTGTCAAAGGTTATTTGGCGCGGCGCACGGTCGACCTTGAAACATATCATTTTTTTCGAAATCGGCGAAAAAGTTGAACCAAAATAGGTGAAAACTACATCATAACTTCGTTAGAAAAATTAAATATATTTCTGCAACAATATAGCTCTTCTGATATCAACTAAGAAACCGCCATATCATTCTCGAACATTTTCGTTAAATTTAAATTAAGGTTCTCTCATTTTGTTCGATTTTCCAACATAAATCGGAAGTTTTGAGAATCCACAGCAATAGTGACCCCAACATGTTTAATGTGTTTTCATATCCTCTCAATGAGCTCTACAATTTGTATTACTCAGAATTTTTCGAAAATGTTGATACTTTTCGAGAAATTTTGAAAATAAATTTTTTATTGCATATTTCTCGAAAAGGTTCAACATTTTCGAAAAATGATAAGTAATACAAATTGTAGAGCTCGTTGAGAGGATATGAAAAGACACTAAAGATGTTGGTGTCCCTGTTGCTGTGGATTCTTAAAACTTTCGATTTGTTTTGGAATATCGAACAAAATGCGAGAAACTTATTTACATTTGCCGGAGATGATCGATAATGAAATGGAAGCTTCAAGATTCATATCCTGAGAGTTGTATTGTTTCAGATATACATATTTAATTTTTGTAGCGATGTTATGATGTATCTTTCACCGATTTTGGTTCACATTTCATCGCTCATTTCAATCAAATTTGTTACGTTTCAAGGTCGACCGAGCGCCACGCCAGCCAAAGAAATAGTAGATTTGACACGCTGTGTATCGTAAACTTGTGACAACTGCATTACAATGTGTAAAAGATCGCGTTTCTTTGTTAATTGATATTTGATTTTAATAAAACCATATAAAATCACCATTGGTCTTGGGCGATTCCTCGAGATTTTTACGTAGGTCTGAAACACAGCACTTCCGGCACTTCGCAATTTCCCTCGTCAGTATAGCATGCCTCCATTCTGAAAGCAATATTTATCAGTGGGTCGGTTTACAAGTGTGAACCAATGTCGTCTGAATTGCATTTTTAAAAGCAACATCTTTCTCATGGACATTTTACAATTTAAAGTTGAAATGCATAATGAATGGACACAGCGTGTCACACCAGACAATCTGGCGGCGTAGAGCAACTTTCGCACTCTCGATTGCACTATATCGAAGTGAATTCATTGGGCAAATATATTCAGTGAAACAGATTTCAAATTGAGGGATCTAGAGCAAAATATAGGGACATAATTAATTTGTCTTGTGAAGCTCATTTCAAAACTGCTATTTCGAAACACATCACACGATCATTTTCAAATGAGAACTAGTCTGAGCGCAATATCGGCAGACCCCACTCATGCATATTTTTCTGAATCCTCATGAGCAGCTCTACAGCTGGTATGTACAGATTTTGGATATTTTTTTTAGTATTCGAGTAAACTTTGAAAGTTCACTTTTTTGCATATTTATAGCTTTTTCTCGCATACTAAAAACAATATCCAAAATGTACATACCAGCTGTAGAGCTGCTCATGAGTATTCAGAAAAGTATGCATGAGTGGGGTCTTCCGATATTTCCTTATGAGGAGTTCTAATTTTAAGATTACAAAAACGCAATATAAATAAATACAACACAGCGGACTTAGGAAACTAAATAAAATTCTCAAAATTAAATATTACATTCATACCTTATTCTTTCAATTATTTTCATGTTCAGATTAAAATATTTTATTTTTTTTCATTTAGTTATGGCCTTAGATTCCACTTATTTCTTCGTCGCATCACCGCTCCGTTTGCTCAATTACGAGAAATGATCCGCCGCGCGAACAAAGGAGTTTGTCCGCTCTGACAAGCTGTGCTTCTTAAATTAGCTGTGGCGCGAAGCGCCACAGCATTTGGGGCCAGCCCCCAACTTTCCCCCCCAAAATTTCGGCCCGGGAGGATGAGGGCGGGGCCAAAATTTTCAAAATGTTGCCAACCTCACCAAACTTTGGAATCGGCGTGTCCATGGTCTGGAGAGGCTCCATTCTAAATTTGGTGTCGATCGGATGTTTGGGAGCCGAATTACGGGTACCCCGATAGGGCCTTTTTGTGTGCGTCCTCCTATTTATTAGCACCCCGGCGGCATCGAGCTAAGCTCTCCGTTTTTTGCGGTTAAGCTTTTGGGTCAATTCTAAGGTTCACTTCTTCTAATTAGGTCGGTAGGTCACTCGCGACGAGCTTGGCAGACGTTTAAAGTTCAAGAATTGGGTGAAATTCACAATAATTGGCGATAGACATGTTTAAGTTGAAGGTACTGTTGTCTAACCCCCGGCGATGGATTCTACTCGTCGAGATGGACAAGGAAGTGCATTTGTGAAAGAATCGGTACATAGGCTTTCTTATTATCGATCGCCGAAAGTAGGAAAAAATGGTCATATCGAGAGATTGTAGGGAGACGCGACTCTATCTGTTCTCTACACCCCGAGACCTCCCCGTGTGCTCGTATAGCTCAGTGGTTGCGCGCTGTGCTTGGCTTGCGGTCGTCGTGGGTTCGAATCCGCTCGGTTGCAATGTCTTTTGCAACATTTTTGAAAATGCCCTGAGCATTTTGGCTGATGTACAGAGTGGTGAAAAGTCGGAAAACGAATATTTTTGTTTGGATAGATCGTGCAAAAATATACTTTTATTGATGCGCAGCATGCAATGACACATATTGTCATGCTGCGCATCAATAAAAGTAGTGTAATCCACATCCCGGGGGGATGTGGCGATGCGGGGTTTCCGGGAGAAACCCTAAACGCCTGTAGTTTGGGGCCTTGTTTGTTGACCCTTCGCTGTCGTCAATAAAAGTGGTGGAATAGGAAGAGGTTGCTCGCAAGAAATTTAGTGGAATCTTCTGGCCGCGGGACCCAAACTCGCGCCTATTGTTTTGAGCAAAACATGTTTTCAGCAAAATGTATGAGTTTTTAGAGGTGGAAAATGAGACTACTTGAAACTAATTTTAATTAGACTCGCCCATATACAGAACATTTGCTATATGTAATAAAAAGCCTGAGATGGATCTATCTCACTGGAGCCGAAAGGCTTAGGGATAGGACGGGGTAACAATGAATTCTCTGCCTACTTATTTTCTAGAAGTATGCACATTGTTTAGTAGTGCATGCGAGGAGCGACATGCGCGAGTTTGGGTCCCGCGGCCAGAAGATTCCACTACTTTTCTTGCGAGCAACCTCTTCCTATTCCACCACTTTTATTGACGACAGCAAGGGGTCAACAAACAAGGCCCCAAACTACAGGCGTTTAGGGTTTCTCCCGGAAACCCCGCATCGCCACATCCCCCCGGGATGTGGATTAATGTAGTTTCTTTCCCATGTAAATCTGGTAGCAAATCATATCTGATTCCTCGGGCAATTGAACTTACTCGAAACTCAGGAGTACCTACAGGTCAGGAATATCAGAGCCGTCATCACCATAGTATGCGTGTATTCCGAAAACAATAATTAGAACGGTTTTTCAAGAGTTAATAATTGTATTTCCGTATGTACGCAAGATTTCAAACACAAATTGGAAAATTGTGCTCTAGGAATTTTGGAATTTTGCATTTCGGAAATTTGCAGTTGGAGAGCGTTTGAAATGGAGATAAATATATATAATTCTAGCAGTAATTCTTCTCAGGCCAACGTACGTCTCCCACCCGGCAAAGCAGCTGAAGAATTTGCTCATGTCAGTTTAACTTTTTTCTGCCTGATCATCTCTCTGATTAGATTCAAATGTATAATGACTTTCAACCGAATTGCAAATTTGATTCGTAGTGATGAGGATCGATCGCAGACGGTATTCGAGGACGCTACAATATTCAAAATACAGCTCTGTTCTCATGCTGAGATGGGAAAGAAAATGTTAAGTGAGAAAATTATCACGCAAATACTCTGACAGCAATGAATAATTACGAATTTAATGCAAGCACAACTCACCAGTACGATCCTCGTGATGGCGAAGAGTGTGTGCAGATCGCATGCGAAGAAATACAAGGATTCGCAAGCCTGGAAACATTCCCTGATTCCCTTATTTATATTGCTCAAGGAATATCATTATGAAAGACACTGTCAATATCGTTGAGTCATACTCAGTGCCCTTTACATCTAACATCTATTATTGCTCTCCCTCCCGCTGTCTTAGGATGAGAGGCAACCAGGCCTGTATCGCTAGTATCATACCATCGTGTGATAAAGACGCTCCCTCCTAGTCTGATTCTCCAACAACACAACATCCAATGCCCAGATGTTATGTATAAACAAATCACTGCACTTTCAATACCACTGTATTCGCGGACTGTGACGTCCCGCATTCTCATGCATTTCAATATTCCCACTAATCTCGTCAAACACCGGTGTATTTGTTGATTTAGTAGCTCTGGCGACTTTTCGATGACACCATCTCTAATATTCTAGCTACCGCTCTACTTTTTCAGAAAGAATCTCAAGTGACGTCATGAGAGTTTGCAATTCGCATTCCCCCTTCATTCTCCACACTCTCTCGACCGGTCGAATTAGTCGTTGTTATGAGCAACTTGAGCATGTCTGCGCCCATCTGACAGCTGATGATGAGGAAGAACCTGGAAAGAGAGGGGATTATGACGTCATCAATCGATAAAGATGCACGTCATCAAAGGACAATCGATAATTGATAGGAGAAAACCTCTACATTCTTCAGTTTCTTCTCGCACATTCCCTAGATCCGAATGGTGGCATTGAGATCTGATTAACACTTTTAAATAGACTAAAATTAGACAGGGTTGTAGTCAGATGCTGGCGTCATCAATCAATATTATAACATGACTGAGAGAAGATGATCTCTTCAGACTAAACAGTCACACTTCCTAGTTTAGAGAGCGTGGAAAATGGAGAGATTATCTATCTCCCTCCCACTGTCTGATAGCCGACAGGGCTTGCACCTTCTGAAGATTACGTCATCAAACAATAAAACATGACGTCGCCAATCGATAACCTGCTTACGCTCCGCGACGAGGGCTGTTCCTGACGGAGATCAGAGCGAGATAGCAGAAGATACGAGCAGAGATACCTGGATTACGGTATGAGGAGTAGTGTAAGAGGGAATACGGTACTGGTCAGGCTACTTGTGTAATTTATCCATCGGTTGAATCGTCAATGACGTCACTTCATCGTTTAGAACCACGCCTGGTGCTTTCACGCAAGTCATGCTACTGGCCGGTTTGTGTACATTCGATAGAATCAAAATCCGCAATAGAAAGGAGCCAAAAGTACGCCATCCATCTATAAACAGGAATACAATTGGCATAAGTCACTTTACTTTGCAACGCGCGAAACGATTGAGGTCTTACTGTGGATAGCAGGAGCGTGGGCAGCGTCATGTCCCTTTCTTCCTTCACAGCATCGGTGGATTTCTCGGTGGCGTTGATGACGTCATCGTTGACTCCTATCGTCGCGTTGAGGAAAGCAGATTCGAAGAGGGGAGAGCTCATAGCCACGACTAACTACTGAGATACTTCTATCCTTAGCTACTATGAGATATTAGAGAAGTAAGAAAGACTGCTCTTTGGTGTATCTCTTGGATTTGACTAATGATTTTTTTTATCTAAGTGAAGGAGGAGCCGACTGGTTTAATATAGAATTACAGAGCTGGCGGCCAATCAAAATCTCCACAAGAGTCGCAGGTCCATAACGCAGTGTCGAAGTCATTTAATAAGCAAAGCCCAAATAAAATTTCTCGGAGGCTCCATCCGCAACACTTCTCAATTCATAATTTCATAATAGCTTCATTAAGTTGAACAAATTTTAAAGCCACCGAACAGCGATGAAAACAATTAACGAACAAACAACTAACAAAACATTAAAGTGAAGAATGGATTAGGCTCGCTTCTCCATGATCGTTCGCCTTCTTCTAAACCTATTCTTCTTTCCGTCGTGTGGGGCAACATAGATGTATCTGCAAATACAGATCACAATGCAAAAAAATCCATCGATTGATAGATAACTCAGTAAGTCGATCCTTCTGAGCAAGCTCTCATACTCGCTCTCACAGCACACAAATACAGAAGCATTAAAATTAAGCAACTAAGACAAAGTGATCATGCATCACTTGCACGCAGTTGTCTTGTCATGATACATAATAAACAAAAATATTTCTAACCTTTCTCCCATATGCTGCTTGTGTTTAGAAAGAACAGCATTAAAGCTGTCCTCGTCTTCACATTCGACGATGGCATTGCCAGTTGGAAGAATTGGCATAAATTTAATGCGCTTTACTCCTTTTCCTCCGAGAAATTCGGAAATTTCGTTTTCCTTGGCATTGAACGGTAATCCACTGCATTGAACGAAGAATTTGCCAGCATCTGCAACAACAATATATCAAAGTAAAACAATATGCTAGGTCTCACAATCAGGTGAAAAGACACAGTCGTCCTATTCTTTAGATTACGCGGCCTAGTGGTCTAAGGCGCTGTAAATTTCATCCTATGGTATGGTGGGTTCGAATCCCGGCCTGCGCAATAACCTATACTTTAGGATCTACCAAAGAATTGTTCCTATGATAGATGTGAAGGTGGGTTTTTGATATGTGTGCTTGGTGACCACTGTGACTTCTCGAAGCATGCTCCCTTCATTTCGTATGCACTCTCGCCAAATCAGACAGAGCGAGAGAGTGTGTGAAACGGGGAGAGCAGATTTGTCATCACTAACCTCCTTCATTCGTTCCGAGAGAAGGCTCGCCTCCCTTCGCCTTTTCAGCCTCAGCCATATCACTTGCAGAGCTCTGGGATACCGCGACGCATCTGCAAATACATATGCAAAACCATTCAAAATATTGTAAGTCAGAGGACCGGGTGTATCATTTTAGAATTCGACAGAGAGTGAAAATAAAGTGCTCCAAATTCGTCATTGAGCTCAAAAACAAAGAGTTCTAAAATGATACGCCCCCAGACGATAGTCCGTGAGGCGAATCGAACTAGATTTTACACAGCCGCAATTTGAGGGACGTACCCCGTCTAGATGATTCTATACTTTGTTTTGCTCTACAAGACACAGCTCGTGACTGATAGATTGCAATTCATAGCCGTAGACGAAATGATGGCTCACAAAAAAGTAAGCAAGCTACTACATTTTTTAATAAATGATCAAATATTCTGTAATTTTTTTCCTTTGTCAAACCCGAAGCATATTATACATCGTTTTGTGGTGTTTTCCAAAAAAAGGGCCACCTCAGATCTAACACATTTATCCTATTTCCATCCGTTTTTTTTCTGGGAAATAACGTTACGTTCGACTGTTACGGAAACATGTTCATACAATTGCTAACCTGTCTCTAATATGCTGTCGGTTTTTAGAAAGAGCAGCATTGAAGCTTTCCTCGTCTTCGCATTCGATTATCGCTTGGCCAGAGGGTCTATGCGTCAATTCGATGCTCTTTATGCCTTTTCCTCCGAGAAATTCGGAAACTTCGTTTTCCGTGACACTGAACGGAAATCCACGGCATCGTACGAGGAATCTCCTTGTATCTGCAACACCAGAATACCAATGCTAACGAAGATACTGTGACAACACCCACACGCACCCACACGAGAACACCCACACGCTCGCCCGAGCCCAAAATACCACCTGATCTCCCTTCTTCGACGTCTTCAAGGCATAATCTCTCTCCTACCCTGATGGTGAATAAAGTATAAGTATAAGTTTAAGTAACAGAATGCGTAGTCCGTGGTGTGGTGTGCGAGAGTTATCACGTTTTGTAGTATTACTCGCGGAACGCGGGAGAAAAAATGTTCCGCGAGTAATACAACAAAATGTGATAGCTCTCGCCCGCCACACCACGGACTACGCATTCTGTTCTCACAGTACTAGGTGAATACCCACTTTCCTTCGCCTGTTCAGCCTGATCCTTCGTCTTTTCAGCTTTATCCATCGCCTTTTCGCCCTTATCCATCGACTTTTTAGCATTTTCCTTCGTCTTTTTAGTCTTATCCATATCTCGTGAAGAGCATTGGGATACATCGACGTATCTGCAACTACACACGTAAAACCCAAAATAATATTAAAATTGTGAATTAGAGGGAAGCTCCGATAGGCATTAACTAGTCACACAAAAATACCTCCGCGCTTTGAGGGATATGCGCTTTCAATAAGACTCTTTAAATTGCTTTGCTCCACTACACACCGCATCTCGCAACTCGATTGCTATTCTTACTCGAAATTCTACACCACCAATCTCTTAAAAAGAGGGGTGGTTATTATTAACAAATAATCGCTGTTGATCACGTTTCCCTAGTCCGAGCCCCAAAACCGAAGCGCCGTATGTCATTTTGAATGTACGTTTCGTGCACAGTGGTGGAAAAGTAGGTAAAACGCGACCTAACATGCCCAGATTTTTGAGGTTGGAGTGGGAAAGATGCCCATGTCAGGCCGACTCGAAAGAGCAGTGCAAGCGAGAGGGAAAGAGTATGGACTTAGTAAAGAAAAAGTATACGATGGAATGGGAAAATAAACCACTCGAGAGTGCACGCTATGGCACACCACGAAAATTTAACTCGATTTTATAGCGTAGGTAATCCTTTGGGCATGTTTTGTGAAGCTCCCCATTAATATTTTTAAAATCGCAAGACAGGAAAATGAAGCCTGAACATTCCGGATTGTGATATAACTAATAAAGTAAATTATAAACATGACCTTTACCTTTAAAAACATGACCTTATAAGGTGAAGTCGCAAGTACGTCGTGCACGCGTCGAGTTTTTTTCCAATAATTGTTGATGTGATTGAATGTTGAATGAATGAATAAAAATTGCTCAAAACATGTTTTTATGTATTTTTGAACACGCTTTTTCTAATGAATACAATAACATGGCATAATGTTTTCTAAACCTTGCCAAAAACATGCCCATTTTTTGCCAAAATGACCCAAACATGCCCAGATTTTTCGATTTTCCCTACCTACCTTTTCCACCACTGTTCGTGCACTTTCCAAAGAAAAAGCTCGCCCAGATTTAACAAGTTTCCCCTATTTCCGTCCGCATTTTCGAGACACATTATACTGTCACCGGAAAACTACACATAAAATTGCTGACCGTTCTCCCATTTGTTGAAAGAGCAGCATTGAAGCTTTCCTCGTCTTCGCATTCAACGATCGCTTCGCCACGTTTACTGCCATCAGATCCATATATCAATTTAACGCTCTTCACTCCATTCCCTCCGAGGAATTCGTAAACTTCGTTCTCCTCTGCACTCAACGGTAGTCCACGGCATTGAACGAGATATCTCCTTGCATCTGCAAGACCAGTAAACCAATATCAACGAAGGTACAAGGCGAATACGCACTTTCTGTAGTCTTTTCCGCCTTATCCTTCGTCTTTGCAGACTTATCCTTCGCCTTTGCAGACTTACCCTTCGCCTTTGCAGACTTATCCTTCGCCTTTTCAGTCTTATCCTTTTTCTTTTCAGCCTTATCCATATCTCGTGAAGAGCATTGGGATACATCGACGTATCTGCAACTACACACGTAAAACCTAAAATAATATTAAAATTGTGAATCAGAGGGTAGCCCCGATCGGCTATAACTAGTCACACAAAAATACCGCCGTGAATTGAGGGGTGTGATCTTTCAAGAAGGCAAAAGCCCGCTTAGAACTAAAATATCTCCCCCCCCCCCCCTACATCCACATGATCTTGGAAAGAATTGCGACATTCGATTGTTACAGAATCGTGTTCATAAATTCATAAACTTGCTAACCTATCTTCCCTGTTCTCTAGGTCCATTGAAAGAGCAGAATTGAGGCCTGCCTGTTTAGTCTTATCCTTCGCCCTTTCAGCCTTATCCATTTCCCATGAGGAGCATCGGGATACGGTGATGCATCTGCAAATGCACACGACAAACCTTATAAAAAATTAAAAATTATAAATCAGAGGTTAGCACCGATCGGATCAACTGTTTCGAACTAGTCACACTAGAACACAACCAAGTTTTGAGGGATATGACCTTTCTATATACTATTTACTCTGTTGTTGGTCGGCCACTAAACTCAATTGGGCAGGTTTTAATTTGTTTCCACTTGTCCGAACTCCAAAACCAAAGCAAGTCACATGTGCTTGCTACATTTTCCAAAAATAGACCCGCTTAGAACTAACAAATTTCCCCTATGTGCATCCGCTTTTAGCTGGAAAGTAGCTCTACGTTCGCTAGTTACGCTAAGCTGGTCATAAATTGATAAAATGGCTAACCTTCTTCCCCAGAATTCTTGGTCCATTGAAAGAACAGATTTAAGGCTTAGCTCGTCCTCGCATTCGATAACGGCGAAGCCGGACGGGTCACCATTACGCTTACGCGACAGCTCAACGCGCTTTATTCCTGTTCCTCCGAAAAATTCGGAAATGTTGTATTCCGAGGCTCTGAACGGCAATCCACGGCACAGAACGAAGAATTTGCCCACATCTGCAACTCAAGTAAAACAATTTTAAACAAGAGAAGCGAAATAGGTAATGGTTTCAATTTATTATTTACAAAAGTTAATATGCTAAGAATGTGGATCGTTTAATGGTCTGACTCTCTTCAATGTGCACACTCTCTCGCAGGTCAGAGAAAGAGAGAAAGCACGCAAATATGAGATAGACAGACGATTACTCCGTTTTGACCAGGATATAATTATTAGGATTGGCAATGCGATGGTGGATTACGAGCTGGTTACGCCTCCCCATCCCTTATTTCGAAATCGGAGGCGGAGAGGAATAACGACCTCGATATCTCCCCTCGTATTGCCAACCCTAATAGCAGAGCATTCAAGCATCGTACCTTTCTCAGTGGTCTTCCCGTGTCTCTTCGTTGAGATTGCAGCGGATGCCGCGAACAACCGATGACATTGCTGCGAAGAAATATAAAATATTTAAATAAAAGTGACTGAAGCCAACCTGATTGGTGATATTCTGGCTGAGATGGAGGTTAAGGTGGCTCGAGAGCAAGCGAGGGATGATTCGCCGACCAATCAAAGACATTGCTTAATCGAACATTCTGGAAAACAAAGCAAATTAAATGGCAATTGCGATTAATCGTGATTTTTGCTGCAAGCAAACAAAGCCGGGAAATTAGAAAAGAGTTCCGGGAAAAGGTTTGGTGTTTGATTTGTGATAAACGTCGCATGACGGGAATTCAAATTTTCGTTATATTTTTTGCTGCTTTTTTGCTTTGCTATTTTCTTTAATCTGCTTAATATTTGATAAATTGGGTTGTAATAATTGATTAATTAATTAATTGCTATACTTTAAATGTGAGGAGATTGCATCACTATGAAAGGACTCAAGCCAGCACTGGCACGATAAGCGAGGATATGGAAGCTTGTCGGAATATATAAATATTATAGCCTAATCTGTAGACTTCTACCTCTTACGCTCGCTAAACTACTGTACACACAAATCAGAACCAAAAAAATGGAAATTGTTCGAAAGATGCGAATGCCCATAACACGCCCCAACTTCAATAGAAAAGGAAATACGCCTCGGTTGCTGTAATAATACAATTTATCTTTGAGAAAAATACAAGAAGAAGATATGAGCTGAAATGTCATTGTATGACGAGTGACATTCAAATGTGGGAATTCCAGATACCGTACAAGATACCGTACTTCCAATGATAAAAAAATCTTCTCACAATGCTCATACTACTCTAAGTTACAAGGAAATAAAGATTGCTAGCTAAGCTGGCCAGTAAAAGTACACTTTTCTACAAAGGAAAAGATGAAAGAGGATGAAGGATCATATGACTGAAGGCCAAGAAAGTGTGCTAGAATGAGTGATCGGGACTCAGGCGCAGTCATCGAGGATCACTTGCCGTGAGTCTCCTGACGAAAGGCGGATCCTTCTCCTTCTGGGGGGGTTCACCCAAGAGCATCTCCAACTTAGGTGGTCTTGGAGGATTCAATGCACTGCTGTAGACCGGTCTGGTGGGTCCATACTGTCCCAGCAGTGATGGAGGGAATTCCTGCTTGCGGTAGTCCCGAGCGGATTCCTCGGAGGATGAGGTGGACGGGGGCGGGGGCACAGGGGCCGGAGCTCCGTCAGTTATTGAACCAGGCACGGGCTTATTCTTCTGGGATGCAGGGTTGAAAACCTTTCGTGCTGGGATCGGCTGAGGAGTGGGCTTGGGAAAGACGGTGCCGGGAGGAACGAAGAGAGGAGAGGGATGGAGAAGGACAGCAGGAGCAGGAGGAGGAGGCTGAAGAGATTGGTTACAAGGATGTTCAAATGAATTAGGGAGACACTAGGTCGGATGAGACCGATGACGTCATGCCGCCTTCGATATATCACAGGCGGCATGACGTCACAGTTCTCATCCGACCTAGTGTCATTAGGGATGGATTCGTAAAGGAATGGCTCTCCTCATGTTCCGTGATCTTTCCTTCCCTCTCTCGCCTGTACCATAGGCGACAGAACACGCGGAATGAAGATATTTTACAAATCCGTCTCTGGTTTCTTCCAACCAGTAGGTGGGCAACTCCCCGCCCACTACTACCAACTGGTCATGCAACTGGTTAACCAGTGGTTAGTTGTGTTTGACCAGTCGTTGACCATTTATAGTGGGCGGAGCTTCGGCTAACCACTGGTTAACCAGTTCCTTGACCAGTAGGTAACGCGTATCCTGAGCATTTGTTGGGAATCGCCCACATACTGGTTGGGGGGAAACCAGAGTCACCTCTCTCATAGGCGAGATAACACGCAGAATAAATAGGTAACAATTTACTGTTTGTGAACAAGGGAAATGAGGCGACTTGGAACACGCCATTTTAGAATCTTGATAGAGGGAAATAGCGCCTCAAAAAGCTAGTTGCGAGTTCCAAAGCGCTCCATCTCCCAAATATCGAAGAAGTGCCGAAAGATGCTCACATTCTCCTGCATAGGAGCCCAATTCGTCTGAGGATACGATCTTCTCGTGGCCCAATTAGCCTCGAACCAGCCGATTCTCTCTTTGAGCGCTCGCTTCTGCGCCTCTATCACTTCCCTGGAAAGAACGTCGGATTTAAAAAGTTGAAAGGTTAGAAAGTTGCAAGGCAATTTGCTGCCATATGCATTTCGAATTCGGAGGAATTTCGAACCTCTGTTGGAAAGCCTCGTCGAGAGCTCGCTCCATATCCTGCATATTCTGACTGAAAGGAACCACCCTGTCATTCTGTCCAATGCTCAAAGTTACCCAACATCCGTGAAATTATTCGAATTTCTGCGCGTGTTTACAGCAAAAGGAGTGAGAGAGCATGCATAAATTATAGAATGGGCGTGATCAGGAACGCGCGCAGATTCAAATAATTTCACGAGTGTTGGGTGACTTAATGCCGGCTATGAAACTAGTCATAAGTCCGATTCAGTGAAACAGATAATTACTGTACGCATTTTTAGTACCGTCTACTATTCGGTAATATGATTTGGATTGATAAATCAACTGAGAGAATGGATAACTGGATAACTGGAAAAAATGAAAAAAATGGATAACTTACTGCATATTCTGTCGATCATTCTGTAACTGGAAGATATCACGAAGAAGATCCTCATTTCTGAAATGGAATTGAGTGATTGAGAAGAGAAGATACGCCTCCAATTAGGGACGGTTTCACAGGATCGTGTTCCTCCGTTTAAGGGTATCTCTGGCCAGATGAGTATACTCAGTACTCAGTACTCAGTACTCAGAATACTCAGAATGCAATACTCAGAATGCGCTAGCCGCAACCCCAATACTTGGAAGACTTGCCAAAACTCCACAAAAATTTAACTCTACCACTCGATCTAAGTGCATAAAAAAATAAAATTGATATTTGAAACCAACCTCTTCTTCAATTCAGCCATTTCCTCAGCGAAGGGATTGCATCTAAAATAATATCTCACAGTATTGATGACAAATCAACGCGTGCTCTCCTCGTTTCACATATCTTTGAGAAAGTACATGCAACGATAAAGGCGCTTGCCGATTTTACAACACTATTTTTTCCCATAATGAATGCATGGGAAACTAAGAGATATCTAATCAGAGTATGAATAGCAAGACACAACTTCGCTGATTGGCCCTCTCCCTATTTCTGATAAATATATGTCACCGAAGAGGAGGACGAGAGCAAAAGTGAGGAAACTGAGGCAATTTTGAGGGTGCTGGCCAAGTATCGAAGAGATGCCAATAGCAATCTCTTCCCAAGTCCAAAAACCTGCCTCAGTTCTCTCTGCAGCTTGTCAATTTCCTTCTTTGCCTTCTCGTTGGCTAGTTCAAGTTCGTAGATAGCTCTGCCAGACCTGAAAGAGCCCATTAAGCATTTCTACTCTATTACGTCAATTATTCATGACTTAGTTAAAAATAATGAATGAATGATAAAATAAGAAACACACTCCATATTTCTGAATATGCCATTCTCTTTGTCCAATCTTCTCAGTTCGATTTCCATCTTCTTATTCTCATTCTCGATATGGGTTGCGAATTCTTTCATGTGCTTGACTATCCGTTCCTGTCTGAGAACCAAGCTATGGATAAAATACGATAGATAAAATACGGGACTAGGCCGGATGATGACCAAAAATCATACTCTGCTGTGTTTTCTCAACATGTTACTATACCGCGTCAAAAGCAAACTATGATCATGCCAATGAGAGAGTGGAAGAGTGCAGAGAAAGAGATAAAAAACTCTCCAATATTTGCATGATCTCTATCTCCAGTGGCTCTAGGGACAAATGATAATGCCAACAAAACAATCGGATTTAGAAGTAAGCCTAGCCTGCTTCTCTCTTCGGTCTCTTCTTTTAGCTTGCGTTCCAGCATCTTTGTATGACCGTTGAGCGAGTCCGCACTACAAAGGAAATTTAATATTTCCGCTAAAAAATAAAAATTGGATAACCAGTAAACATTCCTCACTCAGCTAACATCTGTTCCATCTTTGCCAACTTCTCCTTCAATTCTCTGTTTTCCTGATGCATGTCTTCAAGTTTCCTATCCGAAATGTATTTTTCTTCCATATTTCGACGAGCTGAAAGGCATAAAACAATACATTAAATTACAATATTTCCCATATTTGAAGAAGACCCGCCCGGCCCACTCCGCCATTTTCTCGGATTATTAGAGGGGCGGGGCATCTAACCTGGGAAAGTACAAAAACACTTGAAGAAGACCCGCCCGTCCCACTCCGCCATTTTCTCGGATTATTAGAGGGGCGGGGCATCTAACCTGGGAAAGTACAAAAACTCTCACCAGTATCGACTTCTTTCTTCAGTCTATCACGTTCTCGAATAAGACCAGAGATCCTAGAAAATAAGAAATTTGTATTTGAGATACAATTCAAACCCCATTCCCCCAGCTCGCTGTTATCGAGCCTGAAGACCGATCTACTCTTCCCAATTCTTGCCTCAACGGCTATTAATACGGTTGATAAAGGTTAAGAGAGACTTTTTGAGTCAGTGAACATATTTGTGAAGACCCTTGGCAAAGCGCGAAAAATCGAAATCCTCCTAAATGCGCATACATGTAGTACTCGGTGATTATAGCTCAGGCGTGGCCTATTTAGTGTTGTTCTAGATTGCTCGCTGAGGAACGAAATGCACTTTATTCCGAAAATTTAAATTTTCGAAATTTGCCATTTCGAATCCGATTTGAATGACTGATGTTTCAAAAAATTAATAATATTTCATAGATTATATGTGCCACATTCTAGAATGAATGGGCATCAACTCGTGAAGAAACAGCGAAAATATTTGTTTGAAAATTTTTAATCAATTCAGATGGGTGGGTAGCAACCATTTTTATTTCGCTATTATCTAGAGTAGAATGCTTGCTATTCACATAATAAATTAATAAGAAATAAAAAAATAGGTTTTTGAGAAATCGTCCAAAATGTGTAAAAAGTCACTTCTCGATCATCCCGAACCTACCGTACTCGATCCGGTCGAGTGGTGAGAGAGTGTGCAGAATGAAGAGGCGATTACACGAATTGATGCCCAATCATTCTAGAATTTGGCACATATAATCCATGAAATATTATTAATTTTTTGAAACATCAGTCATTCAAATCGGATTCGAAATGGCAAAATTCGAAAATTTAAATTTTCGGACTAAAGTGCATTTCGTTCCTTAGCGAGCAATCTTGAACACTAAATAGGCCACGCCTGAGCTATAATCACCGAGTACTACATGTATGCGCATTTAGGAGGATTTCGATTTTTCGCACTTTGCCAAGCATATGTTCACTGAGTCAAAAAGTCTCTCTTAAAGATTAAAGATGCAATTGAAGGTTCTCACCTCTGTTCTTGCTTCAAATTCCTCATCATATCATCGCTTCCTTTAGCAGAGTTAGCAGTTGTTACCTCGGCTGAAACAAACGGCACTAGATCGGATGAGAACTATGACGTCATGTCGCCTTTGACATATCAAAGGCGGCATGACGTCACAGTTCTCATCCGACGTACTGTCACGTGATGTTAGATCTCACTTTTACAATATTTTGAAAATCTTTAACCAGGCATTGATAATGGCCTACCCAATTTCTTCTCTGCTTCTTCCGCTCTCAACTGAGCTTTTCTCGCCTCCAAGCACGCTCCCTGTAAATAAGAAATCAATGAAACGTCAATCTAATCTGAATGAGTAGTAGTTTTACCCATAGAAATTAATATTTCAATTTATTTTTTATACATAATTAATTTCAAAAGCGCAGATTTGCTCAACATTTCGTAAATACTAGTTCTGAGGCACTAGGTCTGATGCACAGCGTGTCAGAGAGATCGAGTTCCTTTGTTCGTCGCGGCGCAAGCAATTTCATTTCTGGCCACTCGCTCGAGTGTAGCGGTAAGACTGGGGAAAAGGGGCTTTATAAAAACGGTGAAACACATTACATAACTTGGGGGAAACTATCAAATATGCTAATGTATATACAAAAATCTCATATATGTTGAGTAAGGATGCATTTCCATCATTCTTCACTGTTTGGAATTTTTTGAATTTTTTTTGTGCGCATTTTGAGCAATTCATTAAATTTGCACACTAAAATTAGAACTCCTCATAGGGGAATAAAGGGAGACCCCACTTCGTGGGCGTTTTCTGAATCCTCATGAGAAGCTCTACAGCTGGCACATAGCGATTTTTGATATTGTTTTTAGTATTCCAGAAAAGCAAAAAATTAGACAAAACTATTGATTTTTTCATGATTACTCGAATACTAAAAACAATATCAAAAATCGCTATGTACCAGCTGTAGAGCTTCTCATGAGGATTCATAAAACGCCCCACAAGTGGGGTCTCCCTTTATTCCCCTATGAGGAGTTCTAATTTTAGTGTGCAAATTTAATGAATTGCTGAAAATGCGCGCAAAATTTTAAAAAAAAAAACAGTTGAGAATGATGGAAATGCCTCCGTACTCAACATATATGAGATTTTTGCATATAGATTAGCATATTTGATAGTTTCCGCCAAGTTATGTAATGTGTTTCACCGTTCCCCCCCCCCCCCCCCCCCGTCTTACCGCTCCACTCGAGCGAGTGGCCAGAAATGAAATTGCTCGAGCGCCGCGACGAACAAAGGAACCCGATCTCTCTGACACGCTGTGTGATGAGAACATTGATATATCAAAGGCGGTATGACGCTATAGTTCTCATCCGACCTTGTGCCTAGTTCAGATTTCTTGCTACGCGAGATCTCGTATTTGGGCACTACTTCAGATGAGAACATTTATTGTGCCTTCGAAATATATCAATTGTTCTCATCAATTGTTCTCATCCGAACAGTTCTGACATTTCCCACCTCAAACAGCCTATTGATCCTTGCCAATTCTTCAGACTTAGAGAGCAATTCCTCCGCAGTTTCCGTCTTCACTCTCCATAGCAACTCGAATTGCTCTACACGACGGGAAAGTTCAGCTTCACTGCAATATGAATTACTAAATTAATTAAAGTGGATTGTGCTGCAAAGAAATTAGGATCAATGATACGGTACGAATTGGATCTGATCGAATATATCCAATGCGCAATTTTAAAAAAATCAATTAAAATTTTCATGCTTCAAATGAAAACAAGAAATTCACACCACTCACTTCTCTTTCGACTCTTTCAATTGCGCCTTCAGGGATTTATTTTTCTCCTTTGCTTTCTTTAGAAGCCTGAAACATCGGCAATGAATGGAAATGCTAAACAAAACACTAATAACCCTCCCGGTATTCTCATTATACAGTTGATGAAGGTGTACTATAAACAAATTAAATAAATACAAATAAACAGGTGGAACCAACTCTTCTGTAGAATCATTCCTCTTAGATTGATCTTTCGACCGAAAGAATAGAATCTGAATGAAATAATGAGAAAACTCAACATTATATTTTCAAAAACAAACATCCAAATATTTGTTTAAGTTGCAAATGAACCGCTATGTTGATTAGAGAGCGGCATTTCTTTTAAAAATTCAAATGATGAATTATACTCGCTTGAACTTCCTCCTCCTCTTGATATACTTCTTTCTTCACCCTCCTTCCGATATCATCATCTTTATCGACTACAATTTATTTTTATTGTAAAAATATTAGACATTAAACAACTTAAACCTCAAAATATTAAGAGTAAAACTTGCATCATCGTTGCAAACGGTAGTCTCACCTCTTCTCTTCTTAGACTCAAGGTCATCCTCTCTTCTCGAGTCGTTTCTCTCCTTCTGCCGATTCATCCGAGCAAAATAGGCGTAACCGAGATCCGATCTGTGAGATCTGCGGTGAACTAAGGTAAATTTCCAATTTGTTCAGATATGCCAGTGCAACTTGCAACACTTGAAAGCAAAGGTAATTCAATCGGAGTTGCATAGTAAAGTATTTATGCACTTCTAACTTAATCTCGAAATCAGATAGGATAAAATATTTCAGAAAAACAAGTAAGTAAAAGGAAAAACAGTTTAAAAAATATCTTACAATAAGCAAAGACACAAACCAAATTGTTACAAGAACTTGCATATCATAATATTTCAGCAATAGAAAACGAATAATACATGAAATATCAACGATACTCTATTTAGTATACACATCATTGTTTACAAATCGACATAAAGTTGTTCGCGATTCTTCTCCAGCTCAAGTCTGGAGGTATCTGCTGACTCGGCATGACCTGTGATAACCAAGATAATACGAACGCTATTCATCTTTCCCTTCCTTTGTACCATACCATTGAACTCGCCTGGTGAGTGAATGAGTTAGGGGGAGCCCCGGATGCGTGATAATAAGGCTCGACCATCAATGGACCTCCATGATGAGGTCCGCCCATCAACCAAGGAGGCGGAATGTGACCATTCGCGGGTTGACAATGGCGTGTCGCTGGCGGCATTTGCTGAAACGATCATAATGGAAAGACGCGAAAGATTGTATTTCGCCTCTCCCGTTGTGGCGAAACAAGATCGCATGGCAAACCAAAAATGGAACCCTTCTCCACTGTTTTCAGAATAAATTCGAAATATGATTGAGTGAAATACTGGAGAAGGCACGTGCGGTACGCGACGCGCGGACCAAATTGTTCAACCCATTTCGGAGCTTTTGTGCAGCTCAAAAGGTCGCCCCGTTGCGATGTTTTCGTATTCATACTTTAAGGAATATCCGCATACCACATTTGGCCCGAAACACGCCCGATTGTTGTAGTACCAGTTCGTTCCATTCAGAAAGATCCGCCTGCAGTTTCCTTCTAAAAAAGAAAGAAGAATTACCGTTCGTCGATGAAAAGTAGACGTTACTTATCAATTTTCATTGAAAGGTCAGAGAAATTCAGAAGAAAATGGACACATACTCAGTCATCTTCAAAGCCTCATATTGTTCCTCAATTTTCATCGGTTCTTCCCACTGAGATACAAATAGATTCGAGTCAGAAATCCTGTAATACGATTAAATAAGCAAAATGAAAAAAATAATGAGTTCAATCGCACACACCTCTTTGTCAGTTCCTGCTCCAATTTCGATTTTTCACCATCCAGTGATTCAATGTGAATTTTCGCTTCATCCAGTCTACAAAATATGATAATTGTTGATGTTTTGAGCCAATTAACCTTTCGTTGAGTCTGCGATTTTCAGCTTCGAGCTCTTCTAACTTCATGTTACTGAGTTCGCCAGATCTACAAACCTTGAAAAAATCAGAACAAAAAATGTTTAAAAATTAAAAATTGTATTGAGAATTGTATTAGTATCTTCTTGAGTTAAAAAACCTGCCTCAGTTCCCCCAGCAGCCTATCAATTCCCTTCATTGTCTTCTCGTTGGCTAGTTCAAGTTCGACGCGAGGTCTACCAGTCCTGAAACATTTTCGCCCATAACATTTTCACTCTCTACGTTCATAACTTGCACATATTCCTAAAGGAGTAAATAAAGAAAATGAAAAAAATAAATAATGAATGAATGATGTGAAACCCACTCCTTATTTCTGAATGTTTCGCTCTCTTTCTTCAATCTTCTCAATTCGACTTCCATCTTCTTATTCTCATTCTCGATATGGGTTGCGAAGTCCTTCATGTGCTTGACTGCCCATTCCTGACTGAGAACCAAACTATAATCATTAGAGTTCTCTTACTGGAAAATTGTTGTTGTATTTTCAGGAATGCTACAGATACGATACATCAAGAAAATATGTACCATTATATATGGCACCTGAATCATATTCGAAAAGGGAGCCATATTTTCCAATAAAAATGATAGAGTGAGAGAGTGGAGAAAAAGAGGAACAACTCTCGTCAATTTTCATTATCTCTCTCCCGTCGCTTTAGGGGGCAACAAAACGCCCTGATTAAGACTAACTTGGTTCTCTCTTCGGTCTCTTCTTTTAACTTGCGTTCCAGCATCTTTGTATAATCTTTGAGCGAGTTCGAACTACAAGAAAATTCAATATCACTGCTCAAAACATTTGAAATACAAATCGTATAACAATTAAATATTACTCACTCGGCTAACATCTGTTCCATCTTTGCCAACTTCTCCTTCAATTCTCTGTTTTCCTGATGCATGTCTTCAAGTTTCCTTGCCGAAAGGTAATTTCCTTCCATATTTCGATGGGCTGAAAGCATAGTTGCCCAACACTGGCGGCGAGGTGTTTTCAGACCATGAAAGAAAAATGTTTGACCCAAGCAACTGGATCTGACCCAAGGAACTGGGTTACGGTAGTTACTTGGGTACTGTATAATCGATTGCGAACGGTACCAGGACTTTTTAAAAATAAAGTTAGTTTGCGATAATCGTGGGTTACGGTAGTTGTATACGGTATTTGGGGGTACTGTACTATCGATTGGGTACGGTACCTAGTCTTGACCTACCATTAACCTACCGATCGATTTTTGACCATTCATGGTTGAGCACTTCCCCCCTCAACTAGAGGGGGAAGTGCTCAACCATGAATGGGGGTTCATGGGGGTCGCCGCCGGCGTGGGCAACTATGGCTGAAAGGCATGAAACGATACATTAATTTACATTTTCTCATGTTCGAGAAAGAACAGCTCCAGAATTTTGCCCTTTCCCCAGAATATTAGAGTGGGTGGGGCTTCATCTAAACTGGGAAAGGACAACATTCTCACCAGCTTCAATTTCTTTCTTCAGTCTGTCACGTTCTCGAGCAAGGCCAGAGATCCTAAAATCAACAACTTAGAGATGCAACTGAAAGTTCTCACATATGTTCTTGCTTCAAATTCTTCAGCCTATCATCGCTTTCTTTCGCAGAGTTAGCAGCTGTTAACTCGGCTGAAACAAACGGCTACGTGATTTTGGATCTCACTTTAAAAATATAAAAATAACAATTGAAAAAATCGTCAAACCAGACATTAATAAATGACCTATACAATTTTTTCTCTGCTTCTAACGCTTTCAATTGAGCTTTTCTCGCATCGAAGCACGCTCCCTGTAAACAAGATATCCATGTAACATCAATCTACTCCGAAAGAATAGTAGCTCTTCCTATTGATATTATTGATTAAAGTTATTTTTTTGTACATAGTTACTGTATAAAGAAATATCATAACGTCTGTCTGTCTGTCTGTCCGTCTGTCCGTCTGTCCGTCCGTCTGTCTGTCCGTCTGTCTGTCACGCTTTTTTTTCAAATCGCTCTAATTCGCCTCAAAATCATCGTAGAAGGATAGGACCTTGACCATATGAACTCCCTTGACGAGAGCTTTCAAAGTTTGATCTTTGATCTTTGTAGTTTGTAGTTTGATCTTTTCTTCAAATCGCTCTAACTCGCTTCAAAATCATCGTAGAAGGATAGGACCTTGACCGTTGGTATCCCCATGGCGAGCGCTTTTAAAGTTTGATCTTTGATCTTTGTAGTTTATAGT
Source organism: Pristionchus mayeri (assembly GCA_036245805.1). Taxonomy (NCBI): domain Eukaryota; kingdom Metazoa; phylum Nematoda; class Chromadorea; order Rhabditida; family Neodiplogasteridae; genus Pristionchus; species Pristionchus mayeri. The sequence goes on from BTRK01000005.1 coordinate 39,944,146, forward strand.
TTGATCTTTTTGTTCAAATGGCTCTAACTCGCTTCAAAATCATCGTAGAAGGATAAGACCTTGACCATATGAACTCCCTTGACGAGCACTTTCAAAATTTGATCTTCGATCTTTGTAGTTTGTAGTTTGATTTTTTTCTTGAAATGGCATTAACTCGCTTCAAAATCATCGTAGAAGGATAAGACCTTGACCGTTGGCATCCCCATGGCGAGCACTTTCAGCACACCACACAACATGGTGCATTTTACCAAATCGCAGAAAACTCAAATGCACCCCGTGCACCACCCGCCACACCATCCCAACCTGCTCTCACTCCCCGCAGCGTAAGCGTTGTGAAAGGCTCGTGAGGCTGAGGGTGATTCGAAAAAGTTGGGATGGGGCGAAGCCCCATCCCAACTTTTTCGAATTGCCCGAGGCCTCACGAGCCTTTTACAACGTTTTAAGCAGGCTCTCGCCAGTCACGTCCAATTGTTATCCTTAAAACACAACCCCGCGAACCACGCTAGTTCATTCTCCTTGTAAATATGATATGGGATTCTAGCTCTTTAGTCTTGAAAAGCATTTCGGCAATGCCTTTGTCAGCATTACTTCATATGAAATATTACATAATTTCGCCTTCGAAATATCGAAGACGGCATGGCACAATTGTTCTCATCCGAGCTAGTGCCCACACTTCCCACCTCAAATAGCCTTTTGGTCCTTTCCTCAGATTTGGAGTGAAAATCCTCCGCAGTTTCCCCTTCTCTCTCGATAGCAACTCGAATTGCTCCACACGGCGGGAAAGACCCGATTCTCTGAAATTTGTTCATTCATTTCTTCGGGATTCAGATAGCAGTTACAATATAATTATAGAGAATTCAGACCGCCGATTGGATCTAATCGAATATATCCAATAGAAATGGAAAAGCAATATTTAAAAAATGAAATCTTCAAATGATAATCGTAAAAAAAACACAGCGTTTCCCCACCATGGAGAAATAGGACACTGGTTTTTTGGAATTTTGCCTTTTGGAAAGTAGAATTCGAAAACTCTTGAACGGAAGATGCAAGATGCACTCTCTGCGATCTCCACACTCTCTCACAGGGGACGCGACCTCGGCGAGAGGTCATCTCTCTCTGCTTGTCTGCACTCTCTTCACTCTCTCGCTGTTGTTTACGTCCGTCCTATCGATCATCTAGTTCTCTGCGTCTCTGCTACTCTCTCGATTTCCCATGACTCTCGCTTTTGTCTGCCTTCTCTCGCCATGTCCGCTCTCGAAACGCTGTGAAAAATTCACACCACTCACCTCTCTTTCGACTCTTTCAATTGCGCCTTCAGGGATTTATATTTCTCCTTTGCTTTCTTTAGAAGCCTGAAACATCAAAATGACTGGCAATACTGAATAAAACACTAATCACCCTCCAGGTAATCTCACAATACACTTGATGAAGACCCCGGTGTGAGATGAATAAATTAAATAAATTAAAATAAACAGCTGAAACCTACTCTTCTGTTGAATCCTTCCTTTTAGATTGATCTTTCGAACCAGAGAACAGAATCTGAATGAAGTAATGAGAAAAATCAACAGTATAATTTCGAAGACAACTTCGAAGACAAGACAACATCCAATGCAAATCAACCGCACTGTTTATTAGCTTCTAAAATAAACATTTGGATAGTTGTTTCTGAAATTCGAAGTCATTCTCACTTGAACTTCATCCTCCTCTTGAAACACTCCTTTCTTCACCATCCCTTCGATATCATCATCTTTATCGACTGAAATTTCAATTACTTTTTTATTAAAAAATATTTTTATACAACTTATATCACAACTATTGGGGTGTCCGGAAAGTTCGTATAATGCTTCGGAAAAAAGTCAGTTCGCGATCAAATGCAGTGATTGCGCAATCTGTTTGTCAACAATGTATTGCATCATTCTGACGTTGAGTAGTGAGAGGATTTAATCAGTCTCCTAGTTGCTACATTGATTCTTGTGATGGACTCCCATCTCTACCTCCGAGCAGTTTTACTTCATTACTACCGTCTTGGCCGATCCGTGAAGGAGGCCCACTCTGCCCTGGCCCAGTCGGAAGGAGCTGACGCCCCCTCCATACCCTTCTGCTATAAGTGGTTCTCCCGCTTCAAGAAAGGGGAGTTTGGTCTCGATGATCAACCCCGCTCTGGACGCCCTCCCTCCCTCGATCAGCCTCTCGTTCTCCGCACACTGAAGCGCAAGCCCATGGCAGTGTGCGTGAGCTGAAGAAGGATACTGGTACTCCCAGATCAACGGTGTCCGATATCCTCCATCGATCTGGGAAGAAGCCGAAACTCCCACAAGTGATTCCCCATGACCTCTCCCCCGAACAGCTGAAAAATCGTGTTCAAGTCTGTCGGGAATTACTCCATCGTAGATCCAATCTTCGATGGGTCAATTCCATCATCGCTACAGATGAGAAGTGGATCACGTACAATAACCCTGTGAGGAGACTGCAATGGGTGGATGCAGATGAGAAGCCCACGCCCGTCCCGAAGAAGGAAGAGCACGGAAAGAAGGAACTCCTCTGCTTCTTCTTCTCAGTGCTCGGTCCCATCTACTGGGAGATCCTCGCCCCTGGCACCAGCATCAATGCCGACCTCTTCTCTGAATAACTGGAAGATGTCGCGATCAGAGTCCCTCCCAGACTCCTGAACCAGGGCAAAATTCTTCCTCTGATGGACAATGCTCGCCCACATCGAGCGAAGATGACCCAGACGAAAATGGACGAGCTGAAGATCGAGAGGAGTCCCCATCCACCGTATTCCCCGGATCTCTCCCCATGCGACTGCCACTGCTTCCGCTCTCTCTCTGACTTCTTCAAAGGAAAGAAGTTCAAGAATCGAGATGAAGTTGTGAGGGCTTTCGTGAGCTGGGCGGTCTCGAAGAAACCCGCATTCTGGAAGAGAGGAATCGAGACCCTGCCCAATCGCTGGAGGGAGGTAGTGAGAAAGAAGGGGGCATACATTGGTCACTGAGAATTGTAAAGCATTGAATAAAAAATAAAAACAAAAAATTATACGAACTTTCCGGACACCCCAATACAATGTTAGTGTGAAAATGGGACAACTTCAAAAACTGCAACTTATCATCGCTGCTTTCAATCTATCGTCGCTCACCTCTTCTCTTCTTAGACTCAAGATCATCCTCTCTTCTCGAGTCCTTTCTGTCCTTCTGCCGATCCATCCGATTAAAATAGGTGTAACCGATATCTGTGAGGTGCACGGTGAACCAAGGTAAATTTCGGATTTGTTCAGATATATTAGTGCAACTTGCAACACTTGACAGCATAGATAATACACAAGGAGGTATAAACAATATTTATACTGTTCATTGTCAACTGCGGATAATCTCGGATGAAAAATTGTAAACAAAAGCAAAACAAAATTACAAAAGGAAAAAAATTTAACTTCTTCTATGTACAATACTGAAAAGGGAAGATGATAGTATCGAGGAAAAGTCGTGAGCAACAATCTTCAGAAACCTTTCCGGTTGTCGAATTGGCTCGGAGGTCTAGGCTGATTCGGCATTGCCTGTAATAAGAGTGATAATATTTCCTTCTCGCTTCTTCCGTCTCATCAAAACATGAAGCGGTTAGTTGTATGCAACAAAGCACCAAACAAATAAATAAAACTACCTTACGAAAAGCTCCCTACGTTTTGCAAGCCACAAAATTTACCCTTTATTCAGCTTAAGAGACCATCTACCAGAAAACGGAAAAGGTCCATTTTTAAAATTCTGCAAAAATTCATATAGTCTTCCCATGTGATAAACTTTCAAAAAAATGCTAAAAACCCAAAGTCTTATTTTTTTAAACAAAGTTATGTACATTTATGTGACATTTTGGATCGCAAAAAATCGATTTTTTTGCTCTAACTTTTTTCACTCGCAGTTATGCGCATTCTAACATGGGAATTCGGAATGTACGTGAGAAAATACACCAGAAAAACTATTAAAACGAAACTTTTCGGGAAAAAATATTTTCACCCCAAAAATGAGGGGTTACTGTAACTTTTTAAAAAACGATCCCACACCTTAGCCAATGGTGCCTGCATTCCTAACTTTGGTCCCTTACTTCAGGAAAAAAATATGGAGGAAATTCGTTTTTTGACCAACCAGTACCCCCTGGCCAGGTGTTACGTTCTCTCGTGGACGGTCTCTTAAATTAAACTTGCCTGGAAGTGGAATGAGGGAGGAGGAGCTCCGTAAAAGTGTGGCCGCCATTGACCCATAGGATTGGGATCGAACATCGGTTGATGAGCCATATGATTAGGCTCTGACACCGATCGATAACATCCATGATTAGGGTCAAACATAGGTTCATGAGGAAGAATGTGAACATTCATGGAATCGCTGTGAAGTGTCGCTGGCGGCATTCGCTATATTAATATTATTTTTTTCGCAAAAACATTATCAAAATAATTATATTTGTATGTGCACCCTAATAATGGCAGTAGGAGTGGGGATAAGACATTTCGGGAAAACAAGATCAGAAATTACCACTTCAGAAATGATTTTTCAGAAAAAGACGTTTCAGAAATTTCATTTCAAAAATGACCGTTTCAGAAACGCCAATTCAGAAAAGGACGTTTCAGAAATTTTAATTGTTTGGTGTCATAATATTTAGTTTATTGTATTTTTATTAACATTTTTTAATCTTTCAGCATCATCTGAAGTCTATTTCATAAACAGAATTTAAATAATAATCCTCAAACCATGTGGGCGTGGGTGGCGCAGTGGTGTGAGGCGCCGCTCGTCATACAAGGGTCCTGAGTTCAATCCCCCGCCTGGGCAGACCAAGCCCCCCATCCCTCCGGGGTCGGTAAATTGGTAGTGACCTCGGTCGCGAAAGGTAACGTTCCCTAGAAGCACTTTGGACAGCAGGGATACGTAGTCCTAGCAGTAGTCGGCCTCACCGCACTACACCACCTAGCGTAGTCGTTTACGACTGTAAAATCGCTTGACGTGGCTGCACCTTTACCTTTTTTTTAACCTTTACCTCAAACCATGTGAAAATGGCTACCAAAGACGTGTGCGCGCTCGCGCAACGCGACGCGTCACGGCTAAAAATTTCAGAAATGTATTTTTTCTGAAATGTCCGTTTCTGAAGTGGTAATTTATCAAATGAAATTTCTCAGTTGGGTTTTCTGAACTGGTGATTTCTGATTTTGTTTTTTCCGAAATGTCTTTGAAATGTCCCCGTAGGAGTGAGAGAGTATACAAAAATAGCGCGCATAATCATGCACGCGTACCAATTAGGATATTTTCGTGGCTATTGGTAACTTTAAGGAATAGTCAGTGGCATACCACATTCGGCCCGAACGATGCCCGATTGTTCTTGTACCAGATCTTCCATTCATTAAGATTCTTCAGTTTGCTTCTGAAAAAATATAGATACCGTTCGTAATTGAAAAGTAGACGTTTCTTATTAATTTTCGTAGAAAGTTCAGTGGAAATTCAGCAAAATGGCCACATACTCAGTCATCTTCAAAGTCTCATGTTGTTCCTCAATTTTCTTCGGTTCTTTACACTGAGATACAGATATATTCGAGTCATAAATCCTGTAAAAAGAAATAATGCAAAAAAAGAATGGGTCCTATCTAGCCTCTTTTTCAGTTCCTGCTCCAGTTTCAACTTTTCGCCATCCAGCGATAAAATGCGAATTTTCGCTTCATCCAGTCTACAAAATATGATAATTGTTGCTGTTTTGTGACACCTAACCTGTCGTGGAGTCGGCGATTTTGAGCCTCCAGCTCTCCTAACTTCATATTATTGAATTCGCAAGACCTACAAAAAATAATAATCGTTCAAAACAGAAAATGTTCCGTTTTTTTCATGCATATTTCAACTATTTCTATCCATTTTAAGACACTTTAAAATCAATATGTAAACATGGAACTTCTCCATCTAATATAATTATTCTCCCACATAGAATAGTACTCACTTCGCCTTGAACAAATCTTCCCATTCACCATCCAATTTCTCCATGTCCTTTTTGAGTTTGTCACACCGTTTTTCAGCATTATCCAATCTACGATGCAGCTCTTTTATTTTGAAAGCTTTCAAACCAACCTTTCGTTGAGCCTGTGATTTTCAGCTTGGAGCTCTCCTAACTTCATACTATTGAGTTCGCAAGATCTACAGAACAATCGTTGATTTGGAAATACGGTGACATTACCAATAAAAAAATTCGAATTTTTCTTGTCGAATAAGATACGGATCAGTAAGAAAAAAACTTCCATAAAAAAGAAAAAGGAACATGAACAAGCAAATATTGAACCTCTCCATCTCCTCTAATCGTTTTCGAGCATTTTCCAGTTCACGAACAGCTTCTGATCTACAATGTATTTAATGCACTAAGGGAAGGACGAAATAGTTTCCTGATTCTGCGTGCTGTATCGATATTCTGACCGGTGAATGCATCTCTGAAATGAATCACAAAAAAGTTACTCACTTTGCCTTGAACAGTTCTTCCCCTTCATCATTCAACTTCTCGATTTCGTTCTTCAGCTCATCACACCGTTTTTCTGCTTCAAACCTGAGGCAGAAAATATGCATATTCCGATAAACGTCCATTTGCATGTTTTTGAGGAAACCACCTCTGACTTCCCCCCATGCCATTTCCTAAATGTATAAATGTATGCAATTTCAAAGAGTGAACCTCTCCAATTCTTCAATCCTCTCTTGAGCTTCCTTCAAATCTCGATGCTGTCTGTAGTGGCTGAAGGAATTATGGTCTTACAATACACCAATATCAGTTTCATTCAGAAATTTTTAAAAAATATGCCGAAAATCCGTTTCATCCACTTGCCATATCAGAAAGCATATTTCAACTCTTCGAAATTTGCATTTCGCTGTTTAGAAAGCTCCGCCAACTGTCAGATGGCAAAGCTATCCATGCTGGCGGCGACCCCATGACCCTATTCATGGATGCCCGTATTGGGCAACCTCAGACGGTTATTTCACGAAACGGAAAAAATCGCAGAAACTTATGTCAGCTCAAACCCGGTTGTTCTAGAGCACAATCGCTCTGCAAGTGATCACCTCTCCAGTGGTCTTACCCGCTCGAGGTAGCTGTCGAGCGGGTCAGATGCCCATTGAAGAGGCGATCGGATTAAGGGCGACTGCGCACTGTAGAATCCGGGAAAGAGAAACGCGCAATTGTTCCCTCTGCAGGCGAAGGGGACATGCGGAAGAAACTAATCGAATGGAGAGGTGCTAAGTCGGATAAGAACTATGACGTCATGCCGTCATTGAGGCAAAGGCGGCTAGATGACATAGCTCTTCCGACCTAGCACCCGGTATGGATTACGAACCTCCGGAATGGGTGATTATTCACGAGTCTCTCCAATCCTTCAATTCTTTCGTGTGATATTTCCAAATCTCGCTGCAACTTCATCCTGAAGGAATTGTTTTACATTTTAGGGATAACATTATGAGTTCACCTCTCATTACCCAACTCTGAAATGTTTTTTCGTGCTTCTATCAGGTCTTGGATCAAAGTCGACCTAAAAATGATAGCTCAGTAATGATCCCAAATTCCATCCTCATTCCATCCTGGTTATTCGTAATACTTAAAAAGCAAAAAGAATATCAAACCAAACGTACTTCTCCTTGGCCAGTTTCTCCTTCTCCGCTTTCAGCTTGATCACTTCATCTTGAACTATGGATTGCTGAGCGGGAGGAGGAGTCGGAAGGGAGGGAGGTGGAGGAGGTGAAGATACTTCAGCCGTAGTAGATGAGATCAACGAGGCATTGCTAGTCGTCGATCCGAGGCATATAACATCTGGGTCTGGGATCGGTTGAGGAGTGGGCATGGGAAAGACGGTGCCGGGAGGAACGACGAGAGCCGGACGGAAAGCGAGAGCGACATTAGGAGTAGGTGGAGGATGCTGAATCGATTGATTGCAAACATTGGTGGAAGCTTTAGACTGTGATTTGGAAACCCTCTCATGGAAAATAGCGTAATTCACTTAGTTTTAGTAGAACACTTTCGTTCCAAATGGAAAAATGCTCACATTCTCCTCATAATACCAGTTATTCTCTGGATACTGTGATCTTCTCGTGGCCCAATTAGCATCGTACCAGGCGATTCTCCCCTTGAGCACTCGCTTCTGCGCCTCGAGCACTTCTCTGAAAAAAACATGGCTTATTTGGTTTCAGGTTCACACCCTCTCCCCCCTACTCATGATTAGGTGTATATCCCTGTTTTTCGGCCGTACAGGCATACACAAAGGATGTGAGAGAGGACGGGTAAGCGGGGGCGGAATAATAACCACATAAATGCCGAAAGAGCGACTCAAACATAAATTTGTAAGATGACAGGGCATTTCATATTCAAAAAGTGCAAACCTCTGTTGTTCAATGTCATCGAACGCTCCCTTCAGTGCATGAAAACTCTGTCTGCAAAGGGACAATTAACCACTATCGTTGACGCTGTCTATGAGGCTCATCATAAGCCTTATCATAAGCCCTATATTATCTCGTTCATTAGTGTAATTACTTGCAAATATGGCTCAACTCGATTAATTTATCACTTACATCAACGTTTGTTTCTCGTCCTCCAATTCTGAAATCTTGTGCAGATGCTTTTCATTACTGAAATGGTTGATCATTGAGACTAGAGTTCGAGTAATGATACTATGGTCTCTTTCATTGGATACACTCTCTCTACGAACGAGAGAGTGTGCGAAATGGAGAGACGAAGGTCCGTTTATAGAACTCTAATTGTGACGCGGGAGACGGCAAAAAACGAACCTGGTCTTTAATTCACCGAGGGCGACGGCATTACGTCTACAACAATATTTTTCTTTTTTTTATGTTGCGAATGCTCTCGTAAATGACACCTCTTTGATAGTTTACATATAATATCCTTTCCCATCTCTCCCCGTTACTAATCTATCCCGTTCATGATGTCTCACTAGCTCTATCAGAAAGTAAGAGGAATAGATAAAAAAGATAAGGAAAAATTGCCTAAATTTTTCCTTAGTCTGCTCGTCAATAGCTTCCCTATTCTTCTCTTCTTCAAGTTCCAATTCTTCTATGCGCTTCCTGCAACATTTTTAGTTTTTTAGATATTGATTAGGAACCATTTCCTGGTTTTTGACCCTTGATTTTTCTTTACCCTTGATAAATCTTGTAGTAGATGATAAATGCATAAATATTCGAAACGAACATCTGTTCTCTGATTCGTTGATTGTCATTCTCCGATCTTCTCAATTCGACTTCCATCTTTTCGTTCTTTGCCTTCTCGTTGGCTAGTTCAAGTTCCAAGTTAGCTCTTCCAGATCTGAACCATTTCAATCCATAAACCGTTTCCACTGTCCCACATCCATTAAATACATATACTTTGACGGAAAATATAAATGAATGAAAAAATACTCATACTCCATGTTTCTGAATATTTCGTTCTCTTTCTCCAATCTTTTCAATTCGACTTCCATCTTCTTATGCTCATTCTCGATATGGATTGCGAATTCCTCCGTGTGTTCGGCTTTACACTGCAGACTGAAAATAAAAGTTAGCTATGCAATTTTTGGATAGGGAAATAGTAAAAATCAGATGTCACGCTATTGGGGTGTCCGGGATTTGGGGGGCGGACATTTCCGCAACGGACATTTCCGCAACGGGGTACCATTCGCTTGACAGAAGGAGTAGCAATATGGGAGTTGTTGCATTGTAACCAGTATGTGCTCCCCCACTTTATCATATATAAATTTTGTTACCAGGCGATCTTGAGTTTCACTCCAAATCAACGACCTGGGGTTCATGGTTTGTGGATTTCCATGAACCCCTATACGTTGAAACTCATGGTCGCCTGGTAACAAAATTTATATATGCTATTGTGGGGGAGCACATACTGGTAACAATGCAACAACTCCCATATTGCTAATCCTTCTGTCAAGCGGATGGTACTCCGTTGCGGAAATGTCCGCCCCCCCCCCCGGAATTTTTTTAGAATTTTTTTCGGAGGAACGTAAACTCCGCTGTATCGATTGCCCATACCATATACAACACTATTGAATAGAGTAGCCATTTCCCAATCACACAAGCCATGGGATTTGCATTAAACGATATCCCCTGTTTTCAACGCAAGTTTATGTAATGGATACTCTAATGACCCATTCTCACGTTTTCATCAATATGTTTACATTTCTGTACGGCTTCCTCTTAATGAAATCATCACAGTTTGTACGCACTTGTATAGTATATGATTTACTTAATATTTATACTGAATCAGAAAAAAATCAGCCCAGTGCTTTACGTGGAAAAATTAAAAATACCAAAAAAAACCTGAACCGTACGTTCAACTTTTTCGATGAAATTACATGATCAAACAAATATTTGTTATTATATTTACCCCCAAGCTTGCACAACGTTCTGTGTAGAATGCAATATGGAGTACCACTAAATATCTCCAATTAGCGCATATTCAAATTATAGTTTAATATGATCGAACTACGAAATATAACCTGCTTTCCCGTGTGAGTGTTATCAGTAATTAATCCTAGCGCTCATAAAATACTATTCAAAGGCACTAGTGAAGCACACTATAATAATTTTGGGCACGTCTATTTTAAAAATAGTTAGTTAGTGGTATAAAACATTCGTGGTCCTGTGCAGGAAAAATATTAATGTCGAAAACGTGATTGTGGGTCATTAGAGTATCCATTACATAAACTTGTGCTGAAAACAGGGGATAGCAGTTGATGCAAATCCCATGTTTTTTGTGATTGGGAAGTGGTTTCTCTATTCAATAGTGTTGACATTTGGGATGGGCGATCGATACTGTGGAGTTGTTCCTCCGAAAAAAATTCTAAAAACTTTCCGGACACCCCAATTGCGAGCCCTCAAAGCTCGAAAAATAAGGCCTACTACTGTGAGAACAGAAAGTGTAGTTCGTGGCGTGGTGGTGAGGTTTAGAACATTTGTTACTAAATATACGCGGGACGCGGAGGAGAAAACGTTCTGCGTGTATTTAGAGACGAATGTACTAAACCTCGCCACCACATGACGGACTACGCTTCCTGCTCTCACAGTAATTTATAATCATGCACATGATTCAGAAGTAAGACTCGCCTGATTCTCACTTCTTGCTCTTCTTTTAACTGGCGTTCCAGCATCTTCGTATGATCTTTGAGCGAGTACGCTCTAAAATGATTCAACTCTAAAAATGCTCATAAAAAGACGATATTGAAATATTTGAACAAATGAACATTGCTCACTCAGCTGTATTCCGTTCCATCTTTGCCATCTTGTCCTTCAAATCTTTGTTTTCCTGATGAACTTCCTCAAATTTACGATCTAACTTCGATTTCTGATCTCTGAGCGAGTCCGTACTGCAAATGAAAAGTAATTCGTTCAAGCAAAAATTGTCACAAAACACTTAAAATTAAAATTTAGTTTCTCTGTAACACATTAATATTACTCACACAGCAATAATCCCTTCCATCTTTGCCACCTTTTCCTTCAATTCTCTGTTTTCCTCTTGAATCTCTTCTCGTTTCCTATCCGAAATGCGATTTTCTTCGTTAATTCGACGAGCTAAAAATCATAACGCGGGAAATTTGCATACTTTTTCAGTGTCTAGCCAACCCTCTTGCCCCCACTATGTTCTAGGTATATCTTATTGTTGTCGATCATACAGCTCTTCACAATATAGGGATGACAAGAGTGGGAAGAAGAGGTTGGACAGAAATCAAGCGCGCATTCTCACCATCTTCAACTTCTTTCTTCAGCCTGTTACGTTCTCGAGTAAGACCAGAGATTCTAGAAAAACAACAACATTGGATGAGAAATGCAACTGAAAGTTCTCACCGCTGAGCCTGCTCCAATTGATTCTTAAATTCCTTTGAGTTGGCTGAAATAAATGCTGATGAAAACAATTTCGATACGCTCTGATATTCTACTACCTTCGCTTCTCCATAGGAACATGTTTGAAAATATGTAAATATAGGTTATCAATCTTTAACGAGGCATTCATGAATGACCCACCCAATTTCTTCTCCACTTCTTCTACTCGCAACTGAGCTTTTCTCGCCTCCAGGCACGCTCCCTGTAAATAAGAGATCCATGAAACATTAATCTATTCAGAAAGAACAGTAGTTCTTTCTCTACTAGTAATTCTTCTTTGCTGATAAATTATCTTTGCTAAGTTCATTTCAAAAGCCTTGCTCAATATTCCGTAGGCACTAGCCCTTGCCACGCGAGCTCTCGCATTTCGGGGCTATTTCACGTGATAACTATTGGGTCATTCCGCCTTCACTTCCCACCTCAAACTGCCTTTTGGTCTCGGCCAATTCTTCAGACTTGGAGTGCAGTTCCTCCGCATTTTCCGCTTTCACTCTCGATAGCAACTCGAATTGTTCTAATCGACGGGAGAATTCAGCTTCTCTGAATTTTTTCATTCATTCATTCCTTAGGAAAACAAGACAATAGCATTATAGAGAATCTTCAGACTTGGAATGAAATTCCTCCGCGGTCTTCTCTGCTTCTTCTGCTCGCAACTGCGCTTTTCTAGCCTCCAAGCACGCTCCCTAGAAATAATGTATCCATGAAACACAAATAAAATTAGGATGAATAGTTATTCTCATACTAAATATTATATCGTTTTGAATTCGTCTGCATTTGGGCTCATTTAAAAAGCAGGGCTTTGAATTTCTCAAAATTTCGAGGATGCTAGCTCTGAACGTGAGTTCACGCATTTCCAACCTCGAACAGCCTTTTGGTCCTTGCCAATTCTTGAGAGGTAGAGTGCAATTCCTCCGCCTTTTCTGTCTTCACTCTCGATAGCAACTCGAATTCCTCCAAACGACGAGAGAGTTCAACCTCTCTGCAACATACAACATGGATAATCGGAAATCAAGAAGATCTAAGATGTTCAACCGCCACTAGATAGGTTTTGGATGCAAGAATATCCGTTTTTCTTACTTTTCGGGATAATTACAAAATATCCACTTCGCTGACCTCTTTTGCGCTTCATTCAATTGCAACTCCAGAGATTCATTCTTCTCATTTGCTTTCCTTAGAAGCCTGAAACATAGAGATAACATGTATTACTGAACACCACTCGCTGATCACTCTCCCGACATTCTTGCACATTCTGCACTGGACTAAGCACTCCTGTGCTTAGTCCAGTGCAGAATGTATAAACAGAATTTCACCCACTCTTCTGTTGAATCCTTCCTTTTAGATTTGCCTTTCGACCCAGCGAAGACAATCTGAATAAAGTAAGTCCTATTATTATTCTTATCCATTATTCACCAACGCTTTGAAGCAACGGGAGTGATCTGATGAGGATGTTAGGTGGTATTTTCGCTCAGGAGAAGTTTTAGTACTGTGAGATTAGAATGCGAAGTCCGTGGTGTCGTGTAAGGCGTGTGTCGGAGTGAAGCGACCTTTCTACATTCATTCGCAAAATACACGTGGAACGTTTTATTCAGGCCGTTGTTTTCGAATCAATTTTCGCCCCATTTTCGCGCTTTCGCATTTATTTATTTATTTATTGAATAAATTCGGTAATAAATAAATAAACAAAAGCGAAAGCGCGAAAATTAAATCGAAAACAACGGCTTGAATAAACCGTTCCACGGGTATTTTGCGGATGAATGTAGAAAGGTCGCTTCACTCCGCCACACGCGATACACGACACCACGGACTTCAATTCAATTCAATTCAATTATTTATTCCGTTCATGTGGGAATATTCAAGATATCATTGTGAAATGGTGTCGAAAAACGGAGGTCCGTCGATGTGGTCGAATCGGGTTTGCTTGCAGCAAGGGTATAGAAGGGAAGGGGTGGGTTCTCATTGATGTAGCCAATTATGGATAACGGATTTGGGAAATGATAGAGGGGGCTGTGAGGAGATGAGAGAACGGAAGGAATTATGTGGGAGAACAACAAAATCTGTGGTAAGAGAATTCCAAAAGGAAATGGATCTAGATACGAGTGTGGAATACGACTTCGGAGGGATAAAGGGTAAGGTTATTCGAAGAGGGTGACCATTACGGAGAGGGCGGGTGAGAGGGGCAGGGATAAGAAGAGAAGAAAAGTCAAGTAAATAGCGACTGTGTAGAATGGAATGAAGGAACACAATATCGGTTACGGTTCTACGTCTTTCAAGAGTTGTTAATTCAAGAAATTGCATTCGTTCAAAATAAGGTACATGAGGAAGAACGCACCGGGAGTAAAGCCTACGAGAGAAGTCACGTTGTACTTTTTCTAGTTCCTTAGTCAATTCGACAGAATGGGATGGGTTCCAAATAACTGAACAATATTCAAGGTTAGGAAGAACAAATGTTGTATAGGCTTTCTTGTAAATGGTGGGGCATTTACTATGAAATGACTTAAACATGAGGTTAATTTTGGAGCGGGCCTTAGCAACAATCTTTTGTATATGATAAGAGAAAGAGAGATTGGGGGAGAAATGGACACCTATGTCTTTAACGATTACTTTTGTTACATTCTTCTCTTTTACAGTGGGCTCATTGAGGAGAACCCCATTAATAAAGTACGATCTACGGGATTATGCAAGCCGAAATGTACAATATGACATTTGGTCTCAGAGATACCTAAATTCCATTGAGAGGACCAAGAGGAGACCGAGTCTAATGCATTTTGAAGATCGTCAGAATATTTGGGCACTTCAGCATACAATTTGAGGTCATCTGCATACACGGAATAGTGAATGGTCATTGGGAATTGGGAACTAATATCATTAATGAATAGAATGAAGAGGAGAGGACCTAAGCAGGATCCCTGCGGAACTCCCGATCTCATAAGGAGAGGGGGAGAAATAGATGAGTCTATAAAAACGGATTGGGTTCTGTTGGAAAGGTAGGAATGAAACCACGATACAAGGTGGTCAGAGATGCCTAACTGGGACAATTTGAATAACAATAGCCTATGGTCTATGCTATCGAACGCTTTCTTAAAATCAATATACACAGTATCAAATGGGGAACCATTTTTAGAGATTCTAAGATAATGGGAAAAGGTTTCAGCAAGATTCGAGGAGGTGGATCTACTATTACGAAATCCTGATTGTCGTGGATCAAAGAGGTTATTTACATCTAGAAAAGTGGTGATCTTCTCGATAAGTATTTTCTCAAAAACTTTGCATACAGAGGAAGTGAGCGAGATAGGCCGAAAGTCTGATATGGAGTTACTGGTTTTCTTTGGAATGGGTTTGACCAAAGCTTGTTTCCATAAGATAGGGACATCGCAGGTAAGAAGGGACTTATTATATATAATAGAGAGGGGAGAAAGGAGGGATAATTTGCATTTAGAAAGGACGATGCTGGGAATATTATCAGGAGTAATATTAACTTTAGGTGATAGACTACGAAATGCACATAAAATATCTAGGTGGGAAATAGTTGGGAGGTCAAACGTAAGAGATGGTGTAAGGAGCGGGAGAGGACAATTCATTGGGTGGGAGAAAACAGAAGAGAAAAACTGAGAAAAGGCAACACACTTATCATCATTAGTAAGAAGAGTAGTACCAGAATTATCTATTATCGCGGAGGGAGTAAGTTTAGGGGAGCTCAGTTTACCACTACAAAATTGATAAAAGGATTTGGAATTCGAAGAGGCTACGATTTTACTCTCTATGTAACAATGAAAACGATTAAGCGCAGACTTGAAACGATTATGCATTCGAATTGATGCTACACTGTTAGGAGCGATACGAGCTAAATTATGGCTTTTGCCATATAAAATCCTAACATTCTTGGGATATTTGGAGAGCTCAGAGGGCCTAGAGAGGGGGACGTAAGAATCAAGAAGGTCATTAATAAAATTGGTGAAATAAATGTAGGCATCATTCGCGTCTAGACTTCGCATTCTAATCTCACAGTATATAATGAGAAAATTAAGAAGTATTCTTTCGAAAATAATTACCCAAATATGTGTTTAAAGTGCACGTGAACGCTCAATTGAGGAATAAATACTGTGAAGGAAGATTTGAATCTTAAATAAATAATTGGAAAAAATATTCTCACTTGTACTTCCTCGGCATCCCGATGAACTTCTTGCTTCGCCCTCCTTCCGAAATCATCATTTTCATTGACTGCAATTTATAGTAATAGAAACACGAACATATTTAAGATATTAAAACACTTTAACCACAACCACCACAACAAAAACTTTTAAGCTAAAAAGTTTCAAAAACTTCAAAAACTTATCATCGCTGTTTTTAATCAATCCCGACTCACCTCTTCTCTTCTTAGACGCAGGGTCATCATCCTTCCTCGGGTCGTATCTGTCTTTCTGACGATTCATCTGAACGAAAACTTTCCTCTAAAGTAACAAGATTTTCAATTTCTTTAGATATAATAGTGTTTCTTACAACACTTGAATACAAATATCGTTCAGTAGGAGGGCGTATACAGTATTTATACTTTGATTCGTCCAACTCGAACGAAAATCAAGAAAAAAATAAACATGTAAACAGGATAAAATATCTAACAACGAACGCAGATTTGAGCAAAACAACAACTCGAACAAATTGAACGTATGTGTCACAAGTCAGCTACATAAAAGTCCAGAATACGTCTATTTTACATTCTAGATTACATATTTACGATACTTTAATTATAAGTCTTATGGTACTCTTCGAAGACACATTCTCCTTATGCAGAATGTGAAATCTTCAAATCATAGTCTGGATAAAAATGGGGGAGTACTCTTCACACTTCTCCAGTTCAACTCATTTTTGCCAGGCCTTACTCGAGGACGCTGAGGAGGGGAAGGAGGGAGAGGCTGATGAGGCTGAGAAGGGGACGAAGTAGCAGGAGGAGGAGGCTGACTTGGCATGGCCTGTGAAACGAATCGTAATATGGAAACCATTCGACTCCTCTCTTTCTCCGTTCCCTCAATCGAGAGGCGGTTGGTGTAAATGTCAGATTCTCTTCGTTTTGAACGCTTTCTCCTCTATCTTATCAACGAGAGAGAGAATTAAACGGAGAGAATGAGACCACAATTCGCCGGTTGGAAGCAAGCGACCAAGCGCCAAAATAACCAACATCATTATGATTAGGCTCTACCTTCGGTCGACAATCTCCATGAATGGGCTCGATTATCGATCGATCATCTTGAGTCGGCTCGATTATCGTTCGAACATCTTGAGTAGGCTCGAATATCAATTGAGGGGGAGGGATGTGGATATTTTCGGGTTTGGAATGAAGTGTCTCCGGCAGCATTCCCTGAATAAAATGGCACTAGGTCGGATGACGTCATGCCTCCATGATATATCAAATACGGTATGACGTCATAGTTGTCATCCGACCGAGTGACGATTGGATTATACGGGCAGTGTGCAAGAGATGTTCTCTCGACTCTCTTGTGTCTGAAGACTTTCTCGCTTTTCTCATACAGTTAGAGAAAAGAGAGAGGTATGTGGAACAACAGACGACGGAGAGTTTTTGCGTCTAGATATCATACAACAATTACTTTCTAAATTTCACAATTCAGTCATGTCTGCTTTAAAAAGTGGAATATTGATGTGAGAAGAGAACGGGTCGCAATATGGTGTTCGCACGATAACATCGATCCACTGTGCACCGTCTATAGCTTTTTCATCGTATTTTCACTTTTGTATCTACATATTCCCATGGCAAAATAAATAATTTACTAAATAATGAATGAATGTTGCATACCACATTTGATCCAAAACAAGCCCGATTGTTCAAGTACCACGTCAGCCATCCAATAATATCCGCCTTCAGTTTGCTTCTAAAACGGTTTGTAAATATTACGAATTAAGGTGACTAAAAGCATTACAATTGTCGTGCATATGAGAGCATTCGCGATAGAATCGACAACTTTGAGGCTTGCTGGGACGTAGGAATTCATAGTTTTATTTTCCCACGAAAATATAGTATTCAGTACTTCGAATCGAGCTCTATCGAATGGCGTTGCCCGTTTTTTGAAGAAAAATTTTTTGCGGCCGCGGTATGGACCCAAATTGGGCGGGTCTCGCTTTGGTCGTGAAAAATCAATCTTTGACGGCGTTTTTCGACCTTTTCCGATAAAGATATCAAAAAATGTTCAACAGACAAAAGAAAGAGGATTCTTCGAGAAATATTTTTATCTCTTTAATGTGGTCGAAAAGTCAAAAACTGCCTCACACAGCAAACTTTTGCGAAAATTTCGATAAATCGCTTTAAACCAAAAACGTAGTTGGTTTTCATGCTTAATCAATTGGTCCATATGGGTACTCTTTTCCGCCATAAAATGAAGGTCTAAAACCTTTGCGCTGTAATTACGGTGTCGTTTAAGCAAAACTTGACATAGGGACCAGGTATAGACAGGATACTTACTATGCGTCAATGAAGTCCATTTGCATCGAAATCGTACAAATACGTAGTTGGTTTTCATGCTTAATCAACGTAGTTGGTTTTCATGCTTAATCAATTGGTCCATATGGGTACTCTTTTCCGCCATAAAATGAAGGTCTAAAACCTTTGCGCTGTAATTACGGTGTCGTTTAAGCAAAACTTGACACAGGGACCAGATATAGACAGGATACTTACTATGCGTCAATGAAGTCCATTTGCATCGAAATCGTACAAATACATTATAAAAAAATGTTTCCGCATGATAACTGCGTAGTTTTTCGGTTTTGTGTATCTTAGATTCGATGTGAAGACATTGGGAACTGTCCATTGAAATTGCATAAAAGAGTGAACATTAGTCTACCGTTCAAAGTAAAATCGACTAAGTGCCATGAAATATATATTTCCACAGCATTGTGCAAAGAATGGACTACATAAAATTCAAATATATCGCTTTGAGAACTGAAAAATGCCGAAATAAGAAAACATAAGTAGAAATTCTGAAATCGATTGTTGAGTGGCATCAGATTATAGAAAATTCAGTGCTGATCATTTTATCTGTTGAAAGTGAGTCTCTATCTGTTCGTTGAAGCGAGCTACAGGGCCTGGAAGTTGGCTAGAAACGGACAAGAATTCCCCCAGAGCGCGCGCTCTAACCGTCTGGCGCCTTCGCAATATGACTTCCCTCTCTCTTCCCTCCCTTTACCGCTCTACTGCGCGCCTTCGCTATCGTTTTCTGCCAACTTCCAGGCCCTGTAGCTCGCTTCAACGAACAGATAGAGACTCACTTTCAACAGATAAAATGATCAGCACTTAATCTGATCAGCTTTTCTATAATCTGATTCCACACCACAATCGATTTCAGAATTTCTACTTATGTTTTCTTATTTCGGCATTTTTCAGTTCTCAAAGCGATATATTTGAGTTTTATGCAGTCCATTCTTTGCACAATGCTGTGGAAATATATATGTCATGGTGCTAAGTCGATTTAACGTTGAATGGTAGACTAATGTTCACTCTTTTATGCAATCTCAATCGACAGTTACCAATGTCTTCACATCGAATCTACGATACACAAAACCGAAAAACTACGCAGTTATCATGCGGAAACATGTTTTTATAATGTATTTGTACGATTTCGATGCAAATGGACTCTATTACAACGCCCGATCATTAGTCAATAAGCTACCATATTTTCACTCTATTCTAAAAGTTGAACAACCAGACATTGTGTTTATCACCGAATCATGGCTGACCTCTCGTATTCCTACCTCATTGATAATCGCTGATCTACCATATCATGCTATTAGACGTGATCGCTCAAATGGCCGTGGAGGCGGTACACTTATTGTACTTCGTGACCATTTTCACTACTCTATCCTCGGTTCCATCCATAGTAGTCTTGAATCCCTCTCCATTGATTTGCTCACTTCCTCGTCCTCTTTCATTCGTCTTTGTGTTGTGTACCGACCTCCTAGCTACAGTACGACCCAGACAGAAAACCTCGTTGATGGTCTCTCAGACCTTCTTACCACCAGTCCCCACCCAATCATATTCATAGGAGATTTCAATAGCGACATCATTTCCAGTGCCATTCCGGCCACAGAACAATCACTTCACTCCTTCGTTTCTACTTCCGACCTCAGCCATCTAATCCGTAGTCCCACTAGGATAGATCGATGCATTGATTGGCTACTTGCTAGTGATTCATCCATAGTACACAACCCCTCTGTAATTCCCTCCTTTCCTACATCCGATCATTTTGGTATATCCTTCTCAATTGATTCAAGATGCCTCCCTCCCGCTCAATCGTTAGTTAGAGATTTCGCTCGCGCCAACTATGACCACCTCTCGTCCTTCCTTCTCACCTTCGACTGGTTTACAACATTTTCACAAGCTCCTGACCCTGAGAACATGTATTCTAACTTTGTCTCTGTAATCCACCACGCGATTGATATTTTCGTACCGTATCACTGCCCTAAGCCTGCTACCCATTCTTATCCCCCTCATATCCGAAAGCTAATTAAACACCGAAATTCTCTGTTCACAAAGTATAATTTACTCTCAATTCGCCTTCAATACGAGAAGTGCAGTAGAGATCTATTATTCCAAATTAAAAAATGGAACCAATTTTGCGAACATAAAAAACTAAAAAACACTAAAGATCTCTACCGTCACATCCGTACCCTTACCCAACCGAAGCCATCCATCCCCAAACAACTTATTGATTCCTCTGGAAATATCGCAACTAGTACCTTAGACATAGCAAATTCCCTTGCATCCCGATTTGCATCCCACTTCACACTTGATGACGGATTATTACCATCCATTCCCTCCCACCCCTTTTCCTCATATCTAAGAAATGTATCTTTCTTCCCCCATGACGTGTATAAGGCTTTAAAGCAGCTCTCACCATCATGCTCTACGGGCCATGATAACATTCCTCAGATTGTCTTTCGTAAATGTGCACATGCCCTCTCCCTCCCCCTGTGCGATATTTTCAATATTAGTATGGAAACCGGCACTGTCCCATCACTATGGAAATTCTCACTCATTACCCCAATCCCCAAACCAAACAAGAATCCCCAAGTACCCGACTCTTATCGCCCTATCTCCATACTGTCTCCCGCCTCTAAAACAATGGAACGCCTTGTCAAGCATAAGCTTGCCCCTTACCTTTACCGCTCCAATATCATTCCTAATTACCAACATGGTTTTCGATCCGGTGCCTCTGTTCTTACCAACCTCGTAGACTGTGAAAATTACTGGACCTTCGCTCATTCCCGTAAAGAGCAAACTGATGTTATTTACCTCGACTTCTCTCGTGCATTTGACACCGTCCTCTTTCCCAAGCTTATCTCTAAATGCTTGCATTATGGTATTAATGGTAACCTTCTAAATTGGATCTCTGATTTTGTAACGGATAGGCACTTCTCCGTAAGGTTAGGTACTACCATATCTAAGTCCTTCCCTGTTCTCTCCGGCGTACCACAAGGATCTGTACTAGGGCCTATTCTATTCTCTCTTTATATATCTGATATTACATATGTCATTGCTCCCTTCCCCGATGTGTTTGTGAAAGCATATGCAGATGACATTAAGATTTATGTTTCCTATTCCAGTAAAAATAAAGCCTCTCGCACTGCCCAATTACAGTATGCCCTAGATGCTATCTATTCATGGACTGTATCCAATCAATTATCTCTCTCCGAATCTAAATGCACACATCTCCACATAGGTTCTTCTCTTGCTCCTCATTATCTCATTAATAATGTTATCCTCGAGCAAGTCCCTCAACAACGCGATCTCGGCGTCCAAGTACTGCCCACCCTAAATAACTCTGCCAGTATTGATGATCGTGTAAAAAAAGCCACCACTGTCATGCATATTATGCTTCGTGCTGTATCCGTTAATGATCCCACTATCCTTATCAAATGCTTTAAAACATATGTTCTCCCTCACATTGAATTCGCTTGCCCCTTCTGGAACCCTCATATCAAGAAACAGAGTCAGAAGCTTGAGAAAATACAAGAGAAATTCACTCGTATTCTATACTATAGATGCTTTCCATCTCCATCATATCCTCTTGGTCTTCCCTCCTACTCTCAACGTCTGTCCTTCCTCGGTCTTCAAGCGCTTTTTGAGAGGAGAGTCACTTATGATCTAGTCCTGGCCCGTAGGATCATGTATGGAGACACCATACTCGATAGAAGTAAATTTTTCCTGTTTGCTCCCCTAAGAGAAAGGACCAACAACTTTGGAATCTATATTGAGAAAACCAGATCCACACCTCGATATCATTGTTTTTCTCGTAGAGTTGCTAGGATTTTAAACGCTCTCCCCACCCATGTATTGTCATCCCCCAGCATCCCTGTCTTCAAGAAGAGATTGATAACTCTAGAATTTGATTTTCGGAAATATATTTTCCAATAGTATTCCCTCCTTCCACTACCTTACCACATTCCTTCATTCTCACCCCCTCCCCCTTTAGAGATCCCCTGACGCTGGATCTCGGAGCAGAGTCTACCTGGTCTACCTCGAGTGCCTCCTCCTCGATAAAACTCCCCATCAGAACAGACGAAGACAGATGAGACCAGCCGATTGGATCTTCGCATTTTACGATTGCACCTCCTTCCCCCCCATTCCCCCCTTCCTATCGTATTCGACCTCAGTGTGAGGAGAGTCAACTCTCTTGTATCATAACACATAAGTAATTATTCGTCTTTCGTTGCGCCGCCGAGCGTAGATAAATATATATATAGAGCATGATGGTAGCATTCTTTGTGAACAAAGAACGGCCTTCTATCTTTATTTTAAACGGATTTATGATCGTTTAAAGGAGGAGTAAAAGCAAAATTAAATTTTTGAAGTTTTCATATGCACGGCCTAGATCTCCCCAACGATAAGAAGATCCGAAATTTTCGCATTGATCTCTCCATTCCGAACAGAGCTATCGGTAGTTGGCTGGGAGCCAAATCAGGGAAAGCTCAGGAAACGAGCGAGAGTGCACGCGAATTGAAGAGAGTTATCTCTCTAATTGAAACATATTTCAACCGGGCGCGCGTTTGACTGTACTCCTCCTTTAAGTGAGCCCGATTTGACTGTCAAAAAGTGATAGTACCAAGTTTGGCCTTCTGAATCTCAACGATGACGATAGATATCAAAATTCTGACGACGCAGTTTGAAAGAGCATCATTTGAAATACTTATAACCAAATTTATAGGGGGTCGGGCAGACTTGAATACTACCGCCGCTAGCCCCCCCTAAAATGGTCAATTCTCTCGCGATTCGCCTCTTAAAAAACTAATCCAGAAAAATGGATACTTACTCAGTCATCTTCAAAGTCTCATATTGCTCCTTAATTTTCTTCAGTTCTTCACATTGAGATACCAAGAAATTCGAGTCAGAAATCCTGTAAAACGGTTAAAATGAAAAACGAGAATCAGTTTTATCCAACCTCTTTTTCACTTCCTCTTCTAGTTTCAACTTTTCAGCATTCAAAGATTCCATGTGAATTTTCGCTTCCGCCAATCTACAAAGCAGTTGTTTTAATTTGAAATTTTGCCATTTAACCTTTCTTTGAGAAGACGATTTTTAGCATCGAACTCTCCTAACTTCGTGTCCTTGAGTTCGCCAGACCTAAAAATTTATCTTCTAGTTCAACATAGACAACACATGAGAATTGGGTTAGTAAGGTGCGGTGTTATAAAATATAAAAATACCAACATAGTCAATTGAAATGCGAAATCGTCGCATACAAGTTACCTTGATAAACACATTATGGGCAATTATAAGAACTTTCAAGTGAACAAATATTTAACCTTTCCATCTCCTCCAATCTCCCTGGCAAAGCCTCTAGCTCACGGAGCGCTTATGAAGCCTCCTCATAGTTCTTGTGCACTTCTCGCTCCATATTCGACTTTTCACCATGCAGAAATTCAATGCGAACAGTCGCTTCCTCCAAACTACAAAACAGCAATTATAATTTGAAAATTTACCATCTAACTTATCAAAGAGTCGGCGATTTTCATCTTCGAGTACTTCTATCTGCTTATCTTTGAGTTCTCCAGCTCTACAAATTTATAATCGAGTTCGCAACGGATATTTTGCTTTTACCCATAAATATCTATTTTTCTATCCCTTGTTAGAAAATTTAGGTGAATAAGAGAAAATGAACCTCTCCATCTCTTCCATTATGAATCGCACAGTATCAAGTTGAGAAAGAGCTTCGGAAGATTCCTCAAATCTCTTTTTCACCTCCTGCTCCATATTCGACGTTTCATCATTCAGCGATTCAATGAGAACTTTTGCTTCCTCCAATCTACAAAGCAGTTGTTTTCATTTGAAATTTTGCCACCTAACCTTTCTTGGAGTCGACGATTTTCGGCATCGAATTCTCCTAACTTCTTCTCCTTGAGTCCGCAAGCCCTACAAATTTATAATCAATATCAATACGTAAATGTTGCATTTTTTAAAAATATTTCTTGCCTTTCGATCAATTTTAAGACATTTTTAATTCATTAAGAAAATATCGAACCTCTCCATCTCCTCCAATCTCCCTCGCACACCATCCAGTTCACGAGCTAGCTCTGTAGATTCCTCGAACATCTTTTTCATTTCCTCCTCCAGATTCAATTTTTCAGTCTCCAGAGAGTCAATGCGAACTTTTGCTTCATTAACTCTACAATATATTCTTCTTTTCGATTTGTTTTGTGACCAAACCTTTTGCTGAATCGATGATTTTCCGATTCGAGCTCTCCTAAGTTCACATCACTGAGTTCGACAGACCTACAAATACATATTTATCATCATTAGCATTTTGCCGAGTGAGGGTGCTCGGAGAATTCTAATTATTACAAAAATTCAATTTCATGAACATCTAAGATATTTTTCATACATTTTGTTCCTGCCCTAAGCACGCATACATATCAGTAGGTTCGCGTAAGAACCCTTCTCGACAATTGCGGCACAGCAAAAAACCGGACATCGAGATAATCACAAATTTAGATGCCCCAATGGGTCCGACATCGATTCATACTGTTGTAACATTTTTGATAATCGCATTTGCATAATTACATGCACATGAAGTTTGTTCCCTTTGAAACTTTCATATACGCTGCACAGTGGAGAGTCATCATAGGAACTTGAAAATTTGGTTCCAGACCCTTCTCGACATGCTCTATCTTCCTATAATTTTCGTTTATGCAAATTCGAAATTTGAATTTTCCGATCAAATTTCAAGATTTTTTCTCTTGAAAACTAGAACACATACCTGTCTAATTTTTGTGTATGTTGTGTCTATGTATGATATCTATTAGCCACATTTTTTCTGGAATTTTAAGAAGTGGCACTTAAGGGTTATGGCCTTAAAACTGAACTCTTCGTTTAGAGAAAAACCCTCATTTCGACACCGCTCGCGCCTCCCTCGCGGCCAGAAATGAATTATCTATCCCGTGAAAATGAAGATTTGTATCGGTTTCTTTTTTCCCTATCCCAATTTAACTCCGGTACGATCTAGGCTTCAGCACAAGAGCCATTTGATAAGTCTGATTCAGTGATCCCGTTCGTTACTTAAAGCAATTGCACCCTCTACTATTTCGATCCCGTTCAACCAAATTAATTTATCACTTACTGCAAAATTAGTTTGTCATTCTCCAATTGTGAGATCTTACGACGATAATCTTCATTTCTGAAATAAATTAACATAGACACACGGGGAGAGCATAACAACTAACGTCGAATTCAATTCTTCGCAGGTTGACTTTAATTCTGCGAGCTCGAGGGCATTGCGTCTACAATAACAACAATAATATCTACCTATTCTTCTGTTGCGAATATGTTTGAGCAAATGACACTTCTTTGAAAGTTGGGAAGTCAGAGCAATAGATGATACAGGAAGTCAGAGCAATAGATGATACAGGAATGTGAGGTTAAAACAAAAAAAGATAAGGAAAAATTGCCTCAATTTTTCTTTATTCTTCTCGTCTATTTCGTCCCTATACTTCTCTTCTTCAAGTTCCAATTGTGATCTGCGTTTCCTACAACATATATTCATTACAAATCATTCCCATTTTTACCCTTAATGAATCTTGTATGAAATGAATAAATATTCGAAACGTACATCTGATTTCTGAGCTCTTCGTTCTCACTCTCCGATCTTCTCAATTCGACTTCCATCTTTTCGTTCTTTGCCTTCTCGTTGGCTAGTTCAAGTTCAAATTTAGCTCTTCCAGATCTGAACCATTTCAATCCATAAAACATTTCCACTGTCCCACATCCATTACATGCATATACGGAAAATTTAAATGAATGAAAAAATACTCATACTCTATGTTTCTGAATATTTCGTTCTCTTTCTCCAATCTTTCAAATTCGACTTCCATCTTCTTATGCTCATTCTCGATATGGATTGCGAATTCCTCCGTGTGCTCGAGTTTACACTACAGACTGAAAATTAAAGTTAGCTATGCCATTTTGGATTAGAAAAGCGTAAAAATCAGATGTCACGCTATTGCGATCCCTCAAAGCTCTAATAATAAAGCCTACTAATTTATAATCATGCACATGATTCAGAAGTAAGACTTGCCTGATTTTCGCCTCTCGCTCTTCTTTTAACTTGCGTTCCAGCATCTTTGTATGATCTTTGAGCGAGTACGCTCTAAAATGATTCAAATCTTAAAATTCTCATACAGTCGCGCGCAAAAGTATTTGGGCACTTTTTGAACGTCATGTAAGTTTTTGACAAGGAATGGCTTCAATCTGAAACTAGGAGAGTATGCACCAAATTCATCGAAGATTATGATCATGCTATTGGGGTATGACGTAATAGCCCAGTCATTGCGTAGTGATGACGTAATCAAACGGCAATTTTTCAAAACTGCTTTATTCTTACATGGATTTTTTTCCAGCCCGCACAACTTTCTAAGGTAGGAGTCATGCCCGAGGCCTACCCGGAAAATTTTTTTTGAGGTTGATGCGCTTCTAGGCAAGCTAGAGACTGTTTCAAGGTATCAAAATGATCGCCATCACGAGTATATACTATCCTGAGAGTCTTAAAACAATAACTCGAAATTTGCCCTCACAGCATGAATAAATCACTTTTTTGCATGACCATTTTTTGGACATTCACAATTTTGCGGGAAAGTGAGGTAAAAATCTGTTTTTGTATAGGCATATTCAATATGTATTGAAAAACTGATTTCCAACTTTTTAGAGTGTTTGGATATCTTTCCTGCCCGCGGTGACCGTTTTCCTGAGGGATACTCGAGTCGGGAAACACTCTGTTTACCGCTATGGGCGAGAGAGTACAGAAGACGAGAGTGCGTAAACAAGATGTTTCCGGCACGAGTATACCTCCGAAAATCGGTCGCCGCGGGCAGGAAAGTTCCCCAAACACTCTAAAAAGTTGGGAATCAGTTATTTAATACATTTTGAATATGCCTATACAAAAACCAGATTTTTACCTAACTTTCCCGCAAAATTGTGAATGTCCAAAAAATGGTCATTCAAAAAAGTGATTTTTTTCATGCCCTGAGTGCAAATTTTGAGATATCAGGTTCATATTCTCAGGATCATCTGTATCCATGATGGCGATCATTTTGATGCCTTGAACCAGTCTCTAAATTGTCTAGAAGCTGAGATCTGAATTTCCGACCTCGATTTTGCAGCAAGACTGCAGCAACTGTGCGGTCGCGCAGCAACCTCAAAAATTGTTTCTGGTTAGTACTCGGGCAAGACTCCAACCTCAGAAAGTTTGACCAGCTGGATAAAATCCATGTAAGAATAAAGCCGTTTTTAAAAAGTGCCGTTTGATTACGTCATCACTACGCAATGACTGGGCTATTGCGTCATACCCAATAGCATGATCATAATCTCCGATGAATTCAGTGCATGCTACCCTAGTTTCAGATTGAAGCCATTCCTGGTCAAAAACTTACAGGACGTTCAAAAAGTGCCCAAATACTTTTGCGCGCGACTGTAAAAAGACGATATTGAAATATTTGAACAAGTAAGCATTGCTCACTCAGCTGTATTCCGTTCCATCTTTGCCATCTTGTCCTTCAAATCTTTGTTTTCCTGATGAACTTCCTCAAATTTACGATCCAACTTCGATTTCTGATCTCTGAGCGAGTCCGTACTGCAAATGAAAATTCGTTCAAGCAAAAATTGTCACAAAACACTTAAAATTAAAATTTAGTTTCTCTGTAATACATTAATATTACTCACTCAGCAATAATTCCTTCCATCATTGCCATCTTTTCCTTCAATTTTCTGTTTTCTTCTTGAAACTTTTCTCGTTTCCTATCCGAAATGCGATTTTCTTCGTTATTTCGACGAGCTAAAAAAGCATAAATCAGTACATTTGATTACTTCTTCACTGTCTAGCCAACCCTCTTCCACCACTTTTTGCTAGGCATATCTTCTTTTTGCCGATCATACAGCTATTCACTATACAGGGATGACAAGAGGAGGGAAGAAGAGGTAGGTCAGAAATCAAGCGCGCATTCTCACCATCTTCAAGTTCTTTCTTCAGCCTGTTACGTTCTCGAGTAAGACCAGAGATTCTAGAAAAACAACAACATTGGATGAGAAATGCAACTGAAAGTTCTCACCTCTGAGCCTGCTCCAATTGATTCTTAAATTCCTCTGACTTGGCTGAAATAAATGGTGATTAAAACAATTTCGCTGACATTCTACTACCTTCGCTTCTCAATACGAACATGCTTGAAAATATATAAATATAGCTTAGCAATCTTTAATGAGGCATTGATGAATGAATGACCCACCCAATTTCGTCTCCGCCTCTTCTACTCGCAACTGAGCTTTTCTCGCCTCCAGGCGCGCTTCCTTTAAATAAGAGATCCATGAGACATAAATTTACTCCGAAAGAACAGTAGTTCTTCCTCTACTAGTAATTCTTTTTGCTGTTAAATTATCTTTGTTAAGTTCATTTCAAAAGCCTAGCTCAATATTTCGTCGCGCTCATATCTTGTAACGCGACCTCTCGCATTTCGGGGCTATTTGATGTGATAACTATTAGGTCATTCCGCCTTCAACTTCCCATCTCAAACAGCCTTTTGGTCTCTGCCAATTCTTTAGACTTGGAGTGCAATTCCTCCGCAGTTTCCGCCTTCACTCTCGATAGCAACTCGAATTGTTCTAATCGACGGGATAATTCAGCTTCTCTGAAATTTGTTCATTCATTCCTTTGGGAATAAAAAAACAAGACAATAGCATTATAGAGATTCTTCAGACTTGGAGTGAAATTCCTCCGCGGTCTTCTCTGCTGCTTCTGCACGCAACTGCGCCTTTCTAGCCTCCAAGCACGCTCCCTAGAAATGATGTATCCATGAAACACAAATACGATTAGGATGAATAGTTATTCTCATACTAAATATTATATCGTTTTGAATTCGTTCGCATTTGGGTTCATTTATAAAAGTCGACCTTTGCATTGCTTGGCATTTCGTGGATACTAGCTCTGATTTCTCGCATTTCCAACCTCGAACAGCCTTTTGATCCTTGCCAATTCTTGAGAGGTTGAGTGCAATTCCTCCGCAGTTTCCATCTTCACTCTCGATAGCAACTCGAATTGTTCTAATCGACGGGAGAATTCAGCTTCTCTGAAATATAGTCAATGGTTAATTGGAAATGAATAAAATCATTTAACTTCAATCGTCATTTCTAGTTTCAAGAAAATCATATTTTTCAATCTTATTTGGATAATAGTTAAAAAATGCAACTGACTTCTCTTTCGACTCTTTCAATTGCGCCTTCAGAGATTCATTCTTCTCCTTTGCTTTCTTTAGAAGCCTGAAAAATCGGCATTTGGCTATACTGAATAAAAGACCTTTCTCTAATCACTCTCCCGAAATTCTTGCGCATTCTGCACTCGACTAAGCAGTTCTGTCGTGAAATACAAAAATAATTAAACATATAAAAGTAAACACATGAAATTTCACCCACTCTTCTGTCGAATACTTCCTTTTAGATTGATCTTTCGAACCAGATGAGACAATCTAAATAAAGTAATTATTATTCTTATTTCAAATATGTGCTTAAAGTACAGATGAACGTTCTATTGATGAATAAATAGTGGAGTGTAAAGGATTATTTGCATCTTAAATGAGCATTTCTAAAATATATTCTCACTTGTACTTCCTCATCTTCCTCTTGTTAAACTTCATTCTTCGCCCTCCTTCCGATATTATAATCTTCATTGACTGTAAATTCCATTTATAAAAAAACTCAACCTTACAAAAAATGAGATAATATACAACGCTAACCACAAGTACCACACCTGCAATGTTAAGCTTAAAAGCAACAACTTCAAAAACTTCAACTTGCCATCAGGTATCAAACAATCGTGGCTCACCTCTTCTCTTCTTAGACGCAGGGTCATCATCCATCTTCGGGACGTATCTGTCTTTCTGTCGATTCATCTAAACGGGAATTTTCCACCAAAGTAAAAAGTTATTTTTTTTAGATATAATAGTGCTAGTTACAACACTTGAATATAAAGATCATTCACTAGAAGGGTGTATACAATATTTATACTTTGATTCGTTCAACTCGAACGAAAATAAAAGAAAAAATAAACAAGTGAACAAAAAAGATAAAATATCTGACAATGAACGCACATTTGAACAAAATAGCTACGCGAACAAATAGAACTTTTGTGTCACAAGTCAGCTACATAAAAAACACAGAAAACATACATTTTACATTCAAGATTACATATTTACGAAACTCTAATTATAAGTCTTATGGTACTCTTCGAAGACACATTCTCCTTATACAGAATGCGCTCTGCAAAATATAGTATGGATAAAAATGGGAAGTAGTGTTCTTCAGAGTCTTCTCCAGTTCAACCCCTTTATGCCCGGCTTTCGAGGAAGTGGAGGAGGGGAAGGAGGGGAAGGATGAAGAGGCTGACTCGGCATGGCCTGAGGAAAGATTCGTAATAAGGAATACCATTAATTATAAGTCCATCAAGAGGTGGTTGAAAAAATACCGCGTTATCTTAGACAGCAATTCCTTTTCCACCCTATTCTAGGATTAGCAGAAGCCACAATCCTACTCTAGGTTCAGATTAAAAGTAACTCGCCTGAGAAAAGATGGATGGAGGGGGTGCACCGTACCCGCGATGCGTAGGCACGGTAATCGATCGAAGAAGCGTATAATTAGGATCGGAAATCGATCGATAATCTCCATGACGAGGCCTGACCATCGATCGATGATCTGCATCTTGAGTAGGTTCGAATATCGATCGAGGGGGAGGAATGTGGAAATTCGCGGGTTTGTAATGGAGTGTCTCCGGCAGCATTCTCTGAATAGATGATAATGGCAATAGGAAAAGACTTAGACTCGTCTAAATATTACAAACACACAATAGATATTGCAAACTCTTTTTTATTTTACAGTTGGAGAAAATCAAGAGGGCTTTAACTTCCTGCTCCAGAGTCACTTTTTCAGCATTCAAATATTCCATGCGAATTTTCGCTACAACCAATCTGCAAAGCAGTTTTTTATCTCGAAATTTTACCAACTAACATTTCCTTGAGTCGTTGATTTTCTGCTTCGGGCTTTTCATTGATTCCACCAGATCTACTCTCCAAATTCAACTTCTCAGTCTCCAGAGAGTCAATGCGAACTTTTGCTTCGTCCAATCTACAAAGCATTTGTTTTCATTTGAAAATTTGCCACCTAACCTTTCTTGGAGTCGGAAATTTTCAACACCGAACACTCCTAACTTCTTATCCTTGAGTTCGCAAGCCCTACAAATTTATAATAAATATCAATGGGTAAATGTTGCTTTTTTTCAAAAATATTTCCTTTCTTTCGATCAATTTTAAGAAATTTTTAAATCATTAAGCAAATATTGAACCTCTCCATCTCCTCCAATCTCCCTCGCACTGCTTCAAATTCACGAACTTCAAATTCACGAAGTAAAGATTCCTCGAGCATCTTTTTTATTTCCTCCTCCAGATTCAGTTTTTCAGCCTCCAGAGATTCAATGCGAACTATCGCTTCAGCCGACCTATAACGCAGTTAAAAAAGTATTTTGAATGTTTACAAACTAACCTTTCTTTGAGTTGACAATTTTCAACATCGAACACTCCTAACTTCTTATCCTTGAGTTCGCCATTTCTACAATTTTATAATCGCATTCAAGCCGAACAAATTTCCCTATTTTTCATAAAAAATCGTGTTTTTCTGTCAATATTAAGAAATTGTAAATGACTTAGGAAATGTTGAACCTCTCCATCTCCTCCAATCTCCTTCTCACTCCATCCAGTTCATGAGCTAATTCTGTTGATTCCTCGAGTATCGTTATCACTTCCCTCTCAAGATTCAGCTTTTCCCCTTCCAGATAATCAATCCGAACTATCGCATCCTCCACTCTACAAAGCAGTTGCTTTACTTTGAAACTTAAGCCATCAAACCTATCGAAGAGGCGGCGATTTTCATCTTCGAGTACTTCTATCTTCTTATCTTTCAGTTCTCCAGCTCTACAAATTTCTAATCGAGTTCGCAACATAAATTTTGCTTTTTCTCATAAATATCTATTTTTTTCTATCTTTGTTAAAGAATTTACGGGAATAAGAGAAAACGAACCTCTCCATCTCTTCCATTATGAATCGCACAGTATCAAGTTCAGAAAGAGCTTCGGAAGATTCCTCGAATCTATTTTTCACCTCGTGCTCCATATTCGCCTTTTCATCATTCAGCGATTCAATGCGAACTTTTGCTTCCTCCAATCTACAAAGCAGTTGTTTTCATTTGAAATTTTGCCACCTAACCTTTCTTGGAGTCGACAATTTTCAGCATCGAACTCTCCAAACTTCTTATCCTTGAGTTCGCAAGCCCTACAAATTTATAATCAATATCAATACGTAAATGTTGCATTAAAAAATATTTCCTGTCTTTCGATCAATTTTAAGTCATTTTTTAATTCATTAAGAAAATATCGAACCTCTCCATCTCCTCCAATCTAACTCGCACACCATCCAGTTCACGAGCTAATTCTGCAGATTCCTTGAGTATCGTTATCACTTCCTTCTCCATATTGAGCTTTTCCCCTTCCAGAGAGTCAATGCGAACTTTTGCTTCATTAACTCTACAACATATTCCTCTTTTCGATTTTTTGCGA
Organism: Pristionchus mayeri; assembly: GCA_036245805.1. Lineage (NCBI taxonomy): Eukaryota > Metazoa > Nematoda > Chromadorea > Rhabditida > Neodiplogasteridae > Pristionchus > Pristionchus mayeri. The sequence continues at coordinate 39,977,150 of BTRK01000005.1, forward strand.
CCAAACCTTTTGCTGAGTCGATGATTTTCCGATTCGAGCTCTCCTAAGTTCACATCACTGAGTTCGCCAGACCTACAAATACATATTTATCATCATTAGCATTTTGCCGAGTGAGGGTTCTCGGAGAACTCTAATCATTAGTACTACAGAAATATCAATTTCATGAAAATCTAAGATATTTTTTATACGTTTTGTTTCTGCCCTAATCACACATAAATATAACACTATTTTTTGTGTTTGAACGCATGAAAACACAAAAATAATCAAATCCCAAAACACAAAATCACATAACGTGCACAGGATGCCATTTAAAAGCAAACACGAACTTTTCCAATTCTTCAATCCTCTCGTGAGCTTCCTTCAAATCTCGATACACTTGCTGGCTGAAATTATTTAAAATCTTACAGTTCACCAATCTCAGCTTAGTTTCCTTTTAATCAGGGATGTAAGGCAAGGAATTTTTTTTAAAATTTTTTCTGCAAGTGACAAGTGACAAGAAAAATTTTCGGCTATCGCGGATTTTACCGCCCACATTTGCAAAAAAACGAGTACAATGTTTCAATTTCTTACAGTAAAATCTCAAGCTATTTGAATATGCAAAATATATGATAATTCAATTCACAACGAACCTCTCCAATTCTTCGATCTTGTCGTGGGCTTCCTTCAAATCTCCATACAACTTCATCCTGAAGAAATGCTCTCAAATTTAGCAGTAGAATAACTTCTACATTCAAAAATGAGTAAACCAACGTTGGGAACCATGCACTAGTGATTCACCGCAAGCTTACAAGCTATTTAGGCTCCGCAAGCTCCGCCCACTTTGCACGGACACTTTTTCCCTCGAAAGCGAGATTTAGACAGCACACGCTTCATTCGCAACCAAATCACTCGATCAAAAACTAATTAGGAAGCTCTTTCCATTCCCTTTCAAATGAGCCCTGGGCGGCTGCACAAAGTTATCAATAAATAGGTCAGCATACGATAATTAAGTAGCGAAAACACTGGAAAACGCTGGTTTGGCGCTCCCAGCGAACATACACATACGGCCAATTATTGGCTGATAGCCTATCTGTATTCTAGTACCTCTATCAAGAAAAATCGAAAAATTATTGCTTCATTGATTTGTGCTTCAAAAGAAACCAGTCCGCGATGCACTAATTAGGCGGGGAGAGCGGAGTGCATTCTCTCTAGGGATGTCTATACGAAAAACGAAATTCCCTCTCTCTCATTTTTCATTCCGATCATTTCGTAATGCGGTCGACTAATCTAATTTTGAATTCAAAATATCAAACGATTACGAAATTTTGTAATTCTCATTATTTCGTTTCCCTCATTGACGAGCAGCTATGATTGAAGGACAGATATTTGAAATATGTTTGATAAACGAATGAAGTGTGAATTTCATTACGAAATTTCGTAATCGTATGGCTGTATTACGAAATTTCGAATACTCGAAATGAGAGGGCAAATTGATTCGAAATTACGAAATAAATGTCGTATACGCATCCATAATTCTCTCTCTGCGCTCCTCCTCCTCGCACATTTTTTTCTGCCCCAGCGCCTGTAGAGAGCATTCGCCTCTATGAAAACGCGCGCTGGCGGCGATCGCCCGTCTTACCTTATTGGAGTGAGGCGCAACCGGGAAATGGCGAAGCCCTGCTCAAAATGTTGGAAATTTGACTGGGGGGGATCGGAATTAGCTCCACCCCTTTCTTAGTCGTATCGCTTATTTAGCACTAGAGCGATTCGGAGATGAGATATCGGCGGTAAAATATGATCATATTTGGACCCCAGCGGTCAGGTTAAACATGGTTAGGATAATATATCTATAGTTCGGCAGCGCTCGTTGTGGTCCCTACCCACATTATCTATTAGGTTGGCATGAATGTCTTTGTCTATGGTTTTGTTTTTCCATTACTCGTCGCAGATGGACTTTCACATTTCCACGTGCCTAGTGAATAACAAGCTGTGAGGGGCCTTTAATGTAAAGAACTTCCCATTCCCTTCCCATCAGGAAGGGTCAAGAGAGGAACGATGGAAGTCCCAAGAGCCGTCCACTTCCGTCATGTTTTGATTTGCATCTCTATATCTGACTCCACGATGAAGGATTCAGATACCCTACTGAAGAATGTTTATGGCACACGTGTCCCCTCTACAACACCAAAAGGAATTGGTTCAATCACTTCGAAGAATACGACTTTTCCCTCAATGATCAGGATCGGTCTGGAAGACCTGGTGAGTTAGATTTGGAAACGTTGAAGAAAGTTGTGGAAACAGACCCATTTCAAAGTGCCCGTGAAATGGCTATTGCACTTAGAGTCCACCATAGCACTGTCAAAGAAGGCTTGAGATCTCTTGGAATGAAGAAATTTATCGGTCGATTCATGTCCCGTGATCTGAGCCAAGCCAGCGGTGACCGTCGAGTCGATGATTCCATTACTCTCCTAATTCTCCGAGGTGGCGATCAATGGCTGGAACGGCTAATAACGGGGGATGAGAAGTGGGTCCTCTACGATAACACCCACATGAAAACCAAGCGGGTTGGAGAAGGAGAGACTTCACAGGGTGTCCCCAAACTTGACCTGCACCCCAAGAAAAACAAGCTGTCAATGTGGTGGGGAGTGGATGGCGTGATCTAATCGGAGCTACTACCTGAGGGCATGTTAATCACCGGGGTCAAGTACGTCACACACCTACATAACTTGAAGCTGGAAGTCGATTATTCAAGGCTGAAGGGCAAGAAAATGTATACTCAACAAAATGACCCCCGTCACCAGGTCTCCAATCAAATCAAGCAGGAACTGGCTAGATAGTGATGGATTGTTCTCCTTCACCACCCGTATTCTCCTGACATGGCACCGTAAGATTACAGGCTTTTCGCAGACCTGACCCATGCCGTTCGAGGTAGGGCCTTCAATTCCCGTGGAAGTCCCGAGGTTGAACTCGCGCAATACTTTGAATCGTGCACAGGCGGGTTCTAAAGGGAGGGGATCCATACAGTGCAGGTACGTTGGGCACATATTGGCAATAATGATGACAAGTATAATTGAACTCATGCTTGTCATTTCCCCAAGAAATAAAGTTTTGAAAAAGTGACAAAGACTTTCATGCCAACCTGATACCATTGGGAGAAATCCATAGCGTTTTCTACCACCAGACCATGAATCACGGCCATTTTTTTTTCTTCTCTGACAACCTCACATCTCTTCTCCATCCTCTTCCTTCTCTCTCTTTAGCTTCTCTAATTCGGGAATATTCTTCCTTGCTTCAATCAGCTCTTGAATCAATCTCGATCTGAAAAATAAAATGATCTAAATCAATCACTGACTGGTGATTCAAGGAGTTCTATAATTCACAATTGTAAAACGATGCACCACTAGCCGAATAGCCACCAAAACTAACTTCTCTTTCGAAAGTTTATCCTTCTCTGTTTTGAGTTTGTTCACAGCATCGACATCATTTACCAATGGAGTTAGCGCTTTCGGTCTGAAATGGAATCCATTTCCGATTTTATTTCATTACTCTAAATTAGCGATTAATAAAATAAGTAATTTGAAATTACTGAGAGAGTAGAATGAGTAGCAACGTCTTTCATGATAAACTTCTTAACGTACACTCGTGGAACGGGGAAGCTTTTGCTGTTCCGCGAGTATTGTTGTACGTTAAGAAGTGTATCACGACATATCGTTGCTACTTGAATGTGAAGACGAGGAAAGCTTCAATGCGGCTCTTTCAAAGGACCAATAGCAAATGAGAGACAGGTTAGTAATATTTCATTAAGCATTTTAATAAGCATTATATTCTCACTGTACCTCTGCGGGAGTCCGCTTCCTGAAATTTTGCTCAATTCTTCATGCTCAATTCTCGGGACATTCTTCAATTCCGCTTCCAAGACCACGCATCGCATCTCAGCAGTCGTCAATTTGTTCTGCCTACAACAGCACTATTCCCGTTTTACTGAACATTTCTAACTATAACCCTTGCTGCCTAGCAACCTTTCAACCGATTCGAACCGATTGACGAACATGGGTTTATTGCATACCCTCATATTTTTGACAACTCAAAAACCCAATAAATAAATGATTTACGTACGCTTCGGCCGTCCGTTTGGTTTCTTCATTGAGTTTAGAGTAGAGATTTGACATAGCCATTTGATGACTGAAAAGTTTATTATTCGTCTATATAGTTATGACATTTATATAACTGATGGCAAAACAACATGAAGCATGTTTTCCGAACCCGTTTTTTCATCCCTGGTGTATAAAATAACGACTTACCTTACAACAGTTTCCTTCTCTGCGTTTTCCATTTCGGAGATTTGATCGAAGAGTTCCTAGAAGAGTCAAACGGATCCTTCTGAACATAATTTCTATAACTCACATCATGTCTCGTTCTCCAGCTCTCAGCTGACATCTTTGCTGCGATTGAACTCTAAAAAAAGTTGTCGATTCAACCGCAAAAGAATTACTCCGTTTCCGGAAACCGTCCCGCCCGTACTACAGTACCGTACAAAAGTATTGCAACAAAATTGTTTTTGCCATAACTTTCTTCTAGGATGAGATATCGGCTCATGGTTTGGAGTGATCAGTAGGTAAACATCATGCGCATATAGCACCGTGGTTGACGTGGATGCATCCACTGAGCTCTGGATACGGTATTCATTCTTCATATTACAGATCGGGAAAATATTATGTAGGGTACAGATATATTTCATATGATGCCCCACTTCGTGTGGTGGAAGCAAAACCACCTGTGCATAGAATCCACTGCTAAACTCATTGAACGGATTTCGCAATCTCTGGGAATATCCATTTTCCGAAACTTCCAAATTTTCGAAAAATGAGTATATCTTTGCTCTACGACGAGCTACAGCTCCCAAATTTGACATGTGACGTCGCATAACGATGTAACAATAACGCCCCAAATATTGGGCAGATTGAGTGATCGGCGCGAAATTTCGAAAAAAATTGGACCAATTTTTCACCCGATAGCGGACTTTGCGATGCGTGAAGCTACAAATTTAATTTTTGGTTGTCAGATGTAGAAAGTATTATTGACAAAACCTACAAGACAGCTTTCTTTTTGGAGCATTTTTCCCGTTGTTATTGTCCAAAAACCTTGTCGAATTTGAGTGGATGGGGTCGTGAAAAGTGGACACAGTCTGAACTTTTTCTCGTCTATCGGTATATTTTGCATTTTAATCGACCAGACTAATACTGAATTATGAATAACTCGACCAATCAATGCTCGTGGCATGATCTGGTGTGAATTCGAGATGATTCATTTTGAGCTCACTCATCATTTCGCAATCTCGCACACACAATTACCATTCATTTCCTCACTTATAAAAAGCTTCAAAATGCTCCAAAAAGAAAACTGTCTTGTAGGTTTCGTCAATAATACTTTCTACATTTGACAACCAAAAATTAGATTTGTAGCTTCACGCATCGCAAAGTCCGCTATCAGGTGAAAAATTGGTCCAATTTTTTTCGAAATTTCGCACCGATCACTCAATCTGCCCAATATTCGGGGCACTATTGGTACATCGTTATGTCACATCTCAGGCCACATTTGGGAGCAGTAGCTCGTCGTAGAGCAAAGATATACTCATTTTTCAAAAATTTGGAGGTTTCGGAAAATCAATATTCCCAGAGATTGCGAAATCCTTTCAATGAGTTTAGCAGTGGATTCTATGCACAGGTGGTTGTGCTTCCACCACACGAAGTGGGGCATCATATGAAATATATCTGTACCCTACATAATATTTTCCCGATCTCTAATATGAAGAATGAATACCGTATCCAGAGCTCAGTGGATGTATCCACGTCAACCACGGTGCTATATGCTCATGATGTTTACCTACTGATCACTCAAAACCATGAGCCGATATCTCATCCTAGAAGAAAGTTATGACAAAAACAATTTTGTTGCAATACTTTTGCACGGTACTGTATGAGTGCGCAGAAACATTTATTTTTTTAAAAATCATGAAAGAGGACTGCAGTCGCTCTGAGACGGGAGCAATTTCGGTAACTCAAGGAATGCTCAATTTTCTTACAGTACTGCACGATAATTTATCGTTACACGCGTTTTAAAATTGTTCATACCCAAGAGCTTCTGCGTTTGAAAAGCAAAAGTAGAATTTTCAAAAAACTAGTTATCTTAAAGTGTAAAAAGTAAGCTCACCGTCTCTGCTTTCATGACTTTTAGTTGAAGCTTTTCAAGAGCCTCCTCTGAGTTCTTCGTTTCCAGTCTTGATGACAGATCTTTCTCATATTCCAATTGATGATTTATTTCAACCAGCTTGTCTATTCTCCCGTTGAGAGCAATTAAAGAGGTGAGCCGGTAGACAGATACATTACTCATACACGAGGGCACTAGGCCGGATAGGAACTATGATGGCGTACCGCCTTTGATATATGAAAAGCGGCGTAACGTCATAGTTCTCATCCAGCATACATATACATACAGCACACTGGCCAGATTGCTAAGCAACCCTGGGAGAAAACAAATCACGCATAAGAAAACAAATGACTAGGGTTGGCTATATAGAATTGCGATATCGCAATCCTTCATCCTTCTCGAATTTCGCAATATGGGAGGGGAGAGGGTGATTGCGCTATCGCAATTATATAGCGAATAGCCAACCATACTAATGACTTTGAATAAAACTACCAGCGACGCGGTTATCCAACATTCTGAACCGCCCATGCAAAGGTCGGGGGGTTCAACAATAAAATACAGCGCAAAGAACCACGCGCGTGCTATTCCCTTGTGTACCCATGAGAGGTGTTTTCCTAACGCGCGCGAGTGATATAAAAAAAGTAGAGGAACGCGACGCGAGACGCGTCGCGTCGCGTCGTGCCACCCCCCCCCCTTTCCCCATGCACCCCCATTTTGTCACACAGTCTGGCGTCTCTCACTGTCCTACTGTCTCTACGCCCGCGACGCGACCGTAACACATCCCTACTAACGTGTGAGTGGAGTTCGCAAACACGGCGCTCGTGGTGTAATGGGAGAGCTTAGGCAGAGTACACGTGGAGATCTCTAAAGCGTTAGAAGGCAGTGAAGAATTGGAAATAATCGCGAAAGGAGCTAACAGGTCTTGGTTCACGCCACGTGAGGATCGGAGCATTTCCTTGCTATTTTCCAGTTCACTTTCAAGCCTGAAAAAGATATTCAATCAATGAAATTACATAAATTAAAACCTGGTCATATAAATTCTGAATGATTCGAGATCTCTCTCGTTCTTGCGCGGTTTCTCTCGAAGAGAAGACTCCTGAAACGGTCGATCACATTAAACTTACCCAACACCCGTGACATTATTTGAATTTATGCGCGTGCTTGATCAAAGCAAAAAGGAGCGAGAGAGTGTGCGAAAACAAAAGTGGGCGTGATCGGGCACGCGTGAAAATTCAAAATAAATTCAAATAATTAAGAAAATATAGTTAGCCGCTAACCTTTTCATCTTGTTCGTCCATAATCCACAATATACACGCGAGCTAAGAAGCTCGTACTGAAAGACCAAATATTAATGGGTCACATATTGCCATAAGTATTTAGCATCGACTTGAACAACTTATCAATAGCTCGAAAATCGAATTCAAATAGAATTCACAATTTCTTCACTTGAAGGCGCAAAACAAATTTATACCTTTGCTTAATCAATCTCGAAGAAAATTGGATCACATATCTCAAATTACAAGCAAACAAAGAAAAAAAACATATCTGACAATGTCCACAAACGATAACCAAATGATAACAAGAATCCCAAGATAACATTACATATTTTTAGGATAATCTAACTATGCTAAAATATCTTTCAAATTCACAATTCATAATTTACAGGTCGGTAAAAAGTTGGGAACTGAAGTGATCCATAATTCAGAACCTTCCCCAGTTCATTCCGAATTGGCCTGGAGGTATATGCTGGTTCGGCATCGCCTGTAACATGGATCCTAATATTGATTACCATTCCCCTTCTATCTTTCCTCCGGCTGAAAGCAACCAAGGACTGACACAAGAAACTTAAGAAGTGCTTCTTACCATCCGATTTAACAAAAAAAACACAATCTAATCGTTGATTCAGTATACAAATTGAACATGCCTGGAAGAAGAATGAGTTAGGAGGTGCCCCGAGTCCGGGAGGATAAGGCCCGAGCAGTGGTGGACGAGCCGTATGATGAGGCCCGGTCATCGGAGGATATCCTATATGATTAGGGTAGATCATCGGTGGAGGAGGCGGAGGAGGCAGAATGAAAGCATTCGCGGGATTGAAGTGAACCGTCGCTGGCGGAATTCCCTGAATTGATCGTTCGGATGCGAACTATGACGTCATGTCGCGTTTGATAGCCTATTTTGTTTTTGCACACTATCTTGCTGTTCTCTGACGATCAGAGAGAGAGAGAGCAAGAGAGGCGATGAGAAGTATTTTGTGCGTAGGAATCATACACTAACTGTTTTTACTGTTCGTAGTAGGTTAAAAATAAAATTGCTACACAACAAGTTGCATACCATATACGGCCCGGATAATGCGCGATTGGTCTCGAACAAGTTTTTCCATTGAAGTTTGCTTCTAAAACAGTAGAATTATCTTTCAAGATTTTCAACAGATTGCTATAATTCTATGCATTGTATAATCAATTCTTGTTTAACAAAACTCAGTTGAAATTCATAAAAAATGAATCTTTACTCAGTGATCTGCGGTTTCTCATCTGGCTCCTCAATCTTAATTTTCTTCGGTTCTTCACACTGAGACGCAGCGATATTCGAGTCGGAAGACCTGTTTATGATCGTTTGTTTCATGCATAAAAATAAGAATTCGCACCTCTTTTTCTGGTTCTGCTCGAGTTTCAACTTTTCACCATTCAGCACTTCAATTCGAATTTTTGCTTCATCCAATCTACAAAATATTTCATTATTTTTTGGCATTTTTGACCTCGCACCTTTCAGTGAATCGGCGATTTTCAGCTGTAAGCTCCCCTATCTTCTTCAAATTGAGTTCGCCAGATCTTTAAATTTCTCACGAAGTTCAAAATTAACAAGTAACTACTGAACCTTTCTTTCTCCTCTAGCTTCCTTTTCACCATATCCAGCTCGCGTACAACTACCGATCTACAATGATTGAATAACAAATAAGGATAAATAATCGAATAATAATAGATAACCAATCCAAGGGAAATTTCCTAGAAGCACAGTTAAAACCGCCCCCTTGGCCTCTTCCCTTACAATTAGGGGCGTGGCCAAGTATCTATCTTTCATAGAAAGTTACTCACTTCTTCTTGAGCAGTTCTTCCTCTTCATCATCCAATTCCTCTATATCCTTCTTGAGCTTGTCACACTGTTGATCTGCTTCATCCAAGAGGCTGACAATAAGCATGGCTACACAATACTTTTACGATTCTTCGGAGTCACACACTTCTCGCTTTACATGCTCAATCGCTCTGGGTATTATAGTTGGCTATTAGCTATAGAATTGGGATCTCACAAAAACCCTCCCTCATCAGATTTCGCAATATGCTAGGGTGAGGCGATTGCGATCTCGCAATACAATAGAGTAGGATTGGCAATACGAGGCGAGGTCACGTTATCCTCCCCCTACTCTTATTTCGCAATCCGAGGAGGGGGAGGCGTTACGAGCACGTAACCTCCCCTCGTATTGCCAACTCTACAATAGAGAATAGCCAACTCGGAAAAGAGGAATACCGGTGCTGCTACGCAAAAGTGGCGCGCATCCACCGTTGAAAAAAAGTCAATTCACTAACTTTTCCAGTTCTTCAATCCACTCATGAGCTTCCTTCAAATCGCGATACAATTTCAATCTGAAGAAACAATTTTACATCTGAGAATAGAGTCTAATTGTCAGTTCACCTCTCTTCTCCATACTCCTCCTTCTCTTTCTTAAGCTTCTTTAATTCGGGAACATTCTTCCGTGCTTCAATCAGCTCTTGGATCAAATTCGATCTAAAAGGTAAAACGATAGTGAATATCGGAGTATTCTTCGGAGGAGGGGATCAATAATGATTCCCTTTCAGATTTTGTTTGGGATATTGAGCGGATACTGGGAAAAAACCTACTTCTCCTTGGCCAGTTTCCCCTTCTCCGCTTTCAACTTGATCGTATCATCCTCAACATCGTTTACCACTGGGACTAGCGCTATCGATCTGAAATAGAATCCATTCAAGCTTTCACTGCACCTAATTAGTAAAATTAGTAATACCAATAGTAGAAAAAATAAAATAAAAAATATCAAATTTATAAAAAATACCTCTGTGGAAGTTCAGTGCTCGGAGTTCTGTTCAATTCCGCTTCCAGTACCACGCATCGCATCTCAGTAGTCGTTAGCTTGTTCTGACTGAATGGACCTCGTAACAGCTTGTATCACTACCATATCTTAATAAATATTTCGGAAACGGCTTCGCAAGAAACGACCCCTGCACTTTTACGTACTCTCTCCGAGGGTCGGTGAGAGAGCCAGCATATCATATTTATCCTGACGTCAGGCACAATGGTCCTGCAGGAGGGTGACTTCGGTGTGGAGGGAATGGGGATCTTCGGTCTCAGAGCGTCGTTAGGTCAAGGGATGGGATCTTCTTTGGCTTCTCTGGTCAACTGTAGGGACGATCGTGACGGATCTCCGTTGAGCATCGAAGTAGATCATCCTGCCGCCGAACACCTGACTTGCGCCGGTTAGGAACTCACAACGCAGACTTGAGCGGGGCTTTCTTGACGGTAGATCACTCGAGACGATGGGAATCCGTCTGTGCTCCTCCTCTTGAAGTGTACCAAGTAGGCGATACTCTCCGGGTTGCCCAAGCTGACGGGAGAGGATTCCCCAAACTAGGTCGGAAAAAAGCGGGGTCGGTGACGACCGCCCATCACGAGCGCTAGAATGGAGAATGGAGAAGCCAGCAAAAAGACAAAACATTTTTTACAAAGGAATCCCTACTGAACATATTCAAATTTCACTTACGCATCAGTCGCCCGTTTGGTCTCTTCGACGAGTTTAGAGTAGAGATTAGACATAGCAATCTTGTGACTGCAAGCGCAAGAGTTATACAGTGTATTGTGAGAACAGTAGTAGAAATTGGTGTGGTGTAGAATGCAGAAGATTATTTCGTTTTCCGCGCAGCCCAACTATCACTCGCGGAACATTTTAATAGCTCGCGGTGTATGGGAAAAGTTTTACTTGTTTTGTAACATGGTACGGCAATAAACTATGTCAATTATAGTCATAACATGAATAAGCGATGTTCGAAACGCTGTTAAAGTGATTAAGATGTTCCGCGAGTGACAAACGGAAAATCGGATAATCTTCTGCACTTCAAACCACGCAAATTGATATACTAAGAAAACGCCTTACTTTTCATCTGATTCCGTCTGCTTCTTTTCCATTTCGGAGATTTGATCGAAGAGTTCCTGGAAAGAGTCAAAATATCCCTAAAAATAACCTTCCTATACTCACATCGTGTCTAGTTCTCCAGCTCTCAGCTGACATCTTTGCTGCCATCGAACTCTAAAAATAAGAATAAAACAAGTAACTATTAGTTTTACCCCTGTTGGGTGATTACTTTAATTAACATTATTTAAATAAAAACTTTTAAAGAAACTCACCGTCTCAGCTTTCAGAACTCTCAGTTGAAGCTGTTCGACAGTCTCGTCAGACTCCTTCAGTCCGATCATTCTTGATGACAGATCTTTCTCGTATTCCAATTGTTGATTTATTTCAACCAACTTGTCGACTCTTCCGTTGAGAGCAATTAACGAGGTAAGCCTGTCAATAGCTACATTACTCTTACACTAGACTATTGTGCTGTGCAAACCATTGGGCATTAACGAGCTTGGCTCTCAGTGCACGGATGCCGTGGTTTTGAGCTCTGGTGTGGTATATGAATTTTGGCCTATATTTACCGCGGTTCATTAGTTACACAAGCATAGTAAGATTGCGAAACCGAAACTTCCCTGGGAGAAAGCAAATGACGCGCAAGTAAACTAATTACGTCATATTCTCAGTTATAATACCAGTAGCCACGAAATTGCGAGCCCGTAGACTGAAAACCATTTCAAAGGCAGAGAAAGCAGGCTTGTGTAAAAAATTTCAGCTCAGAGCTGTAAGAAATTTCGAAAATAACTAACAAGTCTTCCTTCTCATCGCGTGAGGATCTGAGCATTTCCTTACTATTTGCCAGTTCGTTCTCAAGTCTGAAAAAATCGCTCATTGAAAAAAATACACTTTTCTGAATGAATGATAGACCTGGTCGTGTATATTCTGAACGATTCGAGGTCGCTCCCCTTCTTGAGCAATTTTTCTCGAAGAATTGATATCTGAATGCAACCGATCGTCGAGAAGAAAAGGATTGAGGCACACCTCGGCATTCTTGCCCTCCATAATCCGCAATGCCTCCGAGCTAAGAAGCTCGCACTGAAAGACTAATTATTTTTGGATCACAGTGTCAAAGGTACTTAACGTCGACCAAATCGAATGAATCTCACATAATTATAATTAAAAATATAATTTATCATCACGTTGTGAAATTGAAGAAACTAGTTTTACAAAGAAACTCCATCTTAGGAAATCCTACAGGAATATTAGATATGACTGAAAAAAATCAGACAATCCTACAGGATCATTAGGCATGCCTAAAAGAGAACAAAAAGTATAAAAATTAGCACGCACGATACAAATTACTCTGTATGTGTTTTTCTAAAATAAAAACATATCAACTCTGAAATTAGGGGGAAAATACAAAAAAGGGACCTGAAAATTAATTCTACTTTCACATTATAAATTAAGAGACCCTCCACGAGAGAACGTAACAACTTTGCAGTGGCCCACGGATGGTGAAAAATTCGATAATTTCCAAACTTTTTTCTGAAGTGTAGGTACCGAGTGCTGATTGACGGCCGCAATAGCTAAGGTCAGAGGTCGATTTTGAAAAAGTTTCAGATACCCCGAATTTTTGGGGTCGAAAAAGTTGATATCCCAGAATGATATGACAAATACATATTCTAGTGTATTTTCACTCGTAGATAACGAACTTGCATGTGAAAATGCGAAAAATTGCGATACAAAACAGCCATCCCAAAAAACCAATTTTTAGACAACATTTTGGAAGATCGAAAAAAATAGAAAAATTTCGGAGTGTTCTCACTATGACTTTCGAAATCTACGCAAAAAACTATACTAGATCTGAATTTTCCAGATTTAAAAAAAATACACTTTTTGGGAAAGTTGATTGAAAATACGCCAAAGTGGCCTAAATGCCATATAGAGCGTCAGGTAATTCTGAATATTGGGCCAGTTTTTGCGTCCATTGGACTAGAGACAGTTCTAAATTAGTAATAGCAACATTTTTATTGTGATGGAACCTAAAAATAGCGAAAAATATCAAAAAAAATCAAAAACTCATTTTTTGCTCCCTGGCTGCGAGGCCAAAAATTAAACATTCACAAAGTAAGCCGGAATAAAGATTTTCTGACGTATTTCGACCCGTAGAAAACGAATTTTAACATACTTTCGCACCAAAACGAAAATGAAAGTTTGTGGGCTCAAAAATTCGTGATTTTCAGCCAAAACCCAAGGTTTTCTGAGACATTGGCAATTGAACGTGTATTGGAAAGCTGTATTTGTAATTTTTTCTGATAATACAGATCGATATCAGCGTGATAAGCTTTGATTTTGATGTCTTTATGCATCAATTCTTTGAGAAAAAATTCCAAAAATCCTTCTAATGGGTTTGGCATGAAATTTCAGAATTTTTCAGAATTCACTTTTCAAAGGTTCCACATATCTCCAAAGACGGAAAATGTTATGTTTTCATATTTAAAACTGTTTCTAGTCCAATGGACGCAAAAACTGGCCCACAATTCAGAATTACCTGACGCCCTATATGGCATTTAGGCCACTTTGGCGTACTTACAATCAACTTTCCCAAAAAGTGTATTTTTTTAAAAATCTGAAAAATTCAGATCTAGTATAGTTTTTTGCGTAGATTTCGAAAATCATAGTGAGAACACTCCGAAATTTTTCTATTTTTTTCGATCTTCCAAAATGTTGTCTACAAATTGGTTTTTTGGGGATGGCTGTTTTGTTTCGCAATTTTTCGCATTTTCACATGCAAATTCGTTATCTACGAGTGAAAATACACCAGAATATGTATTTTTCATATCATTCTGGGATATCAACTTTTCCGACCCCAAAAATTCGGGGTATCTGAAACTTTTTCAAAATCGACCTCTGACCTTAGCTATTGCGACCGTCAATCAGCACTCGGTACCGACACTTCAGAAAAAAAGTTTGGAAATTATCGAATTTTTCACCATCCGTGGACCTGTTACGTTCTCTGGTGGAGGGTCTCTTAAATGAAATGAGATCATAAATCGATATATTGGAAATAGGCGGAGAGTGAGCGAACGTGGGCGGGGTCTGAGAGGGAGTGGACAATCTGGTTCATTCTTGATTATTGGAATTGCTTCCACCATGGCTGATTCGGAATTACCTGCAATAAAGATATACAGCGCGATGGCGCAGTGGCGTGAGGCGCCACTCGCTATACAAGGGACCCGAGTTCGATCCCCCGCCGAGGCAGACCAAGCCCTCCATCCCCCCGGGGTCGGTTAATTGGTAGTGACTCCGGTCGCGAAACGCATCGTTCCCTAGAAGCACCTTGGACAGCAGGGATACGTAGTCCAAACAGTAGTCGGCCTCACCGCACTACACCACCTAGCGTAATCGTCTATCGACGACTGGAAAATCGCTTGAAGTGGCTCCAAAAAAAAAAATGAAAAAATGAAAAATGAATCATGTTATGAGGCTAGATACCATAGTATATCGTCTCTATGTATTTAACTCTCTCGCAGGTCAGAGAAAGAAACAGAGCACACCATCTCGATAAACAAGGCATGATCTTAGGGGAGAGATTGTGCTCTAACCGCCGCGGGTTAAAGAAAGAGGGCAGAGGGGAGCAAGAGGGAGAGGGAGAGGTACTCTTTCAATGCTCCGAAGCCGCGGTTTTAAAGTTACCCAACACAATGCCTTTCTATATTATTTAACGATGTAATAGAACGGGCTCTAATTAGTTAAACTGGAATAATAAAAACCGCAAAGTAAGAGTGAGAATTGCCTGATCACGCCCGCTCTCTCCCTTTTACACACATCTCGCTCGTTTTGTCGTGATCAGGGTACTCCCGCCAATTCAAATTATTTTCATGGGTGTTGGGAAACTTTAAGCCCTCTTTTAATCGGCTGACCCTCCTCGTTTCGTATTTCTCTCGCTCCTCTACTTATCCCTCCCCTGACTCACCTTTCTCTATCCTTATGAGTCCTAGCGGGAAATGCTTCCTTAGCAAAAAACCCAATCCCACCCCAGATGTTGATCAAATTAAACTCGCCTGGGGTGAGCTAAGAGGTGCCACATATCCGAGATGACCCCCTTGGGCAGGTGGAAGATCGATATCTTGAGTAGGCACCATCGATTGAGGAGGCGGCGGCGGAGGAGGACCTCCATGATTGGGCTCGAACATCGGTGGAGGAGGAGGGATGTAAACATTCGCGGGTTGGTAATGAAGTGTTGCTGGCGGCATTCGCTGAATCGATCATACAATAATTATTTTTGAAATTTTATAATATCATCCTTTCTGATTCGAAAGCTTTACTACAAGGCATATTGCATAGTAGGGTTGACGAAACGAACACGAACAACGAACAGTTCGAATCGAGAAACCAATTTCAATATATTGCGCAATCTCTAGGATTCAAATTACTTTCGTTGCGCAATGATAGTCGAACAAAGGAGTGTTCGAATCGAGTTCGAATCAATTTCATTGTTCGAATCGATGTGGAATGAATTGGTCTAAAATCGAATGCAGAGTTATTTCAATTATGTTTCAAAGGAGGAATATAATCTTGGAGTCATTTTTGCCTTTAGTCCTTTAGATTCAGATATGTTTCAATATCATTGAAAGGTTTTAAGTGAGAGAGACCCCAATTTGAATTCATTGCGGAATGAGAGTCGATCGAGGGGGATTTCGAATCACTGTTCGTATCATTCCGCACGTAGTATGCGCAATCAGAGTCAATCTACGTGCGTTTCGAATAAGTGTTTGATGTTCGTTTTGTCAACCCTATTACATAGCATAACTAACATGTGTATATCTCATAATCTAGCATTACTGCTTGACATGATAACTATAGATAGATAGATAGATTGATTGATTGCATACCGCATTCGATCGGAAAGATGCCCGATTGTTCTCATACCAGATCTTCTGTTCCAGTTTCGACTTTATTTGATCGAGTAATTCTGTATCGCCTCATCCAGTCTACAAAATATGATTATTGTAGACGTTTTGTGCCACCTAACCTATCGTTGAGTCGGCGATTTTCAGCCTCCAGCTCTCCTAACCCAGTGCGGATGTTTGCCTCATCCAATCTACAAAATATTCTTTTAGTTTCGACTTTTTTTGCAATCTAACCTTTCCTTGAGTAGGTGATTCTCAGCTGCGAGTTCGCCTAACTTCGTGAAATTCACTTCCTCCTCCAGGTTCAACTTTTCCTTATCCAATCTGCAAAATATTTTTAGACTGGAAATTTTTCGTCGCCTAACCTTTCCTTGAGTCGACGATTCTCAACTGCAAGTTCTCCTTTCTTCTTAAAATTGAGTCCGGCAGATCTGCAAAGTTCTCATCGATTTAAAGATTTTTTCGTGCCTTTTAATTGTTTTTTCTCCCTTGTTTTGAATCTAGTGAAGAGCTCAGGTAGATGCGATTCACGTATCGGATGACACTGGCTCCCGCCAAGCCGTTTTTGAGTGTTTTGGGTATTTTTTAAATTTCCTTTTCAGGAATGTTTCATGTGCAAGTTGTGATCAAAGTAGGAATATTACATAGGTGAAAGTTATGAATCAATACGAAAATATTCGACCTTTCTTTCTCCTCTAGCTTGCCTTTGACGATATCCAGCTCGCGAACAGCTACTGATCTACAATGTATTCAATGCCCAATGAATCCACACACAAAACAGTTACTCACTTCGTCTGGAATAGTTTTTTCCATTCATCAGTCAACTTTTCTAAGTCATTCTTGAGTTTATCACACCGCTTTTCTGTTTCATCCGAGATGCTGAAAACATGAAGGTTTCGCAAAACATGAAGGCTATTACGATTCGCAAAGATCGTTTAGTTAATGCTAATGCGCATCACTTTTGCGAAGCAGTGCGTTGACATACTTCTCGTTTCAAATACTCTCGCGCTGCGAATTCAAGACGAGAATATGCGAAACAAGGAGTGTATAGCGGCGCCGCTTCTCAAAAGTGACGCGCATCCGTCTGTGAAAAGCCGAAGCGGCCTGACATGCGCCTTTCGATTAACAAACCTCTCCAATTCTTCAATCCTCTCATGAGCTTCCTTCAAATATCCAAGCAACTTCAGTCTAAAGAAACAATTTTGCTTGAGAGTGGAACAAAAATGAGTTCACCTATCTTCTCCATACTCCTCTTTCTCTTTCTTTAGCTTCTCTAATTCTGGAATATTCTTCAGTGCTTTAATCAGATCTTGAGTCAAACTCGATCTAAAATATAAAACGATAGAGAATATCAAGGGGGAAGTATTCGAGAATGATCCTTCCTAATTACTTGCTATTCATGATGCTAGAGGGTAATGGAAAAGAGAAAGCCGAATACCGTCCAAACGTACTTCTCCTTGGCTAATTTCTCATTCAGCGCTTTTAGCGTACTCATCTCATCTCCTACACGAGTTGTCAATAGGACTTCCGATCTCGATCTAAAAACGAGTTCATTCTATGAATATTTTATAGCGTATTAACCCTCGAAGGCGCAACGAGATACGAAAAATCGATAATGATGACACATAATAGTTTGAAACTCTTTACATTGAAGATTAAAATTGTTAGAGCTATGTAGGAGTAGGTAAGAGTAAACAATATTAAAAAATCTAACAGCATGCAAATACCTCAGCGGAAGTTCAGTGCTCGGAGTTCTGCTCAATTCTGCTTCCAATACCACGCATCGTGTCTCAGCAGTCATAGATCTAAAAGTATGTAGATATCGACATGTCAAAATATATTTTTTGGATTCCAGATTCCTTAAACCTTGTCAGTTTTGTTTCTGAAGTAGTGGGAACCCTCCCGGGGTTTGATATTCAGAATTAATGCCTGCCCACATATGAGTCATTTCTCAGCAAGCCATTTAAACATAGCCAACTTAAACTTACGCGTTGACTGCTCGTTTGCTATCTTCATCGAGTTTAGAGTAGATACTTGTGATAGCTATTTGGTGGCTGCACAGTTATCTTATCTGCATGCTATGTGGTGTACTGTGGGAACACAAACAATGTAGCTATCCGTGCACAAATCAATATCATTGGTACGATTTCTGTTCTCACAGTAAAAGAAAACGCCATACTGTTCATCAGATTCCTTCTTCTTCTTTTCCATATCGCAGATTTGATCGAAGAGTTCCTGTAAACAGCTAAATTCACCCAACACCCGTGAAATAATTTGAATTTCTGCGCGTGCCTGATCAAGGTAAAAATAATGAGAGAATATACAAAAACAAGAGAGCGGGACGTGATAAAAAACGCGCGTAAATTCAAATAAGTTCAAGGGTGTCGGGTAACCTTAAAAGATCCTACTGAAAATCAATTTCCATCATTTACATCATGCCTCGTTCTCCAGCTCTCAGCTGACATCTTTGCTGCCGTCAGACTAAAGAAAAAAATTAGTTAAAAAATATTAAATTAATTCATATTAAAAAAATAATTAAAATAGATCTATATTAGTGAGCTCACCGGCTCAGCTTTCATGGCTCTCAGTTGAAGCTTTTCGAGAGTCTCGTTTGAATCCTGCTTCCCGTTCAATCCTGATGCCAGATCTTTCTCATATTCCAATTGTTGATTGACTGTACTCAACTTGTCGATTCTCTCATTGAGAGCAATTAACGAGGTGAGCCTGTCAATAGCTACATTACTCATACACTAAGGCCCGACACTAGATGAGAACTATTTGGTCATGCCGTCTTTGTTTGCGAAGTTCTTTGCGAAACAATCCTGGGATTGAACAAATCGCGTGCAAGCTAGCGGGTTGGTTTAAATATACAAATCCAGCACAAACAACTGACAATAACTGTGAAAGGAACTAACAGGTCTTCGTTCTCATCACGTGATGATCTGAGCATTTCCTTGCTATTTTCCAGTTCGTTCTCGAGTCTGAAAATTTCAATCACTGGATGAATGACTCTTCTCTGACCTGGTCATATATATCCTGAATGATTCGAGATCTCTCTTCTTTTTGCTCAATTCTTCTCGAAGAAACGACTTCTGAATGCAAGCGAACATAGAGGAAAAATGGGCTTGCGACTAACCTCTATATCCTGGTTCTCCATTATCCGCAATATACCTCCAACTTGAAGCTAAGAAGCTTATACTGAAAGTTAAATTATTATTGGATCACAGAGTGATTGAAGATACTTAACGTCGAGATTCAATACGACTGATTGACTCGATAACTCAAATCCAACCACAAAATTTTATCATCACGCGTTATTAGTTACAAGTACGGATATAATTGGTACTCTATGACTATTTGGCATTCGTATAATTAAAACAATGCACATAAGATATTATTATCACTTCCATAATATTAACTATTTCATTCATAAATATTGATAGGTTAAAACAACTTATAATTATCGAATAATACAAGGAGGGAGCTGAAGAAATAACTTGGTGATTTCTTGTATTGCAATACATTGGTGGAATGGAAGTGGGCGGAGTTTGATTGGGAGTGGGCGGAGTTTGATTGGGAGAGATCATCGATCTGGATCATTCTTGATCATTCGAATCTTCTCCGTTTCGAATTAAATTGGCCCGGAAGACTAGGCTGACTCGGAATGGCCTGTGATAAGCATGGTAATATTGAACACTGTTTGCCTCTACTCTGCTAGAATTGGCAATGCGAGGAGGTAGTGAGCTTCGTTACACCTTCCTCTTCCCTTACTTCGCAAACCGAGTGGGGCGAGGCGTAACGAGCTCGCTACTAGGGTTGGCAATTCGAAGAACAACTCGCAATCGCCTAACTCTCGCATATTTCGAAATCGTATGAAGGGGAGGCAATTTCGAATTCATACTTTACTTTGAATTGACAACCCTACTGCTTATTTCTGTGTTGCCACACTAAACTCACCTGGAAAAAGAATGAGGTAGGAGCTGCCTCGAATCGCTGAGGATAAGGATGAAACATAGGTGGAGGATGAGTAGGCTCGAACATCGGTGGAGGAGGGGGAGGTGGAGGAGGAACTTGAACATTCGCCGGTGTCCATGCGAGTGTTGCTGGCGGCATTTGCTGAATTCATGTTTATTAAATTTTTCGTTATCCATGTTCCCGCTTCCACGAAGTTATTTATATTAGCGCGTGAGCCCTAATCACGACAAGCGCACATGATCAGGCACGCATCTTATTCAAATAATTGTTATTTGTACTAGGGAACGTTAACAAAACTGCAAGGAATAGATGCATACCACATTCAGTCCGAAATATGCCCGATTGGTCTCGCACCAGGTGATCCATTCATTAGTAATCGCTTTGAGTTTGCATCTAAAATTTTTTGAAAATACGATTTAATAATTTGAGCAGAAATACAAATTACCTCAGATCAGTGCATATCTTTTCATAATCTTTAGATGCGTCATTGTTGTGAATTTTCGCTTCTTCCAATCTGAAAACATTTAGTATAATTTGAAAATGTGAAAACCAGCCTTTGGTTGAGCTTCAGCACCGAGCTCTCGTATCTTCGTTTCATTGAATTCGCCAGCTCTAAAAAGTTTTCATGTAATTAGCAAAGTTTCCGTCTTTTCCTTGAAAGTTAATTATTCTTTCTTTCCAATCTGCATTCGGCACTACTTCGGTTTCTTGCCACCCTCTCCCTCATCTAGCCCACCCCTCTCTAGGTATTCCTTCATGATTTTCGGCCTCTCCACCACTCAATAATGGGTGGGGATAAACAAAAAAGTGGGCCCTGAAACCGGCCTGAAACCGAAGAAGTGCCCTGCATTCTCTTATGAATTGACAGAACAGAAGATACAATCCATCTAGTCGCAAAAGAGTTTCACTAGCCACTTCTGCTCATTCTCTCGTTCTGTCGATTAAAGACAAGCAGAACAATGAGTAGGGTTGGCAATTCGAAGTCGGATTGCGAATTCGCAACGCCTCCCCCTCCTCAGATTTCGCAATATGCGAGGGGGGGGGGGGCGATTACGAATTCCCAATCCGACTTCGAATTGCCAACCCTAATAATGAGCATTGCAAGAGAGGCGAGGGAAGACTTTGTGCACAGAAAAACAAGCAAATATTGAACCTTTCCATCTCTTCCAATCTCCCTCTCACTCCATCCAATTCACGAGTAGCTTTTGACGACTCCTCGATCCTTTTTATCACTTCCTGCTGTAGTTCCAACTGTTCACCATCCATGGACTCAATGAGGCCTTTCGCTTCATCCAATCTGCAAAATAGTATATTTATTTTTATCATTTTTACCATCTAACCGCTCCATGAGACGGCGATTTTCAGCAACGATTTTCAGCTCTTCTAGCTTCTTACAATTGCACTCGCCAGATCTGAAAATTTCCGATATGTGTAATTACAGGAAATATTGAACCTCTCTGTCTCCTCTAATTTCCTTTTCGTGATCTCCAGCGAACAGCTACTGATCTATAATAATTTAATAAGAAATAAATATAAATAAATGCAATAAGAAATAAATAAAAATAAATGCAAAAATATAAAAAAAAAGTAATCATAAAAAAATAATTCATAAGCGAATAATAATAGAGAAATAGTTCAATTTCATATAGACAGCTACTCACTTCGCCTGGAAGAGTTCTTTCCATCCATATTTCAACTTTTCTACATCTTTCTTGAGTTGATCACACCGCTTTTCTGTTTCATCCGAGAGGCTGAAAATATGAATGTTTCTGGTGTTCATATGTATTGCGAAGTGGCGGCGCCTAACAATCCTCGTTTAACGTTCTCTGATCTCATGTTTCGCCCATTCGTCTAATCCACCAACGTAACAGCTCCCGCAGTTTTTTGGAGTATTACGTCATTTAAATAAACTAACCTCTCCAATTCTTCAATCCTTCCGTGAGCTGCTTTCAAATCTCGATTCAGCTTCTGTCTAAACAATCAATTTTACATTTAAGAGTACAACTGTCTCAGTAAACCTCTCTTCTCCATACTCCTCCTTCTCTTTCTTTAGTTTATCTAATTCTGGGGTGATCTTCCTTACTTCAATCAGCTCTTTAATCAGCTTCGATCTAAAAGATAAAACGAAGAATATGTGTCTTCTATGTGTGCTAAAAATTGACAACTTTCTCGTTGCAGAAATTCTATTTGCGATACTGAGCGGACGCAAGAAAAAACATACTTCTCTTTCTTCAATTTTTTCTTCTTTTTCTTCAGGTTTTTCACATCTTCGTCAACATCATATGTGGATGGGACTCTAGCTCTTTTTCTGAAAGAGAATAGATAAACCTCTGTCGCAATTAGTTATTCTCTCGTTGGTGGTTCCGGGATATTGGCATT
The DNA here is from genome assembly GCA_036245805.1 of Pristionchus mayeri. Lineage (NCBI taxonomy): Eukaryota > Metazoa > Nematoda > Chromadorea > Rhabditida > Neodiplogasteridae > Pristionchus > Pristionchus mayeri. Next base: position 39,999,743 of record BTRK01000005.1, read on the forward strand.
ATACCAATTAAAAAAGTGTTAAAATCTTGATTTTACTGAATACTATTGGGGTGTCCGGAAAGTTCGTATAATTTTTTGTTTTTATTTTTTATTCAATGCTTTACAATTCTCAGTGACCAATGTATGCCCCCTTCTTTCTCACTACCTCCCTCCAGCGATTGGACAGGGTCTCGATTCCTCTCTTCCAGAATGCGGGTTTCTTCGAGACCGCCCAGTTCACGAAAGCCCTCACAACTTCATCTCGATTCTTGAACTTCTTTCCTTTGCAGAAGTCAAAGAAAGAGCGGAAGCAGTGGTAGTAGCATGGGGAGAGATCCGGGGAATACGGTGGATGGGGAATCCTCTCGATCTTCAGCGCGTCCATTTTCTTCTGGGTCATCTTCGCTCGATGTGGGCGAGCATTGTCCATCAGAAGAAGAATTTCGCCCTGGTTCAGGAGTCTGGGAGGGACTCTGATCGCGACATCTTCCAGTTGTTCAGAGAAGAGGTCGACATTGATGCTGGTGTCAGGGGCGAGGATCTCCCAGTAGATGGGACCGAGAACTGAGAAGAAGAAGCAGAGGAGTTCCTTCTTTCCGTGCTCTTCCTTCTTCGGGACGGGCGTGGGCTTCTCATCTGCATCCACCCATTGCAGTCTCCTCACAGGGTTATCGTATGTGATCCACTTCTCATCTGTAGCGATGATGGAATTGACCCATCGAAGATTGGATCTACGATGGAGTAATTCCCGACAGACTTGAACACGATTTTTCAGCAGCTGTTCGAGGGAGAGGTCATGGGGAATCACTTGTGGGAGTTTCGGCTTCTTCCCAGATCGATGGAGGATATCGGACACCGTTGATCTGGGAGTACCAGTATCCTTCTTTCTTTCTTGAAGCGGGAGAACTACTTATAGCAGAAGGGTATGGAGGGGGCGTCAGCTCCTTCCGACTGGGCCAGGGCAGAGTGGGCCTCCTTCACGGATCGGCCAAGACGGTAGTAATGAAGTAAAACTGCTCGGAGGTAGAGATGGGAGTCCATCACAAGAATCAATGTAGCAACTAGGAGACTGATTAAATCCTCTCACTACTCAACGACATAATGATGCAATACATTGTTGACAAACAGATTGCGCAATCACTGCATTTGATCGCGAACTGACTTTTTTCCGAAGCATTATACGAACTTTCCGGACACCCCAATAAAAACAATAACTCACGCGTCGGCGGCCCGTTTGGTCTCTTTTTCGAGTTTAGAGTGTAGACTTGCAATAGCGATCTTGTGCCTACAAAGTTCTTCATTATATGATGTAGAGAATCAACGTAGAGTGAGATCAGAACCCGTAGCAATGGTGTTGGTGTATAGGTGTAACGGAAATGACGGAAGAACGAACAAAATAATTTACTTATTGGCGCATAAGTGAGTACCATTGCCACTATTTCTGCTCACACAGTAAAAGAAGTCTTACTTTTCCTCAGATTCCATCTGCTTCTTTTCCATTTTGGTGATTCGATCGAAGAGTTCCTGGAGAGTTTTAAAAATTAATCTGAAACCGACATTCCTCACATCATGTCTGGCTCTCCAGCTATCCAATGCAGTCTTTGCTGCGGCCAAATTCTAAAATAGTCGTGAAAATAATTAATCAAAAATTATTTAAACAAGTATAAAAATTAGTAATATTTAAAGCAAGATCTGACCGTCTCAGCTTTCGTGGCTCTAAGTTGGAGCTTTTCGAGAGCTTCGTCTGAATCTCCATTCATTCTTGACGACAGATCTTTCTCGTATTCCAATTTTCGATTTATTGCAGCCAATTGGTCGATTCTCTCGTTGAGAGTACACGTAGAAGTGATCCTGTATATATTTAATGTGATCTTAGCTACTGTGAGAACAGAAATCGTAGTCCGTGGTGTGGTGGCGAGTTTTATTACATTTGATTCTAAAGATATGCGGAACACGGAGGAGAAAACGTTCCGCGTATATTTAGAGACAAATGTACTAAATCTCGCCACAACACCACGGACTACGCTTTCTGTTGTCACAGTAAACCAGAGCTCAATTCTTTTTTTAGGCAGGATCCTTCCCCGTATCATAGAAGGAGCAGAGAAGACACATTTTAGAATGTTTGAATTCGATGTTGACATTTTCATAATACTGGCAAGGATCCTACAAGAAAAAGAAAACCGGTGAAGTGAAAAAAACGGGGAAAAACTAACAATTCTAGGTTCTCATCACGTGTCGATCGGAGCTCGACCCTGCTACTTGCCAGTTCACTCTCGAGTCTGAAAATTGCAATCACTGAATAAATCATTGAATCCAATTAGCTCTTTTCTGACCTGGTCATATATATTCTGAAAGACTCAAGATCACCCTCCTTCTTAAGCAATTGTTCGCGAAGAAATGATATCTGAATGGAAGCGATCATAGAGAGAAAATAAATTTGGGGCCGACCTCTACATATTGTTCCTCCATAATCCACTATGTAATATGTTCGTGAGCTAAAAAGCTCGAGCTGAAAGGCCAATTATTTGCGAATCACGTATTGGCAAAAGTGACATAAGTACTCAACGTCGACTTTAACAACGAATCGTAATCTTGAAATCACGAGTAAAATTTTAAAATTTATCATCTTTTTTTGAATTACAAGAAATAGATTACAAAGGAGCCGTATATTAGACAATCCTACAGAAATACTAGGCATATCTGAAAAAAAATTGGGCTATCCTACAGGAATATTAGTCATGCGTGAATAGAAAACAAAACGGATAAAAACTAACATGCACTAAATGAGTTAATCGGTATATATTAAACGCCACAATTCCTTAGATAAAACGGGGTAACAGAAGAAGTTGATTGTTCATTTGTTGTTTCGACGTTCGCATGATTATTGAAGTGAATGGAGATCATAACCTTATGGACACTGATTGGAAGTGGGCGGAGTCTCACTTGGAGAGGGCGGAGTCTGATTGGAAGTGGGCGGAGTCTGTTTGGGAGTGGGCGGAGTCGAATTGGGAGAGATCAACGACCTGGGTCATTCTTGATCATTCGAATCTTCTCCATTTCGAATTAAATTGGCCCGGAAGACTAGGCTGATTCGGAATGGCCTGTGATATGAATTAGAATCGTAATATTGTACATCTCCTTCTCTCCTCCTCCAAATCAACACATCATGAAGCGGTTGAGGTACATAATCGTCTGACTCTCCTAATATTGCACGCTCTATCGTCTTTCTGACCGACGAGAGAGTGTGCAAAACGAAGAAAACGAGACCATTGCTTTCCGGTTTGTCTAATGCAACCTTGGACCGAAGCAACCAGTCGTATAAGGAACCACGAGGGCTCAAAACAGCGGCCAATGTGCATTACACGTGTACAGGGGTCCTTTCTCTAACAGTAGCCTTTGTCTACCCTTCTGAGCCCTACCGGTAAGCGCTCCCTCCTTAGCAAACATCACAATCCCGCTTATTATGATTAAATGCGACTCGCCTGGGGAAGGAATGAGCTAGGTGGTGCGCCGTCTCCGAGATGATCCTCGTGAGTAGAATCGACCATCGATTGATAATTGATATCATGAGTAGGATCGACCAACGATGGAGGAGGGATGTGCACTTTCGAGGGTTTGCAGTTGAGTGTCGTTGGCGGCTGTCGCTGAATCGGCACTTCTTCGATATTTGGCCCACCCCTCCCTTTCCTCCCGTATCCCACTCATTTCTAGACATATCTCCCTGATTTTCGGTCACATAACCCCTCTGTGATGGGGAGGAATGAGAAATGATATAGAAGAGGGGGGGGGGCGGGCCAAATATCGAAAAAGTGCCGCTGAATCGTTCATATATTGGCACTTTCCTACTTCCGTACTAGGCCCCGCCCTCTCTCCCTCCGAGGGGGTGGGGCGCGCCCCTCTGTCCCTCCCCCGGCCCCTCTCCTCTCTCCTCCCATCGGCCCGCCCCACCTCGCGCGCGCTCCCTGGTCTCTCCCTTCTTAGCTCCTCCCTTCTCGGCACAGAGAGAGTTAATTCGAACGCATCCCACTCTAAAGCGGAATGAAACCACTGGTATTACGGTATCACGATACAATATTCACTAGATTTTTAGGGAACGCATTAGGTTCACTGACCAGATATCTCTTTACTGTCCTAGTCATGTTCCGCCATCCTATGGACTTCTTCCACAAGATCACCAGAACGAAGTTAGAGCTCTTTCTGGACCGCCCCCTCCCAGATATCCTCGCTCAACTCCGAGCTTGCAAGCTCATTCGTTCTCGTCTCGGCTGCCCCAAGTGTAACGTGCCCTGTCGTGAGTACGAGAAGAAGGCGCCCAAGTGGCCCGGATGCGGGTGGCGCTGCCCTCGTTGTGTGACAACGTACTCTGCCCTCAAAGACTCGTGGTTTGCGCGCGTCCGTCTTGACATCCGCCCACTCCTTCGCATGCTCTATGCCTTCGGCTGGGAGCAGGCTTCTCTCCGGTCTCTTCAACACGAGCTGAGACTACCGGATGGGTCCACCATCTCCAAGCAGTCTCACACCGATTACATGAGGTTATCGCTATCACTAATTTCGTCATGGCTCGCAATGTCCGGGTAGATCACTCTCTCCATTTCGCGCGCTCTCTCGCTCTGTCCAACTGTGAGAGGGCGCGAGATGGAGATAGTCGGGTGATTATTTCTGCCGTTTAGCTTCTTTCGTGAGATCTGTGCGGTCGACAACAAAAGGCAGCCTCCGATTGGGGGACCGGGTTGCGTCGTCGAGATCGACGAGACTGCATTCTCCAAGCGAAAGTATAATAGGGGTGTGTGTTTTGACCTTTCCTCTCTCCTACCGTATCCTACACCCTACAGTAGCTTCCGTCATTCAGACCTTAATTCTAGGAAAGCGCATGGCAGCCCAGCAATGGGTGTTTGGGGGAGTGATGAGGGGTGACAAGACGAAGTTGTTCGCTGTCCCTGTTGCCAAGCGCGACATCGATACCCTCATCCCTCTCATTGCTGGCCCGCATACAACCGCATCGAGACCCTCGGCCTGAAGTATCGCCACCTCAAGGTCAACCACTGCATCACCTTCAAATGCAAGATCACTGGTGCATGCACCAATACCGTAGAGGGCATGTGGCAGAAGCTAAAGGTCGGCCACAAGAAGATTCGGCACCCATCGCTCTCAGCTCACTTCTCACATCGACTCCGCCGTATTCTTCGTGAGATACGAGTTGGAGGATCGTTTTGAGGCTCTTCTCAAGGCCATCGTTGCCTCTTTTCCCCTCGAGTGATCTCATTGTAGTCTTCTCTAGACGCTGTTTTTGTTTTTAATGATAAAGATCCATGACACCTGTATTTGAATAGCTGTATTTGAAAGAGAGAGAGAGGGGGGGGGGGGTTAATTAGAACGATTGCACTGTTTCCATCCTCGGCGAGGCGAGCGAGAGAGCAGGCGAAATAGAGAGAGCGCGCGCACCCTCTTCGCTCTCTCTAACCCGCGGCGACTAGAGAGCGCGTATCTCTAGGGGCACGCGCTTTCCTCCCTTCCTCACGGTTCAGCCGTCGCGATCGGGAGGGAACCTCTCGGCAATTTTTGGATAGGAGCAAGACCCCGACCTCGTGGACGGGGATGCTCTGCCCCCCCCCCTCTCCACCCCCAGGGGGTTGGAGCGAGGGGGCGGGGCTCCTCCCCTCTGGGGGGCGGAGTCAAGGGGGTGTGGCCTAGTACGGACGTAGGAAAGTCCCCATATATTAATAGTGTTCTCCTACTTAAAATTTTTCGTCGGATGTTCGGGTAAGGCTCCGAAGTTCTAAATAAAAACAGGCTCATGAGCTCTATTGCTGTCGTTTTAGATATGTCCCCCTGGGACATATCTAAAACGACAGCAAAAAATTCCAGTAAGAGAACTCTATATTAATCATCATTAAAATTTCATAATAATATGATTCCACATTCTAAGGATATATTGCGTTGGGCTTAAAATGCGTAGCAATGTGGTGTCATGATACACTTCTTAACGTACAACTGTAACGGCGGAACGGAAAATATTCAAATCAAGACATTGTCCCGTTCCGCGAGTATCATGCACGCTAGGAAGTTTCCACGTTGCTACGCATTCTCTACTCGCTACGCAAGACATATATTCTCATTTTCCCTTCTTTGAGGAGTTGAGCGGCCGCAAATAAGAGAGGCATATCTAGGATTGAGTGGGCTAGGCGAGGCATAGGGGGGAGGGAAGGAGTGACAATGAACCGAAGAAGTTCCGATACATACCACGTTCGATCCGAAATAGATCCGATTGTTCTCGTACCAGAGCAGCCATTCATTGACATCTGCTCTCAAAGCCTCAATTTGCTCCCTCAGTTTCTTCGTTACTCCCCATTCAGAAATTCTGCAATATAATTCATTGAGATCTACAGAAATCCACGACAACAATTAGTTCTCGCACCTCTGATTCATCTTCTGTTCGAGTTGCAACTTTATATATTTCTGCATTTCTGCGCGATGTATCGCATGATCCAGTCTTCAAGATATGATTATTGCTCACGTTTTGTGCCACCTAACTACAGTTCGTAATTCGGGTCTATAGGGGCACGCCTCGATCGGGGGGGGGGGGGTACCCTTTTTACACCTAACCTATCGTTGAGTCTGCGAACTTCAGCCTCCAGCTCTGCCACCCCAGAGCGGTTCACCTCATCCAGTCTACAAAATATTTTTTAGTTTTGACTTTTTTTGTCATCTAACCTTTCCTTGAGTCTGTGATTCTCAGCGGCGAGTTCTCCTAACTTCTTGAAATTGAATCCGCCAGATCTACAAAATTCTCATCGATTTCAAGAATTTGCCGCCTTTTCACTGTATTTTCTAACTAGTTTTGAGTTTTTTAAATCTCTCCCGTCCCTTCCCCCTTGATCCAGTGAGTCAGTTTCTTCGCGTTCAAGGGGAAGGGGAGTGTTCCATATCCTACTCAATAGATCAGTAAAAGTTGTGCTTTAATAGGAATACTACACAGGTGAAAGTTATGCGTCAATAAGAAAACATTCAACCTTTCTTTCTCCTCTAGCTTCTGTTTCACGATATCCAGCTCGCGAACAGCTACTGCTCTACAATTCATTCAGTGTACTATGAATCCAACAGAAAAGAGTAACTCACTTCGTCTGGAATAGTTCTTTCCATTCATCATTCAATTTTTCTAAGGCATTCTTCAGATGATCAAACCGCTTTTCTGTTTCATCAGAGATGCTGGAAATGTCCCGGTTTTACAAACTGACGTATACCACGCATTATTCGTTGCAAACTCTCTGGAATTCCCTAGGGTTGTGTAAACGATAACGAAATATCGATTCCGTAACACACAGTTACTGTGAGAACAGAAATCGTAGTCAGTGGTGTGGTGGCGAGAGTTAGAACATGTGATTCTAATTATACGCGGAACCTTTTTTCCTCCGCGTTCTGCGCATATTTAGAATCAAATGTAATAAAACTCGTCACCACACCACGGACTACGCTTTCTGTTCTCACAGTTACCTCGGTAACGAATCGCTATCCATTTAAAAGGCGCGGGGGAGGGAAACGCTACCTAGTAGCGATTCCGCTACCTTTTCCTATCATTCTTTCCGCTAACTCCGCCCACTTGACTTCTAGATCCTCCGTTTTTCCAAACGAGTGCACACAAAAAGCGCCGGGTTACAGGGGAGACACTAATGGGTAAACTGAGAGATCGATCGCTCGGACAACGAATAATTATTGTGATGGGTTAGAAAAAAGGGGGGGGGAGCGAGAGCCGAAGTGGTCTAATCATGCCGTGGAAATATTTGAATTCCCGCAATGTCATATCTCGGCTCCCAGTAGTGCTAGCGACTTGAAATTTGGAATATGGGGTAGTGTTGTTATGGCGAGCGCTGATGAGATTTCCCATCGCTCGCCGAGCGATGAGCGCTCGCAATAACAACACTAATATGGGGTGTGAATGGATTTTCTGCCATATCTATCTCTACTAGGAGCCGAGATATGAAATTGGAGGAATTCAAATATTTCCTCTTATCCTTTACTTTTTCAACGGCATACGAATCTTTGCCTCTCGATTCACTAACCTCTCCAATTCTTCTATTCTCTCATGAGCTTCTTTCAAATCTCGATGCAACCTCAGTCTGAAGGAATTATTTTACAATTTACAGTACATGAGTCTCACCTCTCTTCTCCATACTCCTCTTTCTCTTTCTTTAGCTTCTCTAATTCGGGAGTATTCTTCTGCGCTTTAATCAGATCTTGAGTCAAACTCGACCTAAAAGATGAAATGATAACCATTGTCGGGGTTTTCTACAAAAGAAAGTATACAGGAATAATCCATCCTTGTGATACTGATCGAGCAATGCAAAAGAGAAAGGCGAATATCTATCCCAACGTACATCTCCTTGGCGAGTTTCTCATTCTCCGCTTTTAGCGTACTCATCTCCTCTCCAGAATCGTTTGCCATTGGGACTCGCGTAATCGATCTGAAAAAAAAAGAATCCACTCAAGAACTCATTGTATAAACAGTATATATTTTATTAACGCTAGAAAGCACAAGGATATACGAAAAAATAGATAATGTAAGTATCAGTAGTCTTACTTTTCATCAGATTCCCTCTGCACCTTTTCCATCTCGGACATTCGATCGAAGAGTTCCTGAACAGCGTTTCCCTTAAAAATCACTTTCTATAACTCACATCGTATCTCGATCTCCAGCTATCTAATGCCATCTTTGCTGCCGCCAAACTCTGAAGAATTATCACAAAATGACTAACAAAACTTGGATTCCACGCGTTTTTTTACCTCGTTTTTTTCTAGACATTTTTCTCCTCCCAGAACGACCGCACCGCGTGCAAAGATGCTTTGCGGTTCTGTGCGCGGTGTGGTCGCCCTACTTTAAAATACAAAGCGGAATAAACAAACAATGCACAAGATCAAGCTCACCGTCTCTGCTTTCATGGCTCTCAATGTGAGATTTTCGAGAGCCTCCTCTGAATCCCTCGTTGTCATTCTTGACGACAGATCTTTCTCGTATTCCAATTGTTGATTTATTGCGGTCAACTGGTCGATTCTCTCGTTCAGAGCGCATACAGTGGTGAGCCTGCAAGTGCATTATTCACATTATATTATATAAAAAAAATTCTTAACTTATTGGGGTTCCGAAAGTCCTTGCACGTTTGCTTCCTGGGAACGAAAACTCCGTCATGACGATTGTTAATCCCAAATTCCGGCAATAATCAATAGAGTAACCATTACCCAATCATACTAGCCATGGAATTTGCGACAGATACTTACCCGTTTTTTTTTAAAATTCGTCTATGTAAAGGATATTGTAGTGACCCACCAACAGTGCAAGGACTTTTGGAACACCCCAGTACGATTCTTGCCCGTATCCTAGTCAGAATTTATAGCAGAATCATCGAACGAAATTAGGAAGGATCCTATTAAAATAATGATTTAGCATTGTTGTTTTTATTACTTGGATGAGGGTACACAACAATCTAACCCTACGGAAAGAAAACGAGGAAACTTGAAATCCTATTGAACCATTAAATCTCCCTCTCGATGCACGGAACTGACCAGGCGGGATTGTGTTTCACTCACATAATGAGATGCGAGAGCGCTCAGAGTAAGCACATTAGGGAATTGTTCTTGTGTTTCAGGGTGCTTCAAAATATCGAAGTGCTACCGCGCTTGGCAGTCCCTGGGTTCACTCGAACAATTGAAAATCGTGACCCCTTTGCCTACCCTTTTTTTGGAGAGAACAATGTGGATGGGAACACATCCTTCAATGAAAAGAAAACAAACGAAAGAAAGGAAATCACGAAAAGAACTAACAAATTTTCGTTCTCAGCACGTGAGGATCTGAGCATTTCCTTGCTATTTCCCAATTCACTCTCGAGTCTGAAATTTGCAATCTCTGAATAAATGATGACTCTCCTCTAACCTGGCCATATATATTCTGAATGATTCGAAGTCTTCCTCCTTCTTGAGCAATTGTTCTCGAAGAAATGATATCTGCAACTGATCATAAAGAGAAAATACTTTAGCGACAAACCTCTGCATATTGTTCCTCCATAATCCACGATGTAATATGTTCCTGAGCTAAGAAGCTCGAACTGAAATGCCAATTATTTTTCGGTCGCATGTTGTCAAAGGTAATCAATTTCGACTTTAACAACGAATGATTAGCTCGATTCCTAAAATCCAAACACAACATTTATCATTACGCTTTGCGAATTACAAGTAAATATTATTATAAAAAAAGATCTCTGAATATTACACATGCAAAAAGAAGCTCTATGAATATTAGACATGCAAAAAGAAGCTCTATGTATGTTATACATGCAAAAAGAAGCTCTGCGACTAGAAGACATTCGTGCAAATAAAACAATGCACAGAAGATGTTATGTATCATTTGTATAAAATGAATTAATTCATGCATGAAATAGATTATTCTCTACATAAGGTAAAACACTACGATTTACAATTAGTGGAAATACAAAAGGGGAGCTGAATGAAGTCGGATCAGGAGAAGTGAGATCAAGAAATGACGGAGATTTGTTAGGAGTGGGCGGAGTTAGCGGAGAAAGGGATGCAGGAGCTGCCAAAATGAGTCATATTATATTTTTTCCACACCTGTCTTACTTTAGGAGCGTTGAGACCCATCCATGTACTGCCCAGAAACCAAATTTCAAGTTGCTGCGACATCGCACGTTGCTGCTGCAGCTGCTGCAAATTTGAGGCTGAAATGTCATAACTCAGCTTCTAGTGAAGCTAGAGACTCGTTCAAAGGAGAAAAATGATCCTTATAATGTCCCCACATGATTCTGAAAGTTTGTTATCGATTGGTCATCATTTGACCTCAGGGCACGAAAAAGTCACTTTTTTTTTCACCTCTCCAGCGCGCTCGTTTTCTCTACAGAGTGAGAGAGCGGCGTGAAGAGAGAGCGTGCGTTTTGATAAGTGCGCGCGTCCGTAGATCGTTCGCTATGGTCCGGAAATTGAAGCCAGCTCTACCAAACCTTGGGAATTGATTATTTGATGGTTTTTGCACCTTCCTGTCCAAGAGCCACATTTTTTGATAGTTCACTGTGTAATTGGTGAGCGTCCAAATATGGGTCATCCGAAAAAGTGACTTTTTCGTGCCCTGAGGTCAAATGATGACCAATCGATAACAAACTTTCAGGATCATGTGGGGACATTATAAGGATCATTTTTCTCCTTTGAACGAGTCTCTAGCTTCACTAGAAGCTGAGTTATGACATTTCAGCCTCAAATTTGCAGCAGCTGCAGCAGCAATGTGCGATGTCGCAGCAACTTGAAATTTGGTTTCTGAGCAGTACATGGATGGGTCTCAACGCTCCTAAGTAAGACAGGTGTGGAAAAATTCTCCAAAGAGATACAATTTTTCGAAAAAGTGCACTTCGATTGCGTCATCACTACGCAAACGTGATCAATTTCCATAAGTTTGCAATAACATCACCTTATTCCCCATTAAATTTGCTATCTTCAGTAAAAATTTCAGTTCGATATCTCGCTTGATTGAAAAACTATGGCAGAAATTCAAAGTGGGCGAATACTTTCCGGCGATACTGTAGTATATAGATTTTATATGTTTTTACGACAAGGCCAAAGCGACCATTGGTTAATCCATACCACTTTGCTTACAAGCGATCTCTGCAACCCAATACTCGCAAGTGTTGTCAAATTTTACTGTGAAAGGAGAATTCGAAGAATTGTATCAAATTTGAAACCGCAAAAAATCGGTCGTTTTGTGCATAGGAAAAGTGCTTTTTGTTCAAGAAAAAAACCGACGTTGTCTCGCATTCTCTTCTCACTATATATTTCATACTGAACAATGCCATGCGCTAAGAATTAACATATGGTATGAACACATTAACACGGTACCTGCACATCATCACATCGCACCAGCCGAATCTGGGACGCGTCAGGCGCGGACGCGGACGCGGATACATCAGCTGCAGCCGCAGACTTGCCACTCACCAACACCAGTCGCGTGAAGCCGTGAAGTGAAGCCCTTACTCGCTTGAATAAGGAACCAATTTGAAATGAAACGATAGGTGGGCAAGGTTTGAAGCTGAGAACTAAATACTGGTAGAGTATATGGTCAAAAATCGGAGAGGGGTAGTGAAACAATTTATTTCCCGGCTGTATAAGAGTTTCAAACCGGTGGGGTCTTGAAGTTGGCTTCAGTGATGCCTACCTACGAATGAAACACTATCTGAGAGAATCGAAATAAACTTGGCACAGGCCGAAAATTCGAAATGCTTCTGACTTCGCCAATAGGTCGGCCTCGACGAGGGTTACCGACGAGCATCGCCAGAATTTCGATCCGCATCCGCGCGCACGGCAGCGCGGATCATGCAAAAAAATATAGTAATCCGTGAAATTTTGTATATCGATCCCAATCGATGCGGCGGTAGGGGCGATGCATTTCTTGACTAATTTTAAGACTTTTTTACTACTGGGAGTTTTTCGATCCAATTACTTCTAACGCCGGAAATCGATAATCCTACTTTTATTTCGGTCAAGAGTGCAACTCCCCAGAAATTTTTCAAGAACCTGCAAAAATATTATTGCTGATATAGCTTCCTCTTGAGCCGATACACACTTTAGTAGAAAGGCGCGATTTTAAATTTTCTGGAAGGAAGTTAAAATCAATTATGAACGAATTGTGGTGTAATTTTTGGGTTACTGTAAGTGAGTGCAAAAGTCGGGCGACTTTTCCCAATTGGTGATACAGTGCCTGAAAATCGAATTTAGACTATGTTACACTAATTGGGAAAAGTCGTCCGACTTTTGCACTCACTTACAGTAACCCAAAAATTACACCACAATTCGTTCATAATTGATTTTAACTTCCTTCCAGAAAATTTAAAATCGCGCCTTTCTACTAAAGTGTGTATCGGCTCAAGAGGAAGCTATATCAGCAATAATATTTTTGCAGGTTCTTGAAAAATTTCTGGGGAGTTGCACTCTTGACCGAAATAAAAGTAGGATTATCGATTTCCGGCGTTAGAAGTAATTGGATCGAAAAACTCCCAGTAGTAAAAAAGTCTTAAAATTAGTCAAGAAATGCATCGCCCCTACCGCCGCATCGATTGGGATCGATATACAAATTTTCGAGTATTACGGTAGTTTTTTCAAGATCCGCGCCGCCGTGCGCGCGGATGCGGATCGAAATTCTGGCAATGCTCGTCGGTTACCCTCGTCGAGGCCGACCTATTGGTGAAATCAGAAGCAATTCGAATTTTCGGCCTGTGCCAAGTCGCTGAACAAATATGTTGATTTTCTCAGATAGTCTGTTATATGCCAATCTGGGAATATGACAATGGAACAAACGACAAATGGGCAAGTCGAAATATCTCGGGCAGAGAGATTATTTAACTCCGTTGTTGGTATAAACTGGTTACTAGTGCACTATCTGCTTTGAGGGGATATAAGTGACGCCGCTGTTATGAGTTTTCATGTATGGGGGGGGGTCATGGTTTCACAATATACATACATGAAAACTCATAACAGCGGCACTAACAATAAGACATCAGGGCAAGTAGTGCTCGCCACAAGTAATCAGTTGATACCAAAATTGTCATCACTCTCTACTGAGCTATTCCGATTTTCCCATTTGTCGTACCCCGCCAATCTCATGTTTCACCCGTTCGTCTTAACAACCAATGCAAATCTACCACAATTTTCGGAGGGTAAACGTCATTTCAAAGCACTTACTTCTCCAATTCTTCAATCCTCTCGTGCGCTGCCTTCAAATCTCGATACAGCTTCAGTCTAAAGAAACAATTTAACATTTGACAGTACAAGAATCTCTTCTCCATTTCTGGTCACCTCTCTTCTCCAAACTCCTCCCTCTCTTTCTTCAATTTTCCTAATTCAGCAACATTCTTCCTTGCTTCGATCAGGCCTTGAATCAGAGTCGATTTATAAGATGGAATGATTTGTAGAAAATAAAGAAAGAAAATCGAGATGAGAATCAAAAATGTTCCCTTATCGTTGCATGTTTAAAAAATTCTGTTGCCTTTTCGAGCGATCGAAATAGCAATAGAAGTCGAAAAAATCGAAAAATTGAAACACAAAAGCCATATACTATTAGAGTAGAAATACAGTACTCCAGAAATCGCAGAAACAATCGTAATTTCCTGTATACGCGTACAATTGTTTTCTAAGCATGTCATCAGAAAAAGCAAGGTTTTTCCCAGTGATTTCTAGCTACACATTTCATCCAAAAACAGTATCCACGAACTTCTCTTTGGCCAGTTTCTCCTTCTCTGCTCTCAGCTTGCTCATATCATCTTCAAACTCCTTTGCCATTGGAACTCGAGCTCTCGGACTGTAACAGAATCCATTCACGAGTTCATTGTACCAAATTAGTAAAAGAAAATTAATGACTTGAAAATACCTCTGCGGAAGTTCAGTGCTCGGAGTTCTGTTCAATTCCGCTTCCAATACCACACATCGCATCTCAGTAGTCGTCAGTTTGTTCTGCCTGGAATAGCCCTCATAATAGTATTTACTACGGATGGACAACGATAAAGAAATAGGTAGGAGGGTCACGGAAGGTAGGAGGGTAACAGGTTGCTATCTTCGTAGCGGTATCACTACCTCTCCCATTCGCTCTCTCCGCGCTAATTCCGCCCACCTGATTCTCCCGCTTCTCGCCTATTTCTAACCCGGCGCAATAAGTTGGCACGTCGAGGAGAAGAGCGACGGCAGGACGCGTGCGGAGAAATCGTTGCGATATCGCTACGAATATAGCGATACCGCTACGCTCCCTGTCCTCTCCGAGATAGGTTATGATCTCGTTATTCCTCGGCCCCAGGATAGCGAATCGTTTGACTGTGCATATTCTCGCTAGTGGTTCCGGGTTACTGGCATTATTCAAACAAACATTCGTTAGCTTGTTCTGACTGGAATCTCAGCTTTAGTGATGGCAAATCGGCAAGTGCTCTTCGCGTTTCACACGCTCTTTCGCTTTGCCTGACCGGTGAGAGGGCACAAGGAATGAGGAGAGCACGCACCGATTTGCCAATACTATTACCCACATCTAACTGAACACCCTCAAACATCAAACACTTACATATCAGATGCCCGGTTGATCTCCTTGTCGAGTTTAGAGTAGAGTTGAGCAATAATCTTGTTGTGGCTACAAAACTCGAGTTATACAGTGCGTAAGAACTACTTTTCGGACTTACTTTTCTGCCGATTCCTTCTGCATCTTTTCCATCTCCGAGATTTGATCGAAGAGTTCCTGAACAGAGTAAAACGATTTATAGTTTCCTATCCTTTTTCTGTTTCACAATCAGATGCTATACAGAGCTGATGAGCGTACCTAGCTCACCCGAAAGGTACCAAAAAAAACTATAATATATCCTGAAAATAGAAACTCTAAAAGACTCACCTAAAACCACTTTCTATCACTCACATCATGTCTCGTTCTCCAGCTCTCAGCTGACATCTTAGCTGCGGACAAACTCTGAAAAAATAAACATGAAATTAAACAAATTGTAGTATATAATAGTAAATACAATAAGTGTTCCCTGGCTTGTACCCGACAACGGATCGTGAGGGATATAGCTTTATCCACAAATAGTCGGGGAAATACTAACACGAGGGGTCACAGGTGCGGCCTCAGTGCAACGCAATTGCACAGGGGACGGACCACGCGCTCTCTCCCCTCCCCCGGCGTTTCTCTAACCCGCGGCGACTAGAGCGCGCCCTCTCCCTTACGGTCGCGCTTCCTCCCTTCGATGTGCAGGCAGACCGTGTACTCTCTCATTTTCTCTGACCGACGAGAGATTATGCGATCTAGAGAGACGATGGACTTCGGTAACCCGCGTCCTACCGTGTCCCATTTTTCATTTGAAAAGTGAGGTCCGACTTTTTGTTCACCACCTGAACCCCCGTGACTAAGAGGGAAAAAGGGAAGCGACTATCCTCTACTCGGGAGGGAATTAGACTGATGGGAAGAGGGTGAGGCGAGGAAGAGGGAGAGGAAGAGAGCGCGCGAGGCGATAAACAAGAGAGTCCTCGAGAGAGCAAACTACACTCGAGGGCGACTACACAGTCTTGTGAGTAGGATCAATTCTTCGATACATCAATAAGTAGCGTATCACACACCAGCTGCTCCCCCAGATCCATTCAGTCCATCTAGTCTGATCACAAGTTGTTTACTTGTTTCCGAGAGGCGCGCGCTCCGACTCCGCCCCTCTCTCCCTCTCCCTTCTTCCCATCCTGCCAGTTCTCTCTCGCCCCTTGTCCCCTAGTTATCTACGTTTCTTCTCACTTTTATTCTTCAGTATTAAACTGCTAACGCTAAACAACGCCCTTTCACTGCAAGGAACACGGGAATACACAACACAAATAACGTCTCTTCTCCACTTCGCGAGATTGATTAGAAGTGAAAGGCTATTGATGAACTAGTGTCAGGTAAAGCAAACGTATTAAAAGAATATCTCAATCATCACTAGAGCGGTAAAAACAGCTCACGGATATCCTACTTTTGGATCCTCTCTTCCGGATAAACCGCCCCGCGCGTGGCGTGCCGCGTTATCGGGTATTCTCTTGTCGTGTTCTCGCAAAAGCTGCTAGGATATGTTTTGGCCGCTCCGAAACAGGTCGGCTACAGAGCGCGCCGCCTTGTGATCAACCTTTTCCCGGACCCGGCAGGAGCTCCTTTGGAGCTGACTAGAACGGATTATCCGAGCTGCGAACTCGACACGCGACGCGCGGAACAAGTAAGCTGGACAACAACGTTTCGGAGATTTTGTGCAGGTCGACCCGTTGAGCAGTTTTCGCAACCCTAATCGTCGCTGCCAACGTATCATTCATAACTAATCATAATATATGAGTTCGGGGAAGCGATAAGTGCCGACAAATATATTAAAAAGGTGTAACAACACGCTCACCGTTTCAGCTTTCAAGACTCTCAGTTGGAGACTTTCGAGGGCCTCCTCTGAATCTCCATTCAATCTTGACGACAGATCTTTCTCGTATTCCAATTGTCGGTTCAATCTGGTCAACTGTTCGATTCTCTGGTTCAGAGCACATACAGAGGCGAGCCTGCAAACATATTATTTAAAAGGTTGCAGAGCTATTGAATCATGATTACCTTCTCATTACTCGTAAACTGATTTATATCGTGAAAATAACTAAAAACAACGCAAAGAGCTGATAAAATCCCGAAAAAACTAACAAGTCTAGATTCTCATCACGTGCGGATTGAATAATCTCCTTGCTACTTGCTAGTTCGTTTTCAAGTCTGAAAATTGCACTCGCTAAATGATTAATAACGGAAATGCATGACCTGATTACATGTAACTTGAATGATTCGAGCTCTCCTTCCATCTTGAGCAATTCTTCGTGAGCACAAGACTCCTGAAACAACCGATTGTGTGAAAAAATAGGTTTCCCGCAAACCGCTCGGTCCTGGTCCTCCATTATGCACAATCCATACAGCTCCCTGAGCTAAGAAGCTCGCACTGAACGGACGATTATTTATGGGTCGCAAAGGTATTCAAGTTCGGCGATAAAAAGAAAGAGTAGCTCGATAACGCGAACAAGAATACATCACACTTGTGCATTACACGTAAATGGTATAGTAAAAGGTGCAATATTCCTGAAAAAAAAAGACAAATCCACGTAATAAATATGCTTTGCTATAAACTAATTCACTCCGGTTTTTCAAAGACTGAACACCACCCTTGCGAAATCGCGCGGGCACGTTACACAATAATTCTTTTGTATTATGGTGTAGCTACCGAAATACTTATTCTGGGGTTGTGATAATATTTATGGATGAAATAGAAATGCCCATCACTTCGTTATATAATTGCCCAGAAGATAGTCGTTTGAATTTGAAATCGGTCGTAGAATAAGAGAGATAATTCGAATGCGCCGTTTCCCATAAGTGCACATAAGGTCACATCACATAAGGTCATCATAAGGTGCATTACATCGCCCACTCGCGAAAGTATTCTGCGCTATTTTGCCTCACGGAATAGACGGGCTGAACAAAAGAGCTCGAATCAAATTGATGCGCGTGCGAGACGATTGGTACACCTCGTTAAAGAGTACTTTCGCGATTCCGTCGAAATTGTGTTCATAGATTACTGGCTACCAGCATTGATTGCGCGCTATTGATCGAAGCAACGATTGAAGGCGAAATAATATATTAAAGAATGCGAATTTCACACATTAACTCACTTTCTTACAATTACTTACTGAGTAAAATCGTATTTATGTAATAATGAACGTTAAACTCGCTTTCTAAGCTAAATTCGAATAGCATAGCGGCAGAAGCCATGGTTTCGAGTATTTGAAACATTAAACAAATATAACAACACGCAAAATAACGCAGGAGAAACCAATAATGCGTCCAGAACACGGCCAAAATCGCCCAAAAAATCTATCGTAGTCTTGATTGAACTTAGATGACTACGGTAGAAAAATGAACAAAATTACCAGGTAATTATTACCGTAGTCAAATTTGAATATTTTGATGGGATAATATTTTGCGTTCTTCCCTGTAATATTGGCGTAACAGCGTCACCTATCACGGTCGCGTGCCCATGCTGGACGATCTCCGCGGCTAACAATACTGATGAGAATTGGGCTTCCGTGACGAAAGTTGCGGCGCCGTTTCATGTAAGTAATGCGGCAGCTTCGCGAAAGTCGTGCGTTGCTTTAATAGTTAAACATCTGTTTAATTAGTCCGCGACACATTCGCGAGGCTGCCGAGTTACTAACATGAAGCGGCGCCGCTACTTTCACAAAGCTGTGCGGAATACTTTTGCGAAATGGCGATGTAAGGTAACCACGCCACTTCGCAAAAATGGCGCGCATCCGATGTTCCTACAGGAAAAAAAAATCGTAGCTTCTGTCTGTCAGTCCGTTTGTCTGTCTGTCGGTGACGCCTACCGTATACCGCAAAGTAGCCTTGGGTAAACTCTTTTCCCTTGGGTCAGACTAATGACTACCGTATACCCACACACCATGGTGCATTTTGTCAAAACACAGAAACTTCAAATGCACCCTGCGCACCACCTACCACACAACGCATCATGGTGTGTTTTACTAAATCTCAGAAAACTTAAATGCACGCTACCGTATACCCACACCACACAACCCACCATGGTGCATTTTCCCAAAACATAAAAAACTTTTCACTAACCTTAGCCAGCCTTTATTTTCAAGATCCAAATTCACAATTTACTAAATAAAATAATTAGCAAAATCTGATTAATGGTAGTAAGATTTACCCACTATACAAATTGGAGGTTGATTCCTCAATCGGTTGCTGAGTTATCGACAAAAACGTAGATGTAGCCTACATGCAGCCTGGCTCAACCAGCCGAGATGGTGCAAAGTGAAGTTGACCACGATGATCAGCACCCTCGAGAACCCCCTTTCCTCAAATTTTCGAAAAGTCTTACGCAACTGGGCTAATATGTTCAGTGACTTAAAAAACTCTCATATTTTATACCATTAGCCGATCAGCAATCGAATTTACTGTTTCTCCAATCGCTAAATCGGTCTAGTGCAACTCAAATTCATCATGTTTTCTTTTTCAGTAAAATTATCAGCCTATTACTGTATCCGCTTTTACCTAACTTTTTTATTTTTTGATTTACCTCCAATTTTCTTGCACCAATGCTCTCGTCGTTGCCAATTAATCAATGGCGAAGCGGGTTTGCCTTGAATTCATCGGAAACAGATAAAATTCACTATATCGATTTCCGGAGTTAGATGGCATATGATAAAAAATTCTCCAGAGTAAAAAAGCCTGAAACGGGAGGAAATTTGTATTTTATTAATATTTTAAACGCTAGCAAAACGAGGAGAGATCAGCGAAAACGGTGTTCCCTACGATTACATTACCACTGTGAAACCAACAATTGCATCAGCTAGTTACGATCTTTTAAAATAGTGAAGTTATGACAAGTCACGTTAGGCATTGCTGCCAGCACGCATGCTCACAACGAAAAGCAAGTTAGTAATGCTCGATCATTGCCCTATCAAACAGTACATATGACGACAATACATAAAACTCAGTATCTGACAGAACCGAAATATAGGTACTTGGCACAGGCCGAAAATTGGAATTCCTTCTGACTTCACCAATAGATAGAACACGACAAGGGAAACCGATGAGCATCTCCAGAATTTCGATCCGCCTCCACGCGGACGCACAGTAACCCAAGAAATTTTTTATATCGATCCCAATCGCTGCAGCGGTAGGGGGAATGAGCAGGCGAATAAATTATAAGACTTTTTTTACTTCGGTGAGTTTTTCAATCAGATTCCATCTAATACGGGAAATTAATATATTCACTTTTAATTTTCATTTCCCCAGAAATTTTTCAAGAACCTGCATAAATTAAATTGGCCATATCGCTTCTACTACTAATACATGTTATGGTAGAATATTATAATTTTTAAAAGATTCGATGTTTGTTAATTTTGCCAAAATTTGGGTTCAGCACGAATTATGGTGTAAACATTACGGTTACGTCATCGTTCACAGTCGCATAGAACACACTATCTCAGAAAATCAACATATTTCTTCAATGACTTTGCACAGGCCAAAAATCGATTCCCTTCTATCTTTACCAGTAGTTAGTACTCGATGAAGGAAACCGACGAGCATCGCCAGAATTTCGATCTGCATCCGCGCGCGCGGCGGCGCGGATCTTGCAAAAAACTACAGTAGTCATCGAACATTTTTATATCGATCCAAATGACTGCGGCGGTAGGGGCGCTGCGTTCCTTGACAAAATCTAAGACTTTTTTGCTCTCGGGAAATTTTTGATCAGATTCCATCTAACGTCGGAAATCGATAATTCTACTTTTACTTCGGGCATGAATGCAATTCTCCAGAAATTTTTCAAGAACCTCCCTAAATATTAATGTTTATTTTGCTTCTCGAGGCGATACATCTTTCAGTAGAAAGGTGCAATTTAAAATTTTCCGTAAGTTAGCTAAAATGAATTTTGAATGAATTATGGTGTAATTTTTGGGTTACTGTAAGTGAGTGCAAAAGTTAGACGACTTTTCCCAATTGGTGTAACATTGTCTGAAAATCGGTTTTAGAGTATAATACACCAGTGGGGAAAAGTCGTCCAACTTTTGCACTCGATTACAGTAACCCAAAAATTACACCATAATTCATTCAAAAATCA
The DNA here is from genome assembly GCA_036245805.1 of Pristionchus mayeri. Classification (NCBI taxonomy): domain Eukaryota; kingdom Metazoa; phylum Nematoda; class Chromadorea; order Rhabditida; family Neodiplogasteridae; genus Pristionchus; species Pristionchus mayeri. Next base: position 40,020,910 of record BTRK01000005.1, read on the forward strand.
TTTTAGCTAACTTGCGGAAAATTATAAATTACGCCTTCCTACTGAAACATGTATCGCCTCAAGCTGAAGCTACATGAATAATAATATTTAGGGGGGTTCTTGAAAAATTTCTGGAGAATTGCATTCATGTCCGAAGTAAAAGTAGAATTATCGATTTCCGACTTTAGATGGAATCTGATCGAAAATTTTCCCAGAGTAAAAAAGTCTTAGATTTTGTCAAGGAACGCAGCGCCCCTACCGCCGCAGTCATTTGGATCGATATAAAAATTTTCGATGATTACTGTAGTTTTTTGCAAGATCCGCGCCGCCGCGCGCGCGGATGCGGATCGAAAATCTGGCGATGCTCGTCGGTTTCCCTCATCGAGTACTAACTATTGGTGAAGTTAGAAGGGAATCTATTTTTGGCCTGTGCCAAGTCTATTTCGATTCTGTCAGATAGTGTGTTATAGTCGTTAACCTCATCATGAGACACTAAACTCTAATGATATTTCCGAGATCTAGTTTTTCAACATTTTTTCACGCTTGCGGCTAGAATTTCGCCAATTCATGGTCAGCAACCACAATCTACAGTATCTCATACCAATCAATACCGAACTTTCCTCACACATGCCTGTTCTACGAATGCAGAACAGGATAGCGATTGAACCCGACAGGCATCAATGTTAATTTGCGTCCGATCACATGTAAAACTCTCTCTCCATCTTAAGCTATCATCGATCGAGCGGCGTATAGGCCGTATCCTCACATATGCGAGACATGTGAGTGCGCGCGTGGGAGTTTGGCGAAAAGTTAGTGAAAAAATTGAACAAATCAATTTATTGGGGTTCTCCGCTCGTTTTCTTACATGGATATGACACAGATGATGAGCACAGATGAGCGCCGAATTAATTTTGAATATTTTTCTCAGAAGAGTTTTTTGTAGTAAATATAAGATGCTAGGATTTTGCCCACTTTTGACCTCTAAGTGTGTCTCTACACACCTCTATACAGTCTCTACTTTCACTCTCATCGGAAAGGATTCATGTTAGGAGTGACGCGCTTGTTACAATTCGTGAATACTTTTAAAAAACAATATTAGTTTGAATGATTTCAGCTTGTGCATCTCGATTTTGATCGAGTCGTGCGTGATCATAAGAAAGGAACAGTCGATGGATGGATAATATATTTTCCCTTTTGAATGGATTTACTCGAAATAAAATGTGAAAAGTAGAAACAAGTGACTGAAACTATGAAAATGTGTTCATACAACAGTAATGTAAGCTCAATTATTTATCGACACTAGTTTGTTCACTTTCTGGGTGTTTCATTGAAAAATTCATTGTGTCCAGCGAGTGTTGATCCCTTTAATACACGAGGTTTGGACCCTGCAATACGTTGATTGCGATCTTTGATCTTTGATCTCTGTTCACCCAAGTTTTTTTTGGTCGAATGGATTCAGCTCGAACTTCTCCCCTCTCTCTTCGGCCTCCTTCTTCTGCAAATGTTGTTCATAGTTCCAGATGAATGAAATATCAAAGATTAAATCTCAAATCTAACCTTTTCACGAATCGCCTCGCGTTCATTTCTTGCTGCTTCTTGCTTTCTTTCGTAGTAACTCTTCCTGCGCTCGCAGTCTCCCTAAAGTGATAGGTTATGCTGTCACACACTGATTTCTTTACGCCAATTTTTGTGACTTGCGGTCGTAACTATGTATTGGGGTTTCAATTTTCAGGTATTTTTGGGTAATTTTCGGATGTGTTACAGGTGCGCTAGATAGCTGATAAGTAGATAAACTATGAAAATGAGCCTACATGACATGGAAATTGAAACCCTACTATTTTTTTTCACTAACTTTTCGCCAAACTCCCACGCGCGCACTCACATGTCTCGCATATGTGAGGATACGGCCTATACGCCGCTCGATCGATGATAGCTTAAGATGGAGAGAGAGTTTTACATGTGATCGGACGCAAATTAACATTGATGCCTGTCGGGTTCAATCGCTATCCTGTTCTGCATTCGTAGAACAGGCATGTGTGAGGAAAGTTCGGTATTGATTGGTATGAGATACTGTAGATTGTGGTTGCTGACCATGAATTGGCGAAATTCTAGCCGCAAGCGTGAAAAAATGTTGAAAAACTAGATCTCGGAAATATCATTAGAGTTTAGTGTCTCATGATGAGGTTAACGACTATAACACACTATCTGACAGAATCGAAATAGACTTGGCACAGGCCAAAAATAGATTCCCTTCTAACTTCACCAATAGTTAGTACTCGATGAGGGAAACCGACGAGCATCGCCAGATTTTCGATCCGCATCCGCGCGCGCGGCGGCGCGGATCTTGCAAAAAACTACAGTAATCATCGAAAATTTTTATATCGATCCAAATGACTGCGGCGGTAGGGGCGCTGCGTTCCTTGACAAAATCTAAGACTTTTTTACTCTGGGAAAATTTTCGATCAGATTCCATCTAAAGTCGGAAATCGATAATTCTACTTTTACTTCGGACATGAATGCAATTCTCCAGAAATTTTTCAAGAACCCCCCTAAATATTATTATTCATGTAGCTTCAGCTTGAGGCGATACATGTTTCAGTAGGAAGGCGTAATTTATAATTTTCCGCAAGTTAGCTAAAATGATTTTTGAATGAATTATGGTGTAATTTTTGGGTTACTGTAATCGAGTGCAAAAGTTGGACGACTTTTCCCCACTGGTGTATTATACTCTAAAACCGATTTTCAGACAATGTTACACCAATTGGGAAAAGTCGTCTAACTTTTGCACTCACTTACAGTAACCCAAAAATTACACCATAATTCATTCAAAATTCATTTTAGCTAACTTACGGAAAATTTTAAATTGCACCTTTCTACTGAAAGATGTATCGCCTCGAGAAGCAAAATAAACATTAATATTTAGGGAGGTTCTTGAAAAATTTCTGGAGAATTGCATTCATGCCCGAAGTAAAAGTAGAATTATCGATTTCCGACGTTAGATGGAATCTGATCAAAAATTTCCCGAGAGCAAAAAAGTCTTAGATTTTGTCAAGGAACGCAGCGCCCCTACCGCCGCAGTCATTTGGATCGATATAAAAATGTTCGATGACTACTGTAGTTTTTTGCAAGATCCGCGCCGCCGCGCGCGCGGATGCAGATCGAAATTCTGGCGATGCTCGTCGGTTTCCTTCATCGAGTACTAACTACTGGTAAAGATAGAAGGGAATCGATTTTTGGCCTGTGCAAAGTCATTGAAGAAATATGTTGATTTTCTGAGATAGTGTGTTCTATGCGACTGTGAACGATGACGTAACCGTAATGTTTACACCATAATTCGTGCTGAACCCAAATTTTGGCAAAATTAACAAACATCGAATCTTTTAAAAATTATAATATTCTACCATAACATGTATTAGTAGTAGAAGCGATATGGCCAATTTAATTTATGCAGGTTCTTGAAAAATTTCTGGGGAAATGAAAATTAAAAGTGAATATATTAATTTCCCGTATTAGATGGAATCTGATTGAAAAACTCACCGAAGTAAAAAAAGTCTTATAATTTATTCGCCTGCTCATTCCCCCTACCGCTGCAGCGATTGGGATCGATATAAAAAATTTCTTGGGTTACTGTGCGTCCGCGTGGAGGCGGATCGAAATTCTGGAGATGCTCATCGGTTTCCCTTGTCGTGTTCTATCTATTGGTGAAGTCAGAAGGAATTCCAATTTTCGGCCTGTGCCAAGTACCTATATTTCGGTTCTGTCAGATACTGAGTTTTATGTATTGTCGTCATATGTACTGTTTGATAGGGCAATGATCGAGCATTACTAACTTGCTTTTCGTTGTGAGCATGCGTGCTGGCAGCAATGCCTAACGTGACTTGTCATAACTTCACTATTTTAAAAGATCGTAACTAGCTGATGCAATTGTTGGTTTCACAGTGGTAATGTAATCGTAGGGAACACCGTTTTCGCTGATCTCTCCTCGTTTTGCTAGCGTTTAAAATATTAATAAAATACAAATTTCCTCCCGTTTCAGGCTTTTTTACTCTGGAGAATTTTTTATCATATGCCATCTAACTCCGGAAATCGATATAGTGAATTTTATCTGTTTCCGATGAATTCAAGGCAAACCCGCTTCGCCATTGATTAATTGGCAACGACGAGAGCATTGGTGCAAGAAAATTGGAGGTAAATCAAAAAATAAAAAAGTTAGGTAAAAGCGGATACAGTAATAGGCTGATAATTTTACTGAAAAAGAAAACATGATGAATTTGAGTTGCACTAGACCGATTTAGCGATTGGAGAAACAGTAAATTCGATTGCTGATCGGCTAATGGTATAAAATATGAGAGTTTTTTAAGTCACTGAACATATTAGCCCAGTTGCGTAAGACTTTTCGAAAATTTGAGGAAAGGGGGTTCTCGAGGGTGCTGATCATCGTGGTCAACTTCACTTTGCACCATCTCGGCTGGTTGAGCCAGGCTGCATGTAGGCTACATCTACGTTTTTGTCGATAACTCAGCAACCGATTGAGGAATCAACCTCCAATTTGTATAGTGGGTAAATCTTACTACCATTAATCAGATTTTGCTAATTATTTTATTTAGTAAATTGTGAATTTGGATCTTGAAAATAAAGGCTGGCTAAGGTTAGTGAAAAGTTTTTTATGTTTTGGGAAAATGCACCATGGTGGGTTGTGTGGTGTGGGTATACGGTAGCGTGCATTTAAGTTTTCTGAGATTTAGTAAAACACACCATGATGCGTTGTGTGGTAGGTGGTGCGCAGGGTGCATTTGAAGTTTCTGTGTTTTGACAAAATGCACCATGGTGTGTGGGTATACGGTAGTCATTAGTCTGACCCAAGGGAAAAGAGTTTACCCAAGGCTACTTTGCGGTATACGGTAGGCGTCACCGACAGACAGACAAACGGACTGACAGACAGAAGCTACGATTTTTTTTTCCTGTAGGAACATCGGATGCGCGCCATTTTTGCGAAGTGGCGTGGTTACCTTACATCGCCATTTCGCAAAAGTATTCCGCACAGCTTTGTGAAAGTAGCGGCGCCGCTTCATGTTAGTAACTCGGCAGCCTCGCGAATGTGTCGCGGACTAATTAAACAGATGTTTAACTATTAAAGCAACGCACGACTTTCGCGAAGCTGCCGCATTACTTACATGAAACGGCGCCGCAACTTTCGTCACGGAAGCCCAATTCTCATCAGTATTGTTAGCCGCGGAGATCGTCCAGCTAAGCTGTCCCATCTTCTATCGTCACGCCTTTTACCCATGAAGATCAGGCGACGGCTCTTTGAAAGCTGCATCACAAGTACAGTACTCTACGGATGCGAAGTCTGGGCATTACGATCGAGTGAGAAGGAACGACTGAGTGTAACTCAACGAAATATGGAACGGAGGATGTTGGGAGTTACGATCAGAGATCGTTGGAAGAATGAGCGAGTTCGTGGAATCACCAAGCTAAGAGACTGGGTCGAGGAGGGATTGAAACGGAAAGCACGGTGGGCACTCAAAATTAGGCAAATGAATCTGGAGCAGTGGAGTCGCGCTACTACAGTCTGGACGCCCTACAACAGGAGCCGCCCCCCTGGGAAGCCACGCGTACGCTGGAGAGACGACCTTAGCCGAGCCATTGGCACACATTGGTGGAGTGCAACCTATGCAGAATATAGACAAATCCTCATCTGAGCAAACTGCCTGATATGATAAACTGATTGATTGACTGATTGATTAAAACGCTGTCTCTGTAAGAACGTCAGATTCCGGAGGGGATGTGGCACAATCGTTAAAAGTCATCCCCTGAAGTTACAACTTTATGGTTTGACTTTATGGCTGAAATTTTATGGCTGGAGTTAACTTCAGGAGATAACTTTTAACGATTGTGCCACCTTAACCTCCGTTTTTACGGAGACAGTGTTTTAATGAGACGTTTGAAAATATCAGTTGGTCAGTACTGTGGCGAGAACGGCTACCCAAAGAAAGATGGAGAGGAAGATGTTGGGAGTCACGCTGAAAGATCGCTTGAGGAATGAACGCGTGCGCGGGATCACGATGCTGAGGGATCGGATCGAGGATGGACTGGAAACTAAAGCGCGCTGGGCCCTCAAGGTCAGGAGAAAACTAGAGCAGTGGAGCCGTGCCACTACGGTGTGGACGCCATACAATAGGAAGCGCCCCCCTGGGAAGCCTCATGTACGATGGAGAGATGATTTGACCCGAGCTATTGGCAATCACAATGCAACTTATGAAGAATACCGTCCCATCCTCATCTGAGCACCTATGGCCTGACATGATAAATTGATTGATTGATTCCCTCCGATTTTTTGAATCGATGATGGTAAACTAAATTGGGGTTTCACAATATGCATTTAGGCAGGCAGACGTGCTTCGCACGATTGTCTATCGACGGTTTGTGCATAAAAACTGATCCAAAGATATTTTTTATGAGATAATGTTGTTGTTTTTCTGTTGGAATACATTATTTAAAACCAGTGAAATATTTTATAAGTTTACAATATCCTCAAAATGATTATCTTGTTCTCTGCAGCAAACAGCTCGTGGTCGTTACTCGCCCGCCTTCACTGCTTCTCCCCAGGGCACATGCACTTGCAGCAGCTGCAAGGAGGTCAGTATCGATTTATTGTTTGATCGATTGATTGTTCGGAGATAATTACAGTACATTTTGAAAGCGCTGAGTTCCCGATTTTATGAGGTATATACTGATTTATTGCGTGTCTGAGCGCACAAATTGACCAGGGGGGTTGTTTCATGCATTACTCTCTCTTCATGCCTCAGAAAATTCCTGAGCTTGCAATAATACTCGCAGTAATGTGGTAAAATATATTTCCCAGCTCGAACAATTTCAATCTTCCATTAACGCCGATTTCCGAGAGTTTTGAGTATTACCTTTCCAGAATATACCTGAAGGGGCATGATTGTAAAATTTTACGGAGGGAAGATTTTCTATTGTTATTATTTTGAATTTCTAAAAAAAGTTAACAATAACAAAAAATAAAACAACAACATCCATACCTGGTGGGGTAGTGCTTCTTCGCGTGGATAACTGCTCCATTCGCCGAGTTGAGCGTCCGCTGGCACATCTACAATTGATCGATTATTCAATCAGTCCTCGATCCCCTCCCCCTCTCCCCTACCATACCCTGCACATGAACTTCTGGGTGGTCGTGAGTGCCTCCTTCTCGTCCTCCTCATCATCCACTCTGTGGTGGTCGTGCTGCAGTTGCTGCGCCCCGCCTACTGTCGCACTCTCGCACTCCTCGTTCGTCACCACTGCAAGTAGAAAATCAAGTATTTTTTTACACAAGAACGACTGAGACTTAGTGAGTCATTATTTCTCTAGGGCACATGATCATTCGTTGCAACACCAAACAAACAACTCCAGTCTGGCCTTCTCAAATCGCTAAACTAATATTCTTATTTCATAATACTAGAATAGTATTCTTGTGCTCTCGCCGTCATCACCACTGCAAACAGTTTTTTTTCTACCCACAAGGCATTTATTGGTTGATCACTTTCCCAGCGTACATGTATCTTCGTAGCAACAACAACAAACCAAGTACTCAATCTAAATGTTTCAGCAATAATAACATTTTCACTATATTTTCTCTAAAAAAACCCATTCTTCCTCCACTACCATATTCCTTGCTACAGTACCATCAACGTACCTCTCTTCTCAGGGAATAGCTTCTGTAGTGCGAGGGAGGGCCTCGTCTCGACGGGAATCTGCATGATATCCACCACGTCGTGCGTGTTCACTCCGTGCAGACGAACTCGGTCCTGAATGGAAAGACCATTGAGAGGCATACTCATTCTGTGAAGTTTGAGAATTTATTGTAGATTGGAAAGGCCACTTATGTACAGTACATTGCTATCGCCACCAACACATACGGTTAGAAATGCTCGTATAACCTGGATTCACGGGTACCTAAAATTATTCGATCCCGACTTCTCTCAATATGGAATTCAAATATCACCATACTCTCGACACGAATACCTCTTCCTACAATACCCAGCCCCTTCCTACAGTACCTTGTGACTGTTCTTATATCCGCACTCTTTGCAAATGTAGAAATGCATGAGTGGGAGGAGGTCTGAGTGAGTCTCTCTCGTGAGAGACTGAAGGGAATCCTCAGGAATCGGCTGAAAAAAATTCTTTAGTTAGAAAATCTTCCCTCCGTAAAATTTTACAATCATGCCCCTTCAGGTATATTCTGGAAAGGTAATACTCAAAACTCTCGGAAATCGGCGTTAATGGAAGATTGAAATTGTTCGAGCTGGGAAATATATTTTACCACATTACTGCGAGTATTATTGCAAGCTCAGGAATTTTCTGAGGCATGAAGAGAGAGTAATGCATGAAACAACCCCCCTGGTCAATTTGTGCGCTCAGACACGCAATAAATCAGTATATACCTCATAAAATCGGGAACTCAGCGCTTTCAAATGTACTGTAATTATCTCCGAACAATTAATCGATCAAACAATAAATCGATACTGACCTCCTTGCAGCTGCTGCAAGTGCATGTGCCCTGGGGAGAAGCAGTGAAGGCGGGCGAGTAACGACCACGAGCTGTTTGCTGCAGAGAACAAGATAATCATTTTGAGGATATTGTAAACTTATAAAATATTTCACTGGTTTTAAATAATGTATTCCAACAGAAAAACAACAACATTATCTCATAAAAAATATCTTTGGATCAGTTTTTATGCACAAACCGTCGATAGACAATCGTGCGAAGCACGTCTGCCTGCCTAAATGCATATTGTGAAACCCCAATTTAGTTTACCATCATCGATTCAAAAAATCGGAGGGAATCAATCAATCAATTTATCATGTCAGGCCATAGGTGCTCAGATGAGGATGGGACGGTATTCTTCATAAGTTGCATTGTGATTGCCAATAGCTCGGGTCAAATCATCTCTCCATCGTACATGAGGCTTCCCAGGGGGGCGCTTCCTATTGTATGGCGTCCACACCGTAGTGGCACGGCTCCACTGCTCTAGTTTTCTCCTGACCTTGAGGGCCCAGCGCGCTTTAGTTTCCAGTCCATCCTCGATCCGATCCCTCAGCATCGTGATCCCGCGCACGCGTTCATTCCTCAAGCGATCTTTCAGCGTGACTCCCAACATCTTCCTCTCCATCTTTCTTTGGGTAGCCGTTCTCGCCACAGTACTGACCAACTGATATTTTCAAACGTCTCATTAAAACACTGTCTCCGTAAAAACGGAGGTTAAGGTGGCACAATCGTTAAAAGTTATCTCCTGAAGTTAACTCCAGCCATAAAATTTCAGCCATAAAGTCAAACCATAAAGTTGTAACTTCAGGGGATGACTTTTAACGATTGTGCCACATCCCCTCCGGAATCTGACGTTCTTACAGAGACAGCGTTTTAATCAATCAGTCAATCAATCAGTTTATCATATCAGGCAGTTTGCTCAGATGAGGATTTGTCTATATTCTGCATAGGTTGCACTCCACCAATGTGTGCCAATGGCTCGGCTAAGGTCGTCTCTCCAGCGTACGCGTGGCTTCCCAGGGGGGCGGCTCCTGTTGTAGGGCGTCCAGACTGTAGTAGCGCGACTCCACTGCTCCAGATTCATTTGCCTAATTTTGAGTGCCCACCGTGCTTTCCGTTTCAATCCCTCCTCGACCCAGTCTCTTAGCTTGGTGATTCCACGAACTCGCTCATTCTTCCAACGATCTCTGATCGTAACTCCCAACATCCTCCGTTCCATATTTCGTTGAGTTACACTCAGTCGTTCCTTCTCACTCGATCGTAATGCCCAGACTTCGCATCCGTAGAGTACTGTACTTGTGATGCAGCTTTCAAAGAGCCGTCGCCTGATCTTCATGGGTAAAAGGCGTGACGATAGAAGATGGGACAGCTTACTCCATGCGTACCAGCCCAGTCCAATCCGATGTTCAATTTCGTCGGAGTGATCTAGGGGAAGACTGATTCGCCCTCCTAGATATGTGGCTCTTTCGACAAATTCGAACCGTAGATTGTCAATAGTGATTGGATTCCTGGTAGAGGTGCAGGAGGTGAGTAGATTGGTCTTTGCTGCATTGATTTCGAGACCAACTCTTCTGCAAGCGCTCATCAACTTCTTCAACATTTTCTCCAATTCTGGTCGCGACTTCGCGATGAGAACTACATCGTCCGCGTACTCCAAATGGCATAGATTCCTCCCATCTATTTGGATTCCATCCTTCTCCCAGTCAATCTTGTCCATCGCAGATCTTAGCACAGCGTTGAAAAGGCGAGGGGAGAGTGTATCCCCTTGGCGAACTCCTCTTCTCACGGTGACAGGGACGAGTTCTTCGTTTACTCGAATGAGTGTGGAAGAAGACTCGTAAAGACGACGCAGAAGGTGGACGAGGATGGGGTGGGCTCCGAAGAAGAAGAGGGCGTTCCAGCAAGCATTCCACTCAACGCAGTCGAAGGCCTTGCGGAAGTCGACAAACGCCAAGTAGATAGGGATACCGTACTCGTGGGCTCTTTCTGCTACCTGCTTGATCGCATGAAGGTTATCGAGGGTGCTGAATCCGCGACGAAAACCGGTTTGGGTCGTTCATTCTCTTCCAACACTTGCTCGAATCTTCTCAAAATCACCCTTGTCATCGTCTTGAGAGTGACGGTGAGCAGCGAAATGGGGCGGAAATTGCCGATGTTCTTAGGATCTCCCTTCTTATGCAACAATGAAACGACTGCTTCCGTCAAATCGCTTGGAACTGCGTCTCCGGCAACCAGTCGATTGAGCAGATCAGCGATGTCTGGGGCCAAGTGATCTCTGGCGAGGAAGAGCATCTCAGGGAGAATCCCATCCGAACCAGGGGAATGGCCGCATTTCAGGAGAGACATCGCATGCCTGATTTCATCGGATTGGAAGGGTGGCAATGGGTCTAGAGCGGGAGGGGACACAGTGAGAGGAAGCTGCACTCCTGGCGTGTAGAGGTCCTCAAAGAAGGTCTTCACCGCTGTCTTGGTTGCTGCTTGAGAGAGTGCACCAGAGACAGGATCGGGGACGAGAAGACGCTGCTTCGACGACTGAAGAGACAGCATGCACTTCACAATGCTCCTTCCCATCATCGCTGCTTGCCGTGCTTGTTCTTCCTTCCGTTTCCTGATATCCGCTATGAGACTCATTCGAGCAGCCTTGCATGCGATGGAATAGGCGACAGTTCCTTGCGAATTGGATTGCAATTGGTGACGTGTGGCAAGAAGGTTCTTTGTTGCGGTCGAGATCCAGGGTGGGGAATGGCGCTTCCTCCAACAGTTGACTGCCGCGGTCTCAGTGAAAGCCTTGATCTTGCAGTAGGCATCGGCGGCAGAATTGGGGCGACCAAGGGGCAGTGACGCAAGGAGGGATGCGTTGGCAGTAAAAGCTACCCGATCGAAATCAAGCCGCTCTCTGCATCTTTTCTGCCTGACCTTGTCGGGGAGAGAGAGACATAGACGGACGAGGCGATGATCCGAGTTGAACTCGAACCTTCCAACGACCCCGCAATTGACTACTCTCGCTGTGGTGGGCGCTGCAACGTAGTCAATTTGATGGAATGTTGAGCCGTTGGGGGAGCGCCAGGTCCAGATCCGTCCGAGCCGCCTCTTGGGGAACGTGTTCCATAGCCGCATCCTGTTCCTCACACAGACTTCAATGAAGGTCCGACCGCGTGGGTTCGGGGTCGAGGAGGCGAAATCACCGACATATATTTCATTGCCTGGTTCTCTCGCCACTCGACAGTTGAAGTCACCGACCAGGATGGGCATGTGGCCTCTTGGGGCACTCTTCAGGGCGGTCTCAATCTGGTCCATGAAGTCCTCGTACGCCTGGTCGTCGTAGGAAGAGGTTGGGGCGTAAGCGCAGACCAGAATGAGCCGCAGGTCTGAGAGGGAGAGAGTGGCCAAGCGGGGGGAGAGACCATTGAACACGGCTCCGCGCGCAAGGTGCGGTCGGAGTAGGAAAGCCACGCCATGGGAAGCAGTGGGCCCGCCAGAATGGAACACTACAGTGCCTGAAGACTGAAGGTTGAATGAAGCACAACCCACAATCCTAGACTCCTGCACTGCAAGCACGTCCCATTTGATCTTGTCGAGGGCGAGCTCCAACTCGGTCTGCTTGTCCTTGGTCGCGAGCGTCCTGGCATTGATGGTCCCGATGTAGAGATGGCGACTCATCAAGGTGGCGTACAACTCCCGCGTGCCAAACGCGTCTGGGAGAGGGAATCCGGGCGGGAGGAATCGGAGAGACGAACTCGCACTCAACCGCTCGCCACACACTTGAGAACCCAGAAATTAATATCCGTGCTAAAAATAAATCCGGTATAAATAAATACCCGAGTGTTTTGTGTATCATTTCCCCATAATATCCTCGGTGGAATCGTGTTTTGCAATAGGATTCAACTGTCCTCCGGAATAAATTATCAAACGAAAAATTTCACTCTATCATTACGGCCAATTCCAAGAACTTCTGGTATCGCCATTCCGGTCGCAGATGATTAAGGTTGGCATTTTGACTCTTTGACTCAAAATTACCAGTGTTCTTCGAACCTTTCTCTCGCTTTCCGTATTTGAGAATGACTTGAAGCATAACTGACTTTGATCATTTTTCTTTCCCACCAAATTGACTAAATTTAAAAAGAAATTTCAGAAAATAAATCAAAAAAAGGAAACACTGAAAAAATCGTCGATGAGACTTGACAGACCTGATGTAACATCTCTAGGACTAATGCCAAAAAAATTTGAAGCAAATTCGACACTTCTGAAACGAGATATGATCCAAAGATCCATAGGATCTCAGATCCAATGGATCTCAGATCCACCGACTCTCAGAGCCGAATGACTCAGAATGAAAAGATCCAAAAGTGTCTGAGATTCTTCAAAGAGTCAAAACGCCAACACTACAGATGATGCTCTGGAGTCCGAATGAAGAATGAGCACTTGGCTCTCCCCCCATTCCCGTAGTTCTGCATCTGCAGAACTACGGGAATGCAGAACTACGGGAATGCAGATGCAGAACTACGGGAATGCGGATACTGTTATGCCAGCACAGTCCGACCAAAAAGAATACCAATCGACTCATAGTAGTACAACGAAGTATGATGAGAAAAATGTGTGGAGTTACGAGGTTGGATCGTCGAACCAATGAATGGCTGTCGCAGAAAGTGCCAATCCCGGACATTAGAGTGCAAGCGATGCAGAGAAAGTGGAACTGGGCAGCAAGAATAGCATTGCTCGATGACGACAGATGGACTACACGAGTGATGGAATGGACTCCCTACGATCGAGTCCGTCCAATTGGAAGACCACGGACGAGATGGAGGGACGAATTCGTGCAACAACTGGGACCGAACTGGGATAGCGTGTGTAGAAGAGACCCCGTTGCTTGGAAGAACAGCATTTTCCACCAGGCCCAGACCTTGATCATGGATAAATAATGATAATGATAATAATAATGATAACAGTAACGAGACATAAGGTAGGATATTTAAAAATAATTTTACTCTCGATTTTAAATTTTTAGAAAAATGTTTGACCCAAGGAACTGGGTTACGGTAGTGACCTGGACACTGTACAATCGATTGGGCACGGTACCAGGACTTTTTTAAAATAAAGTTAGTTTGCGATAATCGGGGTTACGGTAGTGGTATACGGTATCTGGTGATACTGTATGATCGATTGGGTACGATAACTAGTCTTGGCCTACCATTGACCTACCGATCAATTTTTGACCATGACCCCCTATACTTCGTTCAGCACTGCTCCCCTCAAATCGAGGGGAGCAGTGCTGAACCATGAATAGGGGTTCATGGTCTGAAAACACACACGTGTTGGGCAACTATGTCTCTAATTCTTTATAGAACGGTATTGCTATCTGGTCTATTGCTATCAAACTGATCTGAACCCATGTAAACTATAGTATCACTGATGCATCAATGCACCTTGGAGTGTCATGAAAAGTTTGTTAAAATCTCAGAACTAGATTTGAAGCGTGCTTCTCCCTACACCGAGTCGCACACTCCTTCCTCGACTCCGCTACATCCGGCTGCATCTGTTGCAGCTCCAGGAGGAATCATGACGACGATGGAAGAGTGAATATTGATTGAATGATTCTTCGATATTGTTCTTACTTGTGCTCATTGTGTAAAATGGAACTAGTGAAGCTGAAATGTGGTTGCAATATCTTGGATTCTTTGCCGAGAAGAATTTGTGAAGGGGAAATTTAATTGAGTTAAAGGAGGAATGAAGTCAAACGCGCGCCCGGTTGAAATATGTTTCAATTAGAGGAGCACTCTCTTCAAGTCGCGTGCTCTCTCGCTCGTTGCCTGAGCTTTCCCTGATTTGGCTCCCCGCCAACTACCGATGGCTATGTTCGGAATGGAGATATCAATGTGAAAATTTCGGAGCTTCTTACCGTTATGGAGCTCTAGGCCGTTCATATGATAGCTTCAAAAATTTAATTTTCCCTTTGCTCCTCCTTCAATGCACTCGCTGATGAATAACGGGCACTTGAAGCACGCTTTCTTTCGCAGGACGCATTTCTTCCTTATTGGACAAAGTCTAGCATTTTAGCTGATTGCACCTCTGCCTTCTTCAACCCAATCGATCAATAACCTCCGATCCGTCGAGCGACTATAGACTCTGCCCGTACGAGGCAATTTTTTTGTTTTTTCGACAGCAGTGATGAATTAGTGAAATGTCGTAGTAGAGCAATTAAGAAATGTGCGGGACACGGATATTGCTGAGGAGATGCGCTCATGATCTCCAGTTTTCATGATTTCACTGCTCTCTTTCGTTGTAATTGGAAACACTAGTTATGATTATTGCGAGATAATGAAACTTCGTATATAAAAGATTTTAAAATTAAAATACCTCGGAATTAATCTCAAGCAGTTGCATCTGCCGCATCCGCTTTCGCTTCAGGCTCATCATACGTCTTTACGGCGCACAGCATGTCAAAGGGGGGGGGGAGGGGAGAAAAGCTCATTTGCTTTACAGAGTCAATCCCTGTCATTTTCGGATCACTGAAGCGAAAAAGCGGCGATTTTACCCGTTTTTTGGTGCTTTTTTATGCGTTGCTAGTGAACTAGATCGAATTCGGAAAAACCTCTACATAGAATTGTGCAAAAAGTGTTTCCGCAACTTTGTGCGCAAACGCCATCTCGATATATTCATTCTCCTATGTTGGACCAGAGATGCAATTTTTGGACCAGAGATGCAATTTTTGAGTTTTCGACCCAACCAAAGAGAGAAAAATGTTCCCCGTACACTCCTCTTTCATTCGTCTGTTGACAGTTTGTACGTATCTTTATTGGAAAATGCCGAAAAATTGAGTCAAATGTCGATCTTTTCCGAAAAAAATGAGACTCCGCCCATTTTCGGAGCATGCACGGCGAAAAAATTTTTTTTCGGGAAATCGGGCAACGCCATTTGAAAGAGCTCGTTTCGAAGTACTTTTTGTTAATTTTGCAGCCAATTTAAAAATCATGAATTCCTACGTCCCGGCCTATGTGGAGTCTTTCCCGATTCCTCTCTTATAGCAGAAGGGTATGGAGGGGGCGTCAGCTCCTTCCGACTGGGCCAGGGCAGAGTGGGCCTCCTTCACGCATCGGCCAAGACGGTAGTAATGAAGTAAAACTGCTTGGAGGTAGAGATTGGAGTCCACCACAAGAATCAATGTAGCAACTAGGAGACTGATTAAATCCTCTCACTACTCAACGTCAGAATGATGCAATACATTGTTGACAAACAGATTGCGCAATCACTACATTTGATCGCGAACTGACTTTTTTCCGAAGCATTATACGAACTTTCCGGACACCCCAATACATTGCTGATGCAATGTCAGCGTCAGGTAATTGTTGAGCATGTGGAACACTGAGATTGCCCGTGAGATAATCTAAGTTCTACATTTATTGTTCCTCAAAACAACAACACCACGATATTGCTTCAGGTAAAACTACACCTGCATTTGGTTAACGAATGAAACGCCGAATTTAGAGACATCAATTTTTCGAAAAAAGAATGATTTTTGCTCGCAACGGCTTCACTGAGACGCAGTGGTGCCTTAGTGCAACGAGTCTCCGCAAATAGCTTTAGTTGCAGCGTCCGCGTCCGCACCTGACGCGCCATTCGCCTCTGCCGCGTACGACGGCGATATGATGATTGGCATCGATAAGGTTTTTTTCGAAAATAAGGAAGCACACGCTTCTTTAAAAATAATATCTGTGAGATCTTGGTTACAGAGGGTGCTTGTAAGTATAAATGTGTGGTATGAGTGATCAGGACGGATTTTTATTGATAGAGAAACCGAAGGTTGTGGTTGTTGAATTAAAGAAATGCCGACTCTTGTGATTATGGGTTCAGAAATGTCCAACAATAGACGATCGGCATGCAGCAATTGTGAAAACAAATTTTTGAACAAGCGAATTTAGGTTAATTCTTAGATAATCACATGAGATTTTTGTGTCTCGCGATAGGCCATGTAACTGGGTCCGAATGATAGTAGATTGAAATCCTCAATAATTGTAAAATAATGTTCTTATTCTGATTTCCATCACTACCGTAACCCCCTTGTCTCCCTAGGACAAGCTTCGTTATCCTATCCGAGATCGTTCACCCTGGAATCTTAATTTTTGGAAACTACCACGCATTTTTGCTTGAGAAATATTGGCTCCGAAACGTCGGGGTCCAAAAAGTTGATTCCATAATTTAGTTTCTAAAATGTCTTTTTTTTCATTTTCAATTTTCCATGATGTCGTTTATAAATTGTCGGTTATAAAAGAAAAGGGTCATTTCGTCATTTACAATTCATGGGTTTTAAAGGAGGATGAAAGCGAAAGCTGGAAATTTGAACGTATTTCATCCTACCACGAAATGCCCCGGCTGTCAATGTGCTAAAAACAGGCCATGCTAAAAACAGTGAAAGTAACACCAATTACCGGTCCCCGACGCGGCTCTTGGCTACGGAGCGTCTCTCTTTTTTTTCTTATTTTTTGCGTTTGCTCGCTTTGATTGTGTTGCGTTGTTGCTAAACGCATATCTGTACTCTAGTTCATCCTGTTATTTCAAAATCAATATTACTTCAATCGATCGATTGTGTGATCTCTTCCCATCCACCCCTTTCACGCGCGCATTCCTTTCAGTTGGATTCATGAGTTCTATCTTCTTCTTTGGGGCGATTATCTGTGATTCTACTCATTCCACGTCGATAATATTTAAATTGCTTCTGTTTCAACTAACTTTTGACCCGATTGCCACAATTTCTCCCTAAATGCGTCGTCTTAATTACTTCTTCTTTTTCGTCGTTGGCCCATCTATTATTTACATGTTTTGCTTTCAACCTTGCTTAATTGCTCATTTTTTTCTTTATTTTCTACCGTTTAATTAATTGTTCATTGAAGCCAGGTCAACGGTCATCACCGATGATAAAAAATGGGCATGGACGGTGCTGCCTTCGCTTCTCCCAGACCTGTCAGTTAGTTTGGCTGCTTCCCACTTTGCTGTATCGATTAATTTCATTCTTGTATTTTAGAACTACGTCCAACGTCGTCCGGCCAAGATCATGGCCCTTCCGATGGTGAAAGGCCATCGCGAAAAAGGTTCGTTTCTCTTTCTTCGGCCTATATTTAAATATTACTCGTGTTTTATTTGTGAATGATTACCTTTTCAATTCATTTATCGTAAAATAAGTTAAGGATATTCAAATAACAATTTAGATAGAAATATTAAAAATATACGAACATATTACGCTAGAAAATTAATCAAAGCAATAAATATCAGTCCGTAGCAATGATAAACTTTTTTTATTACTACTCCTCATCAGTCATATATCCTAGGGCCTCGTCTGCCATCGAATTGAGGAGAGGGAGATGAGGAAGAGGAGGGGGGAGGAGGGCGTCGTCCTCGCCCTCGTCGTCGTTCTCGGGCGCCTCCTCCTCCAAGTTGCTGTCGACTCCATGAGGACGAAGAGGACGGGTGAGTGTCTCCCACAACTTCTTAATTAAAAATGGTTCGTAAATTGATTACCTCTCCTTGTTTACCTTTTGTTCGGCGAGAGCAATTTTTCTTTTCTTCTCCGTAGTCTCTGGGCTCTCGATCATCCTTCCTCGTACCTAGGGTAGGAGTGTAGGCGCGTTTTTTTATATCACAATCCGAACCAGGTACGTGAGATTCTTGACGTCAGTCCTCCAAGTGTGGGTAGCATCTTTCCTCACTTTCCTCCACACTTTGTTTTTATGGGACGGATTGGTGTATGATTTTTTTCCCACATGAAAGAAACATTTAGTGCAGGTTATTAGAATTGCTCTCCTACCACTGGTCTCGTTCCGTCAATCACACCCTGTTTGAGATGATTCCAGTGCAGTATAGTTAATCGAGTGCGCATTTCGTGTCCAGATCTATTTAATGGTTTCAATATTTACCTTAGAAGACTAAATACCTGACGTAAAAATAATCCTTCGGCGCGTATCTCCAAGCGAGAGCGTTTATGCTCTCACAAGGAGATGTCTGCAGAATCCATGAGACAGATGCGATATCCTCGATATTCTTGCTGGTGAATATCTATATGTATTTATTGCGAGAGAGTGATAATGGGAGGGGGTTAGATATGATAATACCTGTTCCTCTAGCCTATCTATGATCCTTTTAGTCTTGATATAATATTCTGGATTGTACGAGGACGTGTGGCCACACTCGTTGATGAGCTTGAACGAGGGATCCTAGAATAATTCACGAAAACTTCGCCCATGCTGTTTTTTTTCTAATATCACACTTGATCGAATCTGTGTTTGCCCTGAATGCAGAGGAGAATGGCCCTGAACTTCTCCTGTGCCAACTCCCCATTGCCTTGAGCACTTATCACGGCATCATAGCATCGGTTTATGATTGGTTTTACCCAAAATCTAACCGATTCCATATACTTGGCCTTGCATACCTAGAATGACACTGATTCTCTTCCATTGCCATATCTACCGAACTCACTGTGAGAAGAGTCATAGTGATATTTCTGAAGAAGTGCCAGGGATCATAGAAGTGTTTGATCCCTGGGTACTTCTCCTTCATCATCTTGGCCACAGCAGAGTGTCTATCCGTCACTACACTTGCAATTCCCTTCGATCCTCCAATCATGAGAGAGAGCTCCCGTAGCCCTTGCTCCAGTGCAGCGACCTAACATTTTGTTCACCTATTGGTTCGAAATGTGACAAAAACACCTCCATTTTAGCTGAGCTTCCTGTTTCACTCTTGTGGATTAGCACATAGTGAATTGCCTCTCCCGTCTCTGCATTCAGTAGGAAGTAACGGCAGTAGGCCGCCGAATAACCGCGCGAATCGAATGAGCCGTCTCCACAAATATGTATCTTTTCTCCCTTCAATTCCCTTTCTATTATTAAAAGTATTCTAATCGAACCTTGGCAACTCTCTTCCGGAGTTCATCGATTAGTTCTCCTTGTTTCTTGAAGAATAATTCATCCACTGCAGGACTAACGTAGAACTTCTTCAAACGGTGGAATGAAGTGGTAGAGAGGGGAGTCATTCCACTCATCATGAGAAGAAGCCTCAGTTTCTTCAATGAATACTTATTGAAGCGTTAGCGTATAGGAAATACTGACCGTGCCTCCAACTGCCGATAGTATAGCTCCTGAGACGAAATCTACATTGATCTTAGGCAGTTTCTCCTTATTCGAGGCCTTAGATGTCTTCAAGACGGGGCTACTATGCCATGTGGCAGTGAAATCACATCTGTTGCACTCCCTCGTGCATGATGCCGCGAGTCCTACCATGTGGAAGGATAGATGACATTGTCCCTGTTCGCACTTGGGACACTCTAGGAGGAGGGAGGTCAATGACTCCTTCGACACTATCATGTAGTTCGATAGAGGGACACTTTCGATGCGGGGAGTGGCAGGGGTAGGAGGAGTCCATTCGGAGCTTTCGTTCATATCTCGAGCCTTCAAGTAGTTATCAAAAATACCTCATTTTTTTAATAATCTAATTTGAGTTAGTTTAGTGCGAGATGGAATGCAGTAATGATAATTAATGAATACCTGTTCAGGTCGGCAACAGCAGACGCAGCAGAGAAGAGGAGATCGAGTTAGGAGTGGAGGAGGACGGACGTAAGACGGAAGAGAGGATTGAAGAGGACGAGGGCGAGGAAAGACGAAGGAAGATGAAGAGGGGAAGGGCGAGAGAAGAGGGGAACAGGTAGGAGGGAGTACGATAGATGGTTGGGATACTGTAGATGGAGCAGTCGTCTCCTAAAGGCCTCTGTTTCCGTTGTATGAGATAGATAAATATATTTTCTCCCGTTTAATTGTGTATATTACTCACCACAAAGGAAGGGACAGCATCAGGTCGAAGTACGGTAGCAGTTGCCGAGTATGTGTAGTCAGAGGGGGAGAAGTGACTTGCACAGAGATAGGGACACTTGGATGCATTCACCACTGCCATGAGAGATCTTCTTCCTTCTGGGGTTGAACGGACAGCGTTTATCCACGTTGTCCGTTTCTTCTCATTTTCCGTAAATGCGTGCATCTCTTTCTGGAATTTCCTCTGATGGCACACGACGCAAGCTCGTCGTTGCATCTGATAGGGAGGATTACATTAGCAGACGATATAGTATCGACGATAGTTTGCACATGAATATTACATTTCAATTAGCAATACTAGCTTGTGGGTATACAAATACTTTATCATTTAGTCCATGACATAGCTATTCTTCATCGAATAGCGCAGATGGCTTGAAGCCGGTGTAATGTCCATCGGCACTTGGCCATTTCTTCCGGACGGCATCGATGACACAAGCGGGGAGTCGAACTCTCTGTCCTCGTCCGAGTGGTCCGAGAAGAGAGGCCACTATCACTCGATAGCACCCGTGTCTTCTCGCCCTCATTAGTAAGTTTCATTCTTTCTATCCATGGTATCTATTTGATTGATATAGTGTATTCCGGATACAATAGCCTTTCAATAGAGTAAACGATTGTTGGAAAGGGGAACTCACTGATTCGCATCGATGGCCACATGTCCACTCGCATAGCCGTAGAGGGCAACTGCAGCTTCCGTACCCTCAAGTGAGTGATTGAGATGAAAGTTATCAACAATAGGAAGTATAGTAACTAACCGCTTCTGTGAGCAGGTACTCCTTGAAGTATTGATCCTGCGTAATGCAGGCTTTCCTACCGTGGTCCTTCAGCTTATCCAGCAATCCCTCCTTGAAGAGATTTCCTTTCTTGAGAAGAGGGTAGAGAAACAGCGATTTGCAGCAGTAATCGTGCTTTTCCTCGAGATCTCTAGGGGGACAACGAGTGCAGGAACACTCCACAGTCTTCTCGAGGTCAACCCCATCTGCGAAGATCTTCTGCTCCCTCTCCTTGGCTGCTTTGATTCTAGCCAGAATCTTGTCCGCTTGCTTGGGGTCGGGGAGAAAGGGATCGGGAAGTGATGTCATCTAGAGATCAATCAATCGATCAATTAGTGATACAATAATGTAACTTGTGTAATGAAAAAAAAACAATCAAGACAATGATAAAATCGTTTGAAAAGAGCTGTTTGTCCCATTCTTTGCGTACGTGCATCTTTCATCGATTGACTAGACACTTGTCTAAAGGGTCAGAATAGAGACTCAAACGAATGATCTACAATCATGATTGTTCACCGGATTGAATTTGTACGGAAAATCGAATTCTTCAATCTCTTTATTGTACCGTTTTGTTGTATTGCATTGTAAAAATGAAAATGTTTGATAAAAGAAATGGAAATGAGTGTCACAATATGCTAAATAGGTTTCCCTCATTGCATCAATGCAGAAACCACCGCGGCAAAATGTTAGTCCTCGGCGGGAATCGAACCTGTCCCTTTCCCACTCTCGTTGTCGCCGCTCTACAGATCGAACTAGAAAGAGGAGAAAGAGGTAGTGAGATAGTGTGCGCTGCGCAATCTTTTCGCAGCCATTTCCCTGAGCTATCAATTACAGTACCCGTGCGCGTATCTCCCTTGATCTTTGATCTCCGTTTTTCAAATTTTGGCTTTCTATTGTCGTTCAAGGAATAAATCCGGATATATCTTTAGTAGACGAAGTTCATTTTCCCTTTCCTCCTCCTTTAATGCGATAAGCTTCAGTTTTATGACTCCCAAGTGATCTACCTCGTCCTATCCCTCGTATTCTTTTAAAGTTACCCAACAAACTTGAAGAAATTTGAATTTGTGTGCGTGCTTGATCACGCCCACTCACTTTTTGTTGCATACGCATTCTCTTTATGAGAGACTTTCTGAGAGCACTGAGCAATTCTACCTGTAAGCCGTACAGTGAAAAATGAAATTCCTCCCAGAATTGTCCCCAGGGGTAACTTTTCACGTAGAGTTCGAAAATCGACCTTAGAAAGCCGTATCTCCAACCGCTCATTTTCTGTGTCGCACTGCTGATGGGCGGTCGGTTTTTGTATCACTCGAACGGCGTCTCCAAACCCCATAATTGTATAGATATTCTGAAAAATCTCGTCGAAATAAGCATTTTTACTGTTGGCAGTGACAGGCTAGCTCATTTGTGAAAAATGTTTGAATGTTTCAAAAAATCGTCCTAAATTTGTATGCCATACTTATACGCTTTTTTTATTATTTCATTCGATTCCTCGTATAAAATTACCCATAGGTTATTTTTTAAATTTTTTTCCTGGAAATTTCGTTCCTGATGGGGGTCGGCCAAGTTGCCGAAAGAAGGCGCATTCCATTTTTTCGCAAATATTTTGAAGCAGGTGGCTTGATTGACAGTTTTGGGTTTCACTTGTAGTATTAAATCAGAGGATACACCATTCTCATTTATCATGATTCGGCTTTCGGTGAGTGGTAGACACAAGATTGCTTCTTTCAACATCAGTTCCGTTGATTGCCACCGTAGTTTGTTTGAATATTCGAAAATAATTATTTCCTTCCGCTTGCAACGGTCTACACCTAATCGCACACTCCGCCTACATTTGCTGCAGCTGCAGGAGGATTCACGACGACTCTCGGTGAGTGATGTTTATTGGAGGCGTGCTAACTCTTATCGTACTTGATTGTGCTCATGTGTTGAAATGGAAATAACGAATAAAAAATGAGGTTTTTATAGTTTAAACATTTATTATCAGAGATTTTTGAAGTTAAAATTCATTTGGCTAATGAGTCGGAAATAATTGGCCCCTGAACCGGCGCTTGCTTCTCACAACTTCTTACTGAAAATGAATTTTAAGTAGAAATTCCAGTGCTTTCTTTGATTCCTCCTCTGCAGCCTCTGCGACATTCCAGTCGGCACTGTATCGATCGACTACACAATCTACTAGTGAATGAAACTTTCACTATTTATTTTTTATTAACTTGATATAAAATAATACTAATGTAATTCGTAGTTGTTGAAAGTGTGAGCACTCATACGTATCAGGGTGTCCGGAAACTTTTAAGAATTTTCTTGTTGTTTAGTTTTTTCACGAATGGGAAGCGATAAGTATAGCCTCGTGGTAGTAATGCATGAAGGTAATTGAGAAGTAATTTTTGCCATGTTGATTGGGCAACACTATTAATATGTGACGATGCAATATGCCACACCGAAGTTACCCTCCTGCAGGACCATTGTGCCTGACGTCAGGATAAATATGATATGATAAATATGATGCAATATGCAAAAAAAGTCGCTTTTATACCCTCATTTTGAAAATTGTATATGTCAATGGGATAACAGATATCAAATTTCAAACGCATTCCTCATAAGCATGAATAAGTGTACTATGTTTGGAAGTGTTGAAATCATGTATATTGTTGGAGCAATCACAAATTAATGAAAAAATTTCGATTTCGGTAGTGATCATTTTCCTAAGAATATGTATTTTACCCTTGTTCACGAGCACGGGAGGGACTCCGATAACCACCCTTTGCTGTTGAGAAGACAACGTAGTGAGATTGGTGGTATTTGAAATTATCTCTCTGTAGAGAGGACGAAAAATTGGATAAAATGACCAAAAATTAGTGAATTTCTGTTTCGGAGTTGCCTCAGAATTCTCATCGGCGTTTGCCGATCGAAATCTCCCTCGTCATTATTGTGCATAATCCCCTTTTTGTCCACAGAGATGGCCATAATTATCCGTCGAAAACTGGGTGTATGACAGAGCATTTACTAAAATACTTAAAACCGTATTTTTGACTGAAAACATCATTAAATTCAATTGTGCAACTGGAATATTGATGCAATTCCTGAACAGATAGCATTAATCGATTGCTCAATATATTGTTTACAAATAGATTTGTGAAATCCGACATATCGACAATGCGCTAAGTTTTCACATGACCATTCTTAAAAATTTCCGGACACCCCAATAGATATTGCTGATTCGATAAATTGTTAGATTTTTCAATGAGAAAAGTGATACTATTGTAATTGGGACAACTATAAATGCATTTGACTAGTGACTGAAACTCCGAATAGAAAGGCATTATTTTTCTTTTTTTTATGACTAGGAGAAGTAATGCAATATTCATTCTCAGTTGTCTCACGGTGAAGATCACCGACTTCCGATCCATCGAGCGCCTACAAAATCGTCTGGTGAGAGGCATTACTATTTGTTTGCATGATTGATTTAAAGAAGTGCGACGTAGGAGATAAATACGTTGATGTGTATGCCTCTACTAGTTCAGAATCATTAACATTGGGTATTATTTATTTATTAACTTGTTCTCAGTTTATTTATACAATATTATACAACAACAGGAAATCGCAGAATATTCACGACATCCTTTTTTGGTGGTTCACCATAGAAGGAATGTCCTCTATACAATTTGTGTTTCATGATGTTCTAAAATACTACGTAAAGATTGAATAGGCAGTGGCAATCCGAAAATCGGGTCATTAAAATTGTACAAATGTATCCATGCTCATCAATAACCCTCAAAGACTACAGGATTTTTGAAAATATAGCACGTATCTCACGAGAGAATCGAGATGATTCAGGGACCAGTCTTGATCATCCTAAGGCATGTCTAACTGACCCCCAAAGTCTCAATTTGCATACTTCATTTCGGAGCTCTCTACACCAGGTCAGTTATCCGCTGCTCCTACTTTCGCATCGATTTTTGCTCTACACGAATATTGTTGATACACCGTTACGAAATAATGAAAAACCCTGCTCGCTGTTACCCCCAGTAATTTTTAGTTCTCTATCGACCTATGCAAACCATTCATGAAATTCAATTTTAACGGGGTTACATTCATTGTCACTTTTTTTCAAAAATGTAGGTAAAAGGGAATACAAAATTTTCACAGTGGATGTAGCTCATCAAGAGCTTTCGAATAAGTGGTTTTTTTCACTGTTCAGTTTCGACTATCCTGGAATCTTTATTTCCAGACGTCGCCCAGTACCCATCAGACACCGCTCACTGCCAATTTCCTCGTGGTAATGATAAAACTCCAATCGGTCGAGAGACTGCAGAATCTACTGATGGCGAGCTAATAGTGGTTGTTTTGTATTTTTGGAAACAAATCGTTAAATGAAAGTGTGGAACACTGAGATCACTGATTCGATTTTATGACGTCAAATTAATGTCGTTCTCTAGAAATATCGCAGGATTCAGATTCTCAATTGTGCTTCTCCCTATGAGTAATCGAACTCTCATACATCGGTTCCGCCCAATTTTGTCACGAATGCTGGGTATTCTATTGGATTTGTACACTCACTAAAGAAGGGAACAACTTGCACCCGTGTTTTCCCATTTTTCCGAGTTTAGTGGTGGAACTCAAGCAATTTCGAATATTGTTCTTCTCGTGCTACCTGTACGACTTCGTCTGCGTCAGTCCGATTGACAGCAACAATTGCAGCCTGCCAAATTTCTTCCTGGTGAAGATCACCGACCGATCCGTCGAGCGACTACATAATATGATGATGAGACGCAATATTATTATTGTTGTTAATTCTTTAAGAAGGAATTTACAATTGACTGATGCTGTGCTGGAGTCGAGTAATTGATGAACATTTGAAGCACTAAGCCTACTAGTGAGATAATTACGAGGTCAATATGTCATTGTTTTTTCTTCATCAGGCAACACCTACGCCATTGGTTCAGGTGATACAAGATTTGCATTTTCGTAAGAATGAAACTCCGAATAGAGAGGTATCATTTTTCGCAAAACTATTTTTCACGCAGATTTATGAGGAGTGCAACCGCTTTTGCTGAAACTGGAATGATGATATGGCGAGTCTCCGCATGTTGCTGCAATTACCGTATCCGCATCCGCGTCAGGAGATAATGGTGAGGTCTAAATCGCAGATATCGCTTTTTAGCTGAAAGCTGTGAAGAGGTCAATTGAAACGGTGATGCCTGGTTTTAATGTGATAATGAACACAACATTACAGCATCTGGTCGTTTCTGTCGCTGCTGCAACCAAGGAAGTCAGAGACGAGGAAGACGAAGAGAATTACGGGCAGCCATTGGTGGAGTGCAACCTATGAAGATTACCGACATATCATCTTCTGAGCGTTTCCGCCTGATAAGATAAATTGATTGATTGATTGATTGAACTCACTGATGAGAAATGAGAACGATATTTTGGAAGTGCGTTTGCTCCATCATCATTTGCAACGTTTGAGCTGGATGCGGTGATTATGGCAGTAGGACTTTTGTTTACTGTGCTTGCTCGCACTCACCTTGTAATGGAAGTAGCGAAACTGAAATGCAATTGGGGCATTTTGAACCGATTGCCACATAAGAATTTGAGATTAGTTTTTACCAAACTGATATAATGATGGGGTAGTGTTAGTTAAGAAAATGTAGATAGGATTGTTGGTTTGAAAATGGAAATGTATCATAATACAACATTTTTTTTTCCTAAGATTGCAGCTCGAAACACATATGGATATGATTATCCAATATCATTGGGGATCATCATCTAATTAATCAATTGTATCAACAGGAACGGATAAAGTTACTCGTGAAATCCAGGTTACACGAGCGATTCAACTTGTTGAAAAGTGGTGGTAGCAATGCACTGTACACTAAACATCTAATTAATACTATTTTTCTAAATTCACACAAGGCTACAGTATCCCTCGTGATGGTCTTTCCATTCAGGACCGAGTTTGTCTTCACGCAGTGACGATATGGTGGATATCATGCAGAATCAGAATCTTGGAACCTTGGAGGAGTTCTAATTTAAGTGCGAAAAACAACTGTTTTTGGCTGTTTTAGCGTTATTTGTGTATGCTGCTAACGAATGAAAACGAAATCGATCATCGAAGAACAGTGATTTGTGCGGAAAGTCGTTACGGAATTTTGTGCGCAAACGCCATCTCGATAGCTTCCCTCTCCTCTGAGGAGTTCTAATTTTAATGGGCCGAACTGATGTTTTGAAGCCATTTCAATGACTTTTAAAGTCTGTTACAGACAAAGCAGAAGAACCAGTTGTGTCGCTCGTTTGATTAGATAGCGTTTTAACTATGTTTCAGAGGCCAATAACGATCGGATTTTCTGATTCCCTCGAAATTGAGCAAACGTCAATTACTTCAAGTATGTTTCGCAAAATCGATAATTTATTTTGCCCATTATTTTCGAAATTGAGGGTGAATTTCGATGAACCGACTCCAAGGGGCATAAATAGACGTAATGAGAGGGCGAACTCGATCAGAGAATCGCGTTGCCAAGCAAATTAACCTATTTTCGGAGTTGACTTGCTGTGCCGGCCATATGAAGAGAATTTACAAATATCTAACCTTGCCTTTATATTCTTCTCATTCAGTTTTTATTAAACGCTCTCCAATACGCCGGGAATGTGCTGCAGGCGCTGAAAAGTGAGGGCGGTTTTCTTTTTTCTAACAATGTTCCATTTTCTACTCCGCAAGAATTGATGAAGCCATACCACTTTTCTTACGGGAAACCTCTGCAACGCAAAACTCACAATGCATCTTTTTGAAACAATGTGCGCATTTTTTTCAAGGCAAAATGAGAGAAAATAACTTCACACATAATACCTGCTCGATATCCCTTATCATGACGGCAACGCACTCGGCAGAGGAGGATTGCAACTTACACGGATAGGTAATTAAATAAATAAGTAATTATATATTATAAAATTATTTTATTGTGCTGAGAGCACTGATAGTAACTGCTGACACTGAGAATAATAATTGCATTCCATTTTGCCTTCATCATGCCGTCCTCGTATTCCACAATGGCGGATGTCGCGCCAGACGCGGATGCTGCAGCTGCATCCGCTTTGAGTGATTCGCCGCTAGCAAGAACCAGTCTCGTGTCTCATTTGAAGCATTTGCGCCTGAGAGATGAATCAAACATATTTATGGTAAATGAATCTATTCAAAGTTGCATCCATCCCTCATATTCTTTCCAAGTCTTCCGAGGTACTATCCACCGCGGTCTCACAGTTACCAAAACAAAACAATTTTATCGCGACATCACATCGTTGCTTTTCAAGCCATCGATGTTCACACGCCCCTCAATTTGTCTAGTATCTAGTCTTCAGTAGTTGTCTGTGTAATATTCTTTTTTTAGGAAGGTAACAACGTATCAGCAAATTCTAATGTCGACGTATCGGAGGTCGGTGATCTTCACCAGGAGCTAGTTTGGCAGAATGTTGCTGTAGTTTATTTTTCTGCAAATAGGACTGACGTAACCAAAAAACTACCAACTACATTTGTGTCACACTACTTTCATTTCACAAAAGTTTAATCTTTAATCTTTAATCTTTATCACCGACAGCATTAATAGCCGTTGAGGTGAGATTAGTTTATTCGAAACATCGATCAAAAATTGCAAACGCGCCTTTTCCCATTACCATATCCTCCTAGGGAAACCTCAATCCGACAAGAATTATTTTTAAAAATCGTTGCGAATCACAGCGTGTCAGAGATATCGAGTTCCTTTGTTAGTCACGGGCCGTCAGGGACTCACGGCGCTTGAGCAATCTCATTTTCGTCCATTTGTTAGAGTGGAGTGGTGAGACTATGAAAAAGATGCTTTATAATATCGGTGAAACACATGTCATAACATTGTAGAAAATATCAAATATGTAAATTTAAATACATATATCTCTTATGTTACGAGTAAAGAGTCATGTCCACCGTTCTCAACCATGCCGAACTTTTTTTGAATTTTTTGAGTGGAGTTTGCGTAATTCTAAAAAAAAAATTACCCACTAAAAATCAAACTCCTCAGAGGGGAATAACGGGAGAGGCCACTTGTGGGATGTTTTCTGAATCCTCATGAGTAGCTCTACAATTGCAACAGACAGATTGTTGATATTGTTTTTAGTATTCGAAAAACGGCCGTGAACGTGTTACAAAAAGTGCATTTCTCATGATAACTCGAATACTAAAAACAATATCAAAAATCTGTATGTTGCAATCTCTCACCACTCCACTCTAACAAATGGACGAAAATGCGATTGTTCGAGCGCCGCGACGAACAAAGGAACTCGATCTCTCTGACACGCTGTGCGAATATAAAATCCCAGAGAGAGTTACTCTCGTCAGCAAGAACACGATAACAAAGTAATGTATTGTTCGGAAAACGGGGATAACGTTAAAAAAATTGCGATACACAACTTGCATTCCACAGCATGTTTCTCTCTTAATCTTCCTGCAGCTGCAGCAGATACAACGAGGGATGAGAGCACGACCCGAAGTAGAAAGAAGCATGCTGACGCCCGCGTCCTGTTGCATTTTGAAATAATTTGAATAGTTTCGAGATAATCACCAGATGCGTCGCAGTCTCAGCGAGAATATTGTAGGTGGTTTTGCAAAGGTAATTTAATCGTCATCGCATTAACCAGAGAAAAAATAATAGAAAGGAGTACATATTGACATAAGAATCAGTTAATAATCCTTCCGTGCACTGAAAATAAATTCAAAATTAACGAAATGATTTTTGACGAGACGGAAAAGCGGGCAATATCAATAATTACAATAACGCTTTTGCAATTGCTGTAGCAGTCCTAACTACAGTAATCGATGGCAAGCGTCCGGATGATTCATATGCGATGCATACAAATAAAATATCTAGTTGGCTTCCTTAATGGTCTGAATACATTAGGCCTTCAAATTGGTTCAGCTTTGTTGTTGTAGTTTAATCATCACCGTAGAATCTCATGTCACCCAATCGAATAAATAATTTCGACGCACGAGGGTAAACAAGACGCGACTACCGAACCACATCATACATTTACATCCTCCTTGTGCTCCCCACCATCGACTTTCTCTGTTGACGCCTCGTCAGGAAGCAAGAAGAACTGCAAATTTGAAATTATTTATTGTATTCACAATCGTCGGCGAAAGCCAGTAATCGCCTCACACAGCTCTGCTTATGAGAAATCGCTGCAACTCAGATATCGCCAGTTGCTGGTGCGTTCCAAATTAATTTTTTTAAATTTTTTTTTGATTGAACTCTGGAAATTTATTATATCGTTAATCTCACCATCATGTTTCTGTTCTCGCAGTGGCGATACCACGTGTACGTCCTTTGTTATCCACTCCGTCCGAACGAGAAACCGGACAGTGACGGACCTGGGAGGGATGGAACATAGACTGATGCTCTTCGAATAAAAGCTTGCGGAGATGTGCCGATGGACAGCAACTGGAATTGCATTGAAGCCGTTGGTGAGGAATGCGAACCAAATATTCAGGGTGGCCCAAAAATATGATGACAGGATTCCATAGGACCCCGAATCCTGTGCTTGTAATCGATGGCCATCAAACCGTGCATGGTTGTTACTCAGACATTTATCTAGTTAGCAAACAAATTCAGCTGTTAGCTCGTTATTGTTTCTGAGTATCATTCATTATTATGATCTTGTTACTGATTTGGTACGAAATTTCGCCTCAAAGTTGGTCGAATTCAAAAGGTTACTATTAACAAAATATACGAGGCACGGACATCTACCCATTTTTAGTGAAGTCAGTGGTACATGTATAATTTAAATATACTATGTATGAATATAAGCCATGTTAAATAATGTTGTGAGAATTAAAAATATGCGATTTTTGCGAACGGCGCGCTGGGGACAATCATTCTTACATCTCCCGCGAACGCAAATGCAAACACAGAGCTTTTCAAATGCCTCTAAAAATCATAATTCGATGTGTTTATACCTCATTCGTACTGATTTCTTACTCCGGCTATTAGGTACGCGAAAATCAGAATGTTGTTTTTAGAGGTTTTCGTTTGATGAAAATATTGGTTTTCATTGATTCCAAGATAGCATTTTTCATCTAAATACTTTACCGGATTGGCAAACAGAATTCGAAAGAATAATGATTGGACAAAATTATGACCCTTTTATCCATACGAAATTTGCGAAATTTTTACTGTTGGAGCTAGAGAAGGCAAATAGGTAAGCGGCGCACGGCATAATTTTCCTGACGTTCATTTTAATTCTCAGAATAGATAGTGTCCAATCTAATCAGCTGAAAACCTCAATACAGGTAGCCAGAATGCACAGTAAGTTATAGTTATAAAAGTGAGCCACAAGCCCCACTCATTCGCGAGAACCGATTGAAAAACCTTGTCACCATATTTATGGACCACCCTGTATTGTTTGAGAAAAAAATATGCCTCTCTATTCGAAGTTTCATCCATCATACATATGTATACCTAGTATACCGAGAAACAATATTCCTACGAGCAAGCAAACCACTCATTTCAACACACTCATATTGAACAAGCAACTTCAATGCTCCATACCGTCCTCAACATATCTACTCCAGCACTGCAACCAGTTCATTTAGGAATTACAATAGAAAAAAAACAAAGAAATATTGTATTTCGTCCTACCAGCATACTATGTAGTCGTTCGTGGGATCAGATGTTGAATATTGTTATTGGTCGTCAAAACCTTTAACTTCAACGCCTCCCTCTAATTAGATGATATGAGAAAATCGGTGTTCCCCAACGACTCATTCTCTAAGACGAGATGTACCTTTACCATCACCTCTAAATTTTCATAAACTTTTCAGCTCCGAATTTCTAGCGCTCCGCCACGTCGTGAATGAACTGCAGGAGCTGTATAGTTTTGCGATTTTTCATTTTCTAAAAAAATGTAGTTTGCGAATGGCTACGATTGATGAAATCATACCACTATGCTTATGAGCATACTTTGAAACGCAAAACTCACAAATTTTCTTTTTTTTCAATAACTTGATCATCAGGGGAAAGTGCGACAAAACATATTCCGGAATCATCAGAATGATGCGCTTTCGGCATGAGACATGTATATTACAATGAATCGCTTTCACAGCATGTTCCATCAAAACTCACCATTAAATTCTAACCATTGAGTGTCTGAGTGCCTAAAGACGAGAAACGTGAGATGGCTGGTGTCATTCCACCGCCCGCGACGGCATCACAACATGAATTATTTAAGAGACCGGATCGGTAAGATTGGACTACCCCCCGGACATGCGCCCCCCGGAATGAGAACTGCGCACCCCCGCTTTGTGCATGGGTACCCCTTGGTACCATGATACTCAATATACAAGTCATTACTCGATTCCCCATTTCAGCGAGAAATTATAAGGTCCCAAAGTTGAAAAATCTAAATTTCGTATTTTTCGAACGCGATGAGATCGACTCAAAATCTCGTTTGCGTTCTATTAGGGGTGGCCAATAACAAAAAATAATGATACTGATCTAATCTGTCTCGATTGGAAAGTCGATTTCATCTCCTAATTTTTCACTTTTTCGAGGTTAAATTTCGAATAGGAGAAGAGCGCACGATCTCATTATGCCTAAATTGTAGCCCAGTGAATTCTACATCGAATCCATCCAAAAAGTAACAAATTCAGAGTTTCCGTTTTCCTCATACCGAGGTGCGAATAGATCGCAATTTTCAGATTTTTTCTGTTACATCACCCAAATGAAATTGAAACGTGTACATTTAGTGGAAAATAAACCTACACAATTATAAAATAGTAATTATGTTCTGAAAATCGAGGTTTAGTGCTTTCTGGGAAATTTTATTTTCGCGACATCGATTTTACCCAAATTCAAGCAGATGAAACGCCGTATTTTCAATTTTAAAACAATGAGCATTGTGCATAACGTAAAGTAGGTTTCCACATGAGTATGAAATTAGCAAAATATGACACTTTTCATAACAGTAGGACTTGGATATTTTCAGTCAAATATGCGCGGTCAAAGGTGTCAATGAAAAATTTTGGATTGAAATTTGATGAAATCGATGGATTTCAGTCACTTTGAATTATTTTACATTCAGAAATGTGAAAAACTGTTCAAAAATTTTAATCACTCCAAAGTTCGGAAAATAATGTCGTCAGATCCCCGATTTTCCCCCACTTTGCGCTTCGAAAAGTTAAGATTTCATATCTCCTACCCATGTTATTGACTGCCAAAGGGTAGTAGAGTAGTACTTAAGTAAAATAAATGTTGAGGAGAGCCATCCACCACATTCGTTACCTTGATATTATTGATCAAATTTCATTAAAATCAGAAGGGTGGTAAGATAAAATTCGTCAAATTTCTAATATTTTCGTGCCATTTAAGTTATATTGTATCGTAAATAATTCAAATACGTCAGCTGAGTTAGAAAATTGAATTATTTTTTCGTTTAACAAAGGTTTTGAAATTTCGAGTTTTCGAGTGTAGAAGAAATTCTCATTTATTTAGATCGAAGTAGTTTGATCCAACCTATCTAGTTTTTGAAAGAATATATACAGCTAAATGTAAAACACTTTTTTGCACATTGAATTACGATCAAATAACGAAAATTTAGAACCAATTATCTGACCAACCTTTTGATTTTAATGAATTTTGATCAATAATATCAGGGTAACAAATGTGGTTAATGGCTCTCCTCAACATTTATTTTACTTAAGTACTACTCTACTACCCTTTGACAGTCAATAGCTTGGGTAGGAGATATAAAATCTTGACTTTTCGAAGCGCAAAGTGGAGGAAAATCGGGGATCTGACGACATTGTTTTCCGAACTTTGGAGTGTTTAAAATTTTTGAGCAGTTTTTCACATTTCTGAATGTAAAATATTTCAAAGTGACTGTAACCCATCGATTTCATCAAATTTCAATCCAAAATTTTTCATCGACACCCTTGATCGCGCAAATTTGACGGAAAATATCCAAGTCCTACTGTTATGAAAAGTGTCATATTTTGCTAATTACTTACTCTTGTGGAAACCTACTTCACGTTATGCACAGTGCTCATCGTTTTAAGATTGAAAATACGGCGTTTCATGTGCTTGAATTTGGGTAAAATCGATGTCGCGAAAATAAAATTTCCCAGAAAGCACTAAACCTCGATTTTCAGAACATAATTACTATTTTATAATTGTGTAGGTTTATTTTCCACTAAATGTGCACGTTTCAATTTCATTTGGGTGATGTAATCAAAAAAATCTGAAAATTGCGATCTATTCGCACCTCGGTATGAGGAAAACGGAAACTCTGAATTTGTTACTTTTTGGATGGATTCGATGTAGAATTCACTGGGCTACAATTTAGGCATAATGAGATCGTGCGCTCTTCTACTATTCGAAATTTAACCTCGAAAAAGTGAAAAATTAGGAGATGAAATCGACTTTCCAATCGAGACAGATTAGATCAGTATCATTATTTTTTTGTTATTGGCCACCCCTAATAGAACGCAAACGAGATTTTGAGTCGATCTCATCGCGTTCGAAAAATACGAAATTTAGATTTTTCAACTTTTTGACCTTATAATTTCTCGCTGAAATGGGGAATCGAGTAATGACTTGTATATTGAGTATCATGGTACCAAGGGGTACCCATGCACAAAGCTAGGGTGTGCGGTTCTCATTCCGGGGGGCGCATGTCCGGGGGGTGGCCAATATGGTCGATTTTTACCGATCCGGCCTCTTAACAAATGAAGAATGTGAAACAGAGATCTTGATTGTTACTTGTGACCGACAAGAGCAGAATCGGGTGATAAACAATCGCCTAATATGAAGCAACGCATGAAGCATAAAATAGCTGATGGAATTTGTCAATTAATACAAAAATAGATCTCACCATTGAGAGTCGCGCACAACTGCGAGCTCGCGCGAGTTGAGCGAGAATACTGAGGTCATTCCATCACCTGCGAGAACATCCGACCGCGATTTGGGTCACATTTTTCAAATATTTCCATTCGCAGATGTTTCTCGAAGGAATATTGTGAAATATCCCATTAATATTTGCGCTTCCATTTCGCAACGTTAATGCAAGACAAATTAGTTTTCGCATTCTTTTCAAACAATAGAAATTTTTGGAACCGAATGTTGCACGAAAATTAGCCACAAAACAACGACTTCATTTATACGGAACTTCTGAAGCCTAGAGCTAGATGCTTTGCCATAACCGTATTTTGAGTACGTTGCTTCTTTAAAGAAGGAGTAACACGAAAAATTAGTTCAAATATCCAATATGTGTATTTAGCAGAAGCCGGCAGCCCGATAATGAATCACTCTATCCGAAGTTTCACAGACAGCTCTGAGGCTATTTATATACGCGCAAAGTTCATTGACAGCGCAGGGATGTGACTAGTTCATTTATGTTTCACTAGCGCTTCATATTTTTCGCCTCGTTCTTGGGTAATTTGGCTACAGTTTCCCATTGCGGGCGCAATATCTTCGTGGTGGGAGTCCCTACCATCCATTCGTGTTACCCCTTCTTTAATATGAGTGATTATGGGTACAATACCTGCTCTATGTCCATCATCACATTCTCATGCACGCCGCAGAGACGTACGATGACCCTGAAGCGGAAGCGGATGCGGCAGCTGCTTGAGACTAATTCCGAACTATTTTAATTTTTTAAAAAATTATTTTTTATATGCGAAGTTTCATAATCTCGCAAAAATCAAAGCTAGTGTATCCAATTACACCGAAAGAGAGCAGTGAAATTATGAAAACTGGAGATCATGAGCACATCTCCCCAGCAACATCTGTGTCCCGCACATTTCTTAATTGCTCTACTACAGCATTGCACCAATTCATCCCTGCTGTCGAAAAAAAAACAAAAATAAATAACACAGGTATCACGAGTCAGTAGAGGAAGCCAAGAACAATTTTTTGAAACCCATTTAAAATCGATCAAATTATAATATTAAGTTAGTCTAGGGACATGATTACGAATGAACAAGGTCATTTGTCCCAGAGCCAGATTATAGGTATTTCCAGGTTCCAAAACCGGCTATACTGTATTTCAGCTCCCAGATGAGCTACAGAGATCGCATGGTGCGCAAAATGCGCGCAAAAATACGGCGAACAACGTTACTGTTGATCACTTTTTGATTGGAAGCAAACCGCAAAAGGTGATGCTGAAAAATCAATTTCTATTCGAAAAATAAATATATTTCGGTATCATGCAGGTGCGTTGCAGGGAATTTTATTGCAGAATATTAAACAAGAAGTCTACTTACATCTTAAATAAAATAATCGTCCAAATCGAAGATGGCTTCAGTTGCCAAATATACGATCAACCGTTGCTAAATCGAGGTGGGTAGCACAACATTTAGCCGTATTCGAAATGTTTCGTTGAGTCCTGATCAGTTTTGATTATTTTATAGTGTTTTTAAAATATCTACATCTAATTCCGCCAAAACAATCGCCAAATTTTATGTTTTGGAAAAATCGATGTCCGACTTACTATTTTGGCCGATTTTGGGACCTGAAAAAGTGCGATTATCAAAACATTCTTCCCAATATTTTTTGTTAAAGTTTCCAGTATTACTGGTATTCTCTCCAAATTACTTAGAAGTTGCCATTTCTGCAGTCGTTCTATCTAGATAATATCCTCCAAAAATGCGACATCGAAGGGTCGCAAAAAGTTAAAATTCGAATTTTCAACAGGTTATGTTCAAACCATTCGTATTTGACTACAAAAAATAAGAGCGAATGAAAATTGTGTTGAAAACACTCTTAATATAGTCGTATTGATAGTTTGCCGAATAGTTAATTTTTCAAAATTCGAAATTTTCATAAATTTTTGAATCACTCTTGTTACAGAGATCAGTGTCGCTTTGAAATTCTCTATGTTCCAATTATATTTATCCGTTTTAAAGTTATACATTGGAACAAAATAAACTGAGAATTTGAATTTTAACTTTTTGCGACCCTTCGATGTCGCATTTTTCGAGGATATTATCTAGATAGAACGACTGCAGAAATGGCAAATTCTGAGTAATTTGGAGAGAATACCAGTAGTACTGAAAACTTCACAAAAAATATTGGGAAGAATGTTTTGATAATCGCACTTTTTCAGGTCCCAAAATCGGCCAAAATAGTAAGTCGGACATCGATTTTTCCAAAACTTAAAATTTGGCGATTGTTTTAGTGGAATTATTTTTAAAAATACTATAAAATAATCAAATTGATCATGACTCAACGAAACATTTCGAATACGGCAAAATGTTGTGCTACCCACCTCGAGTTAGCAACGGTTGATCGTATATTTGGCAACTGAAGCCATCTTCGATTTGGACGATTATTTTATTTAAGATGTAAGTAGACTTCTTGTTTAATATTCTGCAATAAAATTCCCTGCAACGCTCCTGCATGATACCGAAATATATTTATTTTTCGAATAGAAATTGATTTTTCAGCACCACCTTTTGTGGTTTGCTTCTAATCAAATAGTGGTCAACAGTAAAGTTGTTCGCCGTATTTTTGCGCGCATTTTGCGCACCATGCGATCTCTGTAGCTCATCTGGGACCTGAAATACAGTATAGCCGGTTTTAGAACCGGGAAATACCTATAATCCGGCTCTGGGACAAATGACCTTGTTCATTCGTAATCTGGTCCCTAGACTAACTTAACTTTATAATTTGATCGATTTTAAATGGGTTTGAAAAAAATTGTTTGCGAAGGGGCACTTTTCGCTTCACCGACTCGTGATACATGTGATAAATAAATTGCGTCGTACGAGCAGATTCTGTAGTCGCTCGACGGATCGGAGGTTATTGATCGATTGGATTGAAGAAGCCAGAGATGCAATCAGCTAAAATGCTAGACTTTGTCCAATAAGGGAGACATGCGTCCTGCGAAAGAGAGCGTGCTTCAAGTGCCCGTTATTCATCAGCGTGTGCATTAACACAGGTCTTCTGAGCGAATGCATGAATGAGATACCCTTGTTTGACAAACTGTTCAAACTGCTTCAATCTCTTCCAAACTTTGAGGGTTGATGCACCATGGAAATGGTCTGAGGACACATAACCCAATCATCACCAAAATTTCACGGTAGACTAAATCGACTGCGCTGATATCAAATCCGTTTTCAAAATCTGCGAACTACGTCATTGAAAAAATCGATATTTACTCCATGATTGATAATATCATTTCTCGGCTATATAACCAAACACATTTGGTTACCAGTGGGATTGTTTTGAGAGTTTGTTTCAAGAAAAACTTTAAAAAATATTTTTTCATACTTTATCATTGAAACCAGTCACATGAAAAGGGATCAAAAGCAGTATGAATGGGCGGGGGTCCCGAACCACCGGTGAATTGGTGCAATCCCTACAGCCACCCCACTGGGCCACCGAAGAATATGGAGAAGGGCCCGGAGAATCCCCTTTCGTCTCAAGAGAAAAATATCGATTTTTTCAACCTCGTAGTTCGCAGATTTTGAAAACGGATTTGAAATCAGCGCAGTCGATTTAGTCTACCGTGAAATTTTGGTGATGATTGGGATATGTGTCCTTAGACCATTTCCATGTAAGGTCATGAAATTTTATTCTGACTTGGTGTGGCCGATATATTAGAATCGCCTAAAAGCCGGCTTTCGAATTTTCGAAAATTCAAAAATTCATAACTTCCTTCAACGTTGAGCAAATCGTTAGTTCAAAATAGAGAAATGTCGGGCTCATCGAGATGAACAATTTTACTGCTGAGCACTTCTCACGAAAACAAAGATGAAATATCGATTATCTGAAGAAAATATGTTTTTGAATTTTTTTAATCAAAAAAATTGCCGGCTCCGAAAATTTTTCGCTAAAACTGCATGAGATTGTTACAGATTCGGAATCTACGCACTTTTCTACTACGGAAAATCTATCGCCCATTTCTTATAGACTGTTCCATTTTTTGCTGCAAAGCGTCAAATGATGAGACCTTGATGAACTTTTTCAGTTAACTTGCACACTTCTTTAGTTTTTGGAGGAAATATGGTTTGTTTTCTGCACTAAATAGCATATGTGATACATACAAACGTTTTTTGAAACTTTTAACCGATCACGGCCGAAATTTAAAAATTTCGATTTTTCGAAACTTAAATTTTTGAGTTTTTCGAAGTTCAGGAATATAACCATATTATATGCTCAAATTTATCTGCGAGTCATATACAAGTCAATAACACATTATTGGGTGCCAAAAAAGTGTATATGGCGAAAATTGTAGTCTTGTCTAAATTTCAGCTTCCAAAAAACGAAAATATTTTAATGTGCGTATTTAGTGAAATCATGTTACAAAATCGCTCGAAATTGATTATATATGCTGTGGAAATTGTTTTTAGCTTATTATATGGTTATATTGCTGAACTTCGAAAAAATCGAAAATTCAAGGTTCGAAAAATCGAAATTTTTAAATTTCGGCCGGGACCGGTTAAAAGTTTCAAAAAACGTTTGTATGTATCACATATGCCATTTAGTGCACAAAACAAACCATATTTCCTCCAAAAAACTAAAGAAGTGTGCAAGTTAACTGAAAAAGTTCATCAAGGTCTCATCATTTGACGCTTTGCAGCAAAAAAATGGAACAGTCTATAAGAAATTGGCGATAGATTTTCCGTAGTGCGTAGATTCCGAATCTGTAACAATCTCATGCAGTTTAACCGAAAAATTTTCGGAGCCGGCAATTTTTTTGAATAAAAAAATTCAAAAATATTTTCTTCAGATAATCGATATTTCATCTTTGTTTACGTAAGAAGTGCTCAGCAGTAAAATTGTTCATCTCGATGAGCCCGACATTTCTCTGTTTTGAACTAACGATTTGCTCAACGTTGAAGGAAGTTATGAATTTTTGAATTTTCAAAAATTCGAAAGCCGGCTTTCAGGCGATTCTGATATATCGGCCACACCAAGTGAAAATACAATTTCATGACCTTATTTGCATCAACCCTCAAAGTTTGGAAGAGATTGAAGCAGTTTGAACAGTTTGTCAAACACCACCTGCGATCTCTCAGAAGACTTGTGTTAACTCAATTAAATTTCCCCTTCACCAATTCTTCTCGGCAAAGAATCCAAGATATTTCAACCACACTTAAGCTTCACTAATTCCATTTTAAACAATGAGCACAAGTAAGAACAATATCGAAGAATCATTCAAACTCTATTCGCTCTTCCATCGTCGTCATGAATCCTCCTGGAGCTGCAACAGATGCAGCCGGATGGAGCGGAGTCGAGGAAGGAGTGTGCGACTCGGTGTAGGGAGAAGCACGCTTCAAATCTAGTTCTGAGATTTTAACAAACTGTTCATGGCACTCCAAGGTGCATTAAAGGAGGATGAAAGCGAAAGCTGGAAATTTGAACGTATTTCATCCTACCACGAAATGCCCCGGCTGTCAATGTGCTAAAAACAGGCCATGCTAAAAACAGTGAAAGTAACACCAATTACCGGTCCCCGACGCGGCTCTTGGCTACGGAGCGTCTCTCTTTTTTTTCTTATTTTTTGCGTTTGCTCGCTTTGATTGTGTTGCGTTGTTGCTAAACGCATATCTGTACTCTAGTTCATCCTGTTATTTCAAAATCAATATTACTTCAATCGATCGATTGTGTGATCTCTTCCCATCCACCCCTTTCACGCGCGCATTCCTTTCAGTTGGATTCATGAGTTCTATCTTCTTCTTTGGGGCGATTATCTGTGATTCTACTCATTCCACGTCGATAATATTTAAATTGCTTCTGTTTCAACTAACTTTTGACCCGATTGCCACAATTTCTCCCTAAATGCGTCGTCTTAATTACTTCTTCTTTTTCGTCGTTGGCCCATCTATTATTTACATGTTTTGCTTTCAACCTTGCTTAATTGCTCATTTTTTTCTTTATTTTCTACCGTTTAATTAATTGTTCATTGAAGCCAGGTCAACGGTCATCACCGATGATAAAAAATGGGCATGGACGGTGCTGCCTTCGCTTCTCCCAGACCTGTCAGTTAGTTTGGCTGCTTCCCACTTTGCTGTATCGATTAATTTCATTCTTGTATTTTAGAACTACGTCCAACGTCGTCCGGCCAAGATCATGGCCCTTCCGATGGTGAAAGGCCATCGCGAAAAAGGTTCGTTTCTCTTTCTTCGGCCTATATTTAAATATTACTCGTGTTTTATTTGTGAATGATTACCTTTTCAATTCATTTATCGTAAAATAAGTTAAGGATATTCAAATAACAATTTAGATAGAAATATTAAAAATATACGAACATATTACGCTAGAAAATTAATCAAAGCAATAAATATCAGTCCGTAGCAATGATAAACTTTTTTTATTACTACTCCTCATCAGTCATATATCCTAGGGCCTCGTCTGCCATCGAATTGAGGAGAGGGAGATGAGGAAGAGGAGGGGGGAGGAGGGCGTCGTCCTCGCCCTCGTCGTCGTTCTCGGGCGCCTCCTCCTCCAAGTTGCTGTCGACTCCATGAGGACGAAGAGGACGGGTGAGTGTCTCCCACAACTTCTTAATTAAAAATGGTTCGTAAATTGATTACCTCTCCTTGTTTACCTTTTGTTCGGCGAGAGCAATTTTTCTTTTCTTCTCCGTAGTCTCTGGGCTCTCGATCATCCTTCCTCGTACCTAGGGTAGGAGTGTAGGCGCGTTTTTTTATATCACAATCCGAACCAGGTACGTGAGATTCTTGACGTCAGTCCTCCAAGTGTGGGTAGCATCTTTCCTCACTTTCCTCCACACTTTGTTTTTATGGGACGGATTGGTGTATGATTTTTTTCCCACATGAAAGAAACATTTAGTGCAGGTTATTAGAATTGCTCTCCTACCACTGGTCTCGTTCCGTCAATCACACCCTGTTTGAGATGATTCCAGTGCAGTATAGTTAATCGAGTGCGCATTTCGTGTCCAGATCTATTTAATGGTTTCAATATTTACCTTAGAAGACTAAATACCTGACGTAAAAATAATCCTTCGGCGCGTATCTCCAAGCGAGAGCGTTTATGCTCTCACAAGGAGATGTCTGCAGAATCCATGAGACAGATGCGATATCCTCGATATTCTTGCTGGTGAATATCTATATGTATTTATTGCGAGAGAGTGATAATGGGAGGGGGTTAGATATGATAATACCTGTTCCTCTAGCCTATCTATGATCCTTTTAGTCTTGATATAATATTCTGGATTGTACGAGGACGTGTGGCCACACTCGTTGATGAGCTTGAACGAGGGATCCTAGAATAATTCACGAAAACTTCGCCCATGCTGTTTTTTTTCTAATATCACACTTGATCGAATCTGTGTTTGCCCTGAATGCAGAGGAGAATGGCCCTGAACTTCTCCTGTGCCAACTCCCCATTGCCTTGAGCACTTATCACGGCATCATAGCATCGGTTTATGATTGGTTTTACCCAAAATCTAACCGATTCCATATACTTGGCCTTGCATACCTAGAATGACACTGATTCTCTTCCATTGCCATATCTACCGAACTCACTGTGAGAAGAGTCATAGTGATATTTCTGAAGAAGTGCCAGGGATCATAGAAGTGTTTGATCCCTGGGTACTTCTCCTTCATCATCTTGGCCACAGCAGAGTGTCTATCCGTCACTACACTTGCAATTCCCTTCGATCCTCCAATCATGAGAGAGAGCTCCCGTAGCCCTTGCTCCAGTGCAGCCACCTAACATTTTGTTCACCTATTGGTTCGAAATGTGACAAAAACACCTCCATTTTAGCTGAGCTTCCTGTTTCACTCTTGTGGATTAGCACATAGTGAATTGCCTCTCCCGTCTCTGCATTCAGTAGGAAGTAACGGCAGTAGGCCGCCGAATAACCGCGCGAATCGAATGAGCCGTCTCCACAAATATGTATCTTTTCTCCCTTCAATTCCCTTTCTATTATTAAAAGTATTCTAATCGAACCTTGGCAACTCTCTTCCGGAGTTCATCGATTAGTTCTCCTTGTTTCTTGAAGAATAATTCATCCACTGCAGGACTAACGTAGAACTTCTTCAAACGGTGGAATGAAGTGGTAGAGAGGGGAGTCATTCCACTCATCATGAGAAGAAGCCTCAGTTTCTTCAATGAATGCTTATTGAAGCGTTAGCGTATAGGAAATACTGACCGTGCCTCCAACTGCCGATAGTATAGCTCCTGAGACGAAATCTACATTGATCTTAGGCAGTTTCTCCTTATTCGAGGCCTTAGATGTCTTCAAGACGGGGCTACTATGCCATGTGGCAGTGAAATCACATCTGTTGCACTCCCTCGTGCATGATGCCGCGAGTCCTACCATGTGGAAGGATAGATGACATTGTCCCTGTTCGCACTTGGGACACTCTAGGAGGAGGGAGGTCAATGACTCCTTCGACACTATCATGTAGTTCGATAGAGGGACACTTTCGATGCGGGGAGTGGCAGGGGTAGGAGGAGTCCATTCGGAGCTTTCGTTCATATCTCGAGCCTTCAAGTAGTTATCAAAAATACCTCATTTTTTTAATAATCTAATTTGAGTTAGTTTAGTGCGAGATGGAATGCAGTAATGATAATTAATGAATACCTGTTCAGGTCGGCAACAGCAGACGCAGCAGAGAAGAGGAGATCGAGTTAGGAGTG
Organism: Pristionchus mayeri; assembly: GCA_036245805.1. Taxonomy (NCBI): domain Eukaryota; kingdom Metazoa; phylum Nematoda; class Chromadorea; order Rhabditida; family Neodiplogasteridae; genus Pristionchus; species Pristionchus mayeri. The sequence continues at coordinate 40,064,687 of BTRK01000005.1, forward strand.
GAGGAGGACGGACGTAAGACGGAAGAGAGGATTGAAGAGGACGAGGGCGAGGAAAGACGAAGGAAGATGAAGAGGGGAAGGGCGAGAGAAGAGGGGAACAGGTAGGAGGGAGTACGATAGATGGTTGGGATACTGTAGATGGAGCAGTCGTCTCCTAAAGGCCTCTGTTTCCGTTGTATGAGATAGATAAATATATTTTCTCCCGTTTAATTGTGTATATTACTCACCACAAAGGAAGGGACAGCATCAGGTCGAAGTACGGTAGCAGTTGCCGAGTATGTGTAGTCAGAGGGGGAGAAGTGACTTGCACAGAGATAGGGACACTTGGATGCATTCACCACTGCCATGAGAGATCTTCTTCCTTCTGGGGTTGAACGGACAGCGTTTATCCACGTTGTCCGTTTCTTCTCATTTTCCGTAAATGCGTGCATCTCTTTCTGGAATTTCCTCTGATGGCACACGACGCAAGCTCGTCGTTGCATCTGATAGGGAGGATTACATTAGCAGACGATATAGTATCGACGATAGTTTGCACATGAATATTACATTTCAATTAGCAATACTAGCTTGTGGGTATACAAATACTTTATCATTTAGTCCATGACATAGCTATTCTTCATCGAATAGCGCAGATGGCTTGAAGCCGGTGTAATGTCCATCGGCACTTGGCCATTTCTTCCGGACGGCATCGATGACACAAGCGGGGAGTCGAACTCTCTGTCCTCGTCCGAGTGGTCCGAGAAGAGAGGCCACTATCACTCGATAGCACCCGTGTCTTCTCGCCCTCATTAGTAAGTTTCATTCTTTCTATCCATGGTATCTATTTGATTGATATAGTGTATTCCGGATACAATAGCCTTTCAATAGAGTAAACGATTGTTGGAAAGGGGAACTCACTGATTCGCATCGATGGCCACATGTCCACTCGCATAGCCGTAGAGGGCAACTGCAGCTTCCGTACCCTCAAGTGAGTGATTGAGATGAAAGTTATCAACAATAGGAAGTATAGTAACTAACCGCTTCTGTGAGCAGGTACTCCTTGAAGTATTGATCCTGCGTAATGCAGGCTTTCCTACCGTGGTCCTTCAGCTTATCCAGCAATCCCTCCTTGAAGAGATTTCCTTTCTTGAGAAGAGGGTAGAGAAACAGCGATTTGCAGCAGTAATCGTGCTTTTCCTCGAGATCTCTAGGGGGACAACGAGTGCAGGAACACTCCACAGTCTTCTCGAGGTCAACCCCATCTGCGAAGATCTTCTGCTCCCTCTCCTTGGCTGCTTTGATTCTAGCCAGAATCTTGTCCGCTTGCTTGGGGTCGGGGAGAAAGGGATCGGGAAGTGATGTCATCTAGAGATCAATCAATCGATCAATTAGTGATACAATAATGTAACTTGTGTAATGAAAAAAAAACAATCAAGACAATGATAAAATCGTTTGAAAAGAGCTGTTTGTCCCATTCTTTGCGTACGTGCATCTTTCATCGATTGACTAGACACTTGTCTAAAGGGTCAGAATAGAGACTCAAACGAATGATATACAATCATGATTGTTCACCGGATTGAATTTGTACGGAAAATCGAATTCTTCAATCTCTTTATTGTACTGTTTTGTTGTATTGCATTGTAAAAATGAAAATGTTTGATAAAAGAAATGGAAATGAGTGTCACAATATGCTAAATAGGTTTCCCTCATTGCATTAATGCAGAAACCACCGCGGCAAAATGTTAGTCCTCGGCGGGAATCGAACCTGTCCCTTTCCCACTCTCGTTGTCGCCGCTCTACAGATCGAACTAGAAAGAGGAGAAAGAGGTAGTGAGATAGTGTGCGCTGCGCAATCTTTTCGCAGCCATTTCCCTGAGCTATCAATTACAGTACCCGTGCGCGTATCTCCCTTGATCTTTGATCTCCGTTTTTCAAATTTTGGCTTTCTATTGTCGTTCAAGGAATAAATCCGGATATATCTTTAGTAAACGAAGTTCATTTTCCCTTTCCTCCTCCTTTAAGGCATCAGTGATACTATAGTTTACATGGGTTGAGATCAGTTTGATAGTAATAGACCAGATAGCAATACCGTTCTATAAAGAGTTAGAGATCATCATACAGGGAAATGATCACTCACTACTGCTCTCCTTGGTGGGGTGGTCGGGAGTTAGGAGTGTTTACTTGAAGTTACTGCATCTATCACAAGGAGAAGGGCTACTGCACCTCTCAAACCTATCGAACCACCGCCAGTTGAATCTGTAATTCGTTCGCTTTCACGGGCGTACTCAGCTGCGCGAGTGGAGCTGCAATTGCTGCAGCAGTCAGCAAAGGGGGACGAAAAAATGGATGAGCAGACTGCGGTGGTGATGAGAGAAGAGGTAGAGGAAGATTATCCCTTTCCTCTGAAGATGCAGAACTACGGGAATTGGAGGAGAGTAGACATCAAAGGGTGTACGTAATGTCGCCTCTGCGAGAGCAGAATCATAAACTGGATGCGTGATTTTCCGAAATAAAGTGATCGCTATTGTGTAGAAAGATCCATTCATTGATTTGTTACGTTATGCCCGCGCAGTGATGAAGTATTGAATTGGTAGGGTCGCATGAGACCTTGAGGTGATGGTGTAACATGAATGTTTGTTGGTGAACATATTTTGGAAGAACCTACTCACTCATACTGTAAAAATTTAGCATTTTAGAAGTTCCTTCCAGATAAGTGCTCATTCTTCATTCGGACTCCAGAGAATCTGCGACCGGTTGAAATTGTTAAGGATTTATGTTAATGCACGAGTTGCAATCATCAAATTCAACGCCAGACTACTCCAGGAGTAGGCAAAAATGGTGATACCAGAAATTCTTTGGAATCGGCCGTAATGACAGAGTGAAATTTTTTGTTAGATAATTTTATTCCGAAGGACAGTTGAAGCCTATTGCAAAGCCCGATTCCACCGATGATATGATGAGGAAATGATACACAAAACACTCGGGTATTTATTTAGACCCGGAGATATTTTCAATACGGATATTAAAACGCTAACTCCGTAAGAACGTCAGATTCCGGAGGGGATGTGTCAGAATCGTTAAACGTCATCCCCTGAAGTTCCAACTTGATTTGACTTTATCTGAAACTTTATAGCTGAAGTTAACTTCAGGGGATGACTTTTAACGATTGAGCCACCTACTCTTCCGTTCTTACGGAGACAGTTTTAATGAGACGTATGGAAATATCTCTTGCTCAGAACTGTGGCGAGAGTCATCCCTATAATATAACAATCCATAAATCGATACTCACCTTCTTCAGCTGCTGCAACACCACATAGAGGCTCAAAAAATCTTTTAGAGAAACAGATTTTCTTTCAGAATACTACGAGGATTAATCAAAAGGGGCATTACGATATCAAAGATTCCAAATATGTTTCGATAAAATATTTTTCTACTATTTTCAGTATTAGACTATTAGACTAGACTTATAGACTAGACTTGACTAGTATTAGACTTTCCATCAACCGACTCTAGAGCCGATAATAAGACACAGTGAAAGGGTGAGTTCGATCGGAAAATCGATCTGCCACGCAAATGAACTTTCTCCCTCCCCCCCCCCCCTCTGACACGCTGCGCCGAGTCGGGCCAATCGAGCCGTTCGACTCTTCACTCTAGAGGTCGGGCCACCCGATCGGGTTTCGAGCCAACACGGGCTAAAATGAGTAAAATGATTTTCCGAGTCGAGTACTCGAATGCCGAGCTGGCCCGATTTCACCAACCCTATTCCACACTTTCTTTAATGGCCCTACTGAGGCATGCAGCATCACTCATTCGATACTTTACAGTCGAAAAAAATAAAATAAAGAAAAAGAAAAAATATTGCCTCCCATGAGCAGATTCTGTAGTCGCTCGATGAATTGAAGCGGCCAGAGATGGAATCAGCAAATAGATAGACTTTGTCCAATGCGGTAGAAATACGTACAAAATAGAGAAAGCGTGCTTCAGGTGCTCCTCTTGTTTCCGGCTTCAACGAATATTCTTAAGCAAAAACATTTTATTCGAGCAATAGCGGAGCGGGTACCGGTGGAAAAAATAACAATTCCTATTCGCTTTGCAACTACAGTAGCGGCCATAATTCTATCACATTGGTGTTTTTCAAGCATAACTTTCCTCAAATTTTTCCGATCCTCACGAAATTTCGGATATACTTATATTTTATGATTACCAATAGAATCATCCATGAGATGACTGTATCGTGGTAGTGTACGGTAGGTCACTGAGAAATCGATAATTCGCTCAAAATCGGGTTTAGGTGGTGTCAAAATCTCAGGAAGCCGATTTTCTATTTTCGATCTATGTTTCCAGCTTCCCTAAGCCCTATCAAGAAATATTGACTTTAAAACTGAAAACTGGTTACGCTGCACAACAAATATTTGATTTTTCTGATGAGAACTCATTAGAATACGTCCGCCGCAATTTCATCCAGTCTGGCAGGTTGTGGGGCAGCTAGAGAAGATGTGGTTGCAGAGAAGGAAGAATGGAAAGAATGGCGAAGGAAGAACGGCTCGGACGAGGAATGAGAACAGGAAACAGTGGAAACAGAGAAAGGGTAGTGATGGAAATCAACATAGGAAAATTATTTTATGCTATAGCCTATATAACACACTCTCTGACAGAATCGGAATAGACTTGGCAGACGACGAAAATTCGATTTCCCACTGACTTCACCAATAGGTCGGCCTCGACGAGGGAAACCGACGAGCATCGCCAGATTTTCGATCTGCATCCGCGCGGTCGCGGGCGCGGATTTTGAATAAACAACTACGGTAGCATCGAAATGCCGCATTGATACGAGTCAATAAAAACATTTCGATGCTATAGTAGTTGTTTTTTTCAAAATTCGCGCCCGCGACCGCGCGGATGCTGATCGAAAATCTGGCGATGCTCGTCGGTTTCCCTCGACGAGGCCGACCTATTGGTGAAGTCAGTAGGAAATCGAATTTTCGGCCTGTGCCAAGTCGCTGAAGAAATATGTTTTTCTCAGATAGTGGGTTATAGGAATTCCAGATGTAATCAATCGAGCTCAGCTACATGACTGATAAGTTCCAAACTCGATGGAATTAATTGAAATTTTATTTTTCTCCTCCACTGACATTAATCATTTACAAATAGATGTTCCTCTCACCTGCACATTTTGTATCGGCTTGACGAATTGGAGGTCGGTGATCTTCACCAGGGAAATTGAGAATGAATACTTAAATTTACCGTAAGTATCTTCGTCCTCCTCATATCTGACTTCCTTGGTTGCAGCAACGTCTGAAACGGCCAGATGATGTTATGTTGTGGGTCATTGTTGTATTAATACTGTCTCTGCATCAAGTGATCTCAAACAACTCTTTGCTTACAATGAATGTATGCAAACTTAGGTATCATCATTCTTACCTGACTTGGACGCGTATGCGGCAGTTCCTGGCGCATACGGGGAGACTTGCCACTCACCAGCACTAGTGGCGTCGCACTGAATAATTTACGCACCTGACAAATGTGAATCAAACATATTTTTTGCGAAAAATAAAGGCTCCCTATTCAGAGTTTCAGCCATTAGTCATATACATAAATTGTACCGTTATATCGGTTCCAAAAAAACCTTGATCGTAGTCGCCGATACCGATCGGACTGACGCAGCAAATACAAAGAAAAATTAAAATTGAAGAAAAATTTGTTGCTGCCTACCAGACGGATGCAAGAAGAAGGAGAAGTCGTAGAGGCTATAGGGGAGGAATCGATGATAGTACTTGAAGTGATCCATAAAACTCATGAAAACAGCAGTGAAAACAAAATCGTTTCATGGTTCAGGCACCCGTTGATCCCGTGTTCAGCGAGTATACAAACATAATGACATTTAAAGGAGTGCTCTGGGGAATGAATATTACGGAGTCCCACCACGAAAATTCTGCGCTCTCAGTGGGAAACTGTAGCCAAATTACTCCTAAAAGGAGGCGGTGACTAAGTAGAGCGAGTGAAACGTAAACCAACCATGCGCGACCCTGCGCTATCAATCAACTTTACGCGTATGTAAATAGCCTTAGAGGCGTCTGTGGAACTTCACACCAAGTGCTTTCTGACTGAACATTCCCCGGAGCACCCCTTTAATTTTGAATAATGCACACCAGGGATGGAACACAAAATTTGCCAACAACATTTGCGCTTCGACACTTCCATTTCACAAAGTGAGCGCGAGCAAAAACAATTCGCACTTCATTTTTGTTTTAATTCTCATACCTGAAGTCGTCGTGAAACCTCCAGCAGCTACATCAGTTACAGTAGGATGAGGAGGAGCTGAGGGGGGGAGCGACTTGGCAGAATCGAAGAGGAGCATGAGCCAGTAGGAATGTTCTAGTTTTGAACTCACAAGGAATGGATGGGTTGGATTTTTTGAACGAGACCTAGCGGGATCGAAAGAGGATCAAATTCTAAGAACATCTCCTTTTTTCATATCTGCATAATAACTTCATATTACGCCACAGGGCAGAACGCGCGTCATATGCGGATGCGGATGTGGTTCCTGCTGCAGACTCGCCCTGCAGCGATCAACTACAATTGGTCACAATTAGTTTATTCAAGAAATTTTTAACGATCAATTGGAATACAAGGCACAGCGTGTCAAAATGAAAAATTTGTCCTTTGCGGCGCTCCATTTCTCATTGATCGCGGCTCGAAGAGCGGTCAATGAGAGGGGAAAATAAGAGTGAATTATTGCTCATAACTTATGCTAGGGAAACAATAAAAATACAAATGAACTACCGATCGATTGGGATCGATGATGCTCATCGTATCTACGCTAATGGATAAGATTGCGAATTAATTAAGTGAGTTATTATTGGTATTGCATAATGGTTTTAATTTGAATGTGCCCACGGTTTTGAACGATAGGCCGTTCAAAATCAAAAATTCAAAATTCTGTCTGACAGTTATTTTCGAAAAGGCTTTGCGTAGATACCTATGAAAACGATATGCACATAACTTTTTCAATGATCGAGAAAAAGTTGGTTTTGTAGTGAAATCGATCGAAAAATGGCTATTTCGAAGTGCTACTGTTCACGATGAAAGACTAGCTGCACTTATTACAGCGCACGAGGTAGCCCAACTCATTTCACGTCTTTTAATATCCTTACTTTATAGTTTTAACCATTTTCACTCATAACGACATCGACTCCAGTATAACACTTTTTTTCGATTTTTAGCCATGTTTGACTAACTTTTTTGACTTAACGAAAATAAGATATGAGACCCGGTTTTCATAGGGTGATAGAATCCTTTCTTGACTACAAAACTGTCAGACAGATTTTTGAATTAGGTCCCCTATGAGTACTTACGTTGCCTTAAACATCAGATTTTGACTTTTTTGAGATCGCATAAAATGAGATCACTTTTGAAGTGAGTTTCACTAGTTTGCTATATTTCCTTTTTGAATCGATATAAGTTACGAATGAAACCTACATTATTCATTGTAGGAGACCACTATTCACTCTCATTTTTCATTTACATCGACCGCTCATATTGGCGAAAATGTAAACGAAAAATATGTTTCACATAAATTTAATAGAGGTGAAGAAAACCAATCAGTAATTGTTTTGCGCCGTCAAATTTCGCGTCTGACACGCTGTGCAAGGTTCACCCAGGAATATGTTGAGAAACTGATTCGCGAATCTCCCGGGAACCGAAAATGAAATGTTTCATTTGAAAATCGATCACATCGCAAAGTCAGGAACACAATGAGCGAGGAAGTACTTTGGGCAGATGCAGACTCTTACAGGACCTCGCCGCTAGCCAGTACCAGTCTCGCCTGAATAAAATACGCATGGTATAATTATATCCAAACACCTGTGAAGTCAACGTTTCATCGGATGGCGCTCCACGAGCTGATGCTGATGAGGAAGCTGCAGCTCCTTGCGAAGACTCGCCACACACCAGAACCTGTCGTGTCTCTGCGAAACCGTTCCACGATCGAGAAATTTGAGTGAATCATTTTTTTTCCAAAAATGATGCCCAGCGATTCTGAGTTCCGTTACCTCGTCAATTGCTAGTGTACCCAAATGCAATCTGAGCATTCTGAGACCGAACCCCTCAAAATTAATCGAATCAGATGATATCAACCTGTCAGTGCTCACACTTTTCTCAACTAATCTACTCTAGAGTTACTCCAGTATTTGGAAAATTTAGCAATAAAAATACCAAAAAAATTAAATAGCTTCTCACTACCAGATTCTCTAGACGTTTGATGGATCGGAGGTCGATAATCTTCACCAGTTGGAAATTTAGCATATGAAGCTGCTGTTGCTCCCGCCTGGACTGGCAGCAAGGAGGAAAAACACATGCTGAAGGCGAGGAATTACTGAAAATACTAGCCACCTTGAATGAAACGATATGTGCTCTGGGCAGTAGATGCGCTATACTGTGGCCGAGGGAATTCGCCAATAAAGCCATCTCATCCACCACTCGAGTTGATGTACGGCAGCAGGATCATGCTGCGACAGTGGCAGGGACAGCATTCTGATGTCACATGTAATATTTGCATATCTTTTTTTTGCTTTCAAAAACGACAAATACAAGATAAGGTACACTTGAGAGATCGGGGTTGCAAAACTTGCTTATTCTCGTAGGGGATGTGGCGCAACCAATTTACGCCATGGATGTGAGCAAATAAAAACAATCAACTTTGTAGACGACCTAACCAAACGGTTTTCTATCCATTGTGTCTTTCTCCCATGCAACGAAATAAAGCACTTAATCAATATGGTTTATTCCATTTCATCGTTGTTTCTCTCTTGGCAATCGAATTCGCTCAAAACAGCGCTCTTCGATCTGGAATCGACGACTTATTTCGAAAATATTAGCATTAATAAATTAAACAAATCTTATTTTGCTCGATTCCAGACGATTTGAGCACAAAAAGCAACAATCAATCGATATAAAAATCTTTGCACGATTATCTATCCAGACTATTTTTCGCTATTGTATGTGTCTTACACTTGTGAAAACATTGCAAAATGAGTAACGATAACAATATACTGTGGGGCCATCTTACATGCTGGAGCAACAGACAAAGGTCAAAGATCAGAAAAAGGGAGCGATTTCGGCCTGAGCAGTGCTTGAGAATAGCGAATATTGGGCAGAAGGGAAGGGAGTATTCACATAAACTTGAGAGGAGGAGGAGCATAGGGGAGAAACGAGAGAGGGAGAGGGAGCGAAAGTAACACACAGAGGAGACGAACCCGTGCTTGCTTGTCTCAATATGATTATTGGCTACAGTATCTCTGATTGTGAAAGTGGGCGCTAACTGGAGATAAGGTAATCGATTGGCAACGAGAGGACAACGAAGGGCGAAAGTAAACCGAGAAAGGGCGAGAAAGGGAGGAACATCAGCTGCTTACATCGCCACTAGGCAACGGAGTGCGGGGTGACTACCGTAATCTCAGGAAAGCGAGGGATACGGTAGATTTTTGGAGTCTGTCTACGTGCGTGCTGTGGAGAGGAAACACACGCAAGGGGGAACCGGATATTAGCAAAGGTATGAGGGAGGGGGCGAGATCTATATGACGGTTCCGGCTCCAATCGCACGTCCATTACCCGTAGTGGCAGCTACTGCGGCGGGGAGAGAAAAGCCGCGCAGGGAGAAGGGAGACACTCGATACGGGGCTTACAATTAGCAAACATATTAATTACAAGAAATGATGAAGAAGCGAGAAAGAAGTCCCTCTTAGAGGGAGTCTCAAAGAGAGAAAACGAGCGCAGGGTAACGATGAAACCTGGTTAGTGCGGGAAGAAAAAAAGTGGTGATTGAAATAGTGCGACGGTATGCATACAGTGCGAGAGAGAGAGAGAGATGATACGCAAGAATAACAACGATAACAAATGATGATGACAGGAATTCATGTTACAGGATAGTTGGGGTACGGTAGGTCTATCTCAGGGAAGAAAGGGATACGGTAGATGGTGTGACTACCGTACTCAGACGACGTCTATCTCCTCTTCCTCCTCTGCCTCAGTCGCCTTCACGATGTGGCAGGTGGTGCTAGGCGAGATGGCCGCAAGGTGGGGTGCTGCTGCAGCTGCAGCTGCCGCTTCGGTAGCGGACGCCGCAGCCGCCGCGGCTGCCGCGCGCTCCAGCTTGCGTCTCTTCGTGTCCGACTCGCGGTCCTCACCAATGTCTTCGGCGATCTGCAACAATAGTTACCGGTTTTAGCAAGTCGGAATCTGAAATTATTCGCGGAACGGAATAATATTCTCACCGTTCCGATCAGCGCAGCTCCAGTGCCGTTCGCCAGCTCCGGGAAGCAGCTCTCCATCGTGTCCAACCAGCCACGCTGCATCGGAGGGTCACTGAGGAGAGAGAATCGAGTCATTTAGCGATTGTGAGGGATACGGTATAGTGATGGCATTTTGATTCTTTGCGCCCGCACTCTTTCGAAAATGAAAGAGCGGAATGATTCTGGAAATTCGACTCTTGCCATTTCGCATAGAATCAAAAGATTCCGACTCATTTCTCTAGGGAATCATTGATTCCCAAAAATGTTTGCGTGTTTGAGACCAACTAACGCCAAAAAGCAAATAAGAAAATTTTGAAACCTATTTGACTTCATTGAATAGAGTGATGATCTTGGGAATCATTGATTCCCAGAACCACCGATTCTCTGAATCAATTGACTCCGAATGAAAGGAATCAAAAGAGTCTGAGATTCGCCAACGAATCAAAACGCCAACACTAATATGGTAATATAATCAGTTTTCGATCCGATTCAGATACTATGGGGATACTGTAGACGAGGAATTCGAAATCGCAGATCAACTCACACGACGTTGATGGGCAGATCGACCGACATGTGCTTGGTTAGGAGATGGGCGCGAACCTTCAATCGATTCAATGATTATCAAAAGTTTTCTTTTTTCACAACCCCGAAAGGGCAGAAAATAGGGTTTCTTAATTGCTCTACTAATTTAACAATTGTTTTATTTTCCAATTATCTTCCCGTCGCCAATTGTGCAATGAAGATCCGAAGTGTTCATAATTTCACGCTGTAACAGCGGTAAAGCTAGTCGACGAAAACGAAACACCAGTTAAGTGAGAAAAAAAGTTTCTTTCTAACGATTCATTGTAGGGAAAGAGAACCTGTATCCCATCTTATCAGGTAACAAACTGTTTCTACATATTCCCACATTCGAAATGTTTTTGTTATATTTATAGAACGGATACTTCCAAGGGATTAGAGTTCCACAACACGCCAAACACCTAATGCAACGTTGAATCACGAAAGCGACTGTTGCATTTTCCGAATATTTTCTTCGTTTCAATGGAATAAAATGTCGTACCTTGGCCTCGTCGACTGCTTGGTAGAGGCAGAGCGTGCAGTGGAACTGCCTGAAAGCAAACCATTATTATTGTTATTTTTATGAATTTCGAAAAAAAAAACAATAACAAAAAAGAAAACAACAACATCCATACCTGGTGGGGTAGTGCTTCTTCGCGTGGATAACTGCTCCATTCGCCGAGTTGAGCGTCCGCTGGCACATCTACAATTAATGTGTTAACCACTTCAATAAGTTCTACATCCCTTCCCTATTTCCATACCATACCCTCCAATCAATAAACCCAGTCCTCGATCCCCTCTCCCCCCTACCGTACCCTGCACATGAACTTCTGGGTGGTCGTGAGTGCCTCCTTCTCGTCCTCCTCATCATCCACTCTGTGGTGGTCGTGCTGCAGTTGCTGCGCCCCGCCCACTGTCGCACTCTCGCACTCCTCGTTCGTCACCACTGCAAGTAGGGTGGAATCAAGTGTTTGTGTTTTATCGAACAAGCCCTAAGTCCAGCAAGTCACAACTTCTCCTGTGCACATATCCTATAGGAACAACACCAAACAACCTACTCAATCTAAACTGTTCAGCAATAATTGTTCTGTATTTGACTTGATGCACATTTATCCGCGTCGTTAACTCGATTAATCTGGGCGTTTGAGTCCCGCATTTTAATCCCGCTACCATATTCCCTGCTAAAATACCCAACCGTACCTCTCTTCTCAGGGAATAGCTTCTGTAGTGCGAGGGAGGGTCTCGTCTCGACGGGAATCTGCATGATATCCACCACGTCGTGCGTGTTCACTCCGTGCAGACGAACTCGGTCCTGAACGGAGAGACCATTGGTAGGGATACTGTAGCATCATCTTATTGAAAAACATTGTTACTGTGAGAATAGAAAGCGTAGTCCGTGGTGTGGTGGGCGAGATTTCGTACATTTGTTTCTAAATATACGCGGAACGCGGAGGAAAAATGTTCCGCGTATACTTAGAAACAAATGTACTAAATCTCGCCCACCACACCACGGACTACGCTTTCTATTCTCACAGTAGACTCGTTATCTACTGAATATTGCTATCACCATTTGCCCACAATACATTAATCATTCATGTAACCTGTATTCACGGGTAACATTATTCGCGAAAAAAAATGTTCTACTCCTACATTGCATAACTTACATTACTCGGTCCTGAACGGAAAGATCATTAGTAGGGATAATGTGCACTTATTTGCCCTTATTTTTAAGTGCTAATATTAAGTAGATGTTTTGTGCACAATGCAATGCAACCAGCATTTATCCACAAGTTAAGAATAGCTCTTATAACCCGAATTCACCGGTGCCTAACATTATTCGTCCCTGTTATCGATCGCTGTGATTTATTATACTCTCATTACGAATACTACTGTATCTCCTTCCTACAGTACCTTGTGGCTGTTTTTACCGTATCCCACATCTTCTTACCGTAACCCGTCTTTTCCTACCGCACCTTGTGACTGCTCTTGTATCCGCACTCTCTGCAGATGTAGAAATGCATGAGTGGAAGGAGGTCCGAGTGAGCCTCCCTCATGTGAGACTGCAGGGAATCCTCAGGAATCGGCTGCAAATGGTACATTGTGTAATTAGAGAACCTTCCGTAGTGATATTGTTTAATCAGGCACCTTCATGGATATAATGAAAAAACTGATACCCCAAACTCTCGGGAATAGACAGAATTGAAAGAAGTTTTTTGGGAAGTGCATTTAGCACAGCTAATCGATGTCTACTGTAAGTAAATTATTTTTTGATATTACAAGGAAAACCGATACAGCAAACATCATGGAACAATTGTAGCTCTCTGTTAGCACTAAATAAATCATTAATTATTTAATTTTAAAATGTTCCACTATCTGGAGTGTGTGCATTCCCAAAATACCATACATACCTATCTCCCACCAATCAATAAATCAATCAATAAATCGATGCTCACCTCCTTGCAGCTGCTGCAAGTGTATGTCCCAGGTGGAGAGGCAGTGAAGGCGGGCGAGTAACGACCACGCGCAGCCTGCTGCAGAGAACAAAGGGATCATTTAGATGTTATTGTAGATTTAATAAATATGATATCATGGCGTCAATGAAACTGTCATTAAGATAGTTAGATATATTTTAGTGCAACTGTTATGATAAAAATCATTCCATATTATATTTGAAATATTTTTCATGTACTTAGTTCCAACAGATCACTGGGCGAAATATTTCCGCCTGCCTAAATGCATATTGTGAAACCTCGATATAGTACGTTTCCGATTCTCGATTCCAAAAAATCGCTGGAAAATTTATTCTCCTTTTATTTCTTCAAGTATTTTCATGATGAGATTCCTCTAAAGCATCCACTAATTAACTACAGTAACTCCATCTACCGTACCTGTGCAGCCTTGCTGGCTACTGTATTGCTTCCGGGGGAGTATGAAGCCCGACCAGAGAAGAGATGGCTGGTGGCTGCAGATGAAGATGAAGACTCGCCGTTGGAGGAGGACGAGGGATGAGAGAAGGAAGCAGAGGAGTGGATGAGGTGGTCCTGAGGGGAAGATGGGGGTTACGGTAATGAAGGGACATAAGAAGCACCCCCCCCCCCCCAATGAAGGTATCAATTTATAATTGTGAAGACTTTAGTGCAGAAATACTAACCGAGCCAGTGCTTATGACTCATACCCTAAACGTGAAACTCCAAACTCCAACCAAGATAATCGGGCAAAAGAATGAGTGTTCGTTTACGCCATTTATAATTTAGATTTAGTAAATTCAAGATAAAGTAAGAACCTACAATCCCCTCTCATCATTTATCAGTCAGCAACTACTAATTACAGTATAACGGATAAATCGATACTCACCTTTCCTCCCAGTCCATTCTGCGGATGCAGCAGAGGGTTGCGAGGGAAGCAAGCGTGCATCAGTGCCTGGAATCGAATACCGTAACCACGTAATCGATTCCTACTGTACTCGTCAATGCACTTTAAAAATAAATTCTTGATCTCCTCAATGCAGTGATGGGCTCGGAAAGGGTACGGCCCCGTAAACCCGTGAACTCGCCAGGCGAATTTCCGTCACCCCGCGCCCCCCTCATGCGAAGGGTGCGCTCCCTCCGGATGTACGTGAACCCCCCCGCCCGGCGGGGTCTCGACGACCGGGGGGGGGGGAGGTCGCCAAGCGCAAAATTAGCCGTAAATGCCCCCTAAAACCGTAAAACTGAGGCCTGGAGGCTGCCGGCGGCCCCCCCCCCCCCCGCACAAAACCGGCTTCCCGGGAAGCCAACTCTACGGGATTCCTGCATACCCCCTCCTATCCAAAGGCCATTTTTCGTGAACCCGCCGCCTATTTCCCGTGACACCCCCCACCCGTACCCTTTCGGGCCCACCACTGCCTCAATGTGTGTTCTACCGTACCTCCCACTGCCTCTCCATCTCGGGCGATCGTCTATCGAGTGGCGCCGAGGCCGTGTCCCCGTGGGCGCGAGACATGTGAGTGCGCACCTGAGAAGTTGTTCAAATGTGTTAGCATGGCAGAAACCAGTTTGGCCTGACACCATAGTTGCCCACGCCGCCGGCGACCCCCATGACCCCCTATTCATGGATGAGCGCTGCCTCACTTTTTAAGTGAGGCAGCGCTCATAGACGTATAGGGGGGTCATGGTCAAAAAATCGATGGTAGGTGATGGGTAGGTCAACATTAAGTACTATACCAATCAATAGTACAGTACTTCCTGATACCGTATATAGCTACCGTAACCCTCATTACCGCGAACTGATTTTTTTCAAAAATTGAAAATACCGTACCCTAATTAAAAAATACAAGTACCGTAACCAATCGATAGTACAGTACCACCAGATACCGTATCCCACTACCGTAACCCCGACGATCGCGAACTAATTTTATTTTTAAGATGTCCTAGTGACGTGCACAATCGGCCTGGTGTCGTGAACGATCGATTGTACAGTACCCAACTGACTACCGTAACCCAGTTCCGTGGGTCAGATCCAGTTCCTTGGGTCAAACATTTTTCTAAAAATCCAAAATCATTTTATAAAAATCCTAAATCGATCATAAATTGGTTCTACACTAATTAGAGTTACGATGGGATACTTCAAAATAATTTTATTATAGATTTAGAATTTTTAGAAAAATGTTTGACCCAAGGAACTAGATCTGACCCAAGGAACTGGGTTACGGTAGTCAGTTGGGTACTGTACAATCGATTGTTCACGACGCCACACCGATAGTGCACGTCACCAGAACATCTTAAAAATAAAGTTAGTTCGCGATAATCGGGGTTACGGTAGTGTGATACGGTATCTGGTGGTACTGTACTATCGACTGGTTACGGTACTTTTACTTTTTAATTAGGGTACGGTATTTTCAATTTTTGAAAAAAATCAGTTCGCGGTAATCAGGGTTACGGTAGCTATATACGGTATGAGGAAGTACTGTACTATTGATTGGTACAGTACTTAATCTTGACCTACCCATCACCTACCATCGATTTTTTGACCATGACCCCCTATACGTCTATGAGCGCTGCCTCACTTTTTTTTAGGGGGTCATGGATGAGCGGTGCCTCACTTGCCGCCGCCAGTGGTGGGCAACTATGCCTGACACCATTCTCCTTATACACTGAAGTTGCAACTCGAGCCAGGCGGGCATATATTTGCTAATTTTTTGTTTTCATATTTTTCAACGGCCTTGTTTGTTTCCATAAGAGCACTTTAGCACATGTTGAAACCAAACTTCGCCAATGTTTTAATTTATTTTTTATAACAATAACAACAACAACATACCTTGAATATCTCATTGTGCTCGTAACTGCAATGGGCGCATTGGAACTGCTTGAGTTTCGCATGGCGACGCACGTGATTCGTGAGATTGGACAGTCTGAAGAGAATGTACGGTAAGGAGGGATACGGTATGATGTATGGGATAAAGTGGAGAGTTGGTCACGCAATATGGCATCATAATGCCGACGTGAATTCAACAATGGAACATTCATGTTTCATCATTACAGCAAGATTTCATGAAAATCTAAATGAAACGCTGGTCTGCACCATTTCAGAACTAACATAACTAATCAATCATAAATTGTTTTATAACATATCTGCTATCTCGTTGCAGGAATAAATTAAGAAAAATTCCAGAAAAATCCCACCTAGTGTTCATGATTCTGTTCTCGCAGAGGCGACACTTGACGTACACATCTTCATTGTCCACTCCATCCGAACGAGAAACCGAACGATGACGGACCTGAGAAAGATCAGAAATTACATTGTTGATTTTCGTTTTGTCGAATATGTCTCTCGAAGCGAACTCGAAAATTTCGTCTCCCCTTTATAAACCAAGTGCCACTAGGGTTCACCTAGTCCCAGCAAATCTCCAAATGATATATGCGTATTTCTCCTCCGCGATGTGTTCATTCATTCTCAAACCAATGAACTGTCAAAATATTTTCCTCGCCCTAAGGGATAGCTCACCAAGCGCTAGAATTTTCTTTAGGATGAGTAGTAGTACTAACGTAACTTCCATATCAGTTGTTCTATGATATGCAGCATAACCCTACCTACCGTAACCCTCGCCCTTCCCCTCCTGCAGTACCTCGGCCACTTGGATGTCCGTCGGCGGCTCGTTCGCGTTCACGGGCGGGCTCAGCTGCGCGAATTGAGCTGCAGCAGCTGCAGCAGTCGGAGGAGGAAGAGAGAGACCAGAGGTGGAGACTGCGGTAGGCATGAGAGAGGAGTTGGAGGAAGAGGAGGAGGGATGACCGAGTGGGGCATGGGAGGAATCGTCAACCACCTGCAGAAGGTGTGTTATAGTAGTTTTAACTCCGCTCTTGAGAAATCGAGTCCAACAGTCATCCGGTCTCTATACAGAAGTATTAGAACTCAAATTCAATCATTTGGTGATTCGCTCTTGATAATTCGGAATAATATTTTTTAAAAACATGTTACCGTAGCTAATCGATAACGGTACCGTACCTCTACATTCTCCTCGTCCTCTTCATCAACGACTTCCTCTGTAGCAGCCACGTCAGGAACGGACTGCAGCCGCTGCAAAGTTGAATTTAAATGTTTCACAATATTTTTGTCCTGTGGCCGATATGTGAGTGATAAAAAGAACTCCACTCTGATTACAAGCAACCTCTGCAACCTAAAACTTGCAAATGGTATTTGGGAATTTTTCAAGATTTTTTGTATTACCTGTGACATCAACATGCTGTCTCTCCGACTGTCGCAGCTGCTGCTGCTGCCGTGCATCAATCCATGCTGCAGTTGACGATGGTCCTGAAGCAGCATTTTCATTCTAACGTATTAGCATCAATGTCACTTTATAAATTTTTCGAAAAATTCTCAGGACACCGATTAGCCTGATAACGAAAATCTTCACAATACCTGCTCTATGTCCATCATGTCGTCTTCGTACTTTTCGTACTTGACAGTCGCGGATGCAGCAGCTTGCGGGGACTCTCCACTCGCCAGCACTAGTCGCGTCTCAGTGAAGCCGTTGCGGGCCTGAAATGGAAACACATATTTACACAAGTAATTCTGCGTTTCATGCATTCCTCAAATTTGACAGTTTATTCATCTCTGCAATAACATCTGCACGGTTTCTCAAACATTAAATTATAATCAAATGTCTCCCCCTCTCAGCGGGATTACAATTTCCTACATAAATAACACAATAGCCCTCACCAGTAGATTCTGTAGTCGCTCGACTGATCGTAGGTCGGTGATCTTCACCAAAAGGAAATTTGGCAGACTGTTGCTGTTGTTGTTGCCTATCGGACTGACGCACCCGGTCGGAGAAGTAGCAGAGGCTGCATTAGTAATACAATTCCAAGCGAACCGTCGTTTTTGGTCAAGCTTTCAAAATAATTTAGTCAAAAATGAGCAAGAAAGACCGTTCCTGGACATATTGATTATAGTGGTTCACATGCTCGTTCTTGGTTTCAACTCGGCTACTAACCTAGTGTGAGCGTCCCTGAGCAATGACCATAAACTGTATTGTTGGAAAAATAAAATGAACTTTTAAAAAAATCAAATCGGAAAAACAATCTTTCGTGCCAAATTTCCATCCCATTCTCTCACCGAGAGTCGTCGTGAATCCTCCTGCTGCAGCAGCAGCTGCTGCAGCAGACACAGCTGGATGGGGCGGAGCCGAGGGAGGAGTGTGCGATTCGGCGTAGGGAGAGGCGCGCTTCAGACACAATCCTGTGATTTTCATGTTTAAAAATAATGACCTTATTTCGAAAGCATCCAGGAAAGATTGAGGCATCAACAATATTATAGAGGACGGTGAAGAAGAGTAATTTGATTAGACCGAGGATTTTTATTTAAATTAAGTAAGTTCAATAGACGGAACAAAATACCATATTAGCCTAATCGATTTTTTAATAGTAACATATTCATTTTTAATGTTAAGAAATAGTTTGTAATGCAGTGACTATGTCAAATATTTTTAGAACCACTAACTGTTTCCCTCCTTAGTAGGCGTAGTCGGGAGGCCGCCGTATTCTCCTGCTGCAACTGCTGCAGCAGTCGCAGGGAAGAGCGAGGAGGCACTCGTGGAAGGCGCAGAGAAACCTGACGAGTAATATAATTTATTAAAAGAGAGAAAACTACACATAGTAATCCTTCCACTTTGTTACAGCTTAATACGAAATCGCGAAACCAGGAACTCTTGGCTCAGGAAAAAAAGAAGGGGATCAGGGATTAAGACACAGCCTGTGCAACACATACAATCTTTCTGTCCTAACACGCATCGTTAAGCACGAACTAGCTATTTCTTCAAATGTTTCAAAATATACAAAATATATTATTTAATTGTAAAAAGCAATACACTCACCATTGAGTCCTTGATGCGTGCCGAATTGCGAGAGAATCGAGCTGGCTGGCGCCATTCCACCGCCCACGAGAGCACCTGAACGTATTTTAATTACTGAATTAAATAATTAAATAGTTGAAGAAACGTCAACTCCACCAATTGCTAGAACCATCACAATGATCATTTCCCTTTAATTTTGATGATGAAAAAAACAAAATTTAAAGAAGCTATTACGTTTATAAGAGACTCACCGAGCCCTCCTCCGACATGATGCTGCAGCCCGTTCACATCTGCAGCGGGTGCAGCAGCAGGCTGTTGCTGTAGAGCCCCGCCCAACTGCGATGAGGATTGAGCCTGAAGAATATAAGATCGTGGCTACAGGAACCTGTGCGATACAGTAACATCACAATCAGATTCAGAACGCCAACATCTTCAGAATAAAGGGTTTTCGCGTTCTGTTTGCACATAAAAATGCATACACATCCCCATTTCGTCAATTCTTTTAGGCTACCGTAACCCGCTACCGTACCTCCATGAGCTTGGCGAGGAGCAACTTGTAGATGACGTCACGCGTCGTGTCGTCGGCGGACACGCCCACACCCGGTACCGGGTTGTTGGGTACCGTACCCGGTGCCATGCCGGGAATCGATGATGATGGCGAGGATGAGGAGGCCATCCCTCTCCACTGCCTCTCTGATCTACCTGCAATATTATCGATTACTTTTTATGTTTCATAAACAGTTCTCGGGAACTTACAATCCAGCGGTTCGGAAATCACCTTGCGGAAAAAACTATCTATCATACGGTATATTACTCCAACAATATTGTATCTTTGAAATACAGTAGTCGTCCTACATCAAGAACAAAATAAAGTCGTAAAATTCCAAACAATTCAAAGAAGATTGTTTTTCACACCCAGCCATGCCGCGTTTTACGCATAGCTCTTCTGACCGATGTTCGCTAACAAAGTTGTAATCCCATATCAATCAGTTCCAAAAACTATACCTACTCATCATCTACAACCTACAATTTCCCAGTACTTGCACAATCCAATGGAGAAATTTTGCAACTATCACTCTCGCGTTTCACGAACACCTCTTGTTCCCGTTATTCCACATGTTGGCGATCTCTTTGACGATCTCATGGGAAAAAAAACTACTCACTCACCCACCTAGCCGCTGCATGCAATCCCATCAAACCTATCCACACAACTGCCGTAATCTTCTTCTGAATAACGATCACAACATTTGCTCCAAAGATCAAATGTCACCAAAACATTTCACAGCCACCAATCCCACAGAATTACCGTAATAACCCCAAATTAATGCTTTCCTGATTCATTCTGAACAATGATTCAAAACATTTGACCTAAATATCAAAGATGAAAGATCAAAGATCACCAAAACATCCTCCCACCTTCTCCGGTTGAGATCCAGTCCCTTCGCTGCTTCGTCTTCCCTTCTTCTTTTCTCGCCTCGAGCTGAAATAACCGAGATTGAGGAGCGGGGCGAGCGAGAGATCACACGGATCGCGGAGAGTGAACGAGACGACGAGAGTGATGCGAGAGAGAGAGAGAGAGAGAGAGAGAGAGAGAGAGAGAGAGAGGCGAGAGAGCGCGCGAATTCAAGAGAGCGGCTCTGCCTCGGAGAGCAAAATAGCTGGGCGATTTCGCAGTGCGGCGGCGCGCCTGTTTCTGGCATTTCTCCCGTCTCCCTCTCCCTCCCTCTCTCTCTCTCTCCTTCTCTCTCTCTCTCTCTCTCTCTCTCTCTCTCGGCGGGCAGAGCCAGATTTCTCGCCGGTCGGTGCACACTTTGCGCTGTCCCACCCGCCCGCTCTCTCACTTTCGCACGCTCTCTCGTCTCTCTGCACGTCTCTCGCCTCTCCTTGCTCCGCACGCTCTTTCGCCCCACCCCTCGCCCGCCGCTTCTCGATAGAAGCAACAAACAAGACGAAGGAGTCGAGCGCTCGAGCGGGCGCCCAGAGGGGGGCGAAAGAAACGTAGAAGCGCCGGGGAAGAGAATGACTCTCTCTATATCACACGCTCTCTCGCTCTCTCTGAGAAGCAAGAGAGCAGCAGACAGTCAGACAGCGACGAGAGAGCACGCGAAATCGAGAGAATCGAAAAGCAAAAAAGAGAGAAAAAAGAGATGTGCTCGCACACGCTCGACGGACGTCATCGGGTTTAGGCGCGAGGAGGGGAGGGGTCAGAGAGGCAGAGGAACGGCAAGAGAGCACGAGAAAGTGAGAGAGTCAGACACGGAGAAGACGAAAAATGTCGAAGCGGGCTGCGTGCAGCATCATCTAATCTCTTTCGCCCTATCTCTCTCACCGGCGAGAGAGCGTGCGATTTGGAGAGCGTCCCACATCGGTCTCTGACGCATTGCATTGCATGGAATTGCTCGTGTTAGGCGAGAGGGAGAAATCGGGCGACGGCGCGAATAACACATCCGGTGAGGTGGCGGGGCGCTAAAACGGTCACCGAGAGAGAGAACTCACTTTTTTGCCGTCGTCTATGGTCTCTGACTCTCTCGCTTTCGCCTGCTCTCTCGTCTCCCTCTCTCCCTATGCGTGAACCGCGTGCTACCCTGGTCCCTCTCTCCCTCCCTCGTCGCACACCCCGCCCCCATAAAGTAGACGTAGCAGCAGAGGCGCAAAACAACATGATTCGAACCATTTCGCACGCTTCCTTGTCAGTTTTTGCGCAAACAGCTCGCAGAATAACAAGATCAGGGACGTATGACATCATGCTTAATCGCTGCTGCACTTGCTCATTATGAGAAAGGTGCGCAGTCAACTTCCATCAGCGCCAAACTCTACTTCGGAACCACGCTTAATAATTATTCTAAACAGAAGAGGCAATGTCGCGTGAATCACTGCCCTGACATTCACCTTCGCTTTTGCTACTCGTCGCAACCTAGAATCACCAACTTGCAACCAGCAATCGCGAACGACGCGAGTGGCAACTAGCAATTTGCGTATTGACTAAGTTTAAAAAAGTCTCATGACCGGTGGGTGCAAAATCACGAGGGGGACACGGAAAACAAGCACACATGATACAGAAAAAATCGCGGTTTCACCGGGGTCATATGAGATTGCATAAGGTCAACCAACCAATCACGCAGAGATTATTGGTGGCAAAAATTTCATCGAATCAGATCAGCCAACACACTCGCTTGCTCGCTCCAGACCAAACCAGCGCCGCAAATTTTAGGTTGCAGAACATTCTCAAAACTCGAGGGACTGTTGACGAGACAATGAATCCATGGTATAAGTCCGCAAAACATACAAAACCATCACCATTCTCGCGCCACGAATCAATCAATAAACTGGGGCTACGCCGTACGCGCAATTTACGATCAGACACAGCCAGATTGCGGGCAAAACGGATGGACTGGCGTCAATGGCTCGCGCTTTCACCCGCTCCCCCTCTCCCTCCTTCGCTCTCCTTGAGTGTGCGCGCAACACACGCAACCCCCTCTGTCTCCTCTCCCCCCTCTCTCTCTCTCCCCGGCGCCCCGAATCTTAGATGTAAACAGGCAGAGAGACCGGGCGAATCGCGGAGTGAGCGCAGAGAAAACTGGGCGAGAGCGAGAGAGCACGTGATTATGAGAGAGCGGCGATAGAAGCAGAAGGGGGAGAAGTGAGAGAGCAACGAAGTTTCTTCTTCGCGCCCGATAAGCTACCGTAACCCCGCATATCGATTGATCAGTCAACGATCGGCCCTACAGTATACTCCCCGGCGCAAGAATCGCTGTCGCTCCTATCCCCGTTGCATAGATCACTCGTACACCGCCTGAGGGCAATTGTTTCCAAAACCGGAAGTGCGTTTCGCACATCAAACTACACGCGAGTTTGCCTCTCCCTCCCTGCCCCTCTTCTCACTCTCCCTCTTACCGACAAAGCGCCGCTGGTGCAACAATTGTCTCGTAAAACCGCTAACTGCCTGATCCCCCGGGGAGCGTTGCTCTCCCTCTATCGTACGCTCTCTCACCAATCAGATTAAGCAAGATAGTACACAAAACTAGGAGAGTGGACAGAGAAACAGAGGCGGAGAGAAAGAAATTCTAAACTCGCGCAAACACCTCTTGCAGGGAGAAAAATGTGCTGTGATCATCGAGGAAAGAACCGATTTGCGCAACCGCAACAACATCAGAAACTAAATCTAGGCCAAATACGCACAGTTCGCAAGAGCAAAAACACGTGGGTGAACAATACAAAAGTTGATAAGGCAATCAGAGCCCATTCTTACTCTCAAAAGTCACGTAGATTGGGTAGATCACACGATCGTGACTCCCTTAGCGATCAAAACACCAGGTCATCGCGCGTAACACGCTTCCAACCTCGGAAAACTCACGTAGGCCCCCAGACTCGCGGTAGATCAAGCAATCTCGAGTATCAAATCTCACGTTCACTTCCGGTAGCGCGCCCCTAGTGACAGCTCAGCCTACAGACAGGGGCGAGAGAGCATGCAAAGCGAGGAGGGTCTCGGATCAATCGATAGTGCACACGAATCTCGGCTACATGTCCTTTGCTTCCCATTCTTTCGCGCAGGACGGGAGGGCAAGGAGGGCGAGGGAGGGGAGGAGAGGGAGGTTGAAGTGACCTGGCGCCCTCTCTAGGCGCGCTCGCCCGCCGCTTTTCCCCGAATTCACCCCCTGTCTCTCTCACTTTCGCGCGCTCTCTCGCTCCTTTCGTCGTCACGCAGCCTCTTCTACGCGCAGAGCGCCCTTGTTTACTACTCGGGCTGAAAACACGCAGCCGTCACACGCTCTCGTGCTCGTTAGACGAGGAGAGAGATTGCGCGAATGGAGGAGAGCGAGACTATCGTCGCCTGGCCCTCTCCAAATCGCACGCTCTCTCGCCCGCACTCTGGCATCTCTAGCCGCTCTCGCCCACGCCGCTGCACGCGCGCGACACTCGCCTCGCGCCCTTCTCGCCCACTTTCCACCCGCCTCCTCCCGCCTCTGCGTCTCTGCCCGCTCTCTCCAGTTCGCACGCTCTCTCGCCAGCCCGCTCGCTCACTGCTCCCGTGTGTGTGCCCGCATAACAATTCTACGGCGATGAAATGCGTCGCTGGCCGAACGAGCGCGCACGCGCGCGTGCGAAATTACGGTAGATCAAATGTCACCGGAAGTGAGTGCGTGACTCTCACGCTATGCCGCAACTCAACACTTCATCACATCATGCTTCTCCACTGCATGCGATCATTTTTGCTTCACAATTCCTAGCTTCCTGGCAGGATAAAGCACACAAGCAGTACTGTATTTAGCCCCAGGGAGGCGGGGCTTGCACGGTACGGAATCACAGATCAGGATCGGAACGGGAAAAGGCGGGCAAGAGGAATGCGTCAGCGCAGGCAGTCACAAGGTGCGCTGCTCCTCAACAACAAAGCGTGCACACCGTGCACAAACTTTCGCCCACTTTTTCCCTTTCTCCCTCTCTCTCTCCCTCTCTGTTCTCTCTTCTCCCCTCACAATCTCTCGCTCCCTCTAACCGCCTAGAGAGCACCGCATACGAGGAGGGTGTCCGACCATCTATCGCCGCCTATTTTGGAAGAAGAAGAAGGGGGGAATGTGTGGGGGAAAGAGCGGGAGACCGGGAACGAGATGGTGGGGGGCTAGTCTCCACATGTGTGACACTTGCGGGGGCGACGGACGTGCTAGGACCGCGCAGGGACCAGCTACCGTAACGCACGGCCCTGAATCAGGGAAAAGCAAAAAATTGGACAGAGCAAAAACAGGCGACACACGCTCGCACAACTTCTCTCGTTCTAGAATACTGCTTCCCCCTCTCTCTCTCTTCTCCTTCCTTTTCGTTTTGCTGTCGTGGCGCGCGCTAAAAACGCACAAGCGCACGACGTAAACAGCATGACGCGAGGCTCTGCGCTCTCTTTCTTCGCCACGCTCTCTCACTCGCTCTAACCCTCTAGCTATTCTCTGCTCTCTCACTTCGCCACACTCTCTCGTCCGCTCTAGTCACCTCGCCATCCCCGCTAGAACCCATAGAGCTATTCTACGACATGCCATGCTTTCCAGTCTCCCTCGTCGATGAGGCAGAGCGAGAGAGCACGCAATGCGAGGAAAGTGCGCTCCAGAAAGCCAGACGGCTAGTATGCGTCCCCCCCCCCCCCCACTTTTCTCCCTCCTCCGCTCTCCCGCTCGCCTAGCTATTCCCCCCTTTAAACCACGCGCTCGCCCCCCTCTGACACTTCTGTGCCACATACGACGAAGCAGACAACGTGTGTATGCGCTCTAAACGACGCGCCAGCGGAACTACCGTAGTCCTAACGAGAAGCAAGTGGAGCATACTGTAGCCGACGACGATTA
Source organism: Pristionchus mayeri (assembly GCA_036245805.1). Taxonomy (NCBI): domain Eukaryota; kingdom Metazoa; phylum Nematoda; class Chromadorea; order Rhabditida; family Neodiplogasteridae; genus Pristionchus; species Pristionchus mayeri. Next base: position 40,090,168 of record BTRK01000005.1, read on the forward strand.
TTAAAATACACCACGCAGCACCGGGCAAAGTGCATCCATAGTCCAAGGGAATTGCCTAATGCATAGAGCTTACTAGAGCAGGCACTATTACAACACACAATTCGCAAGTTTATTACTTTTTTCCAAAAAGTAAAAAATTACAGCAATAAGTTGAATCCGAGTTGCACTTGTTCTATGTGGGCGAAGGACAGATGTGGAAGTTGATCGGTGATTCCCTTCTATTAGCAAAACAAAATACTACTACCCCGTGGAGAGACCCTAGAGGAAACATGCCTTCGAAAAAAATCTACTTGAAATACTCTCAGAAAAGCGCGTAAGTCATAAATAAGAAAAAAATATGCAGTAAATTTTTTTCTGAAAAGATAACAGTTGAATCCGAGTTGCAATTGTTCTATGTGGACGAAGGACAGACAAGGAAGTTGATCAACAGGAGATACAATAGTAAAATAAAATACGACTGCCCCATGCCGAAAACTTAGAGAAAGAACAACAGTAAGTCGGAAACAATTCAAGAGATGCGTGAGGGAAATAAATATTGAAATAATGAATAATGGTAGCAAAAAAAGAGACAAATTAGAGACAATGTCAATCCAGAAAATCCACAACAGTGAGTTGACTTCGTGTTTCACTTGTACTTTGTGAGCAAAGGCCAGGCAAGGAAGACGATCGTTGGATACCCTCGCGTACAAAAACTAAAATTCATCCCGAATAAAGAGTGCAACCAGAACAAGGGTTACAGTACTCTATCCATCATACTGCAGCACACAATAGCAAGAATAAGAGCACGAGCTAGCACAAAAAAAAGCTTTGCAACAACAGGTGAAAGCGGTCTGTTCACGGTGTCTCAATCGGGTCACTCCTGGGCTCTCCCTCCCCCCCCCCTCCTTCACCATTCAACTTCGCCTCTCATTCAATGCAAAAGTGCGCTAGCACCTCACGACTTTCTCTCCCTCTGCGCGCCCGCGTAACAAACAAGGCTATCTGGTCAGCTGAGCTGCCGGTTCCTGCTTCAACCGTAACCAAAAAACGCGGCAAGACCCTGAGCAGCCGGTTACGGTAGCTACCATAGTCTGATTCGGTAATGTGAGCAGTTGGTTACTGTAGCAGTGTCGACGACAACGACAAAATTCCAAGCAGAATGTATGGTTAACGATGCAATTGAAAACGAGACGAAGATTAAGATTGAAGTGCAACACTGTTCAATACTGCGTTAACGATAGAAATTCCTTAGTAGCTTCGAGGAAAGCTTAGAGATGAAATAAGCAAAATATTAGATGAAGGAGGAAAGGCTGATATCTCCATCAGCCAGCGTGCATCAGCTATAGTCCCTCAGGACTCCGCACCTACGACGCCATGCGCATTCAAGCTGCGCACAGTCATCATCAATCTCAGCGCTCTCCTCAAGCGCTTTCAGCAAGAATTTTCATTGAGTAAAATCATAAACTATCCCAGAAGAAGAATATTCGTCATCACAAGCGCGCAGCCCATGCAGCATGACGAAATTGCTTGGAATGAAAGAATTGGGTGGGGATCGCTTCACTTCGCGCTCAAAAGGAGGAAGGTGGTTGGGATATGCGTAGGGGGGAGGGGGAGAGGGAGGGGAGGAGGAGGAGGGGGAGCGGAGAAAGGAGGTCAGCGGGGAGGATCGAAAAACAGCCAGACTGCCGCGCAGCGAGCGCGCAGAGAGAGGCTCGCGATCGCACTTTTACGCCGGGGCGGCCCCCCGCGCTATCCAGTTCACTCCTTCTCTCTCTTTCTCTCTAGCTCTCTCGATATGCCACACTCTCTCGCCGGTCAGAGTACACTAGAGCGCAGTCAGTTATTCGACAGGAGGAAAAATAGTCCTTGGAAAACAAACGTTTCGCCTCCCGTTGATCTCGCGCTGCAGAGGCGCCTCAAGTTCTCAGGAAAGGACCAATATCAATGATCACCAGGTCTGCCGTATATGAAAAAATAGCAACACTACTACATGGCACTAGGTCGGATGAGAACCATAACGGCATGCCGCCTTTGATATATCAAAGGCGGCATGACGTCATAGTTCTCATCCGACCTAGTGCCCTACTACATGCAAAATCGCAGAATACCTGCGCTGCGAGCGTGACATTCGGCTAACTTCGAGTGATCTTTCGCTACCCAGTTCACTTACTTTTTCTTAACAGATAGATTCGTGCACCCTTCACGCAGACTGCATCTTGCGCCATCATCTACCTCCCATGGCGAATATCTCATCGATGAAGCAGTCAATAAAATATTGTATGCCCCCTCGAAAATTTTGCAATATTCCATGAGTAGTTCGACACCGCGATCTATGGTGCCATTAAGCAACATCAATAATGCCAAAATATTGATATGCCAATAGAATGAAAATGTTGCTCTCACACTCATTCGGGTTTCATGTAAAATATTTCAACCGTCGCTCTCTAAGATCAAAACGAAACACAAAGCTAAATAGTCCGAGTCAAGTGCAGATTCATTCGCGCTTCACGCAGTCCACATTAAACCACGCTCTCTTCAGGGGGGTGCGAGGATGAGAACGAGCGAAACCAATCAAAACTCGATAAGTGGCAATGGAAGTTGCGGAAAATCTAACACTTTGTCAATCAATAATCACGACTAATTCTTCGCAAACTAGATCCATTTCTGGACAGGGCTATATCACAAGGCGATTCATTTCTATTTCACCCAATCTACATCAAGCTTCTCTCCCTACTGATGCAATGGAACCGTCACAGATCGTGTCAAAAAAAAATTACACTAACGAAGATCGAACAATCAAACCATTGATTGATGAATCAATAATCTTCTGGCTGATCTGCACTTCGGCGAGTGGATAGGGCGCGGTAGCGCAAAGGGCACGCTCTCGCTCACTCTCCCTCTCCCTCCCTCTCCCCCTCTCTCTCAATTCTGATCAAACCACTGCAGAGAATGCTCGCAGCTCTCGTCAACATGCGGCGAGGGAGCGTGCTAATCGAGGAGAGCGCTGCTCTGCTTCTCTTTCTCTCCCCAATTCTCGTGCTCTCTCGCTCTTTCTAGCTCACTGGAGAGCGTGTGATCTGTAGAGAGTCCAGAGCGTCCCGATCTCTCTCTCGCTCGGACAAATCACAGGCGCGCGCGGCGCGGGGTTATCACTGAATGAGTAGAGAACGAATCACCCTTCGATCAGGTCAGAGAAGGCTAGAGAACGCACGAATTTGAGAGAGCGTTAGACGGTTAGAGAAGACCAGAGAGCACGAGAATTTGAGAGAGCAGGTTATCACCTCTGCCTCTCTCGATCAATCCATTTCTACGCACGCGGGTCTGTTTGCAGCGTCCAAAAGCGGAGGGCGGGGGATTATAAACAGTCTCGGTCGGCCAATGATTCAGAGAACGTTTTTTTGGGAATATAAAGTTCGAATGCGCTGGCTATCGTACTCCAACTGGAGAACTGCCAATGGCAATAATACGAAACACTGATGCACACAATCTAAAATTATGCCATTGACTGCGCTGTTCATCATACATACAGGATGCAATTTTGAAAGGCTCGGTCAACCAATGATTCAGAGAACATTTTTCTGGTACTATAATCTCGCGCAGTCCAACTATCGTACTTCAATACGCGAACTGCCTAGCATGAAACGCAGAAGCATCACATCTCAAATTATGCCACTGAATTTTTCTTTCATCATACATATAGGGCAGAGAAAAGGCTCTTACAATTGTTAGCCAAGGTATTCAGAAATATTTTTTTTGTTCTGTAGGACCAGATAAAAAATCACCCTTCCAATGAAGACCTGCCTATAACAACAAAGTGAAACACCGGAGCATCACTTTCGTGCGCTCTCTCTCCCTCCCTCCCTCTCTTTCTCACTTCTGATAAAGCTCTGCAAAGAATGCTCGCGGCTCCCGTCAACAGGGGGGGATAGAGAACGTGCGAATCGACGAGATCTATTCGCACATATCACAGCTCTGCGCGCAACTACTCTCATAGAACGCAAACATGTTGTGAAAGCGCTCCTTCCGTGCTTCAACCCTGCAGCTTCTAATGATAGCTCCAGGCCAGAATGAAAAACATGTCGGAGGACAGAGAGCAGACATGCTCTAGACACAACAACCCCTGTTTGCGTGTGCGAGATACATCGGTGGTGCTCCTACCGTATCCCGAACAATTCGCTTTTTCGCCTCAGGAGCACTGACGTCTAATAGCAATTGTCTCGGAGCAGGAAAGGGTCCAGGGGGGAGGAGGAGAAAAAAGAGATAGAGATGGAAGCAGAAAGAGAGAAGGCGGACTAATGTTTCGTGTGCTGGACGAAAGGCGGTTTGCCGCCACTGCCACTGAGTAATGGTCTAGGCTCTCCCCTCTCTCCGAGCTCTCTGATCGGCTAGTCAGGCCGAGAGAGCGCGCAAAACCGAGAGAGTCGGCCTTTCGTCGCTCTTTTTTTTGCAGAAGTCGGCCGGCCGGCGCGGCACAAACTGATAGGGTTGGCGAGAGATCGGGACGGGCAGAGAGGGTGGCAGAGAAGCAGAGAAGCGGTGAGAGAGCGTGCGAAAGTGAGAGGGTGCACGCCGCCTTTTGCCGCCGCCGCCACACAAAATGTGTGCGTGTGTGCGGTGTTTTGCGCCGCTGCGCTCGTGGTGTGACGGAGAGCGGGGCGGCGGGCGAGGAGAAAGAAAGACGCGGAGAGGGGAGAGTGAAACGAGAACCAACCGGGAGGGAGGAAGGGTTTTGGGGGTTTTTTACTATCACATCTCCTTAAGCAATCGCATTTGCTAGGTGCCACAGCAAATGCGATATAGAAGGAATGAAACACAAATTGAGCGTGCCAACTTTGAGAAGCAACGAACGGAGGAAAAGGCAAGCCGCAGGCCTTGCCCCATTTCACAGCTCTCTCTCTCGCTCTCTATCTCGCTCCAGGGTGGTTCGGAAAGGGGAAAAGAGACAACGAAAAAAGAAAGATTGAGCCAGCGCCGACACCAAAACAGGCCAGACTTCAGACACCGCCCACGGAGCTGTGCGAGAACTAGGGGTTCCCTTGCCAGGCTTTTGTTCAGGGCACTAAGACGGATGATAACCAAAAAAAATAACCATTCTACAGAACTTTCACAGAATAGTTTTTGACACTTAGGGAGCCTACTGTGAACATACTGGAAAAGAGTACTATTTTTGGTTATCGTAATATTATCATTTGACGGTGATTATCCGACCTAGTGCTCTTTTTCTGGCACTGTCTCCCAATGTGATTTGCTATTTCGCGCACCTGAAAAGCCATACAAAACTACTCAACAAGCAAACCCTAGCGTGGACGCTTTCTCGAATCTGGGCATTTTCTCGAACTAATTGCAGCCGAAACAAGCATCAAAAGGCCTGTCTAACCTCCACTGATTACTCTTCTGATCGGAGCATTGGTAATAAAGATCAAAGATTGGAGATCAAATAGAACTCTGCGTGGATCAGACAATCGATCAATAATTAACAATACTCAGCTGGGATCAGGCAACCAGGAGAGACAGTCGAACTTCTCAAAATTACAGTAATCCTTTTATTCACAGGAAATAACGGCATTTCTCTAGTTGAGAGGATAACGGGAGTTAGGATTGATTGAACTAAGTGAAACCTAGCGGAACGATTGACATCACAGACTGATGAACGGGTTGTCTATTTTCCGCGAGCGCTCAGCACATCTCCTTCCAGCTTGCGTCGTTCTACTGCCAGCACAGCATCTCTATCCGGAATGTACTGCTTGAAGTTGAAGCCAACGTAGATCGGATAGGCCGCCAAGCAAGTGATGTAGTAAGCCCTGAGAAGCAGTCGACGAGTCGGCGGTTCCAGATAATACCAAGGAAGAGCCATCTTGAGATATCGATCGATGGCGGCTTTACCCCGAAAAGCGATCACGATTACGGTAACATCGGTATTCCCATTGTTAAATAGCCAATCGCCCACCAACCACTACACTTAGGCAAATCGCGTCGTAGATGCACGGCAAAATCACGTAAACCCGGGGATAATTGAGTGATTTGTAACAATGCTCGAGGGAATATTGCAATCTCCTCTAGCACTACATCAGATGATAACCACATTACGTTCACACACTGTCAAAACATTTTTCTGCCAGAATACTGCGGAACGATACTATTTTTTATTTTCATCCGGAACATTCTCATTCGACGGTGATCATCCGATCTAGCGCCCTTCGCTGATCCCTTCTAACCGAAGCGCTGGTGATCAAGACCAAAGATTGGAGATCAAAGAGCACTCCGAGAGAATCAGGCAATCAATTAATAATTGACGATACTTAGCTGGGCTCAGGCAACCAGGACTATCGCATTTCTCGCAATTACAACAATCCATTTATTTCACAATAAATCTATAAACAAATCAATAATCCCTCAATCTATTTTACTCATGGGTAAAACATTTATCTCCTATTGAAACAATTGATTAGCGTAAGTTAGGATTGCTTGAACAAAGAGGAGCCTAGCTGAACGATTGACATCACAGACTGATGAACGGGTTGTCTATTTTCCGCGAGCGCTCAGCACATCTCCTTCCAGCTTGCGTCGTTCTACTGCCAGCACAGCATCTCTATCCGGAATGTACTGCTTGAAGTTGAAGCCAACGTAGATCGGATAGGCCGCCAAGCAAGTGATGTAGTAAGCCCTGAGAAGCAGTCGACGAGTCGGCGGTTCCAGATAATACCAAGGAAGAGCCATCTTGAGATATCGATCAATGTCGGCCTTACCCCTGCAAAGCGATCACGATTACGGGAATATCAATCTTTCCATTGGCGCGAATCACGTCGTCAATCACCCGCCAACCACTTCTTAGGCAAATCGCGACGAAAGTGCACGAGCACAATCACGTAAACACGAGGATAATTGATCGATTTACACCAAGCTCGATGAATATTCCAATCTCTCTCCCTCCCTCTCCCCCCCCCCTTCTCCTCCTCCTTCTCCATTCATTCCCTACTCGATCGCCCACCGCAGCCAGCCGACTCCCCAATGGCTCCGCCCCCTCAGCGTGAGTTCCTTCGGAGGTACCACCCCCCCCCCCACCCCGACCCTTCCCATGTCGTACCTGAGAGGAGATCCCCCATCTCCTCCATGTCACACCCTTGGAGGAGTGCCACCTACCCATATCTCAGATGATAGCTCCTGCCCCTTTGTCGTGTTCGGCAGAAGAGCATCTCCTACCTCCTACCGTATCCTTCACCATAACTTACCGTTTCCTTTCTAGAAGACAAGGACAAGGGCGCCAAGAGAAACATAGAAGAACAAGAATGGTACCACGGATTCCGCCCGCGCAAGGACGCAGTGTGAGTTGGCAGCCTGACCCCCCGTACCCTTGTCCCTGACCCACCGTATCCTACCGTATCTCAGGCGGCTGATCGGATCGACGCCGGGCAACTTCCTGGTGCGCGCCACCGACACCGGCCCAACCACCGATATCGTCATCTCGGGCTGTGACGACAACAAGAAGACCGTCAACATCACCATCAGGTGACTACGGTAGATTGGGAAACGTCGTCGTGTCGAACTGACGACAGGCGACTTTTCCTCAAGCACACCGCACACTCGTGGGTTACCGTATCCCTATTCCAAATTCGATAACGGTGGCTGGCACCTCTCTCAGAAGCACAAGTTCCCGACCATCGTGGATCTCGTCGAGTACTACAGAGTGAGCAGCTACCGTATCCCGACCTCGTATTTACCGTAACCCGTATCTACCTTATCCCGTCCTCGTGCCTACCGTACCCCCTTCCTCGCCCTCGTACTTACCGTAACCCCACCGTACTTTCTCAGGTACACCGCTTATCGAAGACGCTCGGACTAACCAAAGTTATCCCACGCCCCGTCTGGATGCTCAAGCATGAGAACGTCATCTACGAGGAGAAGGACAAACTCGGCGCCGGCAACTTCTGCAGCGTCTACAAGGGTACGGTAGGGGTGGGGACTTGGACCGGTGCTCGACGAGGGACTACGGTACCGTTCAGGTCTGCTGAAGAAGACTGGAGGCGAGACGCAATTTGTTGCAATCAAAATCTCGCTAGTGGCTGCTGCCGCGACTGATGCCGAGTCCGAAGAGGCCAAGGTATACGGTGGCACCCATCACCCCCCCCCCATTCGGGCTACGGTAACTACCTACCTACCGTGCCTTTCAGGATGCGCGCAAGGCGATGATTCAGGAAGCACAGACCATGAGCTACTTCACGCACGACAATATCATCCAGGTATACTGTAGACGCACGCGCCCTGATTCAGGGAGCTACAGTATCCATCACTGACCAATTGATCGATAATTGCTTGCAGTTCCTCGGTGTTGCCTGCGACCATCAGCCCGTGCTGGTGCTCATGGAATTCTGCGCCGGTGAGGAGCCTTGCTGACTCCGCCTCATTTGATCTTTGATCTTATATTTCTCCCTCTTCCAGGCGGCGACCTGCTCTCCCATTTATCGAAGCACGGCAAGGCGACGGATACGCGCGAGAAGCTGGTGTACCTCTACGAGGTACCGTGCTCCTGTTCTCTACCATAACCCTCACTCCTCCCACCTACCGTAACCTACCGTAACTTCGTACCGTAATCTGCAGGCTGCTAGAGGAATGTTCTATCTGCACCACAAGAAGTGCGTGCATCGCGACCTCGCTGCACGTAACTGCCTCATCTCCAACAAGGGCACAGTGAAGATCGCGGACTTTGGTTAGTTACCGTAATCATCTCGGCTACCGTGCCCCTCGGATCAATACCTACCGTATCCATTGCAGGCCTCTCCAAGGTGATGGACGCCGGGCAGGCGGAGGAGCCGGAGGACGCCGCGAAGAGCAGCAACGCCCAAGTGCCCGTGAGGTACGCTATCACGCCATCGATCGATATTCGATTGATTACGGTATTCCGGATCATGATATCGATAGATTTCCTGCGCAGATGGATGGCGCCGGAGACGCTCAAGCGGCCCGCCACCTTCGCCAACGCCAGCGACATCTGGGCGTTCGGCGTCATGACGTATGAGGTACCGTAACCCTACCTCCCTAGCATACCGTAACCCACTCGCCCACCTACCGTATCCTTCCCTGCAGGTGTTCTCAAACGGTGCCAAGCCGTGGCCCGACGACCCGGTCAAGTATGTGGCCACCCAGATCCGCAAGGGCAACATGCCGTCGCTACCGCAGGGCACGCCGCCCAAAGTCGTCACCCTCGTCTCCAGCATGTGGTACGTGATAGTCGGGGGCCTGGTACCGTAGTTGGGGGCCTGGTACCGTAGTTGGGGGGCCTGGTACCTGGTTGCTCGGTCCAGTATGTGGTAACCTGACAACTCATTGAAGGCACGTGGAACCCAACAAGAGGATCACCTTCCGCCACATCGGGCGCGAGCTCAACGTGAGTTTACTACGGTACCGAGCCACCGTAACCCGTGGTGTGGTGCGGTTTCTCAGGCATTGCTTACTAAACATTTCCTTGTAGATGATGCTCAAGGAAGCCGGGAATTTCATGTCCCCCGACAAGATGACGTTAAACAAGATCTCCGGCGTGAAGCGAGAAATATTCTTTGTGAGTTTGGGGTGTGGTGGTGGTGGTGCGGGGTGTGTGGCGCCCTTTCCCAAACGTCGCCTGCTCAGGAGCACGAGGAGACCAGCGAGTTCGAAGATACCTCCACTGGTGGCTCAACAGTCGAGCACGACGGCGGGACCAAATTCGAGACGGACAAGAGCAACGACAAGAGAAGGTACGGTAGGGGCACGGTAGCTGGTTCTTACCCTGAGTCAGGGTCGGGGTACGGTAGGTCCTATTTCGCCAATCTCAGATCCCGCGCGTCGAAAGGGCCTCGTCGCACAGCCTCGCAGCGTGAGAAGAAGAGCGTCGACAACTGAGCCCCGCCCACCCGCTACCCCCACCCCCTTCTGTAAGAGAGTCATAACCCCCTATCACTGCCTTCTCTCACCATTATTCGCTTTTTGTGTATCGAATAAACTGCAGAGAAAGCGCGGAGCCTACAAAACTGCATACAGTACTAGAAATTGATCTACCGTAACCTTCTCATCCTCTTCCTACGCAACTCCCGCCTTGAAATTTCGAAACTTTCTCTCTTGCTTGTCTCCTAGCTTGGTAGATCACAGGGGAGGGGGTTCCTATTTATCTATCTTGTAAATAACTAAACTTCTCGCACACAATATTACCCTCCACACCCATGCCATCACTAATAGATTCCTCGAAACCCGAAGCAACCAAGAGGAGGGAATGTCACAGCTTAAATCGACAATATTGACACAGAAAGCAACACGCTTTGATCATAACTTCTCGATATTCAAATGGACATTCTCGGACCACGACTTCGCTTCCATTCATACACGTGCGAGGATGAAACTTCGTTTATTACATCATCAAAAAGAAACGGGGGAATATCGATTACGTCTTCTCCTTAGTATTTACAACAACGTACGAACGGTGTAACGGGGTATGCGAGACCAACAGTGTGATAACAAAATAAGAATAAACATTATCGGGTGAGCGGTAGATCAAGAAGGGGCGGGGCTAGGGATTATCGATCGATTGGGTAGGTCAGGAATGAGCAGATTGTCGACTAGCTTTGCTGTCGGCTCCTCTTCAGCTCCATCGGCGACGGCGGCACCACAGTCAGCTTGCGCTTACGGATCTGCTAATTAGCATATTCATTTAAATAATCAATCAACAATTAGCTATAATCTATCGACACTAGTCACTAATCAGTCATCCACATCACCAATCACAACCATGGATGAGATACAACAAAGGCCAAAAAATGTGCATGAAATCCGGCTTTCAGCATACCACACAGTTCGTGCTCTCTCGTAATTAAACAACTGCGTGGTGATCAAACTCCGGTACCAGTTCGGAAGAGAAGTATAACGTCATGCCGCATTTGATATATCAAAGGCGGCATGACGTCATAGTTCTCATCCGTCCAAGTGCCTTCGCTTTCCATCACGTGTCTCTGACACTACGGTCACCGTCGCTGGCCACTGGCCACTTGTCACCGTCACTGGTTAGAGAGCGTGCAAATCGGAGAGTGTCAGACCGGAGAGGAGAGGAGGGAGGGCAGGCAGCATCCCTAGAGCAGGCCGCCCCGTCGGTCGCGCTGCGGCTCCAGTCGCGCCCGCTTGCGGTTCTGCTGCAAGAAGAATCAATCGATTGATGACGCAGGCAATCTCATCTCTCGACCACCACCACCCTGGCAGGGTACTACGTCGGATGAAAACTATGACGTCATGCCGCTTTTCATACATCAAAGGCGGCATGACGCCATAGTTACTATCCGACCACCACCCTTGCAGCCAGACAACGATCAATAATAATAGGTCGGATGAGAACTCGGCGGGCCGATAGCCAAACCAAACTCGGCGTGCCGATTTTTTTGTCAATTCTCATTCGGCCTAGTGTCGCCGTGGCATTGCATCTTGTACAGCCCACATTTTTCGTCAAATTAAAATTACTTCACAACAACGAAAATCCCATCACGAATTTGCCTAAAATGCACAATATTCACGAAATCACAACAGCCACAATGATGATAGAGATTCACAAACACCACTTTTGTTCGTTTTCCATGCCAGGCAACCATCCGCAATTCTCGTTTCACCAAGTAATGATAGATTTACATTATCAAAATTTAAAAATGCTGCTAAACCCGCCCCTTCGCGGTTTCACACTCTACTACTTACATTGACGACGCCGGCCGGCTGATTGATGTCCAGCCAGGAGGTGATCCTCCGGAGGGTGGCGGGCGCGCCCTCTCCGCCCAGCGATGACGCGTCGTAGCCGTCGTCCGGCAGCGTCGAGACGCGCAGACGGGGAGAGATGTCGAAGACCTGAGGGGAGGAGAAGCAATTAGATGAAAGGATGGCATATGAACGTTATTAAGCAGGGGAAGAGTCAATAAAGAGGAGAGTCCATTAGATCTAATCAATCAGCGGCAGAAACAAAACTCAAGTGAGCGTTGCTCAGCGCTAATTCACCTAGTGATCTGCTAGGAAAATGAATAATGTTTTTACAGCTGGGAAGGTGTTCGTAATCGGGGAAGAATCGACGCAAGACGGAAGTAAATTGTGCTCAACACTAATTCGCCTTGTGACTTGCGGGGAGGCGACACTATTTATTGCAACGCAGTGGCTCTTGAAAGTAGTCGGAGAGGAGCCGCATCAAGTCTCAAGTCAGTCTCGCACACCACTAAATCGCTTAGTCTACCAAAGTGGACAAGCTCGCTCTCCTGTACACTCTCTTATCCCGCATTACAGTATTATTTCAATTTTAAAATTTCACGAACATCTAAATTTCCAGAACAGAAACAATTAATGATTTTAGTATCACAAGTTTCAGATGGAAACCAGTACGAGGGCACCAGCTAAGTTAAAGTGAAGTGCACGCAGCGCAGCGCAATTTCGCCAAGTCGAACATTTATAAATGTAGCGGCATAGATCGGACTTAAAATTATAAAAAATTGTACAATATACTGTGGAGTTGGAGCCTTTCCTTTAACGCCTGCCTAATCGGGACACGGCACTTAAAGCAGCCGTGTTACACTATTGAGGTCGCTCGGCATGTCCCTGGACAACGAAAGTGTGGGAAAGCGAGAGGGACTCTCTTCCAACCCTGCACTCTTCCAACAATGTACAGAGAAATGCCCAGCAACCTCAATAGAGTATCATCGGGTAAGACAGTGTGAAATAAGCAGCAGCTCACCGGGGCGCCCTGCTGCTGCAGCCGATTGCGCAGCGCCTCCAGGTCGTACTCGGCCGTCTGCAGCGCCACCTTGAGTTCCTGGAAATAGATAAATAAATATATAATAACAATAAAATATTTATCAGCTCTTGAAAGAGTAAAAGCAACAGTATCGTGCATTGTTCTTATAAAAAAGTATTGTAGAGACTTTTCGATACTGTTTGGATTTCGAAACTGGTACCTATCGTTCTGAAGTGTCCCACAGCAAGGATAAGGGAGGAATGAAACACAACTTCGCATTTGTGAAATTTTTTCTACCATGTCATCGCCACATCAAATACGAAGAAAAAATGCACCTCTAATTCCACATGTGAAATCGCTAATCACGGTTATTTTTCTTGCTCAATTGTGCTAGTAAATCGAGTACGCTGTTATTTCAAAAATACAACCAACACTTATTTTGGTCCGATTTAGATTTTTCCTCGAAGTATTCTTACAACGAAAATCAACATTAGAACGCAAACTTCCCCTCCCCGCGCCTTGTTAGGCCGCATTCTGCATTTAACCGACCTCACACACTACCATGCACCACGGTATCCCTTCAGTTGTAGTGTGCCTTAGTCTGCTATCTCTCACGTACGCTCATGACACTCACAACAAGAATTATAATCGGAGCCCGGTGAGCAGTGGTTTCACCAGCGGCATTAGAGGTATTACATTTCTTCGTATTTGAATCAAATAATTTGATAGAGCATTGGAGTAGTTGAAAAAATTTCACAAATGTGAAATCCCGATCCATTCTCTTTTCGAACATCAATACCTGCAGTAGGACGATGTTGGAGCGGAACTCGTTGTAGCCGGTGACGATGTCCGCCGCGCCCATCGGATTCATCTCTGCAAACGGGGAATATGGTAAAAAAACTCTCGATATATAATGCTTTCAAGTACGCCAAACTATCAAACTCTCATAAACTCAAGGTTTAACGCTTGCCAGGGATCAAAAAGACAAATGGTATTATTCCCAAATGTTAGAAAAATCCGCACCCGAATACGCTTCGGATTTCAGAATGCAAACTCAAGCTTCACAAGGCACCTACACGCATGGGATTATTTCAGTGGACAATCAAGAACGCAAAAGCGAGAATTCACCAAATATATCATGTACTAATTTTCAAATTAAATTAATCGCTCACCCAGTTTGAGCTTATCGAGGATCGTCTCGATGTTCTTCAGCTTCTTCGCGCCCACGTTCGTCGGCAGCTTCATTTCCTGGAAATCACATAACATAATTAGGGCAATTATTTTCCGGGGCTTCTCTAGCATCGTCGTCCCTTGGATACTGTGCAATCTCCTGACGTAGCTACGCCTTTACCTTTATTTTATTCAGGCATGCTCAAGCAGTTTGTGGAATATGAGCGCCGAGTCAGGCTGTACCTGTGATCGCAGATGGGAGCCGGCCGATCGATACTCGGGGAAGCGAAGCGTCGACACTTGAGGAATGTCCGTCTGTAACGAAAAAAACATCTTTTTAAATACAATAATAGTAAATAATACTTATACTCCGCTTTTTAACGTCTACCTTCATCATTAGCACAATCAAGACATAGGCTACTGTATCAAAAGTTAAGAAACCGCCCCGGCACGATTCACCTTTCACAGTGAACCAATAAGACTCTGAATTCGAATCTCGATAGTTTTTGGACCTTTACTTATTTACAAAAAAGGATAACAATATATTTAACAGGAGTGCATGGTCAAATGTAGAAAACTATCCGTCCCTTGTTGAGCTGTCGCAACCTGGCCTACTGTAATCCACTCACGTTGATATTCACAGCTGCTCCTCCGGGTCCTGCGCCCGTGAGCTTGCTCTTGATGAACTTCTTCTTGCCCGGAGCGGGCGAGTGAGCGCCGCTGCGATTTTAACATTATAGAAAATGTAATTTAAATTCAATTTTAAATATAACTACAAAATTCACGCAAGGTTCTCGTCACAAGTTCTGGATTAAGCACGAGTTGTCATGATTTTTTCAGTAGGTCAGTGAATGGTACAGCAACATAAAATAAATTTAAATTAGATTTCTGCTTGTCAAACTAGGGCACAAGAACTAAAGAGAAAGTATCCTACTTGACACAGGGCGAGTGCTGAAACACATATTCACCGGGTGTTTGTCAGTCAAACTCGGGCATGAAAATTAGAGATAGCCCTCACGCTTCTCTGACTTACAAACACCGGGAATATGTGCTTCATCGCTGGTCCAAAATAGGACATGAAAACTGAAAAGAGAGTGCTCTCACTTGACACTGGGCGAGTGCTGCTCCATGTTGATGAGCTTCTGGAGGTCCTGCGCCTTCCTCTCTCGCTCCTTCCTCCTGGCCTCGATGCGCTTCAGCTCCTCCTGCAGTCGCTCCTCTTCCTCGATCTGGAAATTAGGCACAAATAGTTAATTTATTAAATATTTTAATCAATTATTAAATCAAGGAAATGGGAAAAACGCAATCCATGCAGAAATTATCCGCCTAAATGTTTCATGATTAAAATACAGACAAAATTTCAGTTTCTCTGGGCAGAGAATGTAGCGTGGAAACATGCTGGCCCATTCTCCTCGCTCACCTCCTCCTGCGTTCGGTCGAACTGCCGCCGCAGCTGCTCCTTCCTCCTCCTCTCGTGGTCGGCATCGTAGCCGATCGGTTCCGCCTGAATAATAACAACAACAATAAGGAAAACAACAACGACAACAATCATAGTAAAAGTAATAATAATATCATTAAAAAACAATAACAACATACCTTTGGGTCCTTCAGCAGGTTCAGCTCCGAGAGAATTGCGTAGAACCTGAACAATTAATTGCCGTAATTAGCTAACACGTCACAAAGTATAAATTTTGACAAAAATCTACCGTTCTTTCATGTCCTCGATGCTCCGCTTCTCGAAGGTCTTGCCCGCCTGATTACGCAGCAGCCGTTCGGTCTCGTAGCGATCCTGGACTACGGGCCACCTGAAAATATTTATAATAATTAAATTTAGCTCATCTTTACAACCATAAATCGTTCATAGAAATGGTAAATTATCTATGTACGCTACGAGACCGTAAATTCATGAATACCTGTGAAATTTATGAACTCTTCGCGCCTCAAATATTTTAACCATTTTTCGACAAAATTTTACCTCAAATCGAAGCGTCTGCACATTTCGAAGAGCAGATCCGTCTCCTCTCTGGTCCATTTCGACGTTCCCAAGTGCTTCTTGTAAACGTCATCCGTATATTGTGGTATGTTGATCACCTAAACTCGTATGTTGATCTGGTAAAATAAAGTGCATTCATTGGACAAATAAAAAGAAGTGAGCTACTAACATAATGGAAACATTCATTGATAAATATTAAGAAAAACTAACCTTGTTCCACTTGGAGAAGCAGTAGGGCTCCTCCTTGTCCTTATCCTTTCGCTCCCAGTGGTGCAGTTGAAAGCCGTCGGCGCGCCCCTGGTTCGAGAACGGCACCCAGTGATACTTCCGCACCTTCCTCTTGCCCATCTAAAATATAACTATGTTTCCGAGTCATTTTTACAAAGATCAGGATAAGTTTAGACTTGATTATCAAGTAATTATGCATGTTTTTGGAAAGAACATGAATAGCAGAATATAGAAGAAACAAAACCCT
This sequence comes from Pristionchus mayeri, assembly GCA_036245805.1. Taxonomy (NCBI): domain Eukaryota; kingdom Metazoa; phylum Nematoda; class Chromadorea; order Rhabditida; family Neodiplogasteridae; genus Pristionchus; species Pristionchus mayeri. The sequence continues at coordinate 40,106,503 of BTRK01000005.1, forward strand.
TTAGGTGTACCTCTCAAATCTATGCTTGCCACTCACATTAGCCTTGGGATTCTTGTACATGTCGTGGACGTTGGACGGAATCATCGACGAAATGTCCTTCCCCTCGCGTTGCTGAGTGACGAGAATGTTGTACAGCTCCCTCTTCATGTTGGCCGGCTTCTTTTGCAATGCTCCAGCGGGTCGCCCGGCCGGCTGAATTAGTGAATGTATTTAATTATAATCATTGTGAATTAAAGCCCCACTTTTCCAATCTAAGTCGTCGACAGGCCACTTCTCATTCTAAATGATTTTATGCACGAATAGCGGCATATCTCACTAACTATATTTAATCATTTTTAAACCAGGACTCACTCGTTTTGGCTGCTCAATCGAGGTCAGAGACCCGGCAGTGAGCGGCCCATCACGCTGCCCAGTCGTTTGCGGGCCATTACCCCGCACCAACGACTTCACGTCGAACATACCTACATAGCTCACATAGTGGGTTAACAAAATAATACATTTAAGCACTAATTAGCGATAAATTTAAAAGAAATAAAACAATGAAACATAAATCACACCATTCAAAAATTAGGTTGCTGGCATCGAGCCAAAATTTGAACGCCTGATTTCGATGTCTTGCACAGAACATCAGGTTTTCAGTACAGTATGCCCGCGTTTAATGTAGGGCGGAATGGGCGATTTTTCTTTTTTTCAGCGTTTTCTTCCACGTTTACGTGCTGTTTTGTTGTTTATTATGTTGAAAAATTCCTCGAAATGGCTTTCTAAGTAACGAATGCTGGTTTTGCTATCAAAGTTGAAGTTTTTCGCTATATTCGCATGATTAAACGTGTTTGCGCGTCTCGATCATATGATATAACGCTTACGTTCTCAGCTTTTTCAGCCAAACCTGGAAGTAGAGCACAGGAAAGCTAAGAGAAGAAAGAAGTAACCTCAAAGTTTCCCCAAGCTCAAAACAACAATCTGAAAATGGTACGATTTTATTTGTTTTTATTTTTTAATCATTGTTTTAATTTATGGACAATTGTTTAAAGAGCTAAGTAAAATCATGCTATTAACCAAAATGTTCCAGGCCGCTATCAAGAGTGACAAGCCCGTTGCTGACAGCACTGAGCACCGCATCCGCATTACCCTCACGTCCCAGAACGTGGCTGCCCTCGAGAAGGGTGAGTGCTTTAATTATTTTTATGGTTTAAAATATTATATTTGGCTAGCAAAAGGTGATATTTATTCGGTTATTTTAAATAAGCTGCCTAAACGAAATCCCTAAAACTGGTTAACTTGCAGTCTGCACCCTCCTCATCGACAGCGCTAAGCAGAAGGAGCTCCAGGTTAAGGGCCCCATTCGCATGCCCACCAAGGTGCTCCGCATCACCACCCGCAAGACTCCTTGCGGAGAGGGATCCAAGACCTGGGATCGTTACCAGGTAAATATAATATTTGTTTGTATGGTCTTTCCAATATTAACGGCTTCTCCGTAGCGCATATATGCTTATCGTGATCTTACTTACATGATTATTTTCAGATGCGCATCCACAAGCGTGTCATCAACATGCACTCCCCCTCGGACGTGCTCCACCAGGTCACCTCCATCTCCATCGAGCCCGGAGTCGACGTTGAGGTCACCATCGCCGACCAGTAAATCATGCTGGTTTTCAACGTCAACTTCGCGACGTGATCGGAGATCGATCCCGGGTGTGGCATTTTGTGGCACTTGGGAACTGTTCTTTGTTCTGTATTCCCGTTGTTGATAAGATTGTTTGGTTATATATGTGTCCTCATCGCATTGCATTACAAGCTGTCTATAACAGAATTGGTATCTAACAAGGGAAAGGAATTTTTTCAAAGGATATTTAGATGAATTCAACGATGAACGCATCTGACGAGTGTGCCATATGTTACCGGAAAATGGTTTTGCCTTTGACTTTGACTTGCAATCACTCGTTCTGCTTTCTCTGCATCAAAGGTAATTGTTCGTGTTTGAACGTGGCTAATGGGTAGTTGATTTGTAGGCGTTCATGAGACCATGACTCCTCCTTTGTGCCCGATGTGTCGTGAGGACATCAGTTCCAATCTGTTCAAGAAGCCGAAGCAGATTGGCCGAATTGACATGAAAGACCCGGAGGATCCGAAGTCGCCCATGAGATCGGCTCCTGGCACATCTGCTAGCACGTCTGTCGGTACGGTGAATATCGCTAGACGCGTAGAAACATGCGGTTTGCAGTGGTGAAGCAGGAAGTGAAGCAGGAGCCGGGAGAGCCGGGAAGTCATGTGCAGCTGACGAGGGATGCACAGGGAAATATACTCGCTCAGACCAGCTCGACTCCGGTCGTTAGTGTTGCTTTTATTATTCGATTGTTTACTGGGTTCCTATCGATTGGAAATTGACCATCGACTCTAGTTGTTTATCTGAAAGGCATAAGTACGTGACGTCACGCGTGACTACAATCCTGATTGTGATGTTCACGCCATGTGTTGTAGGTGAAGCCGGATCCAGATGAGAAGAAGAGCTTCTGGCTGTATCAGGTACGTGTCCGTGATAGGAGCACTATTCGAGTGTTTGTAGCGATTATTTATCTAGTAAGGATAACTTTGCCATTACTAAGTACGTGAAGCCTAGTATTAGTTACAGGCAGATAAGAGGTGGAGGAATAACTGTTTACGCGTTCACTTGATTTGGATCTGGTCTACTATTGAAACTAGATTTCGCCTGTTTTTTTAGACTGAGTGAAAGCGCTGGAATTGTCCAGACCTTTGTGGTCTATCCTTCCCCATGCCATGTCTCACAAACCTGTTAGAGAGCTCGAGAGATCAGGGGATATTGTAGAGAGTTAGAGATAGAGAGAGAAAAAAAGAGCGAGAAAGCGTGCGATATTGAGAGAGTCTTTCAGGCAACAATGGGGATCTCTTGCAGAGTGGCCGCGACAAGTGGTGGCGCTTCGACCCGCGCTGCGAGAAGGACCTGGACGCTAAGATGGAGGCAAGCCAGCGGCAGTTCGACATGATCATCTGCGGACACTCGTGAGTTATCGATTAATGCACAGTATGATGCACAGTATTATCGCCCCGTACAAGAACAAAAGAGCCCATTTCGCGTTCTTTTTCAAGTTAAAAAATGCAGCCGATTTGCTACATGCTTACTGTAACCGATTTTTGATATTAATCAATTGTGAAACCTAAGTCAACTGGGCCTCTAAAACTGTTTGCGTTTTATAGTGTTTCTGAAACACAAACGATCCTGATCTGTTTCGAAGCAAGGGGTGGTGGGTGATTTATGTTTCACAGAAAATGAAAGTATTAGGTGCGCTATTCGGTTTTGCATGTACAATGTCTGTCGCTAAATATTGCGGAGAGGCCTGATCAGGGTCACTGATTCAGGGATGAAATATTCATTGATTGGCCTGATCAAAAGTGGGCACCATTGTTGCTGGAAGCCAGACTCTCCCGGTTGACGGATAGTACCCATAATTTACATTTAGTGACCCATTTTTAGGGTAGCAAGTTCCGTAAACCCTGCCGGTTTTTTTGGGCTTAACTAGTGGGGACCTTCCTGGATCGTAAACCTCAGCAGAAACCTCTGCCCACATAGGCTTGATCTCGGTCCGTAGAATATAGGCAATATTGATTGATGATCCTGATCAGGGATGTACAATATATAATTCATTTCCCTGATCATGATATCTGGAATATCGATTGATTTCTATGATTGGATATTTGGGGGGGGGCGACGTTTGCACAAACGACATTTGCGCAACTAAGCACCTCTCGCTTGGCAGAAGGCGTATAACTTGTCAGGAGTAGAAGGCGTATAACTTATCAACTTGGAAGTTGTTTCATTGTTACCAGTATACCCTGTACTACATTTGCATTTATAAATTTTGTTACCAGGCGATATTGAGTTTCAACGTTTAGGGGGGTCGTGGAAATTCACATTCCATGAACCCCGGGTCGTTGATTTGGAGTAAACCTCAATATCGCCTGGTAACAAAATTTATAAATGCAAATGTAGTACAGGGCATACTGGTAACAATGCAACAACTCCCAAGTTGCTACGCCTTCTGCCAAGCGAGAGGTGTTTAGTTGCGCAAATGTCCCCCCCCCCCCGATATTTATGGAAATATCGATTTATTAACGACGCTGGTTTGGTTATCTCGCACTTTTTTCTTTCGCCGTTTTCTTCTGGGTTATCTATTCCTTTTTCTTGTGCTATTTCTTTCTCGCTATTTCAAGTTCGGCTAAGGCGAGATGAATAGCCTGTCAAAGGTGTGACGGTCTATCGCTTGGTATACATGCGAGGCTACGGAAAAAGGAAGAACCGTTTCCTTCCTTTGAGAAAAATTGTCCTGTGCACTTTCGAAGGCCTAACATTGATGGCATTGTAAAATTCTTGATATGATTGGAGGAAAACCCGAATATGATATGATATAGGCTTTGACAATATTTTTTACTGACAACTCTCAACCAATCGATAAAATGCCCTTTAGGTACCGTATCGATCTGGATCGCATGGTGCAGGAGCGACTGGACAGACTGGGCGGGCAGCCTGTCGGAGGTGAGTTTTATAAATTTAAAATTTAAAATTTTTTCTATCAAAACTAATTTTCCATTTACCGTGTAGCATTAGACTCTTTATGGGAGTATAGAAATAACGGGATCCAATGCAATATATTTTGAAGTACTATCGGAATTTTCGATGCAACAATTTCGGTATTCGGTGTCGTATTCGTTTGCTGAAACGCTGAATGAACAGGATCGATTTTTTTCCGCAATAAGTGTTCAAGTGTTCAAACCGTTTTGGCGATAGCGATCGATCGGAACCGATTGGCTAAACAGTGGAAAGTAATCTATGATAGCGTGAGTATGTAGGTTGTTTAGAGGAGTTTTACACGTATAGTTTTAGGTTATCCTTGGGGTAGAATTCTTCGACACAGTAATTTTTTTGCATGTAGTGACTAATACTCTGGCTGAAACGCTGAATTGTCGAGATGCTTACGTGATTAGTTCCAGAACCATGTGTCGGTTCAAGAGTTCAAAACCACTTTGCCGTATCTTTCTCGCAATCTCTTTTTAAACCATCCGCTTCCCAAGATAGAAGTAGGCCGTTTCGAGACGAATGTGCGAACTGTGCGCTGCCAACACACCACTGAAACTGGCCGGTGGAATGGATGATTGGTTGAGCTTTGATGCTCGAGATTTAGGCTGCGAGCGTCGAATCAAACCACTCATTAGCTTTATGGCCGCTCAATCGCATGAATGCACGCGAACGTGCTCTAGGCGATTTTGTGTTTCGGCAACCAATCAATAGAATCTCTAAATACCGTAATCTCAGGTCGCAACCGTGATATCCTCCGCGTCGAGTCGGTCGACGAGCTGAAGTCGCTGGACGTGCGCGGCATCGCCGGTGTCCAGCTCACTCGTCGCTAATTATTATATTGTATCGATCGATCACCAAGCCCCGCCCCCCCCCCCTCCACCCATTCCTTGAAGCCCCGCCCCCATTGCCCCTTAGTCTGTACTAGATTCCGCATTCCTCGGTAAACCGTTTTGTGTGTATGCTATAGAAGCTGAGCAAGGGATGGCTTGGCATGAAATCGTCTCATTCAGTGTTTTTCTCACTGAAGTCTTTTGCATAACTCTTACAGTGCGACGCAAACGACTAATTGCGAATTTTCTGTACAAAATGGGTGATTTCTTGCGAAGCGATTCCTAAGCTGTCCCGACGCGGTGAGATCATTCCTGGGGCGTCAAAGTGCTCTGCCCATTTTTTGTGGTGTTGTGCTCCGAAGTTGAGGTTGATTGATAGCCCCCGGGTCGTCGGCGCAGCTAACCTCTGTTCTTATCCATTCCCTCGTCCACCCCCCCTCATCTTCCCTCCTCCCCTATTTCCAGTTCCAGACCAATCCGTTTTTTAGCCTCTTACCCCGTACATTTGACGGCCCTCCAGCCATTAGTTGTAATCAAGCATTCCACGTTTAGCTTTACACGACGAGCCCACACACATGCACATTCGCACACCTCAAGGGTAGCCAGGATTAGTTGTGAAAGTGCTAATAGATGTGACTGCCCTTCGCACTTTTGTATCCTGTATTCGCTCAGTTGGCAGTGTTAGCAATGTGCTAGCTGTGTTCTCCGCGAGTTCAGACTCGAAGACGGGATGTACCTTCTCGCTGCATACTTTTTACCTCATCTGAAGCTAACCCGCCCAGCACCCTGCGCACTAAGCATATTGCAACGAAGATTACTGTAGCTATCGGGCGAAGTTCTCATGACCTATCGTATCCCGATTTCATTTTATATCTCGTATCGTAGATCTCGCCCCGCGTGTGTAAGATTACCGTATTCGAAGATTACTATAGTATAATAACTACTATTAGCCTTTGTACGCATCCTAGATCTGTCTCGTTCACCCCCACCACCACATAATCCTCCCATTCGTTATTGTGTGTAGAGCAGAAGAAGATTCGAGTCTTTTTGCCAATAAAGTTGGTTTTTCGAGCGATCGCGCGCACCAATTCAATGGTGGTGCTCGTTGGTGTTTTTTTCGGTTAGCACGATGTGACTAATAACGAGGCGAACTAGACAAGGCCGGCCCGGGCTCCAATAAGCACTCTAACCGAAAAAAATGGTGCTCGTTCGAACCTCTTTCCTCGCGCACTCTCACTTTCGCACGCTGCGGTTTGACTAGGAGAGAGAGCGCGCTGATGGGAGAGGGCGCAGAGAGAGAGAGGCAGGGAGGGAAAGTCGAAAAAAAGGCAGCGAGGGCAAAACGAGAAGAAGAGTGGAAGGGAGATTCTTCTCTCCCCTCCTCTTCGCCCCCTCCTTCAAACGCGTTCAGCCATTTCCTCAGCATACCGCGTAGCACGTAGTGATCACCGATGGATGATAACTGAACAAGTGCCCTTCTGTAGGATGTGCACACTATCTTACCACGCTTGCAAGAAGTTTTCTTCGAAAACCTGCAGACGAGTGCATATTTTTATCGTCTTGAAGCTTATCATCCAACGGTGATCATCCGACCTAGTGCCAACTCTACCTAGTGCCATTTCGTGTTCTCTCTCCGACGAATCGGGTGATGGAAGATGCGGGTTGAAAAGAAGCCATTCCTTCCAGCAGCATCGATCACTATCGCTCGAGTGTTGCGAACCGTGTTTTTTTGCAAAGCCTTGTTGACCCGATTATTATCTTTGGAGAGAGAGAGAGAGTGGATACTGTAGTCTAGACCGGCCGACCTGATTAGAGAAAGGGAGAGGAGAGGGGGATGTTGCGAAAAAGGGTGCAACAGTGGGTGACTTGTTCTGCAGGGGCGTAATGTTATTTTAGAGGGGATACGGCAGCAGGTGTACGGTAGTCTCCTGCTGTAGAACCCATCTCTTACTGGACTACGGTAGCTGCCTACTGTAGACTCGTATCGATCGCTTTTATACTTTTATGATCACACAAGACGGGAAACAGAGAACTGAATTTTAGGTGATTGTTCGTTTCAATAGGCATCGTGAAACACAAAGTTTTCGGGTTCTCGAGTTCCTATTTTGTATTTGTTTGGATAATCTCGGTTCTCGGATCTGCGTAAGCTCGTGAGAGAACTGATCTTTTAGCTATCTTCAGCGATGCCCCACTGTCTGGCACTAGGTCGGATGAGCACTATGACGCCATGCCGCCTTTGATATATCAAAGATAGTATGACGCCATAGTTCTCAACCGACCTAGTGCCCACTGCCTCTCCATTTCCGATGATCTCTTGCTCTGTCTGTGCTGATATAGGGCATGTGGAATTGAGTGCATCAGCACTAGGTTGGTTGCAAACTTTCCGCATGAGAACCAATGCACACTTCTCCGTATTTTCACAATAAGTTCGCACACGGACAAATCCTTTCAGTAGAGCGCTACCTGTTCTGATTCTCATCCGACCGTATGGTTTCTCATTTTTGGATGGGTTTGAGGCGCGCGGACATCATTTTGACAAGCACCACAGATCAATCTGAACGCCTAAAAACTACTTCGGCTTGGCATCATTCACTTCGCGCACTCCCTCATCCCTGCTAGGGAGAACGAGCTGGCCGAACGGGGGAAGAATGGGGATAGACGGCCTAAAAAACCGGCCTAAAAAAGCCCCCGCTATTATATCCCTCTTTTTTTCTGCAGTCTGCTCTCCGTATTCGCCGGTCTTATCTCTAGAGTTGTCGTCTGACTCTCTCCTGTTTACATGCTCTCTCGCTGTCTCTGACCTGCTCGAGAGTCGCATTGCTCTAGGCCTTATCTCTAGACTACAATTGTCGATTGTCGCAAGAGCTAACTTATTAGTGGCTGACTTATGAATTCATGCAGTTGGCATATATACGATATCGAAGATACGATGATATCTCTCCCGATGCCTAGTCCCGGTTCCCTTTGCATCCCTTTGCGATCCACTCCTCTATTTTGGTAGTTTCTTGAAGATAGTGGTGCTCTTGTCTGATCCCCATTCTTCGTCTATACTACAGATTCAGTATCAAATTCTGTAGAGTTAGCACCCTTTTCTATATTTAAGATGATATAGAAAAGGGTGCTAACTCTAACTAAAATAAATTCTGTATTTTTATTTTAGTTATTAGTTATTTTTGCAATGGAGAGAGGCGAAAGATGATTAGTTATTTTTGCAATGGAGAGAGGCCTAAGAACGCTGACCAGACTCACGGAAAGCCTTGAACATAACCTGAAACACAATTCTCACCGGACGTTTCGCCAATGTAAATACTGCCTCATCGTGATCTGACTCTCTCCAGTCCCCACTCTCTCGCCTTCCCCGACCTGATAGATAGTGCACTAACTGCTGAGAATCTGCCTCTTTCGAGTAAGCACTCTCTCTGCATAACCAGACAGAGCGATAGAGCATGGGAAATGAAGAGAGTCGCCGCTTCTCTCGTCTAGAACATCAGCCTCCTTCTGTTGTCGTTCCGTTTCTTCTTCCTGTTTCTCCCCTGAAATTTCTAAATTCTCAGGTAAACATTGGAATGTCGTTCGTAGTCAACTGCGTTGCTACTACCAATGGTACGATGGTTGACCTTTCGTAACTTCAAATTACTTCGAAAACAGGCCCAAATACGTTTCAGTCGATGTGATCTTTGATCTACGATCTCTCAGGTGAGCCTCCGGTCAAGCGGAAGCGCGGCCGGCCCAAGACCATCTCCAACGACAGTGACGACGAGGTGGGACTTCCGTTATTCCGCCCTCTTGGCCGCGGTCTCAAACCCGGCGCGTGCAGAGAGCGCGCGCCCTAGATGAGAGCTCCCTTCCGTCCTTTCGTCAGCTTTGCGCAGCGGCGGTAACGTGACCGATGAGGCTTAGCCGAGGTGCGTTTATTGCTGGTTGAAAACTTTTCCCAATTGCCCGCTGCGGCCCCTGAAACATGGGTGCCGTATGCAATTTTTGAAAGCCCGAAGGGGCAAAAAGTCTTTTCAATAGGCAAATCGTTGCTTGACTGATCTAGTGAATTTTGAAAGATCTTGCACACCTTTGAAGGAAGTGAAAAGACATCCTTGATTGCTCACACATTTTGGCGGCTCAGTTTAATAAGAAAAAGGGCAATAGGCGAACACCCCGTGTCGAAACTAACATAAAGTGAAACATCTCTCGCAGGGATCACCTTGAGTCTGACTCTCCGCCTTTCACCATTCTATCTCGCCTCTCATACGAGCTCGTTTATTTCTAGATTTGAACAGGATTGAGGAAATGGATAGTGTTGCTCAAATCATTCTCATTCTGCGTCGCCGGTCTGATCGGGGAGAGCAGGGGTGTGCAAAAAGTTTCCCGCACTCCTCATTTCCCATGCTCTCTCGTCCCTCTGCCTGGCTCTGCCTGTACAAAATGAAGAGATTCCGACTCTTCGCCTTTCACCACGCTGTCTCTCCTCTCATACGAGCTAGCCTTTCCTCGATTTGAATATGATTGAGGAAATCGACTTGTGTTTCAATTAACAGTTCTTCATGCAGTCTGAGTCCAAGAAGAGCGTAGGTGAACGAGTAGAGTACGGTAGACCCATCGAGGGATACGGTAGATATTCGATTGACCAAGTCTCTGATAGAGAGGGCAGCTGAAGTCTAGCTGACGAAAGATAGTGCGGGGAGGGTGAGCCACCGGTCAAGCGGAAGCACGACCATCTCCAACGAACCTGTTCTACCCACTTGTCCCGCGGCGGTTTCTAACCCGGCGCGTGCAGAGAGCGCGCCTCCCAGAAGGGAGCTCTATTCCGTCCTTTCGTCAGCTTTGCGCAGTGGCGGTAACGTGACCAATGAGGCTTAGCCGAGGTGCGTTTATTGAAAGTCGATAGGCAAATCGTTGCTTGACTAATCTAGTGAATTTCGAAAGATCTTGCACACCTTTGAAGGAAGTGAAAAGACATCCTTGATTGCTCACACATTTTGGCGGCTCAGTGTAATAAGAAAAAGGGCAATAGGCGAACACCCCGTGTCGAAACTAACATAAAGTGGAACATCTCTCGCAGGGATCACCTTGAGTCTGACTTTCTCCTTTCACAATACTATATCGCCTATCATACGATCTCGTTTTTCTTCAATTTCTTCGAACAAGATTGGGTAAATAGCATCGAGACTGGTGCGCCAATTCACAATTCTTCCTGCAGTCTGAGTCCAATGAGAGCGTAGGTCGACGAGTAGAGTACGGTAGCAATAGAGGGATACGGTAGCTATTCGAATCCTCTAGACTATGATAGAGAGGGCAGCTGAAGTCTAGCTGACAAGAGAGAATGCGGAACGAAAAGCGAGAGTATGCGTGAGACTCCCCTCTTTTCGCCTGTCTCTCAGCCGGCGCTTCTAGAGAGCACCTCGCCCGTAACCGCCGCCCATTTCCATCGAGAGGCGGGGGTGCAAGATTCGTCTTGTAAGTAGAAATTTTTTTCGATATAGCCCCAGGGCAAACGCCCGTCCGTCCCCTGGTGGCTAACACCCGGCTCAGGTTCCCCCCTGGCCCCCGTGTTGGACCAATTCAGCCTGGAGTTTTGGTTGCGCCACCACCGACGGACGTGGCAACAAGAAAGGAAAAGGAGGATCATTGATATGTCAATTGGGCACTAGCTCGGATGATCGCCTTCGGATGGTAACCTTCTGCATGACAACCAAAAATACACCGCTACTTAGGAGTTTCACTGTACGTGTCCACACTGTCAAGCAGTCTTCTTCGAAAATGCTACATAAGAGCACAATTTTTGTTGATCATCTGACTGTGATTATCCGACCTAGTGCCCTTTCCGGTTATTGTTCCGAGAACGGTGGTTGAAGTTGTGATGATTTCGAAGCAAGAAAGCGAGACAATGTCCAGACTCTACATGGTCTTTTCATACATGGAGCCTCCCAAATTCAGGAATTCAGGGCGTATAATTCAAGGCGATTGTCCCCATTCCTCCTCGTTCTCTGGCCGGCCAGAGAAAGCGAGAGAGCATGCAAAATTGAGAGAGTTCAGCGCCACCTCTCCCCAATCGAGGTCAACTATTATGGTTCGCTGTGCGAGCGTGGGGGTGTAAGTAGGATGACCAGTGGTGGTGGGCGAGAGATAGTGGGGAACGGGGAGAGCGCAGAGAGCGAGAGGGCGGCGAGAGAGCGTGCGAATCGGAGAGGGTGCGAGAGGGAGAGAGACTGAGGGTAAGTGACGAGTTGTGGATCGCAGCCGAGTGAAAACCTGCGCACCATTTCATTTTTTTTCATTTGAGCGTCTCTTCAGTCTGGACGCTCTCTCGCTTTTCCTAAACGGAAAGTGCACTCTGGTATATTTGGACTGATTTTGTCCTCTGATTTTTTGCGATAGTCTGCTTTTTTCAAATAAGCGCACAAGTTGCGAGTCTCTCCTAGATACTATCCCATACGCTTTTTTTGTTCTCGCAAACCAGGTGGAATGGAGAATACCTCTCATTCTCGCTACCGTTTCAGGTTTAGCCTGATTAGATAGGCGTTTTCGTGTATTGGTGTTATGCCGTTCGGTGCTAAATATCAAACTGGCCACATTAGTTTTCTTATCTCTCCATCTCACGCACTCTCTCTCTTTCACTCACCAGCGAGAGAGTGTGAGGAATCGAGAGAATCTCTGCAGTGATACTCTCCTCATTTCATCCTTTCTCTCGCCGGTCAAAGCTAGAGAGCACGCAAAACGAGCGGAATATGAGCGAACTAGTCTGTATTGTAAGGATGGCTTCGTGGGAAACGATCTCTCCATTCTTCATGTTCTCTCACATACAGGATTCGAAAGCCTAGGGTGAACTTGGTTCCATTTTGGAGGTGTACGTTTTGCCAACCAAATTTAAAGCACAACGAACACCCCAGAAGTGAAAATAATCTTATACCGTGGCACGAACACCCACGGTTTAAGACTATTTTCACTTCTGGGGTGTTCGTTTTGCTTTAAATTTGGTTTGCAAAACGTACACCCCCAAAATGGAACCAAGGCTTTCGAACCCTGCTCACATATCAGATTGACGACCCAATTGTCTTCTAGGACGGATGAGACCTCTGACGTCAAGCCGCCTTTGGTATATCAAAGGCAGCTTGACGTCACAGTTCTCATCCGGCCTACTAGACGAGAGCAGAATGAGGAGATCATTTGTCACAAATATAGCCAAATTGCAGTGGTTCTCCGGGCCGTCCTCCTCGAAGGCCTCGAAGAGCGCGACGCCGCTCATCCAGGTGCAGCAGGGACCGACGCTGGCCGATCTACTGGGAGTGCCAGGTAGTTTTCGAAAGTCACGTTTTCGTCTCTTCAATCTTCACACTCTCTCGTCCGGTCGAGTGGTAAGAGAGAGCTCTAGGTTGGATGAGAACTATGACGTCATTCCGCCTGTAATATATTATCAATGGCGGCACGACGTCATAGTTCTCATCCGACCTAGTGCCGAAATGCACAGATCACTCCATCGCCGTGCTCTCCTCATCGATGGACCTCACCAGCCCGTCGGCCATCGCCTCTGCTCTCTCCTCTATCAATCGTAAGTTTCGAACTGGCTGCATAAAGGTGGCTAGGAGGTGGCTTTATCTCCCGGATATGCTTGAAAGACTAAATTTCTTCCGACTCCTCCCTCCTAAGCATTGGACAGGGAATGATTGGCAAGATGTGACTTCCTTCCTTCTACGTGCGTTGAATGAAGAGCATCAATTTTTTTTAAAGCCAATTTTTGCATTTTTAATTGTCCGATTCCTGACAGATAGGATGCGGTAGGCGATTGAGGCACTAGATCGTAGGATCACCGTTGGATGATAACCTTCCGGATGATAATCAAAAATTGGACCCTTCTGTAGAATTTTCACAGAAGCATTTTTGGAAGCCTACTGTGAGCAGGCTAGGGGACGGCACTATTTGTGGTCTAGAAGGTTACCATCCGACGCGATCATCTGATCTAGAGCCGCGCTTGACTATCTGTAAACAATAATGTTATATTTTAACGCGACAGCGAAAGCGAAGCTAATACTGAGTTTTTCGTATGCGCGCAACTTATCCCAACATGATGAAACGCAACTCCCCCACGAAACAAACAATTTATATTTACCGTTGAAGATCCGCCCGGAGACCAATCTCCTGCAGCTACTGCAGGACCTGCCAGCAATAACAACAACAATAATAATGGAAATCGGCTTCAGGTGGGTCCGCAGGGATGAGGGATACTGTAGTAATCTAATACTAGGGGGTACTGTATCAGAACAGCACTATTGCTCAATTTATTGATTGATTCTGGGTACTTCGTTGTATTCTCTGATGATATGGCAGAGTAGGATAGAAAGACATCCGAGTATTGATTTGCAAAAAATGCCTTCACTCTGCGTTTCGCCGACCAGGTCGGTGAGAGAGCACGCAGAATGAAGAGAGTCATCCTTCCTTACGACCGAGTACGGTACTACAATCGATCGATTTCAGTCCGTCTTCGGCGAGCTGGCAACCGCCTTCACTGCTACGGTAGCCAGAGACTATGAGAAGGCTTGTTTTTCGTAGCGATGACAATAACATCAAAATAATGACAATACCAGGCTGCCAAGATCGTGCGGGACGTTGTGAAGAGCGACCACGCGTTCGGAGCGGGTAATTGACTATTTTGTTAATTGGACTAATTAGCCTAATTAAGACGAACTCGAACTAATCGATCACGTGTTCGCCTGCGTCCTCAACACCGCGCACTACGATGAGACGATGATCGAGGTGAGGGAGACTCAATCTCAATTGCTTCTTAATCTTTAATCTTTGATCTTTGATTGTTAATCTTTCTCCGCCAGTGGTATTTAGATCTATGAACTTTCTTTTTTTTTCGACTGCGCTACGGCATCACATTACAGACAAGCCCAAGCCACGACTTTGAACAATACCTGAAACACAAACGAACTAGGAAACATTAGAACACTGGTTCTTCTGATCGCGCTCTTGAATCTAGACTCTTGCCAGTCAGAGGCGAGATTTCATGGGATCATTGAAAACAAATAAAACTCCATTTACCTTTGAATGATCTGTGATCTATGTTATCTTTGCTTTTTGGTGAGAGAGTAGAGTCTGAAAACGATCCCACGCTCTTCATTTCCCATATTCTCGCCACTTGACCAGCCAAGGGATTGTGTAAAACGGAACAATGGTCTGACTCTCCTCATACTGCACGCTCTCTCGCCGATCAGACAGTGCGATAGAGTGTGTCATATCGAGAGAGTCAGACTATTGCTCGTAAAATGACGCGAATTTTAAACTCTAAACAGTATTGCATGGTACAGGGATGATTAAGAGAAAGACCGACAACTTTCTCATATTTTCATGGGTTTTAACGAAGCTCTGGAAGCGAACATTTCTGGCACTATGCCTGCAAATCTACTTATGAGAATCTTTTGACTTCACGTGTTATCTCGCCGGGCGGATAATGACGAAAAAAATACCTATACGTTCTAAACCAACTTGATCTAGCCGTGGGCGGCCGACGTGAAAAATTTTTTAAATTTTTTTATCGACTGAATAACCTTACACTAACATAGATCAGGCAAAAGGGGCCTTTGAACAATTCTTGAAACACCAATATATCATGAAATATTTACAAACTTTTTCTGCTTTTGCGCTCTTTCCAGTACCATTCTCAGGATGACTTTTGATCTCATATTGATCATTGATCACTTTGAAGTTTAATTTATGTGATCTTTGGTCTCAGTGATCTCTTCAGGTCTGTTGGGAGTGGATCCACTGTCTCGAGAGGGAACCTCGATGCGTTGAGGCACGAGTGATCGCCTCTAGTCAACTCTCCGTCTACTACGCCTACCATACGGTGAGATTACTGTAGCTGGTTGTTCGGTTGGTCATACGGTGGGTCATACTGTACTCTGTCAGTTGTGGTCTCAAGACCCGTAACTCACCGGTGCAGGATACTGTAGCCGTGTCCTTACAAGGTATTTCGATAGGTCACATCTTCTACTTCAGATTTCCCGGGTGCAGGAGCGGATGCCGCGCAAGCCAGACTTCGCCGAGACCAGGGCGAGCACGTGGGCCAAGGCCAATGAGAGCTTCCGGTTTGTTTATTAAAATATTTAGTCATTAGTTAATCATGAATTAACAATAGTGTAATTTCGAACAAATGGCTTTCGGCTAACATTTTTGCAGAAAATCCGTTTGAGCAGGATTTTATATTTATTTATTTTGTAAAAGAGCAGATCTTTAAAAAATTGCTGATCAACCCAAGGCAGTGATTTGAACAATGCCTGAAACACAAATGAACGAGGAATCATTTGAAATCTGTTCATTCGAGAGAATCAGCGGATATTTTCATCCGTTGCTTAATCGTTGATGGGAACTGATTTATGCGATTTTTTCTTGAATAATTCAATAGGAAAACAAAAAAATAAAATACAGAATTATGGCTCATAATTAGAATAAACTATGCGTTTCGCCTAGAACACGATGGAAAGACGTTCTAAGAAGATCCCTAGGTCCGTACTGGTGACATTCAACGACCGAAGAATAAGACCCCTATCCCCATCTGATGTTAATCGTCTGAAATTCGTTTCCAGGTACTTCTGGCGCGTGGCGTGCGCCGTCTGGCGGCCGTTCGAACTCGATCGCATCGACGTCCTCGTCAATTGGACGTATCTCGCGCTGCAGTTCGCAGACGCCGTCACCGACGAGGAGATCAGAGTCATCGAGGTAATGTTAAATCCTACATCGCATTTAGACTTTGAAAACCCAAATGTTTAAATCTAATTTGATTCTGATGATAAAAATAAGGCCAATTTTTCATTTTTTCAAAAGTGCGAGCGAGAGAGTGTGAGAAATTGAGAGATCGGTCTGTCAGCTATAATACAAGATGGGTGGATTAGAAAAAAGGAATGATTTTGACGGAGAATTTATTTCTGGTGTGTTTCATTCATAGTTCTTCATTAGATGTTCCTACATGAAATGATGCCATCGTGTTTCCTGTGTCAAAAAATCTAAAACATTATTTGTCACTCAATTGTAATTTAACATTATCTCGTAACTTTCCCTCTCCATACACGACAAAAATCAAAGATTGGTCCAATGCATTGTTGGATAAAATCTTATTTTCCAGTCGCAAACCCTCTCCACCCGTGCCGTTCTCGGGAAGTCCATCGTCGTCGAGCACGCGCATCAGACTAACGAGCGATTTGCGACTGTAGAGAGGAATCTCAAAGAGGTAAAGTTAATTAATTAATTAATTATTTTTAAATGCTAATCGTATTTTCAAATTTGTAATATACAAATAATCCTTCATACACAGTACTTCTTTAGTAGTTCGGTTGAGAGAAATCCTTAAAAAGTAGTAAAATCGTTTCGATCCCCGTTTCTCCTCTTCTCTTTACTTTGCTGTTGCGAACCCCTGTCATTCCTCCTCGTGTTGCATTCGTTTCTTTCCCAACCACATACTCTTCACTCCCTTCTCTTCATTAACCTCCTAGAGATGACGCTAAACGAAGAGACCAAGCAGTCAAACACCCTCTTTTTGCGTTAGTGAGTGCGGATGTGGGGGCTGAGTCAATGTGTCCTCACTCTCCCTTCTTCCATGCCCTCTCTTCGGTCAGGGAAAATGACATGGATAAAAGAAGACAGGAATAGCAATGAGTCAGATTGCTGCGTCCTCGAACTCCCGGAAATTCGTCGAATACCATGTGATAGTCATCCCTCGTGATGAGTCAGGCCATCCTTCGAAGCCCATTCAAATTTGGTAATGGTCTGACGCAAGTCCCCCAATTGGAAAATCCGTGACCAATTCGAATAGAATTAGGTCGGTTCTCTGAATAATTAGCCGGATCCTACTAGCATTGCTCTCTTTTTCTGCCTGAGCAACGAGAGAGCGTACAAAATGACGAGGTACCCGCATGGCTCACTTGTTGCAATTATTGCTGAGCAATGAGCTTTCGGTCTTTCTGAACCGATAGAGTTGGACATAGATTTGGTTCCGAGCCAGGATATGCATGTGTTATTTGCAAGTTGCCTTGAATAATTTAAGTGCTTTTTTTGCAATGGCCAAAGCAAAAATAAAGAAAAGGGGAACACCTAGATTTGACACATCACTTTCAATTTTCGAAACTCTGAATCCCCGAAGTGATGCTACCGGATTCGCGCTGAACTTATCAGAACTCTCAATCTTCCCTGATATTCAGGAATAGTTCAGGTTTCACACTTTTTAGGGAATGTTGTTGCAATTGAAACTAGAGTTGTGCAAGCGATAACGATAACGATATTTTCCCGATATTTTCCTCTCATTTTTGCCATTACGATATATCGGAATCGGTCTTCCTTTGTTTCAATGGAAAATTTTACGATGAGTTTCAACAAGCAATTAATAGTTTTCCCGATATTATCGCAAATTGAGAGGGAATTCCGATATATCGCATAGCTAATTGCTTCATTCCGATATATCGGTTATCGTTTGCACATCCCTAATAGAAACTGAAACCGAAGAAGCTCTACTCGCGGTGAACTTATCAAAAACTAACCTTCTAGCTGCTGACATAGGAAACCTCGCAAAAGGGCAGTTTATCCGGAATAGACGCAGTGAATGATGGAATGATGCGATATTTCGAAGAGATCATAAGATCATCCCTTCCGTAGTGGAGATGCTCTCGCAAGCGTAGTGTAAGCATGATGAGCTCTCTTCAATTAGTGAACTGTCTCGCCCTATCCGTTCTGGTAGAGAGTGCGTACAGATATACAAGCACTGAAAATCGGCGACCACTTGATCATTTCCGGTGATGTCTTGTTCGATCATGCGTTAATGTACAGGCATGCCGTGATCTCTTCCGTTCGTGTACTCTATCGGCCTGATCGGTTAAAGGGTGTGCAATACATGATATATATGATCCATCAGAAAGCAAAGGCTCATCCCTTCCGGTGCCTTCTTTGGCCATGCCTTAATGCACCATACACGCTGTGCTCTCTCGTCTTCGTGCACTCTCTCGCTCCGATCTTTAGAGAGTGAATCAAAGCTTGATGGATCAGAAAACAAAAACTCATCCTTTCCGGCGATCGGCGAGGCGCTTTCGGACCATGCGTCAATACACAAATTAAGCTGATCGAGCTGATCGGTTAGACAGTCAAGCAGCTCATGATGAAGAGAAGAAGATGATCGCTTCCGGTGATCAAATGATGCCCTCACTGACCGTGCGCTAATAGAGCACTCGTTCCACTTTCTTTATTTGAGTTTTCCTTTTGACTATTTTAAGAATATTTGTGGGTCAGTGTCGAGAAAAATGAGAAACCGGACCGAGAAACGCCGTCGTATGCTACACCATGGCACAAAATATTTCTGAACGAATTATCCATTTTCTTGACTTATTTTTTTCACAAAGACCCTAGAGTTTCATTTCTCGATTTCCAAAACCAAGAGAAGCCCTTGCAAAAATGGAAATGGTTCCTGAACATCTCATGATTTCCAAATTCTATCAAGGTGAGTAATATCCGGAATTTTCTTCTAAGCTTTTAACTATCGTCGAGATTTGTTTCGGATTCGAGCGGTGCATGCGAAAGAGTAGTGAATTTTGCAAATCTACTTTATTAACGATCGATAATCAAACGCCGACCTGACTCCGCGCTTTGTTGCTGCCGTAAAATTTCGATATAGACATGCAAATTAGAAACGAACAGCAAGAAGAGAGATTTTTCGAAAATTCCTGAGTCTCGTCCACAACTGGAACAAGAAAAATACCTGTACGTTCTCCAGAGACCGTGTGCCTAAAATACTCAGTGGTCATTGGTGTTCCAGAACTCACAGCATTTTATTTTAGTGCTTTTCAGTCCCTCATATTTTTTTCTGAAATTTTGACGCCTACAGGAATCCAAAAAGTGTTCCGCTTTTCTTTTTTTGATGACTCCTTCCAACAATCGCATCTACAGTCGACTAATCTTCTGACTCTCCTCATTTTACATACTCTCTCACCGGTCAAACAGTGCGAGAGAGCACTTGAGATGAAGAAAATCAGACTATAGCTGCGAAGCTAGTTTAGTCTCGGATTTCCTCAATTTAATATGCGCTAGATTTTTCTAATTCTCAGCAAAACCAACATCGCTGCGAATGCGAATCGGTTACAGTTGGCGATACGCAGAGAATCTAGCTAATTTCTGACAATTCCGAGTGCGATTTGTGATCAGATCATAATTTCTGATCTAAAGGATTTTTTTCGAAAGTAAATAATCAAATTATAAAAATAATTGCAGATCGTCACTGCTCGCATCGAGAAACGCCGTCGCTCCAATTCGATCACAGTTTGTTTATGAACTTATTTATATTTAAAATTGTAATTACTGTTTTATTTATTAATTAAATTATATATTTTCAAAGTATAATGACAAATAAGGTTTTACATGAAATGACAGCACTTTACTTATTTGAATAATGCTAAAAGAACCATGCCTAAGTCCCCGGACCCTGTTCCCCAATGATCCCCTCGAGCTCTCCTTATTTTTACTGCGTTCATATTTTCGCGTTTCCGGTGCGTGAATGGTTCCGATTATCCGTATCTCGCATCTTCTGATCGCTTAGCACTGTACATCTGTGGCTATTTCTGTCCACCACCTGCGCAAAACTCTTCTCGTCTTCTCTTCTCTTCTCGGGTCTTCTAGGGGCTTCCGGTGATGCCATTTTGCAAACAATTTTCAAATTTCGCCAAGATTAACTATTTGTCTTGCAACATTTTTTTTGCAATTCCTTTCCTTTTACCTATAGATAGATGGCCTATAGATGGCCTTCCGGTGATGCCTGTTTGATCGGCATCATCAAATGATTACTGCAAAGATTAAGTATTTTCGCCAAAATTAACTATTTTCTGCTCCATTAGACATAGATTCTTTCCTTTACTGTGTATTCATTTCCGCGTTTGCTTAATAGTAATCAGTAATGCGGAACTGCCGTCATTTCATCGCTTAGATCGCGATGATGCCTTTTTGATTGGGATCAACAAATTATTACTGCAAATTTCGCAAGGATTAACTATTTTCTGCTCCATAAGCAGCAGTTTCTTTCCTTTTTACTGTGTTTTCATTTCCGCGTTTCCTTAAATCGGTAATGCGGAACCTTCCGGTGATGCCTGTTTGATCGGCATCATCAAATGATTACTGCAAAGATTAAGTATTTTCGCCAAAATTAACTATTTTCTGCTCCATTAGACATAGATTCTTTCCTTTACTGTGTATTCATTTCCGCGTTTGCTTAATAGTAATCAGTAATGCGGAACTGCCGTCATTTCATCGCTTAGATCGCGATGATGCCTTTTTGATTGGGATCAACAAATTATTACTGCAAATTTCGAAGGATTAACTATTTTCTGCTCCATAAGCAGCAGTTTCTTTCCTTTTTACTGTGTTTTCATTTCCGCGTTTCCTTAAATCGGTAATGCGGAACTGTCATCATTTGATCGCTTAGATCGCTTAGCACTGGTCGTCTGCGGCTATTTTCGTGTGCCACCTGCGCAAAACAGGTCTCTCTCTCTCTCTTCACGGGGCTTCCGGTGATGCGCATCAGTAATCGTCTAACTCCCTTCAATCTCTGCTCTTTCGCAGACAGTCGAAGCGAGAGAGCACACGATATGGAGAGAGTCAGTTCAGCGATTTGCATTACGCTTGCGTCACAAGTGTTCCCGCGGGGCTATTTTGAGCCGGATCTAATATTATGATATATTGGGGTGTCCGGAAAGTTCGTATAATTTTTTGTTTTTATTGTTTATTCAATGCTTTACAATTCTCAGTGACCAATGTATGCCCACTTCTTTCTCACTACCTCCGTCCAGCGATTGGACAGGGTCTCGATTCCTCTCTTCCAGAATGCGGGTTTCTTCGAGACCGCCCAGTTCACGAAAGCCATCTCGATTCTTGAACTTATTTCCTTTGCAGAAGTCAGAGAGAGCGGAAGCAGTGGTAGTCGCATGGGGAGAGATCCGGGGAATACGGTGGATGGGGAATCCTCTCGATCTTCAGCTCGTCCATTTTCTTCTGGGTCATCTTCGCTCGATGTGGACGAGCATTGTCCATCAGAAGAAGAATTTTGCCCTGGTTCAGGAGTCTGGGAGGGACTCTGATCGCGACATCTTCCAGTTGTTCAGAGAAGAGGTCGGCATTGATGCTGGTGCCAGGGGCGAGGATCTCCCCGTAGATGGGACCGATCACTGAGAAGAAGAAGCAGAGGAGTTCCTTCTTTCCGTGCTCTTCCTTCTTCGGGACGGGCGTGGGCTTCTCATCTGCGTCCACCCATTGCAGTCTCCTCACAGGGTTATCGTACGTGATCCACTTCTCATCTGTAGTGATGATGGAATTGACCCATCGAAGATTGGATCTACGATGGAGTAATTCCCGACAGACTTGAACACGATTTTTCAGCTGTTCGGGGGAGAGGTCATGGGGAATCACTTGTGGGAGTTTCGGCTTCTTCCCAGATCGATGGAGGATATCGGACACCGTTAATCTGGGAGTACCAGTATCCTTCTTCAACTCATGCACACTGGCCATGGGCTTGCGCTTCAGTGTGCGGAGAACGAGAGGACTGTTCGAGGGAGGGAGGGCGTCCAGAGCGGGGTTGATCATCGAGACCAAACTCCCCTTTCTTGAAGCGGGAGAACCACTTATAGCAGAAGGGTATGGAGGGGGCGTCAGCTCCTTCCGACTGGGCCAGGGCAGGGCCTCCTTCACGCATCGGCCAAGACGGTAGTAATGAAGTAAAACTGCTTGGAGGTAGAGATTGGAGTCCATCACAAGAATCAATGTAGCAACTAGGAGACTGATTAAATCCTCTCACTACTCAACATCAGAATGATGCAATACATTGTTGACAAACAGATTGCGCAATCACTGCATTTGATCGCGAACTGACTTTTTTCCGAAGCATTATACGAACTTTCCGGACACCCCAATACGTAAAAAATTGCTACGTAGTCACACGCAATGGCGTGTTTTTTTCAGTGTACAGACAGTCTATTGTCTTGCGTAATTACTGATATTTTCGTAGTGTCTTTCCCCTTTCGATCAGAGTCGGCGAGAGAGTATGTGGAATGAGAAGAAACGAAGGCTCTATGTCAGGGTTTTTAAAAGTGCACGGATCGCCCCTTGTCCATACAACTGGTAACGCTCTGAAAATACACACCATAGCGTGTAGACGACTGTACATGATTAGATCATGGAGGCCGATTCGCCTACGCTAGTACTTGTCTCCACTGCCTCCACTGCATTTTAATTTCATTCCCGAACACAATCCAGTTCAATACTGTCATAGTACCCGACATCACGCGGGTCTCTTTTGGCCATCGTATTTTCAGCATCTTTCCATGAAATACCTGCATAATTAAACAGGTCTTGACATAGATGCATGCACAATTGTGCATTTGCATTTTCAGCTTCCGGGTCTTCCGGGAAATTACAGTGCAATCCCTCATTTCTGCTGTATAGTGCCCTGAATAATTCCCTCCACCCTCAATTCCTTTTCTCGATAACAAACCCGATTTAGATCCACCCTCTCTAATGCAGCAGTGGTGGTAATTAATCCCAGAAATGCCATGCAGCACAACAAAAATGATGTGATGCGCGGTGCTCCCACACCCGGTTTCACACCAGCAAAAAATAGCAGCCTCTCACAAGCGAAATGTAACGAATGCGCTGCCGATCATCAACAAACTTTATGCTAGATACACGTGTATCTAGCGTAATGACATCATCCTGAAAATCTTTGCCAACCCCTCTTTTCCAAATCGCTCATTCAGTTCACCAAGATCATTTGACAAATTAATCCCCAAAGCCTGAATAATTGAATAACGAGCTTAGCAGTACACCCACAAATCACTTCCAGTAAAGCCGGAACTTAATTACACTTTGAGAAAGTGTTTTTGTCCCGTGACTTCCTAGTAATTCTCCCACCACCCTCGCAGTTCGACATTCACACATCATGTTTTCGCGAGACTGAGCGCTTTGTGCCGGGCACAAACACCCATCTTAAATGAGCGGAAGAATAGATGCAGGACTACTCATCACACGTGTAGTAGGAGCACGGAGCATGCGAATATCTCCCATCAAGTAGTGCAGACTTCGAAACATCATAATTACAAATGTAACCCGCTCTCCCTAGCAGCAAAAAGTTATCTTTATTGCCCGGTGCACCATCGAAGTAGCGGATCCCTAACCTTCTAACAGGTGTAACCCCCGCAGCAAATTCGAACCTTTTACAATTAGACAAGATCACTCAAACGCTCTATTTCGGTGCACTTGCAGAGCCTTGCCGCGTCATTCTCCATTCTGTTTCAATGAGCTGTGGGGAAGTTGCGTAGGTTAGCTGCATAAGAGAGTACTTCATGCAGTCTCTTTGAAATGTCAGAGGAACAACTTGACACGGCGTTAGCTATGCAGCTGCGCAGATGCTAATTGGAATTTATTAGGTCACTCTATGAACTTTACTATTCGCCTCGATCCGCCACCGCAATTGGTGCAAGAAACCAAAGAATCTCAATCCCTCCCGACCAAAATTATTCTCATGCAAGACCACTGTATCTGATGTCATGGTAAATATGTGACTGTTATTTCAGGCGCTCAAATTGACGTCCCCGGGTCCAGCTGCAGTCGCTGTTTCTGCTGCACCTGCTGCACATGCCCCTGCTCCTCCTGCTCCCGCCAGGAAAACCCTCGCAGGTAGCGTCACTACAGTGACTAGAAAGACGTAGATGAATCCAATTGATTGACGTTATCGGCTTATTTGTATAAAGTGACATCCAGGCTTACCCGAGAAATCGAGAACGGATCATTGCTCGGCCCCTCACCCTTTCCCATGCTCTCTAGTCAGCCAGAGAAGAGTTGAGTCCTACCAGAGATATTGGAGCCGGTAGATCGCGCATTTCAGAGGAGCCTAATGGATCTTTGGATACGAGCATATCGAAAGAACCTGCACATAATAGTAACCAGACAATGTTCTCAATATTTCGCATAATACTATACCGGAAAATCGGTATATGAGACAGATTAAATATGACTTTTTAATTTCATTTTCCAGGTGCCATCGACAGCTTGGTCTCGAAGCAACGCGAAGCCGCTGCGCGCGTGAAAGTGGAGGAAGTGGACACGGACTAATCATCATTTGCCAAATTCAAATCTGCCGCCACCATTTATCAATTCGGATTACTCTAGTGCAATTTTGGACGCCACTCTGTACAATTTGACAATGATCTAGCAGTGTTCTCCCGCGAGCCCAATCTCGAAGACGGGATTTGCCTTTACCTTTTTTACCTTTACCTGCATAATTTTAAATCGGTTGCATAGAATTCAGTATTGAGAGCATTTCGAGTCCCCGGAATAAAATATTTTTGGCCTATTTTCATAGTACGCTTGTACACATTCTCGGCCAAGCAGGTGTCTCGAGCGCGAGTTCATTATTCCGCTCATGCTCCTCTATTTCCACCCTCGGTATCAGATTTGCGCGGCGCCGCCGCTTTTCGTTACTTTTCAATCACCGAGTTTACTACACCCTCTCTATTCGTGCAATATCCCCGACAGACGGTGATTAGAGAGTGTGGATAAGAAGGCAATGTTTATTTTACTCCGCTATCATTCGCTGCTTGAAATCACAATTGGTCACGCACTGGCTACGCTTTTCCCCGAAAGTTTCTCCGTCATCAGACATACTCGCGGAACGACCAAATCAGTGACGAACATTGCCGAGTCCACGAAGTGCACCGAAGACTACAAACACAGTATTAGTTAAATATGCAAATCTCTCGTCATCGCTCTCATTCCAATGACTTTTTCGACAGTGCAGTTACTCATGCAGATTTATAGTGCTCATGAGCACAAGTTAATGGGGAACACAATCTATTCTTCGTTTCCAGCCATCATGGGGCTGAGACGCAGTCAACCGTGCCGCGCATACGTAGTCGTTACACGATTTGGCAGGAAATCTGTCAGAACATCCGGCTTCGACCAGCCGCACACAACATGCAACTGTTTTTCCGCATTGCCCGGTCACGTACCATATTTATGTTGAGCGAAATGCGACTCGTGATTGCTCAGTGGTGTTTCGGACGTAGTGAAGGCTTGCGATGGTCTTTCGATTCCATGTGCTCCCTTATTGGTCAGATAGAAGAGAGAATGTGCGGAGTCAGGAGACAGTTTCCGACGTAGGCAACACTATTCTGAACCCACCACTTAGTCAGCTCATTCCAATGCCATCGTGGATAATTAGACCAAATCTGTCCACGTGGAACAAGAAAAATACATGTACGTTCTCCCGAGACTGGGCTAAAAATACTCAGTGGTCATTGGTGTTTCGGAACTCCTCGTTGAGTCAGCACAATCCAGGGAAAAACGTTCCCCTTTACGCAATGAAGTCCCAAAAAACGAATCACTTCGTTTACGAGCCCCCTCTTTAGAGCAATGACGACACAGCGGTCTTACGAGCTCTGTTGCGAAATCTGCCTTGAATTAGAGCTGTTTTGCATCGGAACCATCCGTATGATGGGGAAGAAATTTGCTTGCGATTCACGGCATTCGTGAAATGTGATCGGATTAGCGAGGGTGTGCCAATGGACGTCATTCTACCCGGATGATTCCGCGGGAAATCCCGGAAATATCAGAGATTGCCTTTTCAGGACGGCTTGAAGTTCTTCAACCAGCCATTTTGAACGTTAGTGCTGATTCGTTTAGACCTTCCTTAGAATATCCATAAATTGCCCAGACAATGTCTTGCGATCCGTAAATCCACTTGTAAGATTTCCTGGAAATCACGGAAACATCCCTCCTTGCACTCCAGACAATCTCATTTTCCCTGATAATCCACTGATTATAAGTCTCACAAGCTGATTGTTTGTTGTCCGGAATTTCTGAGGATGCCTGCCATTTCCCCATTGTTGTTTTCTCGTAAATTGCGGACGCCTGGGAAGTAAGAGATATCGCCCTGAGAAAAATGTGCTCGAAGTATTCTACCAACTCTCCGGTAGATTGAAGGCAAAAGAAGGATGTTTCAATACATTGTCATCTGATGTTGTATTTATTTGATCAGGAGAGATCGAAAGATCGCTGGGGAGAGCCTGTGTCAATAGGAATAGAGATCAACGCTGTAAGGACCGTCACTTTTGGATTTCATTTTCCAGAATCTTTGAAGATTGTAAGCTGCGATCGCAGGCAGATTTTCGATGAGGTGGCCGAATATCCGCTTAACCGCCAAAGAAAAGGCGCTCAACACTCCGAAGATTCTGCATAAAGCTTCAAAACATGCATTACACGTGAAAACTGTCTGTGAGTACTAGTAAAAATAGGTTAATTTTATCCTTGCTTTCACTTCCTGTTTCATGCAAGGTTGAAGATCGTTGCTTTCATTAATGTGTTTTTCTCTGTTTTCTGCTCATTTTTTCATTAGTTCCTGTTGTTTTCTCATAATTATGGGTAGGCGATGTCTGTTTATCGCATGTTTATTGGGAGATGTACGCTTATTATGATTAGGGAAACGTGATTGTTTGCAGCTCCGTACGAGGAAAAAATGCTGAAGATCTTTGACGGCGATGGTCAATACAACAAGCTTTACTTCGTCGCAAAAGACTGCAAAAAGCCAACGTGAATGGCCGCTGATTGCCTATGTAACCAATGGAAAACGGATACGTATGTGGATACGTTCCAAACTACGTCTAAAAATTGACGCGAACGCAGTCTGCGTTCGCGCGAACCCATCACGGATCTACGAAAAACCTGAAATCATTGTTATGGGCAGAAAATATCTGCTTATTAGTAGTATTATTGGGAAAATAAGCGTTTTCCCCCACGTACGAGAAAAATTAGGACGATCTTTGACGGTGTTCCCTACAAGTTTGAGATACTTATTTCCGGGATTCACACTTCTGCGTTCTTATGATAGCAAGGTCGCCCGTGTGGAATTGATCAATAGAAATCGACGTCTGAGGCGAAAGCTTCCTTGGGTTTTTCTCGAATGTACGTTTCTGGAGGTTTGGGTTGGGGATTTCTGGACCTTGTTTACCCTTGGTTTTGGTTCCACCCGTGCATACGGAAACGAGAAGCGTGATTCAAGTAGGACTTCCCCCTCGATTCGTGCAAAGTAGAGCGACACGTAAACATAGTGCAGCAAAAGCCGGCACTAGGTCGGATGATCTCCGTCGGACGGTAACCTACTGGATGATAACCAAAACATTGACCCTTCTGTCACAGTAGGTTCCTAAAGCGTCAAAAATGATTCTGTGAAAGTATTTTTTTGGTTATCATCTAGTAGGTTACCATCCGACGGTGACCATCCGACCTAGTGCAGCGAAAGCCGGCCACTCTCTACGATTGTGGAAAATACAGGGTTTCGAGTCTAAGTTCCGGCTAAATTGATCCATGGATGTTAAACAGATGTTAGCATCAAACGGACTTTAGTCAAAATAAATTTTCTTTTTTTTATTTTGAGTAAAGTATCGAGACAAACATCGCACGGAATTTGAGCTCATTTCACGTCGTTTAGGAATGAAGATTGATTTGTTCCCCCAGCCTCCAATCTCGATCCCCAATCTACTATTCACAGATTTCTTTTCCGCTATTCGTTGTTGTTTGTCGCTCATTCCCTCATCCCGTGTTGCGTTCTTTCCATCGCTATGCCTTGTCCGAACGCTCTCTTCCGCTCTCTCCCCTCTTTCTCCCCGGATAATGAGGGAAGAGGCGAACGGGGGTGACTCATGCAAAAAGGAGATTGCGGCATGGTTGAAATCCATCTCGGAATTCCTCCCCGATAACCGCATGATCTCTTCCTGCTTTTGCCTTTTCTCGTTCTGACTCAGCTCATCCTTCAGAAGACCAGAATTAATCGTCTGACTCTCACCTGTGCAAATGCTCTCTCGCTTTCGCTAACATGCGTGTGCGAAATGAGGAGAGTGAGACTATTCCAGACCATTAGGTAATGACGCCTTACCAATTCGAGCAGAGTTCGAGAAACGATGTTCATTATAATGAACATGGCATCGTTTCTCGAACTCTGCTCGAATTGGTCAGGCGTCATTAGGCGTCATATAAATATACATTACATTCACTCTCCCGCTGATCTATTGCTAGAGAGAGATTATAGAATGAAAATACAGTGGTCTCATTTCTCGGTACAGTGTCTCAAAGTATAATGGGACAAGGAATGCTCAGGTAGTTCCTAATATCGTTTGGCCGATTTGAAATCCTTTTCGCGAGCACTCTATCCAGTCTAGACATGGACGAGAATAGACAAATTTTCGCCGAGTTCGAGAAATTATGCCACGCTTTCTCCATTCTACACACTCTCCACGCTGATCGAGCTGTGAGAGAGCGTATCGAACGAAGAGACCGTGGTATCGGTTCTGGAACTCGAGAGCCGCGAAATCAAGTTTTTCGGGCAGATTTTTTAATCAATAGAGTAATTGTGAATCTTTTTTGCCATTTTTTGAAACTTCCTAAGTTAAGCCCCGAGATGATGCTATCGCGCTGAACTCTGTGATCATTTCATCTGATGGCGTAGGAAATCCTATGCAACTCTCGTACTTTTTTCGGTATCGTAGAAGCTCCATGGTCTAATATTGACATAATTTTCCGTGAACATGCACTTATCAACTAGGATTGGCTTCGCAAGGAAATACTTTATTCATTAAGACTTGCTCTCTCACCTCTCTGTCCAGCCAGAGACTCATCATATCATATTTATCCTGACTTCAGGCAAAATGGCCCTTCAGGAGGGTGACTTCGGTGTGGAGGAGATATTATCCAGAGAGTAGGCATAATGAAAAGATTAATATTTGCGGAGCCATCCCCCCGATATCAAAACCAATCTACACACTTCTGAGTGAGAGAAGAAGCCTTTCAAAGGGCGAATAAGAACAGAAATAGACGAAGCGCATAATGGCGTGATGCCATCTTAACGATCACGAGGTTCAGCACTTCCGGTGCTCTACGGTGCTTTTGCTCACGATGCTCGATACTTGGCATTTTTAGGACGAGAGAGCAGATGTAATAGCGAATTGACTATTTTCTAGTCATTTCGAACGTTATTTATGGTCTGATACAGAAAATGTGTTTTTTGCGGCTAAATGCTGTTTTACTGACCGTGCGCTAATGCTCAGGCGCCGGTGTTTCGTTGCCTTTTGGAAAATCTCGAACCCCTACACACTTGGATGCATTTTCTCATGAAAAAACTGAAAATCTGAAGGAAGCCATTGGAGAACTGAATCGTGTATTTGTTCAGATCTTGCTAGAGACTGCAATGCGTTCCGCGGTTTCTTTAGCAAGCCGTCTGTTCCGCCTTTTTGAATATTTTTCTGACTCTCGCTATCACACTCTCTCTCGAAATGTCTGATCGGTTAAAGAGTGTGTAAATGGATGAGAATCAGATAATAACTAGTATTTTGTATGACTATTCGCACATAAGCTCCCCCCCCCATAACGTTGAGATCAGTCTTGGATTTCAACGATATCATGCATAATTGAAAACGCAGTATACGAAAATCAGACAACCGCGCTTCGGTAGCTGTTGACACTTCACGAGATATCTAAAGCCGATCACTTTAATCAGGCATGATTTCGTGATGAAATTCAAAATTATCCCGAATTCTTTTATTAACTCTTTAAAATGGTTGGATTATGGGAACCACGTTCTAGTGAACCAATGTACACTCTAATCCAGCATCTCCTTTGGTGCTCAACAATACATCGTTTCCGGTACTAATAACCGGTTATCCGGAACTCCAATCATCTGATCGCTTAGTACTGTACACTATTTGTCGGTGGTTATTCCTGCGCGCTGTCTGAGCCAAAAACAGCTATCCTCAAAACGCTACGTCTGATGAGAATCTACTGAGAGCCAAAAATTGTCCTTCTTCAATATTTTCACAGCAATTTTCAGAAAATTCAGGTGAATTGCACTTTGATGGTGCTCAATCGGTCGGTTATCATCCTACATAGTACCTTCTCCAATGGTCTTCCGGGTAGGGGGGAGGTATAATCACTCGGCTATCTACTCTCAACGGGCTAGACAGATTGAGAGAGCACGTGAAGTTGATAGAAACGCGCAGCACTTTTTTGCTCGAATGTGCGTCACAATATGGCCCTGAGGCTATTTTGAGCTAATCATGCTGTGACGTAGACACGCACGGAGTTCCCTCGTCTCTAAGACCGACGAGATAGTGTGTAGAATGAAGAGAGCGAGACCGTTGCTCCACACATGATTAGCCCGTTCTGTATCCCGTTCCCCTCTCGCTCCTTTACTTATACTCAACTCACTATAGTGGATTCTAGTTTTCGCAGTACTATAGTTCTGAATTAGGATAATCGGCTCCTCATTCTAGACGCTCCACTGTTCAGTGTGATATAGTGTTTTGAATGCTATGTTATGTTTCTCCAATTCAACCCAATGCGTCCCTATCATCCCAACATTTCTAGCGCGCTTGCATCTGCAGAATATGGGGGGTGCAATGTAATTTAGACGAAGCATAGGGATGATTTGGACCAGGAACCTGTTGACCTGAAACCACGAGCTGGTTCTTGGTGCTGCAAAGATCGCTTTCAGTCCTACAGTATCTTATCCTGGCTGCTGCACGTTTTTATTATTGTGGAATTGGATACAGTCTGCATTAAAGAGTGCGCACTCGTGTTTTTCGGGTCTCCAGGTTCCGGGTTCCGGGTCCTCCTAAATTGGATCCCCGGGTAAATTACAGTGCAACGCTTGTTTTCTGATGCAAACATTAATCAACCCCCTAGCTATATATTCAGCTCATTCTTGGTAGCAAACCATACACCCTCGAGAATTCAAGGATTAGAAAGCACAATCCATTAGCGAGGGTGCCAAAGGAGCTAAATTGGGTTTGCTACAGAGAATAATGTAGCACTATAATATACAATTCTCGAAAGGGAAACCCGATTTAGCTTCTTTTCCACCCTCTCTAATGGAATGTAGCCTGATAATTCTTGAAATGCTATTCGGGCACAATGTTGTGTGGTGTTGTGCGGTTCTGAAGCACTTTTTCCATCTGTACCCAGTCCGATATTCTATTTTTACAGGCAAAAATAGAATATTCTCAAGATATGACACAAATCAAAAGATCTGTGTGCACGGTCTCACACATACGTAAATGGAGTGCTATCATGGGAGTGATGCATTCCATGCGATATCTAAGAAAAGATTAAAAAACAGCATGGCCACCCGTTACGTAATGCAAAATTTAAGCAAGTCGAGCTACTTTTCGTTTTAGATCAGTTAATCTGGTTTTTAAACGTTTAAATCAATTCCCTAAAGCCATCGTGCGAATACTTAGCTGAATTGTAGTAGAAAACTTCGATTTCCCAGCAAAACAGGAACTTAATTACACTTTCGGAAAGTGTTTTTGTCCCGTGACTTCCAAGAATTGCTCCCACCACCACCCTCGCAGTTCAACATCGCACACATCATGTTTTCGCGAGACTGCGCGCTTTGTGCCGGGTACAAACGCGCATTTTCAATGAGTTGGAGGAGAGGAGAGAGGGAGGGGGAGGGGTACTCATCACACCTGGTGCATGGAGCGTACCTAATTAGTGGAGCAACCTTTAGTAACGTAAGCTACTGCATATTTTAGTGCTTTCCTGCAGACTTTTAAATGCCAAACGTAACTTGACTCTATGCTGTATCTAACTAATCCATAATCAAGGGCATTCTCCATGGTGTGAAGTCTGGCCAGCATCTAGACCCTATCTTCCACTTCATATAATTGAAAATTAGCGCTGGTATCCGGCACAAAGCGCGCTGTTCCGTGAAAACATGATGTATGCATGCTGAACTGCGAGGGTGGGGAGAAATGCCTCTTTTGCACGGACCTACGCGCTGCAGCACACTCAATTCCGTTTGAATGAGCTGAAGAATGAGTTGTGAAGGTCAGCTTCATAGCTGACTACTGTTGTCTCGAGTATTTCAAATGCCATTTTTTCAATGTGGGTGCTAGCCTTGCATCAGACCGAGAATAATTCGATTAATTATGCTACTCTATGAATGCGTACGGACATTTCCGGCTGCAGCTGCAGCAAGTTTTTCAACAGTTTCCCTTGCACCTACCAAGAATAGGCTCACAGATATTTCTATCAGCATACACGCCCATAGTCCCCCACCTCTGAATATGTTCTCCTCGAGCCTTTGAATAGATATTAGTTTTGTAAGGCATGGTCTCGACGACAACAATTTTAACAGAGATACACGCGATGATCCATCTGATTGGCGCCGTTGTTTTCAAGCATGCAGCTTAAAGGATATCGCGTATAGATAGCATAGTATCACACGTGTCGTGTGGATCTTCGGAGATGGGCATAATACAGGCGTTGACAGCGGCTAATGCTGCTTTTTTTCTTAATTTTACGAATGGTCTCAACAAAATTGTCTCGGGAACCATCGTCAGCAGAGTGAGGCTACAGTTGGAGAAACTGATGATTAACCATCACAGCCAACTTGAAAATGCAAATCTCCCGCCACCATTTGACAGTCCCCATTTATACAATTTTTGACGCCGCCGATCCTCAAAGATTTCGAATCCCTGGAATCTCCTAGACATTCTGGGTTTGATCTCATAGTACGCGAATACACGCACCCGCAACTACGCAGGCGCGCGATTTCATTAGTTCAGCCGCTCCTCGAATTCCACCCTCATTTCATCATATTTGCGGAGCCGCCGTCTCCAGTCGGCTTGAGCCTACCCTAACCCGCGCAATCACTCGACTCAGTGGCTTAGATAGAGAGCGGAGGTGAGCAGAGTCGCCTATTTCCTACTACTCCGCCACTGCTACTTGCCGCGCCGCTAATAACATTGGCCGCGTTCTACCTACTACTCGTAGTCCGTCATCAGACATCTCGCGGAACGATCAAATCATCGACGTTGACGAACGTCTTGATCACAAGTTGATCCCTAGCTCGAGCTCATTAGATTCGACTCGGAGAAATGTGTAGTGACGATGTCACCAATAACGACTTCGCAAGGAATGACTCGTGTCATTAGTGTGTTCTGTACCAGTGAAAGAACAGGCAGAACGAAGAGTCATGCGAAGCTACGGAGGCGTAGCTGTGCAGAGATGCAATGTCTGATGTCTTACTTCAGACATTGCATCTCTGCAAAACAGTTACATTTCCGCATTCGTCGACACTCTCTGGGCAGTGACATACATAATTTGCTCACACATGACTGACTCATCACTAGGGATGGCTGGACAAGAAAATTCACTTAATTTTGGGTGCTACCTCGCCGTCCTGGAGAGGGAACGCGTAATGGCGACACAATTTGTTGTCACCATCAGTACCATGTTGTCTCAGTAGGCCATCAGAAACTCGGATAAATTATCACGGGGCCCCCTCCCCGTATACGCAATCTGTCTCGAATTAGCGTTTTGGCACGGCGTCCTCTTGTCATAATCCCATTAACATTCGCTGTAAGCAAGATAATATGTAGATGCGAGTAAGCCTTCTTTCACTGAATGTCATATTATGGCATCATATCCATTCAATGATCTTGTGATTGACTGCCTTTCAAGCATTGCCAGAGAGTGATGTGAGGGTGTGTTATCCACACTCGTCATTGGACCCGGAAGATGGACAGAATCATGGAAACATCCCATCTTGAAGTAGGATGATTAGTCTTCTCATTTCGCACGTTCTTCCCATGCACTCTGAATAGATAAGGCATAGGTTTCCACACTTTCGAGATCAAAATAAGTCAAAAAATTCATTCAATCTCCGGAATTTGATCCCGTTGGCATACGTTTCAACACTTTCAAGGTGAAGTTAATTCACATACATGAAATCAATTTCCGGAATTTGATCCCGTTGATTCATGCTAGTTACGATCCCAAACTCCCCTAGACAATATCTTATTTTTTCCACCCGCTACTTGTAAGTTCTTATCTGATTGTTTATCGCGCCTAGCATTTCTAAGGATTCCCGCCGTTTCCCCATTCTTGGTTTCGCATACCCTGAGAAGGCCTGGGACCGCATAGAGATCCAGAGCTGAGAAAAGAAAAGCAAGCACATGGTCGAAGTGGCAACGCAAGAAACGACTTTTTTAAAAAATTTTTAAAAACCGATCTGACCGGCAAGAGAGAACGCAAAATGAATCGGTATCTCGAAGGCATCCGTGCACTAGACATACCGATTTGCCCACCCGAAAATATATTTTGAACAGTTCCCGATAACACTTTGGGGATAATTTTTTTTATGTGATTCCAGAGCGCGACATTTGTCGCGGGAATTATATTGTTGTGTGAGTTGATCGGAAATAAGTGATGTTCTTCCATTTTACCTTCTTTTTACCGCATGTTTCTTGGACACTAGGAGGGAACACCAGTAAAGTAGCAGTAGACTCCCAAACAAGTATGATGAGGAAGATGATGATGAGTATGGGCGAAGTATGGAAGTATGATGAAGCTGATGAAGTATTCATCATCCATACTTCATCATACTCCATCATAATCAACCATTTTTATCATGTTCTTCCGTCGCTCATCAGACTTGCTCGTTTTTTGCTCGATGGAGCAAGGAGTTTAATGATGGCTATTCGATTTTATTTCTTTGCTACCATAGCAGTAAAAGAGCAGCAGATAATATCGCTGCCAACGGTCATGCCCTCACTTAGTAACATCGCTGGTATTCTCAATTCTTTACGCAGTACATAGAATGCGATGTCTAGATCTATGCTCAGCTATGCCAATATATCGTGACCCGCAATAGAGCTTGCAAAATATAATCATATTTACTCGCGATTATCCCTGATTTTCAGCCTCTTTGAGGGCTGAAAGTGGTTGGTTTCGATGAGTGGAGCATCCGGTCAATTCGAAGAAATGGGAAAATTGCTAAATATGCCGGGATGCTCAACCTAATTGGAATACTAGTAGACTAGTAGAGCAATGTGCCTAAAGTGGAAATCGGGCAAAAATATCTGAGCAACGATTGAATCTTTCGAAGGTTCAGTGTTTGCAGCTCCATCACCTTTTTGTTTCACTGATCTCTATTCTTATGCTGGGATAGAATGCTGCTCTTTTTGTAGATGCCGAGAAAAATAATGATCTCGGTGTCTGATTGCTATAAGCCGGCTTTTGCAGCAGAAAACGGATTCTGCGAAAAAATGGCTGCCGATCAAGCATCGCAACGGAAATTCCCTTGCCATTGTAACGGTTGCAAGCTCGCCCACGGGGGAGGACTATCATTTTGGAATTTACCATTTTACTTCAGGCGTGTTTCCACCTTTGGCTCGTGTACCAAATGCCGTTTTGAATCGACATCGCTAGTGGAGGCAAGACTCTGAGTACTCCTCCCCACGCGAAATCTTCCTTCCCGTGTCCCAATTCAGAATGTGATCCCACATGGTCTACCCTTGAATACCGAGCTTGCCGAAATACACGGGATTTGTTGTAGACCCGCGCACTGTAAGCAGGGCTTCCTCCGTTTTTAGTGTAAAGTGATGTAGAGAGAGACGCTCGAATAGTGCAGTCTAGCCGACTTTTCTCCTGAGAGTGTGGAAAATCCGGTCTGATCCTTTCCGAATGGGTTTTCGCATCATTCTGATTAATTTTGCCTACCTTACAGTAGTTCTCAGAAGCAGCAACTAGAAAATTTGTAGCAGCCAGAACGATGTGTCGCATTAACAGCGTAAAATCCTGACGTAAAATTTTAGATATCATTTGGTGCTGTACACTTAATGTTCTGTTAATGAGAAGCACATGTGTGCTAAGTTTTTTTTGAAATTGTGTAGTATATGAGAGGAATCGGGAGAAACTCGAGATCTTTGGGCCATGCCGGGACGTGGAAATTTATGTTCATCAATCGGGCCGAAAACAACGTGAATGGTACTTCGAAACGTGCTCTTTCAAATGGCGTTGGCCATTTTCCGAAGAAAATTTTTTTCTCGACGTGGTACGTCTTCGAAGTGGGGGGAGTCACACTTTTTTCTGAAAACACCGAACTTTGGAGCTGTTTTTCGGAACTTTGCGATAAAGATATGAAAAAATAGTCAACATATGAAAGAAAGAGGATTGTTCGAGGAACATTTAGCTTTCTTTGGATGGGTCAGAAACGAAGAAACAAAAAAAATACACTGAAGAAACATATTTCCATACCAGAAACATATAATTTTCATGTGCATTCGTCCATAGCTTCGAATTGTAGAAATTATGAACTAAAAACTGGGAAGGTGCAAAATACCCGGTATGTGGCGTCCATTCAACGAAAGATCCAGTGAAATGTATTGGATGTAATGTAGAAACAAGTTCTAGAGCAATTGACAAAGAATTAACAACGCTGAAACCGATGTTGCCTCATTGGTAATCGAATAATTGCGAAACACGACTCCCTCAACCGATTTTGAGATATCGATTAGTGAGTGGCACCAAATTGTAGAGTATTATGTGCTGAACATTTTATCTGTTGAAAGTAAGCTTCTATCTTTTCATATACGCGAGCTACAGTGCTTAGAAGTAGACAGAAAGCGAAGGCGGAGGTGCGCGAGAGAGCACCAATTGGAGGGGAGGGAGAGGGAGGTCAGGCGGAGAGAGCGCCAGACGGTTAGAGCTCGCGTTCTCGAGGAATTCTAGCCCGTTTCTATCCAACTTCTAAGCACTGTAGCTCGCGTATATGAAAAGATAGAAGCTTACTTTCAACAGATAAAATGTTCAGCACATAATACTCTACAATTTGGTGCCACTCACTAATCGATATCTCAAAATCGGTTGGGGGAGTCGTGTTTCGTATTTATTCGATTACCAATGAGGCAACATCGATTTCAGCGTTGTTAATTCTTTGTCAATTGCTCTAGAACTTGTTTCTACATTACATCCAATACATTTCACTGGATCTTTCGTTGAATGGACGCCACATACCGGGTATTTTGCACCTTCCCAGTTTTTAGTTCATAATTTCTACAATTCGAAGCTATGGACGAATGCACATGAAAATTATATGTTTCTGGTATGGAAATATGTTTCTTCAGTGTATTGATTTAATGCTGACGCTAAATGACCCTATAGCGATATAAGAAACATTCCGTCTATACCCGGCCTATTAGCCGGGTAGTACTTAAACGAGAGCAACATTATTACGCATAGCTTTCAGACCTTCATTTTTTGACAAGAACGAGTACTTATAGGGGGACCTATCGATTAAGCATGAAATCCCAAAACCTTTTTGGTATTTCGTGATTTGCAAAATTTTTCGCCAAATCGGACCCCCTGGCTTCAAATTAGCGTTTCTGACCCATCCAAAGAAAGCTAAATGTTCCTCGAACAATCCTCTTTCTTTCATATGTTGACTATTTTTTCATATCTTTATCGCAAAGTTCCGAAAAACAGCTCCAAAGTTCGGTGTTTTCAGAAAAAAGTGTGACTCCCCCCACTTCGAAGACGTACCACGTCGAGAAAAAAATTTTCTTCGGAAAATGGCCAACGCCATTTGAAAGAGCACGTTTCGAAGTACCATTCACGTTGTTTTCGGCCCGATTGATGAACATAAATTTCCACGTCCCGGCCTATCTCGAGTCTCTCCCGATTTCTCTCATATATAACCCATTTTTTTCTGTTGCTGTATGCAAAATAAAATCACGTCCTGAGAATGTGGTCAGTACAAGTCCATTTGAACCTGAAAGCTGAAATTGTGCATCATTCGAAAAAATATGTGCCGCATTAACAAAATATGCTCAGCATCCTCTTTTGTAGCTGCGAGCAAAAAGAATAACAATCTTGATCTTCGAGAGTGGTCACTACAAGACTGGTTGGAGCGACAAGAGCGTAGATGAATACGTAGATGTTTTCCTACAAAACAGCGAATGTATGAGCGCGTTCAAAGCTACGTTTCACTACAAAAAGTTACGCAATCAGATGCTAGCTGCTCACTTCGTCTGCAGGATTCGGAACTATGCCTTTGCTGACTCTACTCACTCTTAATGCTTTTTCGGCTGTCCTACAGGCACTAGGCCTGATGATTACCGTCGGAGGATAACCTACTGGATGATAACCAAAAAATTAACCCTTCTGTAGAACTTTCACAGAATCATTTCTGGCACTTTGGGAACCTACTGTGAAAGTTCTACAGAAGGGCCCATTTTTTGGTTATCATCCAGTAGGTTACCATCCGACGGTGATCATCCGACCTAGTGCTGTCCTACCACTGGCAGAGTACGCAGGATTAAGATACCATATCTAGCCTTAGTACCCATATCAGGCTAGAATCGCGAGTTGAAATTACCTCAGTAATGTACTGCTGGCATGCACAACTCTTTGATCTTTTGCTGCTTGAGTGCGACTTTAGCGGATTTCCCATTTTACTATTTACTTCAAACGATCCAGAGTACCGGTGAGGCCCTCCAGGATGGAACTGTCCTACCCAAATCCGCTGTTTACTTCCATCTATCCGAGAAGGTCGATCCATTTCTGAAAGTGGACACACCTGGTTTATCCTTGCTTTCACTTCCCCGTGCAAACCCACATATTATGCTTGTAAAAGTGCCGAGTCAAGTAGGGTTTCCCCCGCTCTTAATGGAATTAGATAGCGCTCGCATAATGCAAAAACAACCTTCCACCTCCTACGCGGGTGACAAATCCGGGGGCTGAGCCTTCCCTCTCGCGAAATGGGTTCGCATCACCCGAATGCGTTGAAGGAGGCAGACTGGCTAATCCCGCTGAGCTAATTATCTGATCTCGTCAATGTATCAGAAGGGATTAGCTCTACTCGCGCCGGGTTCCATCTCATCCCTTGTTTGCCCGACTCGGACCAAATGCTAATCTTTCCACGTAGCAGGCGCATGATCTGGACTAGCAGAAGGGGTTTCTAATTCCTCTAAGTTTTCTGATCTAGACCCGCGAGATTGCGGATTCCTTTAGTGATCACGTTCCGAAGATTAGTCAGTGGGGTTTCTTATTAAGCCTCGGGCTTATGCCCGCGATGTGGCGGATTTATCTGAGATAATGAGCGTAAGATCTGATGAATAGTCAATCACGTTGAAATACGAGATCGTACAACAACCATGGGATTGTTCCATTCGACGATTCCGCACGTAACGCGTAGACCGATTACGCAGTGGAAGGTGAAGAAGTAGCATGTAGGCGAGCAATGTAATTGCCCCCAGTTCCATTGCTGTCCATAGTTTGAATGACCGCGAGCGAGAGAAAGTGGGTGTGATATCCGAAAATTTCGTTGTTCGGATAAAGCGAACAGCTAGGATAATCTAATTCAGGAAAGTATCGCGATACTACTGGACACTTCGGAAGATGGAACATCTCTGTTGATGCTAAAGTGTTGAGGGGCAGAGCTTATCTTGCAGTTGGTCAAATAAGCCAGTCGATTCTGAATCCCAGAATTTTTTGTGTTCGGATTTAGGATTTACAGATCTTCAATCTCGAATCTTGGTTCGAATTTTCAGAATTATTTATCTTTTAATGGAATTCTCCCTCACTTAGTAATAATCTAATCTATGTCGTCTTCAGGTATTTGGCGTTTACTGGCTCAGAAGCAGAAATGTCAACTCGGCTTTGCTACATGTGATATTACGTGGAATCTCATTACATTGTCTTCATTTTTTCCATTCCCGATGATTTAGCGTAGGCGGATGTTAGGTCCAATGTCATATTTTAAGTCGGCGTATAGATTATCATGTTTTATTACCAAAGGAAATCGCAACAGTTCTTGATAACGAAGATAAAATGAAAGCATTCGAATAAGGTGCACAGCCTGTGTGTGAATCCAGCATGAGTAAAGGATATGGGCAGATTCGGTACAAAAACACGAGAAAATATGTGTGATGGGGGAAAATATGGTGGAGAAAATACGTGCTTAACGAACTGTCGCGATGCCTC
Organism: Pristionchus mayeri; assembly: GCA_036245805.1. Lineage (NCBI taxonomy): Eukaryota > Metazoa > Nematoda > Chromadorea > Rhabditida > Neodiplogasteridae > Pristionchus > Pristionchus mayeri. Next base: position 40,146,751 of record BTRK01000005.1, read on the forward strand.
TCGTAACCACTTCTCTACGGTAGCTACAGTAATACATACGGTGAGATACGATAGGGACACAGTCGAGAGATCAGTGAGGAAAGGGGCAATACGAATCATCAATCGATTGAATCTCGGAGGAAAGCAAGAAGAGGAGAGAGGTGGCGGATGTAGAGATCAATTGACTGGGTAAGAAGACATCATCGAGTAATGCACAGACAAGAGAAACGCACTCGAGATTACTGTAGGCTACGTGTACTGTAGCACACGCAAGCGATAATAAGCTCAAATTGTATCTCACCACGCGTGGAATGACTAGATTACGGTAGGGGAGTATCTGCGTACGGCACATAAACTAGGCATACTGTAAGGGGGGGGAATGGGAATACGGTAGGTGGCTAATCAATAGCAGTTGACTACACCCATTCGGGCGAGTTGGTCGGTGACCTGATGGAGGAGCGCGTAGCAGACGACTCGACTGACGAACAGAAGCCAGTTCGTGATCGACATTGTCGAGAGCGTCGTGATGACGGATACGGTAGGCGGCGTGAGTACCAGCGGCGCCAACGAGAGAACCTGCAGAAGATTACGGTAATGGAAGGGTACGGTAGGATCAGGAATAGTGTGGTAGGTCAGGTTGTAACTCACATGAGGCACCACGAAGGCGACGGTTAGCGCAACCAGCAGTCTGCGCAGCTTGCACAACGAGGCGTCGGTCTTGCAACTGCAAATTGTCGGATTAAGCGGGGTCCCGAGGGGAAAGGCGGGGGAGTTTACCGTACCTGATAAGCTCGTTGGCCTCCGACGGCAGCGTACTGTAGCCGACGAATCGCGCGAGGCGCGCGTTCGTGTGCGCGAGAAGCGCGCACGGCACCGCGATCACGATCGCGCCGAAGATGTACTGACCGGCGCGCATGAGGTTCGCCGAGATCTGAAAGCCGTAAGTTCAGAACCGGGAATTGGTCACAGCCGGGGAATAGGTTGGAGTCGGAATCCGGAGATTGCACTCACCAGGTACACGGGGCGGACGTCCATGCGGGCGCCTCCACATCGCCAGAGCGGCGTGTAGGTCACTCCGAAGGTGAAAGCGGAGACCGCCAGGGAAACAAAGAGGATGGTGGCGTAGACGCCGACTTGCCGCCGGATGGACGAGAAGATCTACAAGATGCATGGATAAGAATGAGCTACAGATGGTTTGTAACTAATGCAGCATTGGTTTCGAGCGTCACGTTTCACTGCTAGCACGGTGAAGAAGCACCGAAACGGATTTGCTTATGGCTATTGCGTATGTCGAGCGCTGAGACCGGATAATGGTTCGAAGGTGATTGATCGCTCAGATACAACACACTCAAGATCGAGGAGGAGAGACAGAAGCCAAACGGTGGTAGGCAAGTACAACAGACGGCGCGCCAGACGCAAACAGAGAGAAAGTAAGCGTGCCCTCGCGTTTTTCTAAGCGCCAAGCGCGCCGTGACTCATGCAAACTCGGGATCTTCTAGAACCATGGGCGGGATTGCAACAATGATGAAAATGAGGGCGCGACGCATGACTAAGGGAACTCGTTGGCCACATCATTGTGATTTCATGTCAGGAGGCGTTGCAAATGACATCTAGTCAGGAGAGACGGTAGAAGAAATGAGTGATGAGATGTTAAGAATAGATCAAGAAATATGCGGACAGGTGAGTGTGTGTGTTTGTTGGTCTCCAGCCTTTCTATAAGTACCGGCGTATGGATGTGAAACGAACCGCTCGAGCCTTGGCGTTCTCCGCTACCAGCCGGAACTCGTAGCACACCAGCAGCGTGAGGAAGGTGTCGCAACCGCTGAGGATGTTCAGAAAACTGCCCGTGAGCGGCGTCGTTGCGTGGAAGAAACGCCTGAATCAGGGTGTTACCGTAGTCTACGGACTACGGTAGGTACCTGAAGGTTTCCGCTGAGTAGAAGGTTTCGAAGGCGCCAAGGGCGGTGGGCAGGAACGTCCAGAACATGGCCAATTCGATGACGCCCAGGAGGAACAGGGTGAGTTTGCCCTGAATCAGAGGGATTGTTTATCCGATCTGGCTAGATTGTGTTTGCTCTGATAGCGCTAGATATCTTCAGGGGGATCCGGGGAAAGCTGATCCTACTCTCGCTCACCACATTCCGGTCGCCTTTCCGGGCCATCCGCCACATGGATCGCGCGATGACGAGGTGGGCGGCGGCGAAGGTTAGTGGGAAAGCGTACCTTAAAATTCAAATTTTTAAATTTCGCGCTGTAAATTTGGAAAACTCAGGAAAACTCAACGCACCTCCTTACGAGGTTTTCGGCGGGTATCCGGGCGAAGGAGGTGCGCGGGCAAACCTCCGGCTCGGGCGCGGCTGATATAGACTCGACGAGTCGCTGTGCTGCGGTGGTGTCACCGATGGGCATTTTCTGCAAAATGTCCGGATACGGTAGGAACACCAAAATGCAAATGAGCATGAGTACACGAGCATAATAGCGGAGCAGCGGCGGCGGAGGAATGCCCCAGGGGCCGACACCGCCGTCTTATATAGCGCCCGCCTTCAGAAGCCTTTGCAGACTCCGCCCCCCAACGCGCTCTCTCACGGGGCAACTCTCTCTCGCGTGCCCGCAGCCCCGCCCCACTCTTCCTGCCACAAGGACAGCAGCCTGGCCCCGCCCCCAATTTCGATGTTGACGGGGTCCGCAAGATCAAGGCGACATTATTAAGAGGAAGTGGAGGTTCACGACCACGTGGTAGCGTAGTCGAGCACAACATAAAGTCTAGTGTAGTGAGAGAGAAAGCATCATGATCGCGTTGTGTAAAAAGCAGAGGGGTTACCCCCTGATTGCTCATCCAAACTGCCTTGACTACAAGGAATAGAAAGAGATACAATGGAGTCTGCAGAGGTGCTGTGTGGGAGGAGTGGGCTGCACTCCAGTATGCATTGAAGAGGAAAAACACGCACTGATGAAGCATGCAAGCAGCGAGAGATCAGGCAACAGATGTTAAATCAGTGACAGGGCGGCGGCAAAAAGTCAAATCAGTGCGGGGCGCGTGCACAAGGTGTAGTTGTTTCGATCGTCGAACTACTGGTGGATAATTGGATAATTCGTTTCGAGTGGCCAACGCGTCGATGCGTCTCTCTTATCAGGGCAAGCGGCTGATAGTGCTCATCCTCTCGAAACCAATTTGCCAATTAGAGTGTAAATCAAGGAGAGGGTGAGCAATGCGCGCGCCAATCCACGCGCCGGCACGGATACAGCATACAGAGTACTTGAGACTAATTATCAAGGGAGGACGTAGCAAGCTAACAACTACATTTCTCCTGCAAAGTAGGCACGAGGGATTGTGCTAGCGTGCGAGAATCCGAGCGATATCTAGCTGAACAAGCCGCAATTCGAGCATAATGAGTACGGTAACAGTGGTGGTTTAACTGAACACGCGACTGGAAAACGGCGATTTGTGGCACTGAAGTGATGGAGGGGGCGGATGCATGGATCGTAAACGAGCGGGTGGCTCCACCGGAGCTCCACATCCTTCCCACTCTATACGATGCATTGCCAGTTAAGCATAGCTAGAGAGCACTAAAATAGGGGAGAGCGGGTCAATGTTACATGGGGGCCAAAATTGCATCGGGTCGCTAATAATTGTCATCAGTGGGCAAAGTTTGGCGAGGAACAATGCGCACATGGAGAACAAACAAGCGAAAACGGGCGTAATTCTGAAGGGACAAAGGCCGAGGTTTGAAACAAACGCCAAATTCCAAAGTTTGAAGGTTCAAGTGTGTGCACAAACCGTTGTCTGATGGACTCGGACACGTATATTGCATTCGATCGGAAGAAATCGGGAAAAATGAGTGAACAATTTGAGAAAGGCTTTTAAGCAGGAAGAGAAGCACATGTAAGCGCCCTGTCGCCTGCCCACTCCGACACTGGCACTTTGTTTGCATCTAACACTTCTACACCTCCCTACTATCTGGTGAGACCATCTACACTTTTGCCGCATACTTTGACGAAGGACGATATTTTCGATTCGATCTTCGTTTCTTTTCGTTCCAACAATATAAGTGACAGCGCAGCGCATTGACAGGCAGGAACCGACCGAGGCGCGATTACGGTAGTGGGCGAGGGTGCGCGCGATTTCGGTGATAGATTGATTGATCGTGGATGTGACAGCTACTGATAGGGAGAAACGATTCGTTACGGTAAGAGGGTGGTGGGCTACGGTACTGATATGAGTGGCAGTCTCGTACTTTGCACGCCCGCGCAAGTGGGTCGAAGCGTGTCCGAATCGGGACGAAGCCCTTTGCTCAGTGCTTATCTATGGAGGAATTTTGTCACAGTTGAGCCTCTGCAAAAAAAATTTTGGAAAATGACCTAGTTCTCTGGAACGCCTATATGGTCAGACCCTATTTCTTACTGATATGACCGAGATGCAAACGCTGTGCACGCTAGGAATGTCCAGACTTTCCTTGAAACATTTCGCATGATTGCGTAGCATTTACCGAAATAAAACTGCTCAAACTTTGAAGCGGTTTCCACTATTGGTTAACTACTTTTGGTTCAAACTGGATAGCGCACTCGATAGCGATGATTGCTCTTTTGGTGGGTGGGTCGACTGATGATTCGGAAGTGTGGAATTTGGATTTCAGGCAGACACGGGAAATGGCAGTGGAATTTGAAGCGGAAATGAAATCAAAACTCGAAAGAAGTGATGCTACTACTGATAAGCGTTTAATCTGCCGCTTCGGATCTCTAGCCTTTTGAATTATTACTTAATGCCGCCGCCGACGACACGTCGGCCGCCGCACAAGACCTGGCAGGTGGAACGGCGCGAGGTATACAACTTGCAAAAGTTACAGAACCGAACCTGATACTGTATTTAGTAGTCACAAGCTACTGCAGCTGGCTTGGCGCTGCAGAAATAGCCGTCGTGTGATCTACCGTAAACGTGCGCAGAGATGCAAGCAATAAACGATGCAATGTATGCAAGCGGGTCACACAGTCAGACTGAGGCGCGCAGTGATAGTGCGCACTGGGGGAAGGCCGAGAATCTCGGATGAGTTTGCTAGAGTGATTCGTGATGACCATGCAATCACTGATAAGCCGCCCAAAGCTGGCTTGTCAACGAGAGCCGTCGCAAGAGAGGCGCGGTCTGTCACCTGCTTGAAATCGTGTTTTGCGCCCATTTCGCGGAAAACACCGAAAGATATTGCATAGTGTATAGGCCAAACACTAAATAACCATAGATCATAAGGACACATTTCATAAGCGCAATTACAACAGCATTAGTATTGGGGAAATTGCGGGCTTTTGCTAGATAATCTGGTGTGAAAATATCAATTTCCGAGTCCAACAGCCGGAAGCCGGAAATTTAGGGGGTTCAATTCAGCGAACCGACTGAAAGAAGTTTCTGAACTTGAAGTGTTGCGACCGGAGCTGTTTTGGTTCAATGAACCATGAAGTATCTAGTGCGCAAGTGCAATTTCTAAAAGTAGTCCTCGAATGTCTCGCTAAGAGTTGGGTGGGGGTTCCTCTAATTGCTGGTAATTGTGTGAGTGTGTCCAATTGGTTGTGCACTAAAGTGCGCCGGATGGGCGTCACATTTGCACGAGGTGAGGTTCCTTAGAGAAAGTCCCTGGTCTGGACGACCAGCGACCCATCTCATTAGCAATCAAGCGGTCTCTCTACACTTTCCTCTCGGTAGACTCAAGCGCAGGTGTGGGTACGGATGAATAGCAAATAATTTCTCACGGCGCACGGCACATTTGCCACCCCACCCACTCGTTTGAAATTCCAGCCAGCATAAGGAAGCACGGAGGACGGGGGACGGACGAGGAACAAGAATCACAAATCTAATCTGTGAAACCGACCGCTGCAAAAAAAACATTGCCGAATTTGCTTGCACAGGAGTGGACCCACCCACCAAACCACCTCCATATATGGGGGCTGAGCACAACCAGAGATCGTGCAGCAGATTTTGTTCACCATGTGGCTTATCCTCGCCACAACAAGGTCATGAGGAGCAGTTCGTCGTCCTGTGCTGTTGTTATTCGTTCGGCCATTAACCACAAAACCACACCCGAGACACACCATTGATGATCAGGGAGATGCCCCAATCACTCCACGTGGGCTCTCGACGGTTCGATGAACTGTGAGAGTACAGGTGATGCGGAGATCACCCCCCCCCCCCCCCCCCCCCCCCTGCTGCTCCCTACAAATTATAGAGGAGCCGTGGAGAGGAGAAATGTGTGTCTAGATATCTTCCAATTATAAACATGTTGGCAGGGTTAGGTTAGAGATCTGTGCGTCAGCGCACAATTCACGTGCGCCGCCTTGGCCACTTGCATCTAATTGGGCTATTTATATTTGGCGATGAGATGTTTGTGTTGTGAAAATGGACCAATCAGATTATAATGAGATCAAGGTTGTTGCGATCCTTGTATCAAGGAGAGACGTAATCCACCCATTGACAAACCGGGAGATTTGAGACACCCGGCGATGTTGTCTGTTCACTGTAGAACACTGGATCTATGTAGGAAACAGTCAACTTGACGAATAGAAGGCAATTGTTGGTTTATGGTCAACTACCCACTGATTATTCGCTTATTGGTTCGCTATGCTCCCCCACCCTCACAATTGCCCACCGGCACCGCTCGCTAATGACCCCAGGGAGGCAATTATCTTAGCGGGGGAGTTATTATCAGGTGGTCGTTTCCGATTCTCGGTTCTCAGCAGCAGATGAATCGCCAATGAAAAATGTTGTACAGTAATTTTTCCCAGAATGGTGGTAAATATAGGCGCGGTTGCGCGCCGAAAATATCAACACAGAGAGAGGGAAAGAACGGGATAGGCTGGGCGCTAATGCGCACAGTGGCCCAACTCTGTGTGTCTGACGTGAGCTCGTTAGACGAGCCGGCGATCTTTAAGGATCGTCTACGAGCACAATCATCCAAGATCTTTGAGTTGTTTTTGGTCGTCTATTGTTCGAAAATAGAAAAAGGAGTGGGAGGAAAGTATCAAGAGGATGCGCACTACAATTTTCGCCGTGTGGGTAGAATTACGAGGATGTAGCGCGCAATTATGGGAGCGAATGAGTGAGAGAAGCTGCAATTTTGTATGCAGGAAAACTGTACGACGAAAATAACGAAGCGAACAGCTCCCAAATATAGGATAATTCGAACCGGGGAATCTGGAAATACGGTTGACATCACGGTCAGCTGTTCGCCACCCGATTCCCTGCGCCGAACAGCAGCTGTAGAAACCCGATAAAACAGTTGCCGCTGTCATTTGTTCCAGGAATGACGGTAAATATATAAGCATCATAATGGGTTCGCGGAATCCAGCAACACTCGTGCACCATATGGCGAAAAAGGGGACTTAGCCCTTGGCCCCCACATGAACCAGCAAATCCGGTTGCTGGCCCAGCGATGCGGGGGTTGAGCCCCAATTCGCAATTACAAAAACGGGATTCCCTCGGTGTGGTCTTCTGGTGGTTCCTCATCGCGTCACTTACGCGACCTTTCCGAGAGGCTTCCTCCCCACGGGAAAAGACACGTGAAGGTGTGTCTTCAAATTGTTATTGTCGGTCCGCGTGAACCCGGGCGCGCCTGTGTTCGGGGGCCTGTTTACGAGCAACCGCCTGCTGCTTTGTAGGCCGAACTAGGCCTGCGCCCTCCTTTTTCCCACGCTCTCTTGCTTTAGCTGGCGAGTGAGAGTGCTTGATGAAAGGGGAGAGTCGCCTAGCGCGTACTAGCTTGCCAGGTGATATGACACATGATGCGCGTGGACGTCAAGCCTCAGGTAAATTTAGCGTCGATAAGCCACCTGGCAATCCGCGGCAAACTAAAGATTGAAGTAGGAAAAGTAGTGGAAAAGTAGGGGCTAAGCAGCAACAACAGGAAGTTGCAGTAAGCCGCCTTGTGTGATATCTTCTTCCTTGCATCTCTGGATGAACGGAGGTGGCGCGGCCTAGAGCATTTTGACAGCCAATTTGTTCCGAGAGAACAGCTGACTAATGATTCCAGTTGTGAAAAACTGTTTTCAAATCGTACCGCCACTGGTTAATGCTGTTCTGACATGCGCATGATATATTCCTTATTGGACATCATAGATCCGGCACGGAAACTTGCCGAATACGTGTCCTTTTGGAGCAATCGTCGGACTCTTTCTAGTGCTCTCTCGCACTGCCCAACTGGTGAGAGCGGACGGGAAAAGGAGAGATTCCGACGATTTCTCCCCTTTTGCGTGGTGGGGATTGTGCGGAAGTGAGTGGGTCTAGTTGAGTTAACGCGGAGATCGGGCGGTGAACGATCGTAGACTAATCGCTATGACGCGATTGTGGCGGACGAATGTTCGTGTTCGCCAGAACTGTGCTAAAGACGTCGCTGAGCTCTAAGTAATTGGCTCAAGTGCGCACAGATCACGGAAATTGACAGATTTTTCGCTGACAGCCAGGATACTGTAATAAGATCGCAAGATTGAGATTCCGATGGAGAGAACTCGAGAGAACAACAACAGATACACGGACGAATGCAATGGAACAGAACAGTGATGGTGCGGGCTTTACAACAGAATGGGGGGAGAAGGAAGGGGAAGAGGAATTTGATCGAAAACACTGATTAGAAGGGGATTGATATAATATCGATTGTCTCTAGAGGGGGAGAAGGAGAGCGAACAAGCTGTATGTGGGTGTGACATCGAGTTTTTGCGCGTCGAACTCAACATCGAGGCACTTTTTCGAGCGCTCCAAGAGGAAATGTGGACTAAAATCGGTCGAAATCGGTGCAAGGTTCGAGGCTGGGAGAGATGAAACCTTGGCTTTTTGTGTGTGGAGTATTCATAATTGCGTTCTACCGCGCGAGAAGTTGGGAAGGATTGCCAAGAAAGCATCTCTTCATTCTGCGTTGCCTCTCGTAGGTTACATGGATGAAAGAAAAATGTTAACATCCATTTCTTGCGAGGAAATCCCTAGCGCGAGCTGGCCTAGGCGATCTTTAAACATTGATAGTTTGATTTAGCGGGAGTGATGATAAGACGTGATGAAACATTCAAAATGACAAGCTCGAGATCAGTTCCACTGGGCGAGTTCGAAAGTACAATTGAGCGATTGTCGCGAGATGAGTTAGTGAGATGCGAGAAATAGTTTCAATTGAAATCGAGAGAACAAATGGCAGCGAATTTAACCTAGTTGTCAACTCGGTTCCGAAATGACTAATTGTGAAAAATTGTGTCCAACTTGTCCAACAACCAGGCGAACTGGAATTAATCACGAGGAGACTGTACTCAACTGTAGAAATGTAGTGGGACGTGGGATTATCAGACCAGCGCGATGAAACAGTGCAATATCACAAGCTCGAGAGTTGAGCGAGATCTAATGAGCACGCGAACTGGATTCCCCATCACGAGGAGAGCAATGCCGGACTAGAGAAAGCGAGAGAGCACGCAAAATGAAGAGAGACAGACGAATACGGAGGGGAGTAAGCATGGGGCTGATGAGCATAGCGTAAGAAAAGCTCCGGCCCACCACGCCCTGACTAATGTGACTAATTGACAATGTGGAGACTTTCCCTATTTACTATCTCTCAGATTGTGCAACTATTTCGTCAGGTCTGACAGCCGAGGGAGCGGGGCAATTAGAGAGGGGCGCCGGAGAGTCCTTGAGTGCTCTAACAGTGCGCGCACACTATTTCGAGCGAGCGCGATGAGTTTAACGCGACTGAGAGGAGCCGACAAGAGACATATCGGTTCGGAGCACCACGGACTGGTGGGGTTGAGATCTCATCTCAACCCCACCAGTCGAAAGAGAATGTCGAATGTGGCTGAGAAATTAAGAAACTTGTACACGAAATCTCTATTTCGAAGCACCAAATCGTGGTAGGCGGGCGAGTGAAAAAAAACTGACGAAATTGAGTGAATAACCCACGTTAGAAACTAGGCATTTTTCATCACGTCAGGGTCACAATATTCCTTTTGTCGGGGAAAAGTGAGAAAGCGAAATTTAATTAAATTTGACCTGGCAAGATGCCAGATTTTCTCTCGACGGGAAAAGCAGGGAAAATAAGCTTCGATATTTGAAACGGTCCTGAAACCTATCGCAATTCTCAAATTCGATCACAATTTAAATATTTGCGTTTCATAGTCAGTCTGAAACAGAAGTTATTAAGCTCGGGTTCCCACCATCGTTTGTAAAATTGCGACATGTTTCATATGCACATCAAGTTTCGACTTTGTAATTTGATTTCGAAAAGATCCCCACTTTCTGTCGTTAAGGAATGCTGTGGGGTGACTCACCCACCACAAACTACGCCGCCAAAACAATTCGCCCAAGGCCTGCCCTGTCGTGGAACCCCCGCTTTTCGCCCAGTGCGCATTTCGAAATGCTTCCTCATCCTCTACCACCGACACAGTCTAGATACAGGGTCACGAGTGCATGAAATGTAGTGATGATTTGTCATTCTTTGATAGACTATTGAATAGACTGTTGGATGACACTATTGGGTAACTATTTCACTATTCCTGACACAGGGAGCGCCAGTGTGCGAGAGACGGAACGTATCCTATCGTTCCAGTTTTGGATTCACCAGTAACATCCGGGATTGCGGGTGTTTACAGTAGCAAAACCTCTTGCGTTCGTGTGACCAAACCTAGCATTTTACAGCACATCAAGTCTTGGTGCGATTTACGAAAGATTTGGCGCATTTCCTGGATATTAGATGGGGAAGAGGAAGGGTTTGAAAATAGATCTCATGATCTAGGCCTAAGTCAGTCGTTTTATCCCACGTAATCGTTTCCCATATGCTCAATTTGGCCTCAGGCTTAAACGATAGCCGACAATCCTAATAAACAGCTGCGGTTAGCGTTGTGATGGGGGTGATTCAAATGGTCATTGTATACATTTTTGCCTCTGAAAACAGGGATGGATTTGGAACACCATATGACCTACTGTAGCCCGCACTGGGTGGTTCTTGCGGGGTGGGAAAAAGCGCATTGTAGCCTGCTTCGAATTGTTTGTGGAATTCGCCACTTTTTGCGCTTCACACACCGCATTTTCTCTCCGGTTATGCGCTAGAATTGTAGCGAGGTGAGGGTGGCAAAACAGCGGGGTAATCTGTGGAAATATGTGAAGGGGGGAATTATCTAGCAATCAGCTAGTTTCTTCCGATTTTCGAAACACACATTTGATCTCCGATTCCAGTTTGTACAAATAGAGATCACGGATTCTAGAGGTTCTACTGTGTCAAGTCTTGTGTTTGGACGTGCTTATGCAGTATTTTATCTGATTAGACGCCGGGATTATTGTTTGAGCTCAACATCAAAAGTGCTCAAAAACAAAGCCCATTTATTCAGCGAAGATATAAAGTGCGTTTTCGGAAGGGATTAGTCAGATTCGATAGTATACAGGGAGCGATAACTTGCACTTTGGCTGATCAGCTAGTTTAAAACCAAAGAATGCATTTTTTCCAGCATACTATGTGCGAGTTTCCGGTATACTGTGAGAGTGTCTTCCTGAGAAAACGTGGAAATTTCAATTATTACATCTGTTATGTGGGAGAATCGTCGAAGCGACGGGAAATGCCACTACATTGCCAATCGGATGTGGTGGGACGTTGGGTAATTGAATTTGAATCAGCAATTTGTGTGTGATGATGCCGTTACCACGAACATCTAAGGCGAATCTTCGAGACTCAGCTGATGAACTTTTCTTCCTGAAGATATCAGCAGATATCAGGAAATCGGGAAATGCCGCGACTGCCACATCATATCTTGCGATTTGCACTGACTCAATAAGGAAATGCCCTCGGTAACGTGCATGCCGGGACCGAAAGACCTTTTTCAGTATTTTCCTGGCTAGGAGAGGCTTCAGATATTGGCGTGGATCGGGGATAATTGTGTAGGCGAGTGCAGAAAAATATCTTGTGATGGGATAACGCCACTTGCACTCAAGCAATGAGGAACTGCCCTCGATTGCGTGTTGTAGCACGGCTTTTCCGCACGTAAAATTGCTTCCCAGCTATACTTGTTGTGCGAAGGGGCAATTGAGTAGGCGAGTGTTAATGACAGCAGCGTGTGGGCAGCAATGTTGCTCAATTCAGCTGCACGTGTTAGTCACTGCGGTTGGTTTAGGTCGTTTATTTTTTCCTGATGTACATTGTTGGGAATTATGACTATTGTTGTGGACTCACTGGGTGAAACTAAGTAGGCGAGTGCTATTGGCTGCGTGGGTGCTGAATAATTTGGCTCAATTCGCTTTTCTTGAGGATATGTGGAAATGTTCTTGATAGCATTTTGTGTGACTGAGTTAGTCACGGTGATTGTTCATTATTGTTGTTGGCTTACGGGCGAAATTGAGTGGGCGAGTGTTAATGACAGCATTGTGTGAGATCTGCAACAACATTCTCATGCATGCTTTTCCTGACGTCGTCCACAATGGGCTGCAGGAAGTATCGGGGATCTCAGAGCAAGGCATTCGTTCTTCCCTGATAAGGATGATAGTGGTGGATCTCGATGGTTATTACTACGAAGCTTCACGTTAGAGTTGAAAAATAGGGTTACCTTCTCTTCATTTTACACATTTCTCGACCGATCGAGTCGCGGGAGAGTGTGTAGAACGAAGAGACGACGACCCAAATTACAAAGATCTACTTCGCATCATCAGTACAGGAAATTTCCATCATATCTCATCAGATATCGAGAAACCGGGAAATGCCGCGGCTGCCACATCATATCTTGTCATAAGATTTGCAGTAGCATAATTTGGCTTAATTCACTCGTGTGTTTTCTTGCTCTCGAAGCCGAGACTTTTTCTCCCTTCCTGCTCAGCGAACTGAAATTCTTGAAAATCATCCCATATTTTTCTCTCCTCCAGACATAATCAGGAGATACAGAGATCAGCATACATTTGTGCTAGTTCGACAAACAAAATCACCATCTCTTACCTCTACACAGAGATGCAAGCACATCAGACATTTCTGATGGGGCACAAAGCACTGCAAGTCTCTACTAGAGTTTGATTTGCTTGAAATATATTCAGCTGTTAGTCGGAGATCCTGCTTTGCCATTTCCTGCTGTAAAGCCAGACGGCAAAACTTCAACATTTAGCACATAATCAGGAAGTGCCAGATGGAAAAGGGTGCTTGAAATAGCGCACGCAAAAGGCGCGCTGAGGGTTGTAATCGTCTGACTCTCTTCAATTTGCACGCTTTCTCCAGCCGACGAGATAGCGTGTAAAAGGAGGAGAGTCAGACCATTGCTCGCGCCGGGACAGGTGAATTCGGCGAAATCACACGCAAACATTCAAAGTACGGCACGCGACGTCACATTCGCGGTTAATAAGCACTAGCGGACGTGCGGGAAAGAAGCTGACATGCAAACTATGCTAAGATCGGCGAGATCACGCGAACATACGCTAAAACCTACTTGATAGCGTGAAACTTCCTTGAGCATCAGCAGTAGTGATATTTGAGGAAACGCTAAAAGCGTAAGGTCACGGGGTAAATGTGTCGTATTCAGACGTGCAGGAAGCTAGCTATGACCCTCCTTATTATGAGTGTTCCTTCACTTCTCAGATCGGCATGAGAATACGCAAAATGCAGAGACGATTCGAAGCCATAGCAGACACGGAAACTATGCGCGGATCGGCGAGATCACGCGAATAGACACTAATCACCAATTGCGTGAACGTTCCTCGAGCTTCAGCAGCTGTGATATTTGAGGAAATGCTATAAGTGAGGGGGTACGTCACGTTCAGGACTTCACAATGACTCTCTTCGCGCTAGTTTCTCTCTAGTCTCTATGATTGACGAGATAGTACGTAACTCAGACGTGCATGTAAAACATAGACACGCGAACTATGCAGCTAGAATATCTATAAGCAAGGACTTATTCTCTTCATTATGCGTAATTTCTATCGGATTCGACCTTAGAGAGAACGCAGAATAAAGATATTTAAATATATAGAATAAATGTATATATACAACTCCTTCTTCTAAAACCATCACTAGCGGGGGCCCACGAGATCAGATACATGAAAAATCGACTTGGATTGCGGTTATTGAAAAATTCCTCGAACAGATGCGATGTTATTTTGCGGGATGCTACTTTGATCATTGTAATCAACCAATCATCAGAGTGACGTTAGACGTTTTATAATTTCTTAGGAATGAGAGCGTTTTAATTTTCTTGTAAGTTCGTCGTTGAGTTGATAATCTTATTTCCCAATTATACACGACATCTGACTGCACAGCTCGCTAATTGTCCAAACCGCACATGACCCTGGAAGCAAAACACACGCTTACCGAGCGCACACTTTCGGCCGTGGGAAAGCATGATAAAGAAGCATAGTATATATCCGAGAGTGTGTGACGGTGATATCAAACAATTTTATAGGAAATGATTTCCTTATTCAAAGAAAACAATCAATTTGGCACTGAATTTCCCAGAAAGTTTTTGCATGCCATCATTCCATCCCGAGTCACGATCTGGTCACAAGGAATTGCTGAGTCCGGGTCTCGAAATCAAAAGACTATACTACCTCAGGATCTAGGACACGAAATCTAAGAGAAAATCACAAGTTTTAGCACCCAAACTACACATATTACCAATGCTGTACGAAAAAGCCTTCTTTTTTGCACGTCAAGTTGGCAACGGAAGATCTCACTAATTGTCCAAATTGCTACCCGAAGTCTGAACAAATTCTTCCTTGCATAGCCTCTAATGCTAAATCGTGCTGCACTTTAAATCCTAACATAATCTATGAATACCTGAAAGAATGCATGCATAATTGAAAATAACGCGATATTTTTGTCAGCTGTCTCGGTATATCTGGAATCCCACGCGAGTCAGACATAAAGTCAGACAGTTTAAAGTCAAAAGTCAGACAGTTTGATTGACAATGGCCTAGCAGTGTTCTCCCGCGAGCCCAGTCTCGAAGACGGGATGTACCTTTACCTGTATCTTTACCAGACAGTAATGTGTACTGCGTGTGACTCGTTGCCATCCATGCATATACGATAACACATCATCTCAGATGACGCAGATTTGTAGCAGCAATAATCAGACGATAATGAGATTGGCTACAACTCGTTCTCAGACATTCCTTTAGCCACATCAAATTGTATCCAGGTCAACAGGGACCGAGATTGCACTTGTGCATGGAGAAAACATTGAAATTGTTTTGGAATTGGTTAATTTTCTCTCTTCTCACTCACCTT
Organism: Pristionchus mayeri; assembly: GCA_036245805.1. Lineage (NCBI taxonomy): Eukaryota > Metazoa > Nematoda > Chromadorea > Rhabditida > Neodiplogasteridae > Pristionchus > Pristionchus mayeri. The sequence goes on from BTRK01000005.1 coordinate 40,161,924, forward strand.
CTCACCCTCTTCCCTTCTCCTCCCTTGCCTTGCTTCCCCCTTCCTCTCTCCTCCCTCTCTTTCTCTCTGCCCTCTCTAATTCACACACTCTCTCTCTTTACCCCTTCCTCTTCGCGATTCCCCATTCACTCTACTAGTTGTCTATTTCTCACACTTCTTTATTGATTAGCGCTCTTTCTCGATATATCGATTGACGATTGTCCACTCCTAATAGTTCTCTTTTCATGTGATTTTACTGATTGATGATGGGCTGTGGCCCGAAACGTCTCGCCGATAAATGCTGACGCGCTTCCCCTCTCCTGTCCCCCATTTCGGCTTTACGAAGATTTAAAGCAGTACTTCTACGCCATGACAGGAATCACCGAGTATCCCCTCCTAAAGCTCCATTGTTCTGCCAAGTCATGTGAAGTCGAGATCTTGGAAAGAATTGTGGGAGATATTGTGGGAAACAGTATGGACTAGCAAGCCAATCTAAACCATTCGCATAATCGGATTCTAAACTATTCTGATGCCTACTAATATATCACCTGCTTTAGTCTGAAAACACATCATATTCCACTTGCAATGCTGATAAAATGAGTGATAACAGCATGATTAAAGGATTATGCGTATTCTTGGTAAGCAACCAACGCGTGTAACCTGAACACTATTTTGCAGGTGTTGTTAGGAAATTCTTAGCACAGGCTTGTGTTCTGCAGGTAGGCTCCAATTTGCTAAAGCCTTCACTACTTAAGATCAGGTACGATTCAGTACCTCGGGTGCATTATTCCTCCAAGTGGACAAATGGCCTCCACGACCAGTTCAGAGAGCACGGGATATGAAACCTCGGATGCAGTCGATTATGAAACTGTGAGGTTGATGATGTACATTGCAAAACATTTCTGGCTGATCTATGCTGGTAGTAGTCGATAATTCGGTATAATTCGTGAATAATCAGAGTTACCCCCAATATTGTCGCGATTTTCTGACTTACAAAGCAAGATTAATCTTGATGTGTGACGAATAATCAAACTCCAAACTCTGATCTAAACACTATTATCAATCTTGAAACCTGAGGCCGAGAAACGTGAGTAACTGCATGCACTCCGTGCAATTTCTTCGAAGCGTATACTGACTCTGATGTACTTCCGCTGCTAGGCTATCATTTGCTCTCGCCTACACCTCTTATGATCAGGTACACTGCCCGATATATGACATCATTGCGTCGTACCTAAAGTAGACTCGACAAAACCTGAGGGATCATTCTGTTTTTCACACATAATGCTAGTCAAAAAGTTGATTGAGAAAAAGTTGGCTGCTAATGAGAATCCCCTAACAAGCATGCATCGTAATCTAGGAAAAGTATAATCTAGGAAAAGTTCTGATGCATCATATATTACGGTCCTAATAAACATCTAATGAACAACATATGGCAAAGATGAATATTGTAGGCAATTCGGATACTCATATCTTCATCTGTTTCGCAGGATTAGCATACTGAGAACATGTATATTTATGAGAAGCTCGCCTGCGCTAATCACGTCTCCGTCTTGAACAACATCCTTGTCTTGATGAATGATGGCGCAACTAAGCACTAGAGTTCGGGCCTTCGTCCCTTCATTTTCCACACTCTCTATGCCGCTCGAGCTAAGATACTGTGTGGAATGAAGATACAGTGGCTTAGCTTCTCGAACTTTAATAACGGAGCAATTGAACACCCTAGAAACTAGCTGGAAACATCAGTAGCACTCTTTCCGTGCGATTTCAATTCACAGTGAAATCACCATGATGTCACGTAGTGGCTAGTCACGCAAGGCACTAGGTCGGATGATCACCGTTTGATGATAACCAAAAATGGACCCTTCTGTAGAACTTTCACAGTAGGTTCCCAATTTGTCAAAAAATGATTCTGTGAATGTTCTAGAGAAGGGTCCATTTTTTCTTTATCATCCTGTAGGTTATCATCCGACCTAGTGCCTCACGCAGAGGTCCATGCAAACAAAAGTTAGATAAATGTGCATTCTTCTCTTCATTTTCAGTGCCATAAACAAGTCAAGAGGGTGCGTAAAATGAAGAATTGTACCGTTTGTTGAACACTATGCAATCACCATGATGTCAAGTAATAGCTGGTCACGCACACCTTCGTGCAAACCCGTATAATGTCAGTAATTCAGATAAATGTGAATTGAATAATTGCATGTGTGGGCGTAGATCAAAAACATGAGGCAAACATGCTGTGAATAATTTGCAAGAGTAGATCAGGTCGTTCAGCTAAACATGCTATGCAAAAGCGAAGTTTCAGTATTTCCGGGATTGATACACTTGTTGAGGGAAGGGGTAGAGTCGAAACTATCAGATTGTGAATAATTTATTGCATAAGTGGGGATCGGCGCGTTCAAGCAAACATGATCTGAAAGTGCTAGCGGTTAAACTTATGCATTCCAAGAACAGACTCATTGATTTGGTTCGCAACGCACACGGTGACCAACTCGATCTGGTTCATTTATCCACCCTGAGAAAGTGATGCAAGCCGAAAAGCGCGCACTTTCGGGCCCGAAAGTGCGCGCACACACATCATTTCCCGGAATCAGTTCTCAGTAGAAATTGCAAAGAACGGAACACATTTTCACATTGGTGTTAGCTCGGGTATCAAGCATGTTCTCACGACCCCGCTATAATCTATGCCCACTCTAGATCAGCATTGTGGTAAACAGGGTCTGAAGTGATACACGCCTACATTTTCAGAACTGGAAATATGAAAAGCTTGAATATTTTCATTTAAAACACTCTCTAACCGATCAACTGGTGGCAGCTTCCGGTTATTGAAGATAGTGAAAATTAAGAGTTTACTGCTGTCATGCGGAGCCATCCCTAAATGATAACAAGCAAAATAGACCCCGCACGAAATTGGTCACATCTCTCCGATTTGGAAAACATCATGAATCGATGTTCCAAAATCATGGTCATGATAGCCAACTAGAAACTAGCTCATAGTAGGAAATATGAGTGACCATAGATTTAATTCTGGATATGTTCGATGATTCTTCGAGTATGAGCATCAAAATTCAATAAATAACATACGAAGCCTAGCTTCGAGCTAATTCGTACTTCTTTCTCGCGAACAGAATCACCTAAAGCACGAGTGGAACGAGATCGCAGAGTCAAAATAAACAAGCTAAGCGAGCGTAGATCAGAGAGTTTAGGTAAACACGCTATAGTTGGATTATAAAAATATGTCCTACACCATGCCTAGTACGCGACTAAACAAGCGGAACGAAAAATTAAAAGCATATTTCATATAATTTTTTCAGCCGCACATTTTCTTCAAACCCTATACCCTGACATGTGGTGATGATTGAACACAAGAATTGCAATTAAAAACACTTTTAAGAGCATAATAATTAAAGTACTAAAATCCGGCTCAATGATTTAGCGGCTTAGGTGGTCAACTAGCATTGTCGGAACGTTTTAATAGTGCATTATTCGGTCTACGAACACGCAATTTCTAGGAACTCCTGATGCAAGTTTTGCAAAAGAAAAAGGCTTCATTTTCTCATGAATTTTGCTCAGGTTTCTATCAAATTTTTCTCACGACCCCGCTACAATTTGTGTCCACCCTCACACGGCAAATTGTAGTTGTGAGCGAAACGAGAGAGTTAGAAAATCTGGCTAATGTCTCTTTATTTTACATGTTCCTTCTATAGGTAGATTTGCGAGAGACTGTGTAGAATGAAGAGACCGTGGTTTATTTTATCGAACTCTTCGAAGCAAGATGATAGAGGATAGCAGGGGAAATACTTGCAGCCTCAAGTAAAGTGCTTCGGGACCGATTGAAGTACAATGTGAAAAAGTCTAGGAAAAGTCTGCGAATTTGATAGTGCTGTTTCATCTGGATTAGTGTTATAAAATGTCTCATCCAGAGGAGTGTTTTCCAGTGGCACTAATGACATAACCGTTTCGCAATTTTTTTAGAGTGCAACCAAGCCGAATGAACAAGATCTACTAGCAATAACCTACGAATTACCAAAAACATGCAAATTCATCCTCGAGACAGGGATTACGGTTCGAACATCACAAAGTCGGTGCTAAGATGAAACCGTCGGGGTAACTCGTAGTCAGAATCTGCTCACTAACATCGTACTTATCAGCCATTATCGATGCTTATCCGGGCTCATTTGTTGCTTTGAGCGCGTGAGTGCAGTGTGTCAAGAATATCCGTCACACGTTGTCGACTAATCTATTCTCAGCTCACATCTACTGACATAATCTCACACAAGCATGGAAATAGGAGATAACTAGAAAAGTTTGAAGAGTAGCCTCAAGCGAGTGCAATTGGTGCCAATATGACAAAATCTCCACCATGGGAGGCAGATTTCGGCCCAATAATCTCGCACATTACTCAGAAGAAGCCGTCGGGGGAACTCGTACCACGCCTCTACTCACAAATATCGTACTTATCAACTAGAATTATCTATGTCCATCTGGCTCATCCGCTTATCAAAACGCGTAGGTGCACGAGATGTATCAATAATATCCGGCACATGTTTTCGGCCAATCTGTCATAACCCTCACAATCTACGGCGAAGACTCTCATCAATAAAAAAAGTAAAGGAAAATTACCTTTCACTAATATTTTCAAAGAAATATTTTCTTCAGGGTGTGAAAAAATTGTGAAATAGTTGCGAAGAGTTGGATTTTCACTATTTCGAGAATCGATACCACGGTTTCTTCATTCTACGCACTCTATCAACCGGCCGAGTCTAGAGAGTGTGTGTAGAATGAATCGACCTTGTTATCGTTTCTTGAACTCTAATTATCCCCAGTCATCCACCTGGTACCAAAAGTTAGAATGAATACGGACAGGGGAATTGCAAGGCGCTTATTACTGCTCGGAGATCACCAGCTACTATAAAGAAGCCGTCGTCAACCAGCCCTGTCTCCCTGAGCTCATGTTTACCGATGTCACACCCCGGGGCTGATCCCCACTTTCCCGCCTGAGCTCACGGCGTGTCATGATATTTTTCTATTACGCATCGCAAGCCGGCTTTCGCTTTCCCCGGGATCGAGTTCCGGGATGTTTTGAGCGAGTGGCTGGGACATGTTTCATTCTCCCTGATTTGGCAGGGAGATTAGGCAATGAGTCGGCCGGAATTTCCCTCTCGATTCGGCCGTCTTCCGCAATCGCGAATCGCCGGATGAAAGTGTAAGGAGATGCGCGAGAGCCTGTCGCTCATAAAAATCCTAAGGAGAAAGTGTTGCACGTTGCGCAGTTTCCCCCTGCACACACACCCGGGTACAGCTGCTACTCGTTTTCGGACTTTCTCTATGATGCAGGCAGGGATACTGGGTAACTCACGGCGTGAAGTACGGAGAATTGGAGCCCGAGCGTGTTCAAGGTGTTCGATCGAGAGAGGAGTTTAAAATTCGGCTCACCGTATCTTCAATTCTAACCATCTTTCTCAAAGAGGAGTTGTGAAAGAGTGCTTCGAGTGATGAGAGCATGGGGTCATTGCTGGAACTACGCATTCTACCCTAATTCCGAACATCGCCTGTTCTACAATCTCTGAAGAAGACCAGAGTATAGGCATACATATTGATCAGCACAACGATACATCAGAAGTGGTTTGAAGATGGATTGGGATCTTTGATCCTGATCTCTCGATACGACGATACGACAGCAGTGTTCAGAAATAGGCGATGACAACTCTAGGCATGATTATGCCCTTTGTCATTGTTATGCAGCGTGAGTTCGAGAAACGCGACCGCCGTCTCTTCAAATTGCATGCTCTCTCGCCTCTATTATGCAGCTTCAGCCCGAAGGGCAGATTCATTGTATTCAAAACATCGCACGCGCGCATCGCATTTGCGTCACGATAGCAATGTGAAGAGGTGAGTAGGCAACCTAAGGTACACGCATGCCGAAAGGGGGGGGGGGGAATCCCACCATGTCGTCATCACACGAGGGACTTTTGCGCACATGACTCACGATTGTGACTAAAACTGCTCTAAAACCAAAATTTGTGTGGACCTAAAATATGTACCCCAAAGTACGGGTTTAAGCTACTGTGTCGATTTTCCCCTAAGATCTGTCTGCTAAAGGGAATGCAAAGTGAATAGATCTTTTCTTGGAGAGTCATCTCTCGACTTTTTCTAACCACATCGATTGTGCTGGCAGCAGGGACCAGAACGAGGAGGATAAGCGGTTTCGCTCCCTCCGGGCACTCGCTGTTTTTGCCCAGCACATCGCATCGATATAGCTATCCCCCTATTCGATCTCGGGACGGCCGATTTCACCCTCTCCCACTCGCCTACCCTCACTGCTCTCTTCGTTTTCCGTACTCTCTCGGTCGTCCTGGGAAGCGAGATAGTGTGTGAACTGGAGAGAGCATTACTCGGTTCTCCACAGCTAGTATCGCTACTTACTCTCGGGGGCACGGGACGACACGGGAGAAAAGCAGGGCGAGACACAAAAAAGAGAACACAGATTAGCTGGGTATCCGCTTGATCGATGGTACTGATAAGAATAAAGGGAAATACACATAGTTGTATCTGCTTCTTACTACAAGCAAATTGAGTGCATACAAGATCACGCATATTTGGAAAGATTCTTAGGCAGAGTAAACGACTCAAATCCCCCGATTCTTCTCCATTCGCCTTCCCACTCCATATGCTTGACGACACGATCTGAACAGAGAACAGAGATTAGTTGGGTATCCGCTTGATTAGCGGGACTGATAAGAGTGTTCGAGAAAAACCATATTCCCTTATTAGATGCAAATGAAGTTGAATGCCCATGAGAAAGCGAAAGGAATGAGAAGTGCGAGAGTGATTTGCATCTCGGATACATATTAGAGACCCATTTTTTTTGTTTCTTAGGGATCCGACAATTCCTGGGATTCGAGTCAAGTCCCCCATATTTTCAAAAATATTCCAAATTATTGATGACAAATCGGTGGGGTTTCGCATCGTTCACATTCTCTCTCGATCTGTCTGACCGGCGAGAGAGCACACGAATTGGAGAGGACGCTTGCCGATTTGCCATCCCTTATTCTAATCAGCGAATGATCACTCAGGATCCACCGTTGCATTCTCCAAATTGTAAAGGACGATAGTAATCGAGCGGGGCGATTGACCCTCACTGAAGGTGAAATTAGATTAGCGCTCGAGTGACATCACAGAAAATCGGCCGTCAGTCTCGATTTTGCAACAACACATCCACTTTTAGATTGTGATACTCAGCACATTGGAGATATCAGGTTCTGCAATTACGGCAGACTCACCTCAAATGTCTCATTCTCTTCATTTCCAGCACTCTCTTACTGGATCACTGCTGAAACTTCTACAAGTGAATACCCGATAGCCAAGAAAGGAATTCCTAATGCATATTGCGCATTACTTCCTTCCAAGATCCCTCATCGAGATTTCCCGCTCATAACCGTCAATCTTCATTGCGCAAGGAAGAGGCTCTTTTTGGATTGGATGAGGAGGAACGAGAACTGATCGAGCAGAATGGTCGAACGAACTAAGGGAAAGCGACGATATTGTCGCAAAAAACGGCACGCACTTTACTTCCCCCTGCAGCAAGCTGCAATGAGTGAAAGCTCGCGGATCTCTAATAGATCTCTCGATCACCGGCGTTCTACTCCGCTTGAAATGTTGTCAATTCAACGAATCTGTGAATCTGTGTTGAAACTGATCGACGAACGTGTGCCCATCCCGCTTGGACTGAAACTTTTTGCCCGGTCATTGCCTCATCTCGCGCTGCTCCCTTGCTCAACGCAAGATCCAGCTTCCCAATCTCGAGATAGGGAGATGAAGCTGCTGAGGGGAGAAGAAGCTGAGAAACGAGTTATCCTCCTCCTCTCATTGCTCTCTGCCTCCCTTCGGTGGCACATTTCAGGTGGGAGAGTGCATGGGAAACGGAGAGGGGGAGAGGGAGAAGAGGGTGAGGGCTGGTCTCGAAATCAATCACGATCGAAATCGACCAAGCAGAAGGGCGTTTGGGACGCACAGCCTTTGCATCACGGGCAGGCAACTTTTTCCTGTGATTCATTGCTGGAACTTGCTGAGCCGGTGGCTCGAGAGTTGCGGCGCACCGGAGCGTGACGCTCTCGGTTTCGTGACAGGATCATGGAACCAACGAGTGATTAGGACGAGCTGAATGAGGAACGGCCAGGTTGATTAAAGTCATGGAATATACGTGGAGAGACAACGATGCCAACAAGGCGCCCTTTCCATGACACAACTAGGCACCGCCGCTCCCGTATCTCCGATCTGGAAGTGTACTGTACAGTAGAAGAGGGAGAGAAGGCGGATAGATTAGGATCGAAGTTGCACCTTCTTCTCCCTTAGTTGTCTTCATCGATCCCCTCCATTCCAACTTAGATGCTATCACGAGAGGGGATTCGTCCTCCAACTCTCCGATTTTCTATCTGCCAGCGCTTGTGTATCTGCAGCAGTAATCTCTCCCCTTTATGTCTGCCCGTAAGTTCAAAACCCAAATTGGGTTCCAACTTTCTCTTGGCTAATCGAGCTATTAAGGCTTATGGAGTCTACTGATAGATTACTTTATCATTTTTTTCGTTTTTCATTTTCCTTAGAGTACGAGTTGCTAGTAACCTTCCCTCAATGTAATATCTTGGTAAAGAGCAGAGTGGAATTCCCCCGTTTCGAACTGTCCCTGCAGATTCATAGTGGCAAGTGAGCAGCACATTCCGATCCACTTTCAAACCTTATCTGGCAACTCTGACCCCCCCCCCCATCCTGTAAGGTGCTTCCCCTATTGAGCAGGTATAACTAACTAGTAAATGCGGTGCAGCATGATTGCGTCATAATGGTTGTTGTGCATTGCTTCGAGCTGGTTGAATGTGTAACTTGTGAGGGAAATACGTAAGGAAATGTGAATGAGCCATCAGCGTTAATATCTCCTTCGATTCTGAGTTGAATGCTACCGGAAACCATGCCAGTCCGAGCCGTGATATGCCAACTTGTACATTCTAGTGCTCATGGAAGCGGAGCCATGGACCGAGCTTTGCACAGTCCGGTGTGAACTGTGAACTGTCTCTCCGGTTCACTAGACTCTCCTAGCAAATGTGTGTGTGTGTTAGCTGGTGCTGCTAGCCACTAGCTCCACTCGATCCATGTCAAGGGCATCCCCGGTGCATGAGATTGAATGAATGTGTCGCATTTAGTCTTCTGCCTGCCTGACCCCAGGAATCTCAGACTTTGCATGAAAAAAGTGGGCAGCCAAAGAAAGACCGCGGACAATGATAGGGGCGCGCGAAGGGTTCGCGCGCGCGCCCTGCCAGATACTGTAGTGGGAACGGGCAGGCAGCGAAAAAACGCTTTGTGTTTGTGACACTGAGTGGTTTATGGGCTCACGTGTGTGCCGTTTGAATTTGAAAGTGAGAGGCCCGGAGGAGGGTACGGTATCCACTCCTTCCCTCATCTCAGTCGCTTCCATTACGTAAGTACAATCAAGTCATGACATGTCATGACATGGCGGCTGCGATCTACTTGTGAAATGCTGACCGCGGATTAATAATTCAAAATCAATCACACTTCCCACGCTCTTTTGCCGGCCGCTCTGCCCTACTGGTTAGGCGCGTGGCCCACTGTTTCAAGCCCTTATCAATTGCAAATCAGCTCCGCTCCGCTGAGATATCATATAGCTGATATGATAAGGGATTAGTGATTAGGGCGCACGACGGGAGAAGCATCAGCCCGCTAGCCTTCAAAGGGCCCCGAGTGTGAACCGGAAATCGCACTCTACGATCTCTTCGAACCGTTTCGAGATAGAGAGAGATTGAGGCAGCTCTCAGCGCGAACTTCATCCCGACCTACTTAGTAAGTTGAACTTGACACCGATTAATGGGGCCACCACTGCTATCGCCCTTAGCTCGAACGATAACGTTCCCGGGCGCCCTTTTTAGCGCCTGCGATAGTGTGTGACCCAGCTCAGGTAGGGGCAGGGCCATCAATTGGTTGGTGATCGGAGTGATACTTCCTGATAGGAAGTAGGTTATGGAAGGGAATGCGATGAAAAACGCTGGCCAGGCAGAGGGTGGCCATATTATTTGCAGAACGGATCCTTTCCCAATCCACACTCGAGACCTTCATCCTTGACCGAGCGCATAGTGACAGCCTCTTTTTGCGTGGGGCCTACTAGGGTCAACACACACACACACACACACAACCACACAGGCTAATGGGAGGGACCGGCGGAACGCGCGGCGTTTGGGGTCAGCGCGCTTTTTTTGGCGGTCAGTCTCGCGCGGCCTGTGCCCCCAGGCACAGAGAGCCACTGAGCCCGCGTATCCTTGACCGAGGAGGCCTCCTCTTCCCTCGCTCCACTGCCACCCCGATTACTACCGCATTGGAGGAGTGTGCGAGTCATCGATGGTAATGTAACTCACTACGCGGTCATGTGGGCATTGTAAGAGGCACTAGAGGGCAAGTAATGAAACTCAGTGGAAATCGATCCTTGTGGCTTGGTCCGTAGTGTTCAGCGCGCTGAGCGGTTTTTGCGAAGTTTCACTGGAAGCGCGCGCACTTTATCCCGAAAGTGAAACGCCTTGATAGCGCTCTCAGCACTTCCACCGTTCGATCCCACCGTTCCTGAGCGAGATCGATCTGTTGAACGGCTAGCAAAAACGTGCCGAGTGCAATTACAAAGCTAGTTCTGGCTATGCACAACTTTTACGGTATTGTCCTAGACGCCTTTCAGGCGATTGATGTTGATCAAAACTTATTTTAACTCATTCACACTGTTCGTTATAAAAGGCTGGAGATCCCTCCATAGTTAGCGGGCCGTAGTGGACAAAACTATAGGTACCCGCTTCTCCATCGATGGTGAAAGTTCCCCGCGGATAGCGAGAAGCTCTTAATCTTCCCGAAATTTCGACGTGCACTCTCAGCTTCCGGGTTGGATTGAAAACAATTTGTGTATGTGTGTTTTTGGTATTCAGCCTTTGAATATCCACTTCGTTAATAGAGGTCTAGCTACAACGTGATGCCCGAGCCCCATTTGTACTACAAAGACACGCACACGCAAGCAGCTACAGCGACTATTTTCTGCGCCTTCTTTTGATCAAAAACTACAAAAACTAACGCCACCCAACTCCTCTCCACTATCTCGAAGGCAAGGGCGTCGACTTCTCCGACGTTCATGCAAGCTAACACGTTGCGCCATCGCCAGCCTTTTTGCTGCGCGTCCGCGCCGTTTTTCATGATATTCTCGTGCGCTTTTTGCCGGTGACAGAGCGGGAGCCATGATTGCTATCTGGTGACACCCACTGCTTCTTGCTCCTTAAGTAGTCCCGAGGCTCTGCTGCTTCAGTGCTAGTCGGTACTACCCAACACCTGCTATCATCACCTCGGTGATGAATCGCCTTAGTGAGGACGCGTACTTTGTCCAGCCAGCGGTGATGAAACAGCAGCAGCCCTCAGGGCGATTGCGCAAGATTTCGACGCGCGGGACTCTTATTCTCGCATGTTTTCGTCGTATTGGCCCACTTAGGCGCGGGAGCGGGAGATATCCCACCCAATCTCCCTCCTATCTGACCCTATCTATCTACTCGGTGCGGGGTTGTGTATTTGATCACGAGAAGAGCGGATGACTAATCGCCTGGGGGAGATGTGAGGATTGTGTGTGTTTGTGCGGATACTGATAAAGTAGAGCTCCCTCCCCCCTTTCTCATCACCCTCACCTACTTAGATCCCGTGTTATTCACTCTCTGTGTACTTCCACCTCGACCTCTCGGGAAAGGGCAGCCCTATAAAAGCTCGGCCCTCCCGACCCCGAGAGGAGCCCTCCCCACTCTTCCTCGTTTCGACACATTTTCACTCGCAATTCCCTTTCGAAAATCGCCAATTTCACTGTCGTTACCGACACCTTTCTCCCACCGGGCTACTGCCACAGGAGGAGGGGGAGCCCCACCGGGGAGGAGGCGGAGGAGGCGGCAGCGGTGTAGGGGGCGGGGCCTCACCTCCGAAGGCTGGGGGCGGTGCCCAGCCATCGCAGCGCAGGGCCCCACCACCATACCACTTTCACCCGGTCGACCCGAGGGGTGGTTGGCACCAGGGCTCCTCCGCCGTTGCCTCATCCCCCCCTCTCTCTCTCTCGAGAAGCGCCTATAGCTATAGGGGCGGGCGCGCACAGTAGGATCCAGTTCCGAATTGCCATTAGATAATATGCCGAGAACCCCACCGGGCTGCCCTCCCCTCCTCCTCCATACATCATCACTTCTCCTCCCGCTTCTCGCATGTCTTGGGATCCCGTGCGTTAATGCGCTTAACCGATTTGGGATATCGGGATATATTGCGCAAGGCTCGCGCAAATACGTTCCCACTGTGCTTCCACATAGTATCTCAGAAATATCCGCCTCATAGGTTGGTAACTCAAATTTTCCAAGGCCAATGTGCCTTGTCTCGCAACACACAGGGCGAACTTCGAGTCCATTCCAAGTGTCCTCCTCCTCCATCTCCCCTCCTCTCTTCCTCCGCTCACCTTTGACCTCTATGCACTCCCTTCGCCGCCGATACGCATCTTCTGTCCGATTGACTCCCCATGTTCTCGTCCCTCATTGACCATCTTACAGTACCTCTCACTTCACCAGCCTACAGTATGCTGCCTGACACTCCCTCCCCTCGTGCCGCACTCGCTCTCTCCGACCTGCAGCCGCAGACGGGCACCAGCTTCTCCGTCGGCACCGGATCCGGCAACTGGTACGCTTGATCTTTGATCTTTGATCTTTTGGTTTGTTAAGCTTTAGAATAGGTTATGTATTCACTATTTTGGTACGCGACTTTGATTTTTGATCTTATAGTTGTTATGCTTGCATTGCTAATGTAGGTACTAAGGAGCGCATCATCGGTGAGTAATGAGTATGACCCACCGATCCTCATCACATCTCAATATTCTGACCCACCGAACCTGGCCGTACCTAATTGTTGCCAATGCAATACGCACTCTTCGGGGGATTATAGTTAGGTTAAAGGCATCACTACCAGAACGAGTTCGATGAACCGCTGAGCGTATCAAGGTGTAGGCTGGGTAGTACCGGTAATGGGTGGTTCCACCCGGGGCATAGTTGATACAATTCTTGTTTCACTGTTGCAGTAAGGGGGGCGAAGTTCAACAGAGCGTTTGATCTGTGCTAATCTATCATTGCTCCTCATCGAGAAATGATGGTGGCGGTGGTTATGTAATAAGCGAGGCAGCAACAAACACGTTTTGAGGCAAAATGACGAGACTAAACGTTGCCGACTAATGAGTGGTGGTGCCTAGCACTAATTAACTAATTATCGTTAACAATTGAGTAATTAAGGTCCACGCACGGAGTTGGCGGAATCGGTGGCGACTCGTACATGGAGAAGAACAACAATGGCATGTTCGGAGCCGGCAGACAGGTACCTAATCATAACCTTGTCCTTACTGCCCTCTCACTTAGCACCTCATCGTTATCGATCACCTAAGCTCGCTAAATAGGCGCGATTCTAGGTCAGCTCCTATCATTAGCCAGTTTCGATTGATTCCCGAAAAGGGAATCTCCTCTCGGGATAGTGCGGCCGTGCCTCCCATTTCACTCGTTTGCATGCGGCTCGCGCGCTGCTGCCTTAGTCGTCTGCCATCCTACTGTAGTTCTTAGCCTTTGTCGTAACCTTAACCCTAGCCCTAACTCTTAAGGATCGACCCTACGACTCCTTCTTCGGCGGCAACTCCCGGGACTCGTGCTCGTGTTCAAGCTCCGGCGGCGGCCTTTTTGGCAAGAAGTAATCGTACCTAGTAAGTGAGATCCCACTCCTTCCCTAGGGCCCAGATCGCAGGGACACTGTAATCACCTATATGCTGATTACGCCTTATGTTCCAGTGACCTGATTAGGCGGTAGTGATGGTGGTGGTGGTTCTTCGCCTTCCTTCCTTCTCCCTCACTCATTCTTTTCTGCTGACCCCTCCTGGGGGCTAAGGTCATTCGCTCCGCGAGATAGAGGGACGGAGAGGGGAGGGAGAGAGAGAAGGGAGATGGAGTGGAATGTGGAGAACGCACCCTTAGGGCACAGGATAGTGAAAGTGCACGTCGAGAACAGCGGCGAAAAATAGGGACTTACCGTACCCCGGATGTTCTCGAGGGGAAAATAATTATTGTATTCCAGGTGCGATAACTTCTCCGTTTTCAACGTCTTCTTCTTCATCATCATCGTTGTATTCTTAATCCATCGTCATTCGTTAGTCCTTAAACCCCCGCCAAGCAAAGTTCTCATCGTCCCCATCCATCCCTGCCCTACCGTACCCCCTCGTCCCAACATCAAGATGCTTTCATCCTACCGTATCCCCCTACTCCTCCTGGTCGCCTTGTCGGCTGCTACCGTATCCGGCAAGGTGCAGCTTCCCGCCTGCCACCGCATACCCAAAGTGCTGTGCTGCACGGAGCGCGTCATCGGTGAGTATCGAATCTGACCCATCGAACCATACCGTATCTCAGCAATCTGACCCACCGAACCTGACCGTATCTCCACTACCTGACCCATCGAACCTCGTCATTTGTAGAGAAGTGCCTGTCCGGCTGCATCGAGTACATCCAGGCCAAGTGCCCGCACAAGCTGGAGCTGTTCGACAAGTCCGCGGAGCAGGAGCAGGCTCCTGCTACTGATGGCGTCGCCGATAACACCCTCGCCGATGACACCATCCCCGCTCCTCTCATCGTCGAGCCTCCCCGTGCCACTCCCCCGACGCCCCAGCGACTCCACCGCATCGACCAGGGCATCCGACGTGCGCCTAAAGGTAGCATAGCCTTATCCTTAAGTTCCCTACTAAGACTTAAGGTTCGACCTTAAGGCCTAACGCCAGGATCTTAACCCTGATGCTTTAGGTGGCGACTACCGCGCGCTTAACACCGCCTACCCGGTGACGGAGGTGACGGACAAGGACCTGACGGCGGAGTGCGGCGTCGCCGAATCGCGCCCGCCCTACTCGCCCTGTCTGAGTCGCAAGTCCGTTGACGACCTCTACCTGTCGTGCTGCAGACAGCATGTAAGTTGCTTAACTTGGATCTAAACGTTAACTTAAGCCCAATCCATCCATGATCCAAAGATCCTTGTCGCTGAAACATCCCAACACATTCCTAGCTATATCCTGCTATGAATCTTGATCCGGTCTCATATTTTGGCACGGCATGTGATGCGCACTTTCGCTTTTCGGAATTTAGCGATGAGTTGGCAGATCACCATTTTCGATACTCACACACACTTTTCTCGAAAGAAGCGAAGCGACCGGAAATTCGATAAGCAGTGAGAGCTGAGAAGGGGAGATCCGGGAGAGGAGCTGCGAGAGAGATATCATCCCCATCCTCCTCCTCCTCCGGTTCTTGGCACTCTGCCAAGCAGCGGAAGCGGGGCAAACCGGCTCTTGCGCAGCGGGATTTGGACGAAAACGAATGGCGCGAGAGAGGGGAACAGAAGAAACATTAGGAGAACAACACGTTATTGATACCAGGGAACGAATCCAGCGCAACCATTTCGGAACCAAACGAACCATAATCCCTCCTGGTTCCAGGTGCCATCCAGCTGTCACTCGCTCTGCACGTACGAGCACCGCGAGCACGTTGCCGCCGAGCTGCTCATCTCCGCTGTTACGCAGGTACCGTACCTGATCTCTTTGGTACCATACCGTACCATTCGGAACAGGCCCGAACCAAAAATTACCGTACCTTGCAGGACAAGTGCGACCTCCAGTACATGTCGAAGATCCTGTACTGCGCGAATCAGAACCGCGACAACCGTCCTTGCTGCGAGTTCCTCGGTCTTAACAGCGCCGATCTGGGCGTCGGAGACAAGTGAGTTGACCTTAAACAACCTTAGCCTTAAGCCCGGCTTTAAGCACGTCCTTAACCATGACCTTAGCTCCTAAGGCAAATGAAATCATTCCAGGTGCCTTCGCATGTGCAACGTGGCCACCTCGGGCAGCCTCATCGAGTCGGTAACTAAGGACGATCTGGTCTGTCTCTCCAACTGGAACGTCGCCATGTACTGCGCACGCGCCGGCCTCCGCACCATCAACTAGGCAGCTCGGGAATTTCCCGGCTCCGGCTTTCCGGTCCTGGCATTTCTACTCGATGCACCAAACAGCGCGCTTCATGTGTACATTTCTCGTCGATGACAGCGCTCCCTAATAATTTCCCTTCTTTCGTTTGTATTTCTCGCTCACTTTTGATTAGTTGTAGCACAGCACTTTGCGACCTGCGGTAGGCTCCCTTCCCTTCCCTAACCCCTCCCCCCCTCTACTCTACCCATAACTCATCCTAAATGACCATAATATCTGCATATATAACCATAATCGGGTGTCCTCAGCTTCGCGCGACTTCCTTTTCTCTGCTACTTTCGGGTTCTGGCGGGCGAGGGGCGGAGCTTGCGCGCGCGATCCGCGCGCGACTTCCGCCCTCTCGCTTGCCGCATCCGATGTGCGAGTCGCGCGCAGCACGCGTCGAGGCCATTCGACTCGTATTCTGTATACTGTACTATTATTAAGCAATATACTCATTATTGATTTGCCTGTTAACCACATGATTATTAGACTCGAGTGTTAGTAGTTTTTACTCCCCCCTCCTCGCGGATAGCGCGCTCATTATTACTCTCGTTGGTGCAGTATTACTCCCTCCATTCCCATCCATTCTAGATTCAAACACGGCCCGTCTTTCCTCCACTTGCCGCCCTGCAATAACTATGTTTTCTAAGTTCGTCGTCTTTCAGTATTACGAACCCCAGATTCTTGTCTCGGTCTTTCCCCCGTAGTAGCCAACCCCTCTCTACCCTACCCTAACCCTACCATACCAACCGCAATCCTTAGAGTGCAACCCCTCATTGATTTATGGCACAAAGTGCTTGTCGGAGGCACTAGTGTCGTCCAAATTAGAAGCAACAACCACACAACAAACGTACCACCACCGCAAACCACACCGATTGTACACATCACACACCATTCATTCACCATCCATCCATACCATCTGATCAATATTCGTGCAGCAATAAACGTGGATTATAATAGCCTGAGTCGTTTCGTTGTCTCCTACCTCTCAGAAAGAATCTACATTAGAAAAGAGCGAAAATCACAGAGCGAATATCAGCTTGCCGTTTGAGTATCTTTGTCTTCTTTATTTCTTCTCTCTCTAATATAATTCAATGTATGTTGCAGTGAAACAGTATGGGAGAACAATATCAAAATAGCTTTGATCACAATCCATATTTCAAATATCTCAGTCATATTATCTGAATCTCGACAGGAAGTCGATGCGAATTGCAGAAATCGACATTAGCGAAACGGGGCTGTATCATTTTAGAACTCTACAGAGGGTGAAAAATAAAGTGATCCAAATCCGTCAGTGAGTTCAAAAACAAAGAGTTCTAAAATTACCATTTCAAAATGATGCAGCCCCTAGAACAACATCAAATTAATTTATACCTATGTTCATGTACGCTCATTAATTATGCACATCGATGGTGCCCGGCAGAAGGAGAGCTGAATGGGTGATTATTGGGCAAACGCTAGGCGGTCGTGCGTCGGACTGCTGAGATGTCTACGTAGCCCTGCTATCCAAAGTGCTGCAAAGTGCGATCAATTGCCCTTAAAATTGGAATTCTCCGAAATGTTATTCGGGAAGCTTCTCACAAAGAAGTGACTCATTTGCTCATTTGCAGGTTCCGGGACGATTCATTGCGCTCAGCGAAAACACCTTGTTTTCGCTTACAGCTTGCTCACAAGATCCGTATTAGCAAGCAGTTTGCTCAGAGTCGGATCACACTTGTGATCGCCAGATTGTTGACCTTACCCCCATGCCCATATATATCCACAAATACAAATACAAATTTATTTTCCACAACCTGAGCGACCTCTGAAAGAGCAAGCGATGCGCGAAGACGATATTCCGGATTCAGCAATCAATGAATTTGATAAATCGAATAAAGACGCTACGAAATCCGGCGAACAAACAATGATGAAGTAGGTATGGATGAGCCCTTTTGCCTATAGAGACATTGCTTGGCATTGAGACAAACTTCCGATTTTTCTGATATAATGTCCATCGATATTTTTCGATTTTTTCCTAAATGCCAACAGTCACTCAAATGTATTCTATTCTTAGGTATTATAGTGACGAATTATCGGGGGCGGAAGTGGACAAGGACGTCGTCGTCATCGACGATCGCCGAACCTGCTGCATTCCCTTCCGCTTCGTCGTACTCTTTGTAGGCATGACATGTCTAGTGGCGCTTCAGGTAAGATTTGAGTCCTCCTTCATCTTGAGCGAGCATTTCAGGTGGAGGCGCAAAAGATGGAACCAGCCCTGCTTTACCCTTGTGCATCACCTCCGCTAAAGTCAATTACAAGTTGGATTCAGCACTGAATCCAACTTGTGCTGCCTAGAATCCAACTTGAAAAGTCACTTTAGCGCAGGGGAGGCACCCAGGGATAAAAAGGGGGGGGGTGACAATTGGTAAAACGACAATTGGTAAACTCGTCACCGTTCACTTGCAATTTGGAGGAGCGACTTGGAAGTTGTTTCATTGTAATCTGTACGCGCTCCCCTACATTTGTATATGTAAGTCTTGCTAAAAGGCGATCATGAGTTTTACTCCAAATCAACGTTTAGGGGTTCACGGTATATGGATTTCCCTATACGTTGAAACTCACGATCGCCTGGTAACAAGACTTTCATATGCAAATGTATGGGATCACACACTCATTACAATGAAACAACTCCTAAGTCGCTGCTCCAAATTACAAGCGAACGGCGACGAGTTTACCAATTGTCGTTTTACCAATGGTCACCCCCTCCGGATAAAACATGGCTGATTCCAACTTGGGCGCCTCCTCCTGAGATGAAGTGTGCATGTGGGGAGTGCTGTTTCAGGCGAACATCACTGTTATCAAACTGGCGTTTGTGTGCATGTCCGAGGACCCGAGTGGGATGCACGATGCTGGAAATGGCGTGAGAATAGAATATGCTTTTTCTGATGCAATTTCTTGAAACCACAAGATTCTTCTTAGGTTTTCTAATTTGACTCTTCAATGAGTCCCAGATTCCTTTGAGTCCGATCATTCGGAACGGTAGAATCCGAGAGTCGATAGAGGCCAACCCTAATATTAGGTTGGTGCAAAAGTTTCTCCCTATTATATTTTTTAAACTTACTCTAGCCATATTTGCCTGACTTTAATTTCCTTTTAACATTAGTTGTGGGCATATATGTAGATAATACAAGCAGGATCAATTCAATTTTGGAAAACATATTAGGGGAATAAATAATGAAAAGTCAAAATGTCAAAATATGACGATTATTTGGTTACTTTTCTGGATCCTCCCATTTGAAAACGATCTAGCAATTGATTCTGTCCACTTGATGTGTAATACCACGCAAGTTGCTCTTTCAGAATATCACTAAATATCCGACTTTCAAAAGGCTTTGAAAGCTGGGAATTAGAAAAAGTGCTGATTTCGTTGAAATTTTGCTGCATCTTGCTGCTGTTCACGAATGGATAGATGTAGCCACATCAAGTTTAAGGGTAATATTAAGACTAGCGATGACTTCATTTTCCACAACAATATGGCTTTCTGAGTCAATGGCTAAACATTCGGGGCTAAGAAATGTAATTCTGCTGAAATCAATCTCGCCAAAATATCTAATTAGACGCTCATCTCATCTTGGCATGACGGCACACTGATATTGAATTACATGCATGAGCATGCCCAGTTATCATACTTTACACTGGTATGTATGATTAACCCCTATCTCTTTTCTCCAATTAGCGATGGCCTTATAAAAATTCACTTTGAAAATCAATTGTACGAAATTTGACGGATTGCTGTACCGACGCGGTTAATGTTGGAGAACAGGGACACGGCTTGTTATAAAGAGTATTCATGTACCCTTTTATTGCAAAAGACCGTATGAGAATTAATCAACATTGGAGGTCAGATGAAGCAAAAACGAAAATTTCTGAAAAAAAGGGAGAAACTTTTGCACCAACCTGATACTTCGATAGTAGGGTTCTCTTATTGGAAAATTTTTGGGGAATGTTCGGGTAACTTTCATGTTGAGCATCAAACATATCCGAAAACGGAGCAGAAATTTTCCAATATGATAACCCTATTCGATAGACAAAAATTGAAATTGTTTAGACGTTTGCCAACAGATTCGTGTACACCCCGACGGAGAAGAGCTTCATCATCGGAGCAGTAGCAGTAGGCACCTTTATCGGATCAATCGTATTCAATTGGCTGCACGCCAAGTACGGAGCAAGGTGAATAATAGTAAATCCGCCAAATCGACCATGATAAGAATTATGAGCACAATCACAGTGTCTAAATTTGCGCATTCGCAATTACTCCGAAAAGTGAAATTTACCCAGTGCGGCTCGGTGGCCGTTCCGATTTTGCTAACATGTACGATATTCACAGATGGCCGTTTTTCGCTGCTGTTTTAATCTCCGCAGCGAGCACAGTTGCTAATCCCATCATGGCAGAGCAATCTATTGTGATGCTCGTTGCAGTTAGATTTGTACAGGTATATTGATTGCCATTGTCACTAACACTAACCCAGTCTCGCAGACGGGATGTACCCTTACCTTTTATATGGATAGTCTTTTCTCATGTATGCTTCTTTTGGCTTGCCTATAATATATCTGACAGAGATTTATTTAGGGGTTCAATTTTTGGGTAATTGTCGGTCATTTTCTGATGTGTTTCATGTGCCCCATGTAGCTGAAAACGCAAGTTATGTAGTGCACCTGAAACATACCGGAAAATGAATCTAGATGAGCTGAAAATTGAAACCATTTATTTATTTAGGGGTTTGCCTACGCTGCTGATTTCGCGGCCGTCGGCGTAATTTGGGTTCGATGGGCACCGCTCAAGGAAACTGGTGAGCTAAGTTTAGACTCTACACGCACCGCGGCACTAGGCCGGATGAGAACCGTCGGATGAGCACCAACAAATTCACCCTTCTGTAGAACTTTCACAGATGCATTTTTTACACTTTGGGAGCCTACTCTGAACATGCTGGAGAGGGATACATTTGTTGGTTCTCATCTGGTGGTTTCTCATACGACTGTGATCATCCGACGTAGTGTAATAATTTGGAAACGCATCATGACTCAGCGTAAAATTTATGATACTATCCCGATCCGTCCTTCTTTCCAGCAACATTTATCGGGATACTTATGAGTTTCGGCGCGATCGCATTTATTTTCACTAATCCAATTGTCGGAGTTGTGAGTTTCCCAGCACAAGGTCGGATGATTACCTTGATAACCTGGACCCTTCTGCAGAACTTTCACGGAAGCTTTTTTGACACTTTGGGAACCGACTACGAATATTCTTGGGAAGGGTACTCTTGTTGATTATCGTCCGGAAGGTAATTCCCCGACGGTGATCATCCGACCTAGTGCCAGTTTACCTATATAACATTCTGTGGAAAAAACGCTTAAATGGGTAAAATGGTTAAGGTGCGAAGCGTAGTGCCTATGTTGTTTGTATCTTAGACTCTTAACAAATGTCAATGAATCAAAGACACTCGCAGTTCTGTACTTCGGCGTGGGGCTGGCGTGCTGCTTTCTATGTCTTTGGTACGGTGACGGCACTCCTTTTCCTCATCTTCCTTATCGTCTATCGAGATGACCCTCAGAAGCATCCCGTGAGTTGCACGGTACGATATGATTAATTTTTTGGAAAATTTTTGTTGTGTTCGGATATGTTACCGTTGCGCTAGATAAACAAACGTTCATAAACTATTTAGGATCCCAGAAACATATCCGAAACTTAAATTTTCTACAAAAAACTAAAAGGCGACTAAAATTTTCCAATAAGAGAACCCGATAGTTTGATGGTTAAAACGGAGTAATAAATAAGTTAGTTGAATCACTATCGTAAATTTTAGAAGCGAGCAGTCCGATCCTGACTCACTTTATCCGAAGTTCCACAGATTGCTCTGAGGCCATTTACATACGCACAAAGTTCATTGAAAGCTCTGGGTTGTGGCTATTGAAAAGTGGCTGAAATTGTAACAATTCTACGAGAATTTCAGGCAGTATCTCCCCGGGAACTTGCAGTAATAGAGAAGGACAAGACAGCGGAACATCAGCTCCGAGACGGATTCGTGCCCTACAAGGTACCGATCAATCGTCTGACTCTCTCGATATCACCTGCTCTCTCGCTCTCTCTCTCTCTGACAGGCGGGAGAGCATGAAAAAGAGGAGAGTCTGACCATTTCTCATGGTATCCCAGCAGGGCACGAAGCCGAATGAGAACTATGACACGGCCGCTTTTGGTGCATCAAAGGCGGAAGTACGTCAGAGTTCTCATCCTCTGCTGAGTGGTAGGGCTTGTTTTCAATAGGAAACCAGTGAATCCGATCGAATAGTATTTTTCGAATATGAACCGGATAATGATTCAACTGTGGACGGGAAATTGGTAGTCGTAACTAAATCACGCAAGTAAATAGGTCCGAAGAAGATATTTGGCCCTCCGGACTGAACTAGCCTATAGTATGCACTGGCCTAGCGGAGTAATCCCCGCAGGACCTGTGCGCCTGATACGGGAATACCTTCACCTTTAACGATGCACTATCCACAGGAGATCTGCATGGATCGAACGGTGCTCGTCGTCTGGCTCAACTCGATGATCGAAATCAACGCTGGCTTACTTCTTCTCACATATGCTCCTATATACTTTACCAAGGTATATTAAAAAAGGGAAAGCTTTGGAGCTACGACAGTTCACACTTTAGGTACTTGGGTTCGACATCCGAGAGACGTCGTTGTATGCTTCGCTCGGGGGAATATTCCATGCGGCTATTAAGATCAGCGTCGGCTACCTCAGTGATTCCATGGGGTTAGATACTTCACTTCTATAATCTTCCTAGTGAAATATTGTATCACGCAGGTACATATAATATGACCGAATAAGATGTTTAACCTTCCGGACTGAACTACTATTCTAAGAACTTTTACGTTTTCCATATCTGCAGGAGTCTGTGGACAGCTGGGTGGTAGAAAAATTTCGAAATATGCCTGAGAAATTTTGTTGTACATCTCTCCCCACTATGAGTGCAGACATCCACAGAGGACTTCAGCAGATATGAGAGACGTGGAATTTTTGTTAGAATTTGATTCTCTTTCGATCCCGCTAGGACTCGTTCTGAAACTCCAACCTACCCTCTCGGTCATTCCTTGTTTCTGATTTCAGCTGTTTCTCGGAACGAGCCAAGCTAATTTTTTTCAACACAATTGCTACTGGTTTCACCGGTATATGCTGTGCGGGCATTGGATTCGCTCCGACCAGAGAGGTTAGTGACACTGCCTACTGTCCATACAAGAGTTCTCTTATTGGAAAATTTTTATCGCCTTTTCGGATATGTTTCAGGTGCGTTATATAGCGAATATGCTTTTGCTTTTGTATCGCACCAGAAACATACCCGAAAATATAACACAATAAGTGAACTCTAGTCCATACAATTTTAAGTGGGAGTGTAAAAATGGATTTACATGCCTCACTCTCACTTGTAATTGATTTTTTCCCTGTTGTCCTCTAGATCGTACTGTCATGCTTATAAATTGTAATTTACTCTTAATCATCTCATTATTTCCTTTTTTAAAGAATTATTTACTAAGTTTCCTTGTTGATAAATTTTTGGGGAATGTTCGGGTAAGTTTCAGGAGCGCTACATCAGCAAAAGCAAATCAGCTATGTAGAGCTTCTGAATCATATCCAAAAACGGAGCAGAAATTTTCCAATAAGAAAACTTTAATTAACTTTCAGCTCGGCGTCTTCATGCTCACCTTTACAACGTCCATCATGGCATCGAACGCGGGAGGATTTTTCAAATGCGCGGCACTTGTTTCGAGGTTGGTACCTTTTTTTTTTTTTTTTTAGCAAATGCGCCTCGCACTTTGCTGCGGGGAATGGAAATTACACAATTATTACCCAATAACCCATTGATCGACTCTCATTGCGCAATCAGACTCATTTCGACCACGTTTATCGCGCAATCAGAAGTAAATTGAGCTATTCAATTCGAAACTTGCGAGTGAGTTTGCGTTGCGTCAACCCCAGTGGCGACTAGAGTTCTCTTATTTCTGCTCCGTTTTTGGATATGTTTCATGTGCTCTACATAGCTGATTTGCTTTTGCTGATGTAGCGCGCCTGAAACTTACCCGAACATTCCCCAAAAAATTTCCAATAAGAGAACTCCAGTGGCTACTCGCAAATATCCTCCACAATAGAGTTCGGGAGATACCACGCTCTCCTCATTCTACACACTCTCTAGACCGGTCGATCGTCGAGAGAGTGTGTAGAATGAGGAGAACGTGGCATCGTTTCTCGTAGATTTTCGGAAGTGTGCGTAATTGAGCGCTATTGAATAATTTTCATGTATGTTTCATGCTCTCACTATATAGTGTACATGGGGGCATATCCGAAAATGATACAAAAATTTTCCAATAAGAGAACCCCTTTCTCGAAGTTTACTCCACAGGCAGTACGCTCATTTCGTGCTGGCAACGATGCAAATGATGAAGTGCGCTGCTTACGTCATCAGCCCCGCAATGGTCTCCATCCTCACGAAGAGCGATGGAGACGCGACAGGTGTGTAATATTGGGTTCTCTTTATGGAATTCAAACGCAATTGGAATTTCAACGACTATTGCAATTCCATTAAGAATATATGTCAATTTTCGATGAAACTCAAAAGTACAAAATGATCGGATAAAAAGTTTCTTTATTGGAATTCCAGAATCAATTCCATCAAGAGACCTCTAATGTAATCGACTAGTCGGCACTTCTTCGACATGCCCCACCTCCACTACCCCACTCATTTCTAGGTGCCTCTCCCTGATTTTCGGCCTCATTACCCTCATTGCAATAGCGAGAGAATGAAAAAAAATGATAGCGAGGGGGTGGGCGAAATATCGAAGAAGTTCCGAACTCTCCTTCCCTTCCCGTATTGCCTCTTCTTCCTCAGTGATCAGATTGGTCGTGGAACAATTTATAACAAGAAAAAACCTTTCAGGATGGCGTCATGTATTTATTCTAAACTGCATTCTCATGCTTATTGTGAGTGTTCAACATGTACTTTTGACGTCCAAAAACGGCTAAATATGCTGAATACAAGCACTTTTCTCACCATAAGTCTTCCTTATCAGGCCAATTTCCTCTTCTATCCTGTCGCAACGGATATGCCGGCGGAATTCACAAAAATCACTAAGGAAACTCGAAGATTAGAAATCGAGGAACGAAAACGGCAAAAGGGAGCGGGCGACAAGAAGCATGCAGAGATAGCTTGATTTCCATTCATTGCTTATTAATTGCGGCGTCTGTGATACGATCGAATATATTTATTTGCATATAAAACCGGATTCATGTTGTATCGTAACTCCTCAGAATCACCCTCAGAATTATTTTCCGAAACCAGACAGGAAATCCTTGACGCGATTCTTTGCTCGGGTGAAGATTGACGAATTCTAAATTTTAAAAATGATGGAAAACGACCATTTTCATCAACACACCGTGGATCGAGAATTGCAGAAATCTCCATTGTTACAGCAGCAGAATTTCACCATCTGAACGAATTTTATTTAGTAAAGGAATGCAATTTTCGACTAACCTTTCCCAAGAAATTCTGCTCAATACACTTGTTGTGAGCGATCTGGAAAATCTCGGATAGTTTGAAGAGGATCAGTTAAGGTTGTCAATATTAATCAAGATAGCGAGACCGCTACGCCGCTCTCTCGTCGTATTGCGAAATAACGTGAGGGAGGTGTGGCTTCGTTACCATGTTTCAATTTACCATCAGGTAGTGATATTGCAAAATCATCTTCGGAGTTTCATAGTTGGTGGCCAGAACCAGAGGGAAGGGTACACTTCAGTTGGAAAATTATATTTAAAACCTGGATTTTTGTTTTTTGATCATCAAGAATACTATTTAATAGGCTTTGAGAAGCTTAAAATACTTACGAAGCATCTCGTAGCTGAGCATCCTGCATGGGTGAGACGCGAGAAGTCGCTCAGGTCTCCGGTCACATTGTAGCAGTACTCGCCAGATTGGCAGGTCTGAAAGCAGGTGTTTGGTCATCGAAATTTCAGAACATTCATCTTCGATTATTGATTAGCCTAGATTTCGTGGTGAATGACTAACGATAAATGAAAAAAATGTGACTCACAAGTTTGTCGGTACCAATGCTTTGTCCTTTGACGTAAGTTGAGCCTGAGAGGCATTGCAGAGCTCTCGCATGAGGATGTATCGAAATCAGCAAAAGTAGTATGTAACTGAGTGTTTTCATAACTGAAATAATATCATGCATCGCGAATATGAAGAAAACATGGAATTGATGACGTCGAAGATATTGCTACAAATAGGATGCTTGAATTGTACGGGAAGCGAGCCACGGTATCATTGATCTCGGCACTCTCTTGTCGATAGAATGCATAAAATTAATAAATAATACTCGACTTGTGCACGCACGCAGATCAAAATGAATACACAGACCAAAATGAATGGGGATGGAAGAGGATGTACTGATTCATGACAACGGGCGTTCGTAGCAGGAAACGAACAAATGAATCACCACTGTGAGTGATCGAGTTTGCTAAGTAGTCTCGCTCACTCCCTCCTCTCTCTCTCTCACTGCCTCTCTCCCTATCTCTCTCAACCGCTCCAACTCATCTCACTCTCCCTCTCTATCACCTCTTTGCCTTTCTATACAATCTTTCGTTTCTCAGCGTTATAGGTGACTGAACTGCTATTACACGGCTCTTTGCAAACAAAACTGTTCACCACAAACAATTTTCATGCATCATAAATGAATTGATAGGTACAGTTTGAATGAACGCATGTTGTTCGTAGAAATATTTGTATGGATGGTTTCGCAAGACCTTTCTTTTCCATTTCTTTACTAAGCCATTCCTCTGATATTATAATCTATTCATGCACTATCAGTATCAATACAGTGTGGTAAAATGAAATAGAAATATTGCTCATATTCATGGGATCGATCTCTTCGTTAGTAATGTACTGCAAGACAACGAATCGCTGCAATTAGTTTGGGAAGTGGTGTAGCACTGGTCACGCGACACCAGATCTCATTTGCCGTTCTCTCGCGCACCCGTCATCCGGCGATCTGTTTGCTAACTTCTTGACTGTGTAGAGTTCGAACACGAAGAGGCAGAGCCTTACTATATAAAGAGAAATTTGTAGTTTATCATGCTCTAAATTTCCGAGAAAATCGTATGCCAAAGGGCGTTGAGAAGATGGCGACCGATAGGAAGGAAGGCAAGCATAGCAAGATTGCACCAGAAATATATTGCAGGCAAGTGATTTATGCTTGTGGGATATTTCTAACGAAGAATGGCGATCACTGTGCCCACGATCAGCGTAAAACTGATAAATTCATTTCGAATTCTAAGTGATTTACTTTCCCGGCTATATTGTTTTATTATTAATATTATGTATTCACTTAAATGAGGAGTAAATGCAAACGCGCGTCCGGTTGAAATATGTTTCAATTAGACAGAGAACTCTCTTCAAGTCGCGTGATATCTCGCACCCTTCCCTGAGCTTTCCCTGATCTGGCTCCCAGCCAACTTGCGATAACTCTGTTCGGAATTGAGATATCAATGTGAAAATTTCGGAGCTTCTTATCGTTGTGTAGCTCTAGACAGTGCATATGATAGCTTCAATAATTGAATTTTGAGTTTACTCCTCCTTTAAGCTGCTTCAAATAGCGATTGAATGCTTAAGATCGATAACTCTCGAATTGCATGAATTTATCGCTAGTCCTCGAACATTTTTATGTTATTAGACAATGTAGCTAGGAATTGATTCAAAAATCACTGTTGAAAATATTTCTGCCGATCGAATATATCGGAAATGCGCATTTAAACAACGGTCCCACTCACCAATTATATGACATCTAAAAGAAGCAGTACTAGTGGCAGTATTTAAAGAAAGATATCTAGATTTAACAGCATTATGAAGATGTGTCATGCGTTTATGCATTGCACTAGGCCCGGCTTGAATACTGGTCCATCATTGCTTGCTGAAATCCGGTCCCTCCATCCCTCCGGACTACACTTTGTCCACGGAAAAGAAATCTTCCAGATCCCACACAGCTTTCCAGCTTCCTGCGATTGTTGACAATTGATTTTTTCTGGATTGCGAAATTCGGATCAATTACGGTGAAAAATACAGTGAAAATCGCAACTCGCCTGCTCTCCCTCGACATACAGATCGGCACACTTTGCGTACGGGGCAGGGGTGTAATCGCGACATGTGAGCTCATCTGAATGCTAGTGTCAGGCTGGCATTCGGAGAAAAGATTGCTACCCAAATCCACGGTTTTATTCGCGATGTAGTAGGCGGAGACAGGACGCCACTTCCGATCGCAATCGCCACATCCAATGTATGGAAACGACGATTGGACGCGCCCATTTGCCAGCACTAAATCAGGTGTATCAACCTAGAAGAATATCAAATAATGAAAGTCACCAGTAATCAGAGCGGTTCCCTTGCACCGACAGAGATTGTTCACGCAAGTGAACATCTTCTCCTTCAGATCCTGATTCGGGCAAAGATTGGGGGAAACGACTGAAATGCGAGAAAATTTGCGAAATAATCATTACGAAACGCAAGCCATACACAAAGTAGGAACACTACCTAGGAACTATGGAAGAACGGTTGCTTATGAGCCCGATTCTCTAAGGTTCGAACAAAATGAGGCACATGGGTTTCTCGACAACCCGTGAGCAAGGGTTCTCGAGGGTGCTGAACACAGTTGTCCACGTAATTTAGCGTGATCTCGACCGCTTCGGGATATCGTTCGGTCTTAGAGAA
Organism: Pristionchus mayeri; assembly: GCA_036245805.1. Classification (NCBI taxonomy): domain Eukaryota; kingdom Metazoa; phylum Nematoda; class Chromadorea; order Rhabditida; family Neodiplogasteridae; genus Pristionchus; species Pristionchus mayeri. Next base: position 40,190,775 of record BTRK01000005.1, read on the forward strand.
TCAGGCTGTTATAATTAGGTCAGGTAGTCAGGGATATCTTACACTGCGCGGGAACATCACCGTTGGGACCCCAGACGCTAGCTGAAATTTTTTCTTTGAATTTCGAAAACATTGAAATCCATCTCACTCTCTGACGTATCCGTATTGATTGTCGTATTGCGCACGTAAATGGTGTCCTCGCAAGCGACCACCGTAACCTCACCCAGAAGCACGCAATCAATGCTATCGTAGAAATAAGCCGCACAGGCAAGCTGAATTTGCTTGTTCTACCCAGAGACTGGAGTGAAATTCAGGACACTGACATTAGCAATGTAAATGAAGAAACGATTACTCGAATTTCGAACTTTTCTAAGTACAGTCGATTCTATCAAATTCACCTCCTTCTTACACGATTCTTCGCAATAGTTTTTCGATGTGGCTTTGTTGCGTGCGAGAACTTTCCTCCTCTCCGATGTTGTTATCTCGTCGAAGCATGACTGGTGAAGCACAGAAAATTTATTTATTAAAAAAAAATATTATTTTTCATATCTTGATTATAGTTACATATGACAAGCGCACGGCAGAGCAGCCATCCCCCAACAAAAGGGTGTTGTCAACCATGCCGACACATGTAACCAAACCCACCGTTGATTGATGGATTACCAGAAACAGTAGGAGGTAGGAGAGCATGGGCTCAGACGATGTATACTGAGAGGCCTCTCCTCCTTCCGTTTTCTTTCCTTTAATGGACATTGGTTGCTAGCATGACTTGATGCCGTCCTCGTTGTTCATGCTATTTCGCCTGTAGATCCGATGAGACTATAGCGCGAGTGGAGACGAGGAGCTCATTCGGAAAGCCATCAAGGAGCCATCGTTTGGGATTTATGACTGTACGAATCCTGCATGTGCCTGACTTGAAGCGGGTGCAGATCAAGAAATCAGATTTCTTAGAGTATTTTCACGTATATCGAAAATAGTCATATTCTCTCTGTTTAGAACTATAGCCGAGCAAGCAAATATCGCGGATTTTGAATGAAAAACCGAACGTTTTTTCCCTAACAATGTCGGCAGTAATAGATGAAATTAAGATCTCTGGAGAGATTTAGAGATTTTGTACAAGAGCGAAGGGCGATAATTGGTGAACAATGGAAGCATGGGCAGTACAACTTCAATTAAATGTTCTGTATTATGAACTCCTTGTACTTTTTTATGTTTTCTCACATACAACTTAACAACTGATTATTGCTTTGGACGATCAACATAATTATTATGATTAGCATTGTTGAATATCTTGTTTAGTTAGTATTTTCACATCTCAACTTATGAATGTAAACAAATACCGAAATAGTGCACACTTTATTGTTCAAATCTCTGCCGAATTTAAATTATGACATGGAAATTATGGTGGACATTACAGCTTTGAAAACAAATTTTGCCTGAACCTGCTATGCGATCAATATATTATGCACAAATTTTACGTAATACTTTATTGATTTGTTTCAAAAATGATAACATCAGTCTCGATATCAAAATCGAATTCGCAATGTTGTGATCAAACTTTAGAACAACGTACTAAGAAAATAATTACTCATTATCCTTTTCGTCAATTACATTCTCATAGAGTGCCACAAAGCCTCCGTTTTGGTTGCACGCCGGACAGAACTTTTTGTAGTCCGCACCCGACGCGCCATTCCGCTTATCCGCGCACTCACGGCAGACCGCGTGTCCGCACGCGGGGAAGAATACGCGATGGCGCGGCGACAGCTTACAAGATCCGCAATCGCGGGAGAATCGAAGACCCATTGAAGCACTGCAATTTGCATCTTCATTTAGGCAACGATTACTCAAATATTTACTAAATTACTGGTCAAAATGTATACAATTATCCCCCCCCCCTACCTGGTTTCATTTTCTGCCCTGTAATGGCTGATGCGTCGGTCCCTCATAGCGCGGACAAAAGATGTATATTTCAGTCCTGCAGCTTCACTTGCTTTGGTGGCTAGAGCCAAAGCAGATTCGGCGCGAGCCAAGTTAGCTTCGGCTTTAGTAACATCTTCCATTACTGAATCCAATGCATCTTGTGTAGTGCCATCATCTTCTGATGCTTCATTCAGGGCTTTTCGAGCGTTGTATAGAATCGTTCCAGCGGCACTCAGTTCTCGTTGAGCAGTGAACTTCGATCCAGTTGGTTTTCCGAGACATTCGAATGCCTCTTTTTCTGAGGCAAGCCACTGAGCTCTGAAATAATCTTTGTTGTATTTACGTACTCAGTTACCCACAATAACCATTTAATTTCCATTTCGATAATATTAGATCACCCTATGCTGTAGTCTTTTGTCGCGTAAGTAAATGTTATGCAAGATAGGGATGACATCGTAAAGAATGAAACTCCGCATTTGCGTGCTCTATCGCCGGTCAAATAGGTAAGAGAGCACGCAGTATGGGCATATTTTTTTCTTGCAAAGCCATGCCTACTATCAATGAAACACGGGGGTTACTTTAGCCCTTGTCATTCTAAAATTCATTTTATTTTTCACATCTGCAGAGTTCTAAAATGATGGACCTCATGAAACCCACCTCTCGCTTTCATGTGCGTGCTGAATCATCTTCTGCTCTTCTTCGCCGACGATTTCCTCCGCAAATGCCACGAATCTTCCTTGCCTCCGGCAAAACGGGCACCTCGGGACGCTTTTCTTCTCTCTGGCACAAGCTCTCATCGTGTCCGCGCACGCGCGGCAGACCGCGTGTCCGCATGCGGAAAAGACGGAGCGGCGAAGCGGAGACGCGGAAAGACACACGGGGCAGGCGCGTGAGAAGCGTATGCCGCTGCTGAACAATAACTTTTTAATTAGGGCTTGATACAAGCTGCCGCCATACTAAATGGAGTTCATAGTAAAATGAGAGAGTGGCATGCACGATGGACCCTCGCCATTCGCCACGCGCTCTCATTGTAATTCTTTGAACTCCATTTAGTACAGTGGCTGTCCTTACCTGTCTTGTTGCTTCTTTGTAGGAGAGCCTCTCCGCTTTGTCATGCTTTGCTTGAATGATTGCTTAGCTTGTACACGAGGAATCCTCGTTTAATTAATGAGAAGTCTAAATGAAAACAATTGAATATGTGGCTTCTATAAAACGAGATTTAACAGAACCACGAATAAAACACGTTCAAGCTAACTTGCAAATGTTAATGAATGAATTCTGTCTCATTCCGATCCTCTCACCCAATTGCAAAGTATCCATTGAATAAGTGGGAGCCATGCCAGATGGCATGCTTCGTATGAATTTCGTACCCCTCTGGCATTGCTCATGTAGCCTAAATGTAACCATTTCCACAAAACATTTCTAATGTGTTAATTTGGCTTTTGAAAAAAATGAAAAAAAGTAAAATTAATAGATACAAAGAAGAGTTATACAAATGATTTAGAAGGTGTTTCTTCAACACAATGCTGAATTTATTATAACGGTGTCCACGTCGTGTACGGTAAGTATTCCGCGCGAGACATTTCAATATGCTAACTGATGCGGGTGTTAGAAGGGTCGCATGGTGGATGCGATTTAACGAGACTAATAGCTTTATTACCATACAAACACACAAAAGGTTACACGTTTGATTTTCATGCGTCATGGCGAATATTGAAGAGGGATTAAATATTAGTAGTTTACCGGTAGATGTAATTCGAGTAATATTAAGAGTGGCTAAGTTACAATCATCAATTTCCATGAGTTTGGTGAGGAATCTTTTAGAACTATCAAACAATTTAAATAAGTACAATTCAGATTTCCCGACGTTGGCTATCGCTGATTTATGAACTCATCGAAGAAATCAAGAGAAATCCATTCCTGAAATCTCTAGAGTATCGAGATATGGAAGACGGTCATCCACATCCGAGAATCATTATGAGATTGTATCGCTGTCACGCGAAAAGTCTGGGTTTGGCGGACCTCATTCCCATCTGCACGAATCCATTGGTTTGTTATTCTATAATCTTGGATTTAAACGAAAATGATGATCTCTAATATTTTTGAAAGAGAATATGCAATGAAATCACAGAACAAAATTGCAGTACGAAAGGAGAAGTGTCAAAATCAGTACATTGCTAATTAAGGAAGATTCAAGCAATTCAAGTGAATCTCCTTTTGAATTGGTTAATGAGAGAATTAGCAAAGTTATCAGCCAATGCTCAATAATCGAGCTGATGACGCTGTCCTCCTTTTCCTCTCGGAAGGCTAGAACAACTTCATCAATGTCTTTCTAATATTCACGTACGTTCCCTCGAAATGGGATATCATCGATTTTTCGGGCAAAATGAAAGGTAAGGAATGATTGTCAATACTTGTGCTATCTAGTTAAACTGAAATTCACATTTCAGAGCTGTATGTATCGAATTTATTCGTACTCATAATGTGAAGGATTTTCGAACAAACATCAAGATCGGAGATGCAGGTGCGTTAGGTGAGTATTGGTAGTTCAGGTGAGAATTATTTGATACACCAAGTAAGGCAGGACGAAATAGTTATCATCCATCCTAGTGCCGGTGAAAACAATTGGGAGACTATTTGTATGATCTCTCTCTGACCGCGTCTCTATAATGATATCTCGTGCACATCTTCATGTCAATCTTATTCGTCACTTTTAAGAAAAGTTCATAACTGAAGCTTCACAACTCACCGATACGATCACAATCTCTGAATGCGTCACAGACGTGTCAAAACTCGAGTATTATGGTCGATCCAGGGAGTTTTGGATGTATTTCGTCGAGAAAATGAGCATCTCCGGGAACGTTAGAGCACAATTTCTCACGAGGAAAGACGATAATCTCAATGCATATCACTCGGAAATTATCGTGAAAGCAGTCAATCCTGTGGCCAAATAATATTCTCAGACGGTCATTTGGAAAATTATCAAATTCTCAGTACTTGAAATTATTTTCTCTTCGCTTGCAAAATTTCAAGTTCTTCTGATAATCCTACCTCTGTATGATGCGTTCATATTGCATACGTTAGTTCATTAGACCAATGTTATTTGATCATCAATGTTTGTTATTTCAATGTTTGTTTAGAAATTTGGTATTGTACCGGATAAAATAAACAAATCACAGGGGGGGATTAATCTCTTATTGCATAGCTGTTGTTCTTCCTATTCGTCACTACCCCATACACTGCAGACCCGCATCCCATGAAATATAGGAATACGATAAACACTGTGCAAATTCTTCCCTCACCCACGCGCTCTATTCCTGCATTCTCCATTGAGGATCGAAAACAACATTCCGTTTGGTATCAGGGATTGCTTCCCAAGAAGTATCTTCATATTGCGTGCTTCTCATCAGCCGGACTAACGAAAAACCACACCGAATGACGAGAGTCTTTTCTTGCACCCCGTTTAAGTATACTTACGCTTAGAGTTTATGGCGATGTCTGTATATAACACGATATATCACTCAATCGTTCATATGTAGCTAGCTTTCCATCTCGGATACTATGCTCTTACACTTTCTACTGCTCCTAGTACTGCACGACTCGACGGTTAACGAATTTCATTCTAATTTTAGCAGGATTTGGTAAATTTGACAATACTTCCTTATGCAATCGCTTACCGAATTTAAATCAAATTCTAGAACGATGTTAACTATTTGACCCGACCCATCACTATTTTGCACTATATTTGTACAATAAATAAATAATGGATTCAAATACTAATGTATTAATTTCCTGAATATTCATCAAGCCCGCTTCGATGACCTTGATTATCCCGATTTCGAATGTGAGTTATTTATATTCTTAATTTTTAGATTCGAATTCGATTAATGCTATCAATATTTCAGTCACTACTCCCAATTGTTGTCCTAATCAAAAACTGAAGAAGAAGATGTTCGATTGCGTGAACAATATCTGCCGATGCAAGGGAACCGCACTAATTACTGGTGACTTTTCGCGATTTAAACTTTCCTCAGTTTGGCTAGACACGGTATCTTCATTCGGAGTGCCCTCTCTTACCGATCCGGCCTGTGGGAGAGCACGCGTAATGAAGAGGGTCATTTGTTGCAAGCCAATGGTTTCTTCCAACCAGTTGGTGGGGAACGCGTTACCAAATGGTCAGGAAACTGGTTAACCAATGGTTAACCTTAGCCCGCCCGCTCTAACTGGCTAACCACTTGTTAACCAATTGCCTGATCAGTAGGTCGCTCGTCCCCAACAACTGGTTGGAAGAAACCAGAGTCCCCATGCTTGCAGACGGATGGAGAACGTTTCCCTACGTCGCGTGCGGCGAGTGCGATCGGAAGTGGCGTGGACTTTCCTCGTATTACGTCTCCAATCAAACTTTTAATCTGAGTGAGCAGCTAACGTCTATTCAATATTCAGCAGATTTCGAGAATGATACCACGGTCTTTTTCATTATATCTATCTGCTCGAGAGAGCTTGTGAAACGAAGATAACAAATCACGTTTATAATACTCAGTACTAATGCTCAGCTAAACTCTCCTGCCGCGATTACACTCCGGCCCCGTACGCAATATGTGTCGATCTGTACGTACAGGGAGAGCAGGTTAGTAGTCGTGAATAGTTCACGCAGATAAATAGGTCTGGTGAAAGGTAGGCTCTCAGCAATGAATCCGCGAATGAATGCGCCATGCCTGCCACCTTTGATGTCATATATCAAATGCGACATGATGTCATAGTTCTCATCCGACCTAGTTATATCCAATCAAGGATCAATTCCAGGATGCTGGAGAGCTGTGTGGCTACTCAAAACTATCTTCTCCATTGGTAAAGTGTACTCCGGAGGGATGGTTGAGGATCATGATTGGGGCAATAGAAAAGCCAGGCTTTGTGGATTGTGTTCATGGATGATTGATCCTCGTCATTCGGCGATATAAATGATTGATTAATTATGAATAAAGCATAAATGAACGTGCAATTGGTATATGTACCACTGAAGTGATTTTCCACGAGTTCTAATTAGTTCTTTTCGGGAAAAATATGCTACATTTGAATATGCAACATTTATACTGTAGCAGATTGTTGTGCTCACATTCAGGCAAACAGTATTTGCTATTTGAATCTAATATAACGTCGTGTGAATTGCCCATTCCCTAACAATCCATGTCTCCTATTGCATCTCTGGACGAGTGCGGAGCCAATTTTCACAGTTATTCTGGAGGAAAGACAGAAAGAATAAGATAGGAGAGAGTAACGATTGAGCAAGGAGGTATTTCCGTTTAGACAACTTAATCTTATAGAGATGCGATAGGAGTAGATTCGCAAGAAAAGGTCTCTTCATTTGGTACTACGTCGGATGAGAACTATGACGTCATGCGGCCTTTAATCTATCACAGGCGGCATGACGTCATAGCTCTCATCCGACTTAGTGCTCCTCATCATAAGTACTCCCTAGCCGTTCAGATGGGTGAGATAATGTGCAGAATGAAGAGAGCCATGTTTTGAGCCAGTACTTTTTAGAATAACTGTGAAAATAGGTAGGCGAGGTGGCGCAGTGGTTGTGTGCCAGGAATGCGAATCCGATGGTCATGAGTTCGACCCCCCTCGTCTACAGATCCACCCAGACCACGGGGGTTAAGAAATAGGTCAGAAATCCCCCACCACGTGCACACAACACGGGCGGTAGCCTCACGCATAGGTCGCTGATAACCTCAGGACAGACTGAACGCAGAATTGGCGTGGGGGTGGCAAACCAGCCTTGCTTGGATGCCTCAACTTTGGTTTTACGTTTAAACTGAATAGGAGATAGAGGCGAGCTATCAGGTACAAGAGGGACGATTATGCAAGGTTTTTTGACAACATCATCTCTTACACCATTCTTGTAACATTGATGAGAGCATTTTTTCTGTCAGATACGAGAGGGACGAGCAAGGGGAAAAGCAGATGGGAGAGGAGGGAGAGGAACGATTGATGAATGTATCAGTGCACCAGATGTGTGGGAAGGAGAAATGCCGCGTTGTCCTTTCCTATTCCCCGTATTCTTATCTCATCCACGTGTTGCATTATTCGCTTCGAAATAAATAATCATTTTTTTGTATTTTTTTTCATATTTTCAGTTTGTTCGATCTACTTTCGAACACGATATCACTAATTGTAAATGAACATTACTTCATCGTATGGCAGAAACATTCCTGGTTTGTATACCACTTTTCCAGTAGTGTAACAAAATATCGTCAGAACTTGGCTCAACATTTCAAGTGACACTATACGCACTCAATGTGCTTATTTACATCGCTCAACACATGCGATTCTATATTTTTTCTCAAAAAAAACAAACAAATTGCAGTTCCTAATTCCGAGAAGGTCGTCCCATTCTTGTTCACGATCGGCAGCGAATGGGCTAGCGGAAACCCGTGGGATAGTCAGGAGACTGATGCCATCATCGATTGAAGACCTACCCGGACAACGCACTTATCTTCGCTTTTGGAATAGTCGAATTGTATAATCTATTAATGATATTCATGTACATGTTTGATAAACAGTTTGCTACCAGCTAATACACAATGAATCAGCTCTTATTCTGACACCATTCTCAATTGCATTTCCTGGCGAACGAGGCGGCACACTTTTTGTGTGAGGGAAAGACGAGGAGGGAGGGAGGGGGACAGAAAGGAACGATTGATGAATGGAGGGGAGTGAGACATGTGCGAATGGCGCTGTCCAATTCCTTTCCTTTCCTTTAGCGTTGAAAATTTTGCCTTGCCTATAGTATTTTCGCGATTCAACTAAAGCGTTCCAAAAGAGAATCAATTGTGCCATCCCATTCTCCAAATTGAACTACGATTAATTATTGTGTTTGCGTTTATAAATTTATTATATTTTGCAGATTGTTCGATCTACACTCGAACACTCACTCAATGGATGAGAATTTCCAGCGAAAACGTATGTTTACCACAATGGATCCTTTTACAATTGTTATACAAAGATCAATTTCCGTTACAAGTTGCAATACATATTGATCAAATTCATGATACTAGCGAATCAGCGTTTATCACTAGCACAGTCGGAATGAGTCTTTACCATTACCTTTCCTGCGCAAACTTTATGCTAAATTTCAGGATGCCGGTATTTCATTCATTCACAGTGAACAATGCTTTATTTTCGGTGAGCGAGCACCCCATTATATTTTTAACTAGTCTAAACAGTGCGTTTATTTTAGAACTATTATTCTCATATCACTATTGATTCATGTTGCAGACGGCACCTTTACTTGTGGAGCGCAGAAGAAAGAGCTGTATGTTCTTCCGGTTCCCTCAATATGTTACGCCTTGTACGGTAAGGAGAAAAATATGGTCAGCTGTGAATAATCGCTTTTAGGACTCATATCTCGATTCGTCTTACATCCTGCATACCCTGCCTCTCCTTCGCTGGGTCTTTGTTGACATATTTTATGCTGACGATTATTTCGGCTATGCTCCAAGTTGTATTATGCTAGTAGATCAACTTATGATTATGAACATGTATCTCGTAGATTTAATATATTATGCTTTTGAGGACTATTTCTGCTTGATTATGAATATACTATTGTTTTGGATGATATGATGTGTGTTCTGTACTGATAATGAGTAGTTTGCGAGAGGTGTATCCAATTTCATGATATTTTGATCACTGCAAAAACACGATTGGTTCTGATCGTTCGGATATCTCTCCTGTAAGCAGCGGCTTTGAGCATCAACAATAAAAACAACTTCGAGATCACCAGCGTGTTCTGTAATGTAATGATTTCCCAACAAATGCTATTCTTATCCTCACAGCCGCACAATATTGAGAATCCAGGTCCGGAAATTGGCCACTCTCGTGCATAAACTCGGTCCTTGCCTCATCCCACACTGCTTGCCTTCGAAACTACTGGAGACGAGTCCCTTAAAAACAATTGTCACAGTTTGTTATTCTCCCGATCTATTCTCGGTCAATAAACTTTCATGAGATTGGATATACATTACTGTTATACGAATGGCTCATGCGAATTCGACTAATTAGCCAATACTACCGGCAGAATTAAAAGGAATTGAACTTTACATGCACAACGTGAACTCCTCTCTCAGCCGTCCAAAGTGGTGAGCCGGAATCACCCTGAAAAATGTATAATAGTGTTCTAAATAGAGCCGCTAATTGTGTGCAAACAATATAAAAAAAAAAATTTCCTAATATTTCGTCCTCCGATGTAGAATGCAGTTCATACCTCACAAATGTCAGGGTCTCCTACTTGACCCACACAAAAGGAGTACGCAGGATGAAAGTCCTTCTGAAATCACCATTACAATAACTTATTTTTCTAACAAAATGAGCAAATTAAACTTCACGTAATAATTCTGGCATGTATACAAATTCTGCTTCTCAAGCTTGTGATTCCTCAACAACATGGTTGTATCGCCTTCGTATTCAATTCCCCAACCTGGAAAATTCAACTACTCCTTGCTATCTGCAGCTTTCCTCAACTCAAGGGAAATCGCATAACTCTTCTCCTTTCCTCGGTGGAAAAATGAAGGTAAGGGGGAGATGCCTGCATGACGGGAGCAAAATCAAGGACATACCAGCAATCTCCATGATTGTTCCTGGTAGAACATGCGAAATATCGGGAGGGAGGCAGATCGGACGGGCTCTCGGTCCGAGATGTATGCCATTGGCAAGACTGAAATTTTGACATTTTGACAAGCATGGAATGTTGACAAGCATTTGTCCTATCTACGCATAGAAAGAAGTAACCCTTTTGAATTATGGGCTCTAATTTCGTAACTCACGTGAAAATCGCCAAATCTGGTGAGTAGTAGTCACTCTCATTGAATAGATAATGTGGGAAGATCTTAGATATCTGTAAATTTGAATTTCAAGAATTGATTAAAACTATTCATACTCGGTGCTTCTTCCCTCGACTTATTGACTGAGCGTCCGAGTAAACCTCGAATTCCCGAGGTTCACTAAATCAGAAACAACTAGTGTTCGTCCTTCTCCTCACCTCACATTAGTCAAGATACCATTTTGCAAATTTAGAATACTGAAACGTACCCCATCAAACAGTGGGCGGCCGTTAGACCAACGTGTTCCGAAAGAATCGCTCCACCACAAACTCTAAGCATGGAAATCCCACTGAAATAGTGTGTGAAGACATACAATTTAAATTTCGAAATGTACTTGATTCTCCTCCGATGCACAATTTGAAGCAGATGCGGATAAGTATTGGGCGGCGAGCGCATTCGATTTTGATGATTATTCTGAAATATAGAATTTTGAAAATTCAACGATGCTGCTCACTCTTGCTACTGCACAGTTGGATATCCGTCGATGCTCTTCATGTGATCCTGACACTAGAGGGCATACAAATAATACTAACAATGCGATCATTCACTGAAATTCATTCGTAAAAGAGTAGCGAGATATGAGTACAACGACAATGACGGTTGCTAGCACATTCACTGAACTGAGAAATTTTAACTGTTTCTTCTCATGAAAGGACAGGGTAAACTAATTATGGAAAGACTTGATGGCAATAATTTCGGGGAGTAATATTATCAGAAATTATTTGAAATCGGAGCGCGCTCATTACTCATTCCGCTCTGCCGAAAGTGTTACTTCTTCTCTAAAACGGCAGCGTGATTCTAATCTTGATGTCTATCTCATCCAACCCTCTCCCTCTCTTCCGAACTCTTTCCTCCCTCTTCTCCATGGAGGGTCAAACTGATCGCTTGTTGTTGCTGTCAGGGTCAGGGCGGCCTCTAGGCTGAACCTGAACACCCATTACGGAACGAACACAATCTCATAAAACAAGCCCCTAATTATGAGACAAACCGGAGTAAACAAACTTGTATGCCCAGAACAGAAAGCGAATGCATAACCCAGGGAAAGCGATTCCCAATTATGATTTGAGTATCTGCAGGAACAAACAGGGAACATCGTGAAATACAAAATCATGTGGAAATACATAGGATTCGTCAGGTTCTCTCATCGCGACTGGCATTAAACTTGAAACTGATTTCTGTATGACACTTTCAAGTTTTTAAAAAGATTCCGTCTATTTTCGAATCGAAAAAGTGACATTGACGGGAGCTGCCATTGCGTCCTTGCGAATTGTGCTTGTTTTTTTCAACTCTTTTATTTTGTTGTCTTCTCCTACCGATGATTGATCTCACATAGGAGATAGAGCATGGGAAAAATGGATTATTTGCAACTAAATACTCGCATGCCCCTGACTGTTTGAAATTACTCATAGGACCATCCATAAGAGCCCGCTTGCGTAAGAGTCGAACAAAGTGCTAAAGGATCTGGCACACCAAATTTTCGAAAATTTGCCAAAAGGGGTATTCGAGGGTGCTGATCATCGTGATCAACTTCGTTTTGCTCCATCTCCATCAGTTCAGCCAGGCTGCATGTGGACTTCACCTACATTTCTGGTCATAGCTCAGCAAAATTTTGGACGTCAATTTCCATCATCAAGAAATCAGTGTTCAACATATTGGGAGAAATCTGATTTCATGGTGCATCATACAAGATCTGTTCACGAACAAGTTTGTAAAATTGGGAAGTCATGCGATTCTCGCTACGCATTTTACGATCGAACAAATGCCGACAGTCGGAGGTGCCGGAGTGTTCAAAAGTGGTATGGGTCATGATATTTTAGATCTGTATGGAAAAATTTCCAAGGTATTTGCTTCATTGTAGCGAAAAATGTGAATAACTAGGTAGAATACACATATGGAGTAAAATTTGAACGAAATCATAACGATTCATTTTTAACCCATACCACTTTTAAGCACTCCGGCACCTCCGACCGTCGACATTTGTTCGATCGTAAAATGCGTAGCGAGAATTGCCTGACTCCCCAATTTTACAAACTTGTTCGTGAACATATCTTGTATGATGCGGCATGAAATCAGAATTTCAACAATATGTTGAACACTGATTTCTTGATGAAGAAAATTGACGTCCAAAATTTTTCGATTTTTTACATGTGGTGCCGGATCATTATGATACTTCATATATTGGTGCTCCGTGTGGTCCGTATAATACCTGCAAAATTTGAGCCCCGTTGCACAATTATGGCCTGAGATATGAGCGTACATCGAAATTTTAGGGGTCTCGGAAAATCGATATTCTGGAGTATTTGCTTAAGCACCAAACAAGTTCTGTGGTGGATTCATATCATCAGTGGAGGTACTCTAACCATACTTAGTGCAAGACCATAGCGGCTTTCGGCTGAGGTTTAAAAAAATAATTTCGAAGATCATCTGGTAAGATGCATACAATATATAGTTGTCGCTAGGCAGATATCCATATACCACACGCTTATAATCTTGTGAGGTTTAACTACTGAATGCTACAAAGTGTAAGTGTCTGGAACAAAGTTGTGCGAAGTTATGATAATATGAAATTTGGGGCCATACTTTTGCACAGTACTGTATATTATTTCTGGCTGCGGCCTTTGTAAAGATATCATTCATCGTGGATTCTCTAAAAGCCCTAGTCTCATTAGTCATCCAGCTACACCACAAGAGCAGCCATTGGACAAGCGTCCAACCCAATGGTTGAAACTGTTCGGTTTCTCAGTCGATAGAGCAAATCACCATGCATCAAGTCTTGCCTTTACAAATGTAATGTCGATAAATTTAAATTATCTTGATTCCATTCTATCAAGAAATGGTTATGAAACAAATCATAAACATTAATATTCCCTCGATTTTTTTCTCTCGGTTCGCTCGGAATCTGTTTCGCTGATATTTCTTTTCATATATGGAGTAAACACCAACTTTTGATGGTCGAAATGGTGCTCAAAATATATTATACAAAAGGCTAAATCTGTAATTTCCCCTTTCGATTCGATTTGTCCGATTACCGACTAGCAATGAACAATAATCTGATCAATGTTGAAAATATATTAATGTTGAGGCATCTCTTTTCTAAATATTTTCTATTGAACCGACAGTCGAATACATCCGGTCGTGATAACATTCTGCAGCGACGACAAGGACGTCTGACTGGAGTTCACTTATTGGAAAATGTTTGTCGCATTTTCAGGTAGGTTTGAGAGGCTCTGTATGACTGATGAGCGTTTGATTATTTAGGGCAGCTTTAAAGAAGGAGTAAACTCAAAATTCAATTTTTGAAGCTATCATATGCACTGCCTAGAGCTCCACAACGATAAGAAGCTCCGCAATTGTCACATTGATATCTCCATTCCGAACAGAGTTATAGCTAGTTGGCTGGGAGCCAGATCAGGGAAAGCTCAGGGAAGAGGGCGAGATAGCACGCGACTTGAAGAGAGTGCGTCCCTAGGTGAAGCATATTTCAACCGGGCGCGCGTTTGCATTTACTCCTCCTTTAACATACTTGAAAGTACATCAACAATTTTCCAATAGGAGAACCCTACTGCTGACTGGGCGCAGTTGCCGATCGAAAACTGGAGATGGTCTCATGCGAATTCATTAGAATACTCGACAGCGATTACATACATCGGTTGAGGCATGTCTTCAGAAGAAACATCTCCTCACTTTACTTAATATCACGCCATTCACCTAAGAATTGATCTAAATGCCGGATTTGGAGAAATTAGCCACATAGAACTTTCTTCGGTTTTCTACTCGTCTGGTGTCCCTAAACAAACGTTCGAATTATTAATGTCATACCATCATTCTAAATGTCCTGGTATCGGGTCGTTGGTTCTGGTACCCACCTTTAACTATAATTATCTCGATTACCTTGCAATTTTTGTGGAAATTATCGTCTGAGTGACCCCCACTAATTTTTCGAGCTCTATCGATGTGTACAAACTAGAACTCATGAAAATCATTTTAAACAGTGCTATATTCAAGGTAGATTTTATCGAAAATTTAGGTGAAAGCGCAGCTGAAATTTCACGATCGTAAAGTACGCACCGAGAGCTTTAAAATGACGGACTTGCGGCCTCTGAACGAGGACCAGAAAGACCTTTCCGGCCCCTTTGAAGTTCCGAGTCGATTTTAAGTCATTTTATTCGACGTAGACCGCACGACTTTTCAGGCGCTTCGTAGACAAATGCAAAAACAGTAACAACCGGATTCAGTTCTACGACGAATCTAGCCATAATTACCACTCTTCTCTCTAAACCCTTCTCATCACATCATTAGCAGGTCGATGTGTCAATGACCCCACTAGCCAAGATACTCACTTCACACCTCCGAACTCCACCCACAGACGCACCGATAAGGATTAGATCACTGAAGGTTAGATCAGGTAGTTACTAGAGTCTCCAGAATGAGGCGAGCAAGGAATCGGTTCTCTTTCGCACAAGTAAGTTTGGTTGCCCCGCTTTCCTCGTAAAGGACTATATTTAGCACGACTTAGATTAGGGTTGGCTTTGCTTGAAAATTGCCTCGTTGTGCTCTCTCACCGGTTAGATCAGAGGCAAAATGTGCTTGATGAGGATACAATTTACCACGAAGTCCACTCTACTGACAGTTGCACGTATGCGATGTTCAAGTGTTGTTCCAATCATGACCACTCCGTTTCCAGGTCGGTGCCTTGGAAGACAAATTCGTAAATAATGCATACATATCCAAAGAGGCCAGAGAAGATCTGAGCACTGAGACTGGGATGTCAACGCATCAGGTAGCAATGTTTGCGCCTCCCCATTGGGGACAGGGGATTGGTAGTTGTGACTAGGTCACTGAGGTAAATAGGTGCGGAGAATGGCAGACACTCAGTCTGAATTCACCCATAAATCTACACTAGTTTAACAATGTTCTCCGCCAAGCCCAGTGTAATCCATGGAAGAGGAGAGAGCGTAGGACGTACTTTATCATTGTTAAATCACACTGTTATAGGGACGCATGGGGTGATTCACTATTAGATTCCTTTCCCCGCAATACACACAGTCTCAGAAAGTACATTTACCTTTGCCATCTTACAGATCAACGTGTGGTACAAAAATCGTCGCCAGCGAGAGAGACTAGAAGGTTATCGTTTGCGAACGCAGCAACTCCTTCCAAAGGGTGAAGTACAGGGAGATTTGTGAGTTGTCTGCGACCGTTCGTCCTGAGTCTGCGTCCATCTTTCAGGATGACCTGTCTCTCGTGCACAATCTGCCTGTCAGACCGCGCCCTTCCTTTGTCGGTCATGGTTCCCTGTGGTCATTCTGCATGCACAGATTGTGTTAGGCAGGCACTAGATACTGTAGCGGGCTGTTTCGTATGTAAGAGAGCAATGACTTCTACGACGCAACTGAGATTGATCAAGAATAATGACAAATAAGTGAATTAGGTATGACTTCGCAGGAAATATTCACTGTGTGTGCTCTTCCACCTGTCTGCCCGGTGAGATCGCAGAAAGAGAACTTTTCTTTGCGAAGCCATCTCTAATCGTGCGTCTGCATTGTTGAAAAATGGCACGACACACCCCAGTTGTGAACAATTATGCAAAAAAAGTGTCTGGTGAAATTATGTTTAGTGTGATCTTTTCAGATGTAATGACTGCAATAAACTTGCTAAGGATGCCTCCATTCCTCGTTCCTTCCTCCTCCCTTGTCGTCACGTCGCCTGTCAGAAGTGTGTGAAAAAGAGCGAGAAACAAGATCAAGGCTGTCCTTGCTGTGGGGAGGAAGTGGAAAGCTCGCAAAAGTTGTGCTAGTGCAAGATGAATCTTATCCCTCATTGAACTTCCGAAGTTTTCCTTTACCACGCATCATCACATCCTTCTAGCAACACCCTCTCTCATATTTACAACTTTGTATTTACATTGTCAGCTCACATAATATGTGCTAGTGCCAGAGACACATATCCCTTCATCGACAGTACAAGCTTATGAATAGTCGTCTGACACTATTTCACATTTTTTTTATTTTCTATTGTTATTATTTCCAGCGTACAATAAATAACTCACTTTATAACATTCTCCTACATGGTCATGCATAACACTGGGGGGGGGGGGGGGGTGATATGAAGGATGGATTAAACTCCTTTCATCTCTCTAGTCACCACTGGTCTCTTTCATGATTTTGTTTCTCAGCTCAACGATCACCCTCTGTTTACTCTCAGAACACTACCAGAGAGAAGATGGGGCGCCTAAAAATGTTGCCCGGCCCTTTTTTGATATCACGCCTCTCATGAGAGATCTTGGAACACGGGGCATTTTTCGGTGTTTTGATGGTTTTGAGCTTCTCCAGGTCCAACTAAGAATCCCCTAGCCAGAATAGTCAGTACGAACCTTCCTCTCCGAGTTGCTGCACCTTTCGCTCACTTCTCACTTTGTAGATCACTTGGGGGGGGGGGGGGGTGAAGGAGCGACCGGTGCAGCAACTCGACTAGGAAGGGTCGTCAGTACAATTCCGGAATTCCGATTCCGGTTAGCGGAGTCTTAGTTGCGTATAGGGAATCTCAAAACCATCGAAAATCCGAAAGCAATATATGCCTTCTGTCCAAAGATAAGCCGTTTTGAGTCGAATATAATCCGTCATCCTTCCCCAGTTGTCGCTAGATGTTTCTCACCCCCTCCCCGCCCCGCTCCCCAGTCATTCGTCGCTCATTCTACCACTTACAAGAGGCCGAATCCGGGATTGAACCAGGGGCAGTGAAGGTGAACTGATTGTGAGAGGAGTAGGGGTCTTGATATGATTATGAAACCTGCCGTGAGTTATGATTTTGGAATTGTCTGGATAGATCTTTAAATGCGCTTATGGAATGAAATTGTTGTCGAGAGTGAACCAAGAGTCAAACAATTTATATTGAGACGGTTCTATCAAACAATTTGTGTGAAACTCATCATAAAAGTAAATTAACCCAATTTGCTTCTTTGAAATGTGTTTCACTGTTATAACTTAACGATGATGGAGCTCATAATTTTCAATGATTGTTCGGAAAACTGTAAAAAACTGACAACAATAACATGAAACGGTGGAAAAAAAACTCTAAACTGAGCCGGATGAAAGCAATGCCGTCATGCTGCCCACGATACATCAAAGGCGGCAAGGTTTCTTCCGACCAAGATCAACCCCTGGCTTCTCTCGTGCATTTGTATCTAAATCATCGCTCACTCTATGCTAACGATCAGGGAACTGCCACAGATACGATGGGAAGCCTGTTGATGTCACCCGGCACTTCTTTGATATCTGACCCACCTCTCACCTACTCCTCACCATCGGAGTTGCATTCCCTTCCACAAGGCATAGTATAGTGCGAATGCAAAAGATGTGAGAGGGCAGATACAGCAAGCAACACTCCTTTTCTCTAGCATTTTTTATTGCGAATGATAGTCAGAATGAATATTGCTGGCATTATTCCAAAAAGAAGCCGACTTTCGCAAGTTCTCCTCACACATCTTGGCCACTCAGAAAATGTCTTTCTGATTTCGTATTATCTCCATTTCTTATCCGCCGAATCGTGCAGACTTTCCTTACATTCTTCATTCTGTTTTTCTTGTGTGCTTTGGCATCCTTGATGATCACACTCCATTTTCGGTTTCGAATCATTATTACAAGATGACTCATGCTAAAATCAGTTAATCTTACGATGATCGTATTAAAAACTACCTTTTAAACTCATTCGAACAAGACCTGAAATTGCAATCGAATTTGATTTCTAACGATTGACAATATGTTTCGCTGATATTCCTTAATGCAGATGGATAGATGCAATCAATCGTAGGGCACGATGCGGTGGAAAAGTAAAATAAAATAAAACTTTTCGTGATAGAGTCTTCTCGATTGTTTAGCAATTTTTCAGATTGTATGCACATATTATATTTTTCGTGAATTCCTATATCAATGACAACACTCCTCATTCTGTTATGTGCCCGCACAAGAGTCACCTCTATTTTTGCCTGATTATAGTCAGTGACGAGAAGATCAACGCATGTTTGAAAAATGAACAATGTATTATCCTTGGTTCTCCACAGAATGTGGCAAATATCAAGACGTTCATCTACTGATTTATCGCATGCTGCACTCATTTGCTCCCTACTATCTCAGACCCAATGGATGGTCGGAGTTCTCTTCTCAATGCTGCATTCGATTTTCCGTTCGATTTTCTTCCTCGCTGGTGATGCAGTGGGGACCTGGAATTTACAGTTGAGAGCTAACTCTCCCAATTTGAGCAATGGTCTGACTCTCTTCCGGTCAGAGAGACGAGAGAGCGTGCAAACTGAAGAGAGTCAGACTATTGCTTTCCAAATTTCCTTCTTTAAGAATCGAAATAGCAGGAGCCTTACAGATGTTAGTGTCAGATTATTCTTCGCGTTTCCCTATTCGGTAATTGTATACTATTTTCTGATATTTCGAGATCCCTGTATATATACATGTATATATGTATATGTATATATAGATATATCTGACTAGTTAACTAAGTGTACCGCCTTTAAAATCGACCAAGTGAAAAGATTTTAAATTCTGAACAATACATTAATCAAGCAGAAGAATAATACCCGTTGTTCCCTCAAAATATTTTCTCCCCTTCACTCCAGATGACGTAAAAACGATCTACCATTATCACTAAATGCTCATATACCCGAGCTTATTCGACCACCAGCTAACCCGTCAAACGCTTCTGGCAACCCCGACGCTCACGCCTTTGAACTAAGTTCAGTCAGGGCTCGCCGCTATGCGGCGAGCCGGGACTAAGTTGTTCTGAAATTACACCACCAGTCATTCCTTCATAGCGTAATCTTTTCAGTCTGTCCATCGTCTCACCTCCGCTATCCCTCTCACTTGCCTTCGGGTTACTAAGTTGTTCGAAATGATACGCTACCCGTCATTCCATCATTTGATTATCTCTCTCCCACCCCCCCCCCCCCCTCTCTCTCCTCTCCCCCCCCCCTCTCTCCTCCGCTCTCCCTCTCACTTGCCTTCGGGTTACTAAGTTGTTTGAAATGAACCTCTACCCGTCATTCCCCCATTAGAATATCTAAACCCCGCTATCCAACCTCCCTTCCCTCCCTCTCATCCCCTCCCCCTCTCTCACCTCCGCTATAAATCTCACCTCCTCTCTCCCTCTCACTTGCCTTCGGGTTACTAAGCTGTTCGAATTGATACGCTGCCAATCATTCCCTCATTAGATTATCTCACCTCCGCTCTCCCACCTCCCCTCGCTCTCTCTCCTCCGTTATCCATTTCACCTCCGCTCTCCCTCTCACTTGCCTTCGGGTTACTAAGTTTATTCGAAATGATACGCTACCAGTCATTCCCTCATTAGAATATCTCACCTCCGCTCTCCCGCCTCCCCTCCCCCTCTCTCACCTCCGCTATAAATCTCACCTCCTCTCTCCCTCTCACTTGCCTTCGGGTTACTAAGCTGTTCGAATTGATACGCTGCCAATCATTCCCTCATTAGATTATCTCACCTCCGCTCTCCCACCTCCCCTCGCTCTCTCTCCTCCGTTATCCATTTCACCTCCGCTATCCCGCTCACTTGCCTTCGGGTTACTAAGCTGTTCGAATTGATACGCTGCCAATCATTCCCTCATTAGATTATCTCACCTCCGCTCTCCCACCTCCCCTCGCTCTCTCTCCTCCGTTATCCATTTCACCTCCGCTATCCCGCTCACTTGCCTTCGGGTTACTAAGCTGTTCGAATTGATACGCTGCCAATCATTCCCTCATTAGATTATCTCACCTCTGCTCTCCCACCTCCCCTCGCTCTCTCCCCCGTTATCCATTTCACCTCCGCTATCCATTTCACCTCCGCTCTCCCTCTCACTCGCCTTTGGATTACTTAGTTTATTCGAAATGATATTATTACGCTACCCTGCATTCCCTCATAACGTTGTTTCTCCTCTCCCCTATCACCTCCGTTCACTCGCTCACCTCCCCTCAGTCCCCCTTCACCCGAGCACCCACTAACTTTCCTTCCTTCCTCCCGCTCTCCCTCCCCCGGCTGAACTCGCGCGCGCTCTCGCTCCGCTCTACTTAACCGCAAAAGGAGGGGAGCTCCCTAACTGTCATCGTGGCCGTGGTGTGCTTGCTTGTCTCGCTATCTCGAGGTCGCGGGTTCGACTCCCGCCGGCGCCCGAGGTCTTTTGCCGCTCTCCCTCTGACCGCAGGGTACACTCACATTTCTGGCCGATTTCTGAGACGGACTGGCCGAAAAAGTGCGGACGCGTCATCAAATATCGAGACGAAAGACACAGCGTGTCAAATGGGGGAAGAAACCTCATTTGCGTGGCAGATCAATTTTTTTGTTCCATTCCGTTCTCTCACTATGACCCTTCACCATCCCACGAATCGGTTTGTGGAAAATGTCGCGTCTTACCTTCCATTCATTGCTGATCCCAAATATTTATCGTGAAACGTATCCAGGTCGTTTTTGGTTGTCTTTGGCTTCTACCTATCATTTTCTCCGGGCCTTTGAACAGTGAAACACATCTGAATCTACAATTTTCCAGGCACTTTTTGTCGTTCCCTTTTCCGTTTTGGTAGAAACATAACGAAATTCGATGGATCAAACCTTGTTTTGCGCACTCCAGAGCTATCTCCTTAGCGGGCAATAAAGATATCGACTTGGCGTTTGGACACAAGCCTTCCTAAACTCTTTTCCCACAATTTGATGTTTTTCGATTTTTCATTTTCGATTTTATTAGGGCGCACTGTTAAGAAATGCACTAAAAATCTAGTAAAAACAGCGGAAATCCGTCGTTTTCCCCACTCTAGAGACTTCTCCTCAGCAGGGAATGAAACTATTGATTCGGCGTTTGCACACACGCCTTGCCAAACCATTTGCCCACAATTTGATGTTTTTCGATTTTATCAGGGCGCACTGTTAAGAAATGCACTAAAAATCTAGTAAAAACAGCGGAAATCCGTCGTTTTCCCCACTCTAGAGACATCTCCTCAGCAGGGAATGAAGCTATCGATTCGGCGTTTGCACACACGCCTTGCCAAACCATTTGCCCACAATTTGATGTTTTTCGATTTTTCATTTTCGATTTTATGAGGGTGCAGCATCGAAGAATGTACGAAAAAACCTGCAATTCCGACCGCTTCATTCTCCGTTAATCCATGAATGAAAGGGGATTAGATCTGCCACGCAAATGAGCTTTTTCCCCCGCTTTGACACGCTGTGAAAGAGTATAAAGAAGGGATAACTGGAATTATTCCTACCTGAACCTTCAACGTATCGATTGTGTCGCTCTTCCGCATTTGCCGTCGAGGAGCATAGTAGACGAATACAAGATATATTACGCCCTGGAATGTCTTCTCTCGATAGTTATGGTACAGCAAATTTTGATCGTGCTCTAAAAGAAGGGATCATTTTGGTCAACAAAATTGTAGTTCGTCCCAATCGATTGAACACAGTGCACGGCTATTTCGATTAGAAATCAAAACCATTTAAGTTTACAACGATATAAAAACATTGTTTAAACCTGAATAGTAGGAAGTGCATAATAACAGATGGTCTGAATCAGGCAGAAATCACGCCCCTCGAGGGCGAAGGCGAGAGAAAGGAAGAGGACTGTGAAGGGAGCGAGTTGGACCACGAGAGGAACGAGACCCTAAAACACTTTTGATCTACTACCGTCGTAAATTTGGTAAGATCTCATAATCAATCACTAGATTTCGTAATTCATGCAATCGTCACCTCATTTCGCGTATGCTCTCATCGTTTGACCTATCGAGCGAATAAGGGAAATGAAGTTACAATTGTCCGAATTTCGAACACCATCAAGTAAATCAAACGTACCTGCACAATCTGCAGCTGAATGAATCGCCGTTGTAAGACGGCGGTCTTCGAGCTGAACAGCGGTGTCAACCCTCGAAGAAGCCGTCGACTCCTGGAAGCAGAGCTGCTATTCTCACCGTTACTGGTTAGAGAAAGAGTGCATCAAAATGGTGAGCTGGGAAACGATATTGAAGATTCTTCGAAACCAATATGCTTCACTGCTTTTTAAAATATTTCGTTTAGCAACTCTCAATGATATTTTGCACGCGCATGGTGTGGAAAAAATTACATTAATGTGAAATATTGATTTCAATTTAGTTAATCATTTCTTAATTTTACATATTCCTCCAAGAGTTTGATAAATTATAATACACTTATCTTAACTTCTAACTTCAATGAGGGATCACCAGATTCTCCTTTCCCTCCCATGTTGTTTCCGGAGAATTCCAGACTGGGAAATGGTTCTCCAATTGGATAAACTCGATATCGTATTTCTATGTACAGAGATCTTGACTATGCACTGCGCACGAAATGCGTGCAAAATAGGCCTACCGGAAGGAGCGTAAACAAATGCTATCATATTTCCGTGCAACTACACAATAACTATGAGCTGCGCAAAGGTACGTGCAGAGTAGGCTTGGCCAAACGATACCGCGTAGCGAATAGCAACGCGCCTCTTCCTCGCACATTGCGAAATTAGGGGAACGGGAGGGCATAGCGCTACGCTACATCGTTTGGTAACCTTACTGTATAATAGGTGCTCTGGCGAACTATACAGTGATGAATTATCGAAATATATCAGTTGTGATAACATTTCCATGTATGACTATTCAGGAATCATCAGTGTTCGCATTTTTACGAACAATTTCGAATTATCGACCGGTAAGAGAGTGTAAATCATAGGTGTGGCTTTGCAAGGAATTACTATCTCAATTCTACATACTAACACAACGGTCTGACCGACGAGAGATAACGCAGAATGAAGAGAGCATTTTTTTGCGAATCCGTCCCTAATCTCTTTCCCTGCGCTGTCTCACCCGCTCACCCCTTTAGAATTCAGTATACAATTATTGAGAGGCAAGGAGGAAGTGTGGAATAAGCAATGAACACTATGGAAATGAAGAACTTGCAATGTTATGACTATTCTCGATCTGGGATCTCGCCTGTGGATGACGATGAAGAACGCCGAGTACGCAGCTGCGTAAGTGGGAAGGAAGGCGATGAATGCGATGTCCTTCAGCGATCGACCATTCTGAATAGTTTTCGTTATACCCCACAAGCAGAAGAACGATTGTGTTATTTTGAGGAGGCGCTATCATAAAATGAATGTGAAACTCATAGAAAAATTAGAAATTCGAGCCATCATCCCTTTATTTCGCCGATGAGATGCTCGCGTAATGAAGAGAGACATATTGCGAAGCCATCCCAAATCTGCAGGGTCCATACAAAACGTCCCCGCCTCTCCCCTCGAATTTGGAGTTTTAATTGCATAACTTAATTATTTTTTTAAAAAAAGCTTTACTCTTTTTGATTGTTAAAGAGCTTGAGCTGTTCTACCTTTTGTATGTTGACGCCTACGAGCGCAGACTCACATGAACTTCTCTATACTATTAAATACGATAATTATTACATTTGATAGCATAGGTTCATGTGAGTCCGAGCTCTTAGGCGTCAACATTCAAAAGAAAGAACAGCTTATGCTCTTTAACAATCAAAAAGAGATTGTAACCAAAATTAATTGAGTTATGTAATTAAAACTCCAACATTCGAGGGGAGAGCTGCCAAGGGGTTAAAAAACAAAACTGCCAGGGGGTTAAAAAACAAATTCCAAAATAATGTATTTCAATCCTCAATCTTTAGCTATAGCAGTAATACACAATCTCTAGTGTAGCGAAAACGATACCAATTAAGACTTGTACTTGCTTTCGAGTTCATACCAAAATCACTCACATTCAACGCAGATCCATTGTCTAGATTTAGGCCGTAGACCATAAATCGATCGGACTCCGAGAGGTTGTAAGCTCTTCGAATTGCCGCTCGTAGTGTTTCTTCGAATTCCGGCGTGGGTATCAGATCCCGCGCCCAGATCTGAAAATAAGGCATTATGAAATAGTACTGAGATTCCCATCTGATGTTCTTCCCTGTTTTGCGCAAGCACTATCATCCGCCTAACAGAATGTACGAGAACACGAAATAGAGTTCCCCAATTTCATAGAATGAGAAAATTATTTTGAAGAATCATTCTTCAGACTAAAGATAAAATTACAATTTGGTAAATATATACGATAATAAGAAGTTGCATAACGAGACGACAACTGACAGCTGTGAAGGTCAGGAGGAACAGGCTGAATGCGTAGGATGAAACAAGAGATTCGAACGTAGTCATTGTTCGTTGTTTTCGAAGACCACTGCAAATCTTCAATCACGAAATTGAACACGTTATTGAAATCTGGATCAGCTGAAAATCTGTGATATGTTGGCAAGAATATCGAGACTAAAATGCATTATTGTCTTGTCTCCTTGATGGCTAATATTAAGTCTTCCCAAATTCAGATGCCGATACAAAAGACGAGCGATGCCGATACAAGAGACGAGCCAAAGCGTGATACTTGAATAGGTGCAGATACTGCATGATGCACGGAGCGGGCGTCAGTTGCCACCATCCGATGTTCAGAAGGAACCCGAAGAGGAAGAGGATATCGACCAACCAGCGAGGGGCTGTCTGCAAGACTTCATACTAGAGCCTTCGTCTCTTCAGTTATCACACTATCTCGACTGGTATAGAGAGAGTGAGAGAGAGTGTATATAATTATGCGATCGTGGTGTCGATTCTAAAACCTTTCTCAGAGACATCCACGCAGCCGAGTTGTATCAAATAGGTTTCAGTGAATATGTGACGCAGTATTTGTAAGGGTCAGACAATTCAGGGAGGATCTGGAACACCAATTTTTCAATAATATGGTATCCGGGGTACTTTTTCATGCTGATGACGATGGTCAACTTCATTTTGCATAATTGACCTCTAATGAAGCACTATTTCACCCGTCGAAATAGCGAAATTTTATTTGATTTATCAGGGGTAAAACTTGCTACAAAAATTTGGAAATTTGTTTCCCGAGGTGGTTTTTCATTCTCTACACGATGGAATGGTGAACAACCCCGTATGCAAGTTCCTTCATTGGTGTTCGGATTTTATTTATGGCTAAAACTCAAAACTAGAAGCCGGCATTGTGTGTGCATGTAAAGTATCTATTGCCTAGGCCGTAATCCGATTTTTGTGCAATTTGAAGTATGGGATTTTTACTTATGCCCCTTTTAGTTTTCCGATTTCCAAAACTACTCATCTCTCACTATCTAATCAGCGAACAAGAGAGCACACTTGTTCACCTACTCTGTATCACTGATGGCTCAAGTGCGTTGGGCTATCACTCAGCGAGTCGCGGGTTCGATCCCCGCCGCTGCTCAAGTTTTGCAATAGTTTTGCAATTTTTCAATCCCTCAATTTATTTCTAACGAGTGTTTTGGTGAAAGAGTAAATCATTGAAAAGTAAAGACGATATAATTTGAATAAATTTTTATCTTATAGACAGAAAGCAAACATATCGTTAATAACAAAAGATGAACTATTGTGTCTAAGCATTGTTGATGAAAATTGAGTTGAGATCTATCTTGGCAACGGCTGTTAGAAACTTGATAAAAATATTGCAAAACTTGAACAGCGCCGAGGATCGAACCCGCGACTCGGTGGGTGACAGCCCAACGCACTACCAATTGAGCCATCAGTGATACGAGAGTGGGTGAACAAGTGTGCTCTCTTGTTCGCTGACTAGATAGTGAGAGATGAGTAGTTTTGGAAATCGGAAAACTAAAATGGGCATAAGTAAAAATCCCATACTTCAAATTGCACAAAAATCGGATTACGGCCTAGGCAATAGATACTTTACATGCACACACAATGCCGGCTTCTAGTTTTGAGTTTTAGCCATAAATAAAATCCGAACACCAATGAAGGAACTTGCATACGGGGTTGTTCACCATTCCATCGTGTAGAGAATGAAAAACCACCTCGGGAAACAAATTTCCAAATTTTTGCAGCAAGTTTTACCCCTGATAAATCAAATAAACCGGAAATTTCGCTATTTCGACGGGTGAAATAGTGCTTCATTAGAGGTCAATTATGCAAAATGAAGTTGACCATCGTCATCAGCATGAAAAAGTACCCCGGATACCATATTATTGAAAAATTGGTGTTCCAACGTTTGTTCGATTCTTAGGAGTACGGAGTCATGTATTACTGAGAGGCATCATCGCCTTCTGATAGTAGGTATTGGGGTGTCCGGAAAGTTCGTATAATTTTTTGTTTTTATTTTTTATTCAATGCTTTACAATTCTCAGTGACCAATGTATGCCCCCTTCTATCTCACTACCTCCCTCCAGCGATTGGGCAGGGTCTCGATTCCTCTCTTCCAGAATGCGGGTTTCTTCGAGACCGCCCAGTTCACGAAAGCCCTCACAACTTCATCTCGATTCTTGAACTTCTTTCCTTTGCAGAAGTCAGAGAGAGAGCGGAAGCAGTGGTAGTCGCATGGGGAGAGATCCGGGGAATACGGTGGATGGGGAATCCTCTCGATCTTCAGCTCGTCCATTTTCTTCTGGGTCATCTTCGCTCGATGTGGGCGAGCATTGTCCATCAGAAGAAGAATTTTGCCCTAGTTCAGGAGTCTTGGAGGGACTCTGATCGCGACATCTTGCAGTTGTTCAGAGAAGAGGTCGGCATTGATGCTGGTGACAGGGGCGAGGATCTCCCAGTAGATGGGACCGAGCACTGAGAAGAAGAAGCAGAGGAGTTCCTTCTTTCCGTGCTCTTCCTTCTTCGGGACGGGCGTGGGCTTCTCATCTGCATCCACCCATTGCAGTCTCCTCACAGGGTTATCGTACGTGATCCACTTCTCATCTGTAGCGATGATGGAATTGATCCATCGAAGATTGGATTTACGATGGAGTAATTCCCGACAGACTTGAACACGATTTTTCAGCTGTTCGGGGGAGAGGTCATATGGAATCACTTGTGGGAGTTTCGGCTTCTTCCCAGATCGATGGAGGATATCGGACACCGTTGATCTGGGAGTACCAGTATCCTTCTTCAACTCACGCACACTGGCCATGGGCTTGCGCTTCAGTGTGCGGAGAACGAGAGGACAGTTCGAGGGAGGGAGGGCGTCCAGAGGGGGGTTGATCATCGAGACCAAACTCCCCTTTCTTGATGCGGGAGAACCACTTATAGCAGAAGGGTATGGAGGGGGCGTCAGCTCCTTCCGACTGGGCCAGGGCAGAGTGGGCCTCCTTCACGGATCGGCCAAGATGGTAGTAATGAAGTAAAACTGCTCGGAGGTAGAGATGGGAGTCCATCACAAGAATCAATGTAGCAACTAGGAGACTGATTAAATCCTCTCACTACTCAACGTCAGAATGATGCAATACATTGTTGACAAACAGATTGCGCAATCACTGCATTTGATCGCGAACTGACTTTTTTCCGAAGCATTATACGAACTTTCCGGACACTCCAATAGTTGGTTGGTGTAAAATAATAATTTGATTTTACGATTGAATCCATGTGACAATTCGGTTATCAAGAAATTATGCAATCAATTTATAAGTCTGAAGCGTTACTTGAAGCACCGGCCCGAATAGTGAGCTGATGTAGAGACCATCGTAGCAGATGTGTGACTGAAATTAAATTTTAAATCGTCCCTTCATGGTTGTTTAAATTTAAGGAGGATAGTATCGGAAGCCGTTATTGCGATCAGCTAATCAGAAATGTTTCGGCAAAGTAAAAAGTTGGAACTGCATAATCAGGCCTCATCTCTACGCACCACTGTATTGCTAGTGCGCTCCATCACCATCATAACTATCATCATCACCAGTTCCTCCTTACCACCATGGCGAGCATCCAGCAGCAGCTCATGAGCAATCCGTGCATTGCGGAGATCTGCAGACTCACGCGGTAGGCGACGATCGACTGAGACATCGCGCCTGCAAGAGAATTATTAGTACTTCTACTCATTTTTCTACCGATATTTCAAGATCTTGCAGTTGAATTGATTGGCCAACTTATATGGTTGAGCTTTTAAACACATTTTCGATCATCACATCGCATCGCACATCGCGGCTGAAATATATTGATCGTTTATATATTTATCTACAAAGGGACAAGGACGGGAAGCAGAGGGAATTCTTCGAGAGATTTTTCCTGATGTCCGAAGTATTGATGAGTCGGTTTGAGGGTTGAAACACACAACTACACAATGTTGTGCACAATGAATGTGAAACTCGACTGATCAAGCAATGATTTTTTTTTGGTTTCTTTCCAATAAATGTCAAAGACGCATTACTTTCCTAGCTCCGGCTATACTTTTGAGTATCAGTGAAACACATGTCTAGTCAGTCGAATTTCAAAGTAGAGTCATGTATTTCGAATGAGTTTCAGTGTAATTTATTAATACGGTTTTCGAAAGTTACCCCAGTTTTTGCTCATTTCGGCTTTACAACAGAAACAAAATTACGTGCCCATTTGAAGGAAGGAAAGAGTGTGGGAAGAAAATTCCATTACTATATTGCAATTTTCATGAAAATGCAGACACAGTACAAATCAAATGAAAACTAGATACTTATGAAATGCCTCACCCGCACAAAGAAGCGTCGACAGCGCTACATTCAGTGCCATTCCAGAGATTCCGAGGGCTGTGCCGGCAAGGACGATCACTGGAGGCACGCCCATTGTTGATGAGACGTAGGACGGATGGGGAGTGGGTAAGGAGATTCCTGCTATCGTATTCGATGATTTTAAACAGCCTGCAATACTTGCGTAGCAATATTCGAGTTCGAAATTCGGTTAATCATACCGTATAATTGAATGACCAGTCGAACGGTGATAGAGTATGGGAATTGAGGAGCAGGTTACCAAAACTGTAACGAGTCCAGTTCAGCTCCGATCTCTTCTAACCAGATATCTAAAAACAACACCTCGCTATCTCCATTCTCCACACTCTCTTGACTGGTCAAGTGGTGAAAGAGTAATTCTGAAAGATCTCGTCGAGATAAGCATTTTTCCCGTTGGAAGTGAAGGGCTAGCTCATCTGCGAAAAAAGTTACTATTATTTGAATGTTCAAAATTTATGCGCTGAGAAAACGGTGCTAGATAACAATCCAATTTTCTTTTCATTCGATTCCTCGTGCAATTTTACCCCTGCGCGCAAATTTAAATGAAAATCGGATGTGGTATATGGAACGGCATTTTCGAAAGAATATAGAGAAGTCGAGATTTTTTGGCCAAAAATTACGATTTTTTACGCCTACAAATTTTCTTTCACGTTTTGGTGTGGAGATATGTGCAAATTCGTTTCCTACGGGTCGAAATACACCAGAAAAAAATTAACTCGGTTTATTCTGAGGTTATCGATTTTTGACCTCAGAAACAGGGATTTTTCGATGATTTTGAAGTCAAAAATCGATATCCTCAGAACGCACATATCTCCACACCAAAACGTGAAAGAAAATTTGTAGGCGTAAAAAATCGTAATTTTTGGCCAAAAAATCTCGACTTCTCTATATTCTTTCGAAAATGCCGTTCCATATACCACACCCGATTTTCATTTAAATTTGCGCGCAGGGGTAAAATTGCACGAGGAATCGAATGAAAAGAAAATTGGATTGTTATCTAGCACAGATTTTTCAGGATCTCAATTTTTAAATTTTGAACGACCGTAACTTTTTTCACAGATGAGCTAGCCCTTCACTTCCAACAGGAAAAATGCTTATCTCGACGAGATATTTCAGCATTACTATATATGTACGGGTTTTGGACGAG
The DNA here is from genome assembly GCA_036245805.1 of Pristionchus mayeri. Lineage (NCBI taxonomy): Eukaryota > Metazoa > Nematoda > Chromadorea > Rhabditida > Neodiplogasteridae > Pristionchus > Pristionchus mayeri. The sequence continues at coordinate 40,221,237 of BTRK01000005.1, forward strand.
CCGTTCACGATTTACTAAAACCGACCTCGCCGATGAGGCGCGCTACAGGAAATGAGGGGTCAGAGATACCGTTTCCTAAGGTCGATTTTCGTGATCTACGTGAAAAAGTACCCCTAGGTACACATTTTCAGCACAGGTTAGGTTTTTGCTGTACGGACACTACAGGGAATATCTCAATTCTCTCAGAATTCCTCTGATATAACGAAATGCGCATCTCTATCTCTACTTCTCATCGGCATTTCTGATTACAACATTCAGAGATATTCACAATGACCAATTACACACTAGTGATGACAATTCGTCAAAGTACGCTCAACATTATACTTGCTCTCTAGGGTTGGCTATTCGGAACAGAATTGCGATATCACAATCCCCTCCTCAAATTTCGCAATTTGCGAGGGGGGTTGCGAACTCGCAATACTGCTCCGAATAGCCACGCCTAGTGCTATCTCACCCAACGCCCAATCCAGCGCGGTGAAAATGGTAAGCATGATCAGCACTAGGCACTAGAGTTCGAGAAACGATACCACGGTATCCTAATTTTCCTCACTCTCTCACCGCTCGAACGGTCAAGAGAGTGTGTGAAATGAAGAGACGAAGGCCCGAATCACGAACTCTACTGGGCACATTTGAGAAAACACGAAAACATACGAACCAGGTGAGCTTTTCCAGTCAATCCGTGCAGGCGGGAATCGATGAGGAGTGAGCAGACCGTGTTCTGAAATTGTTCCTTGTCGTTGAATGACATGAAAGCGCCTATTTCTGATCAATGTATCACTCGAAAATTGGCACTTTCCTTCGTGCACATTCTTCTCTCCTAGAAAAAATGACAGGGCTGCAGGAAAAGGCGCAAAATTTCAGTTCCGTTTTCAGATTTATTTCAGATGCCCTACATAGCTGTTTTTTCCGATGTAGCGCGCATGCACATTGCCCGAACATTCCGCAACAAAAATTCCAATAATATAACATTATTGAGGGGAGGATACCGAATGTAGGCTCAAGGGAAGTGGAAATACGAGGAAGGAAGTGAAATCAGATCTGCACAGAACTGCTGTGGAAGAGGAGAGGGTTGCAAGAGTTCTGAGAGCTGACACTACACCGGATGAGAACCGTCGGAGAAGAACGCACCGAATGGGAACCAAAAAATTAACCCTTCTGTAGGGCTTTCACAGAAGCATTTTTGACACTTTGGGAGCCAGCTGTGAACATGCAGCAGAAGGATATTTTTTTGGTTCTCATCCGACAGTGCCAGAGAGCTGGTTCCACGCTTATGGCGGAAAGAGGGCATTGAAAAGGAATTCGAAGGAACATTACCAAAGAAAACGGAATTTAACAAGAAAATGAAAGGATGGAAGTCGATTGCAAAGCTGCAAAGAACGTTAGAGGAGTGGGTCACAAAAGTTCTGAGAGCACATATGCTAGTTTCTTGCATATGGCGGGAAGAGAGCATTGGAAAATATGAAAGGCAAGGGTAAACAGATGCACAAAATATCAACGCTAACGCGAAAACCAATACTTAGCTTGCCGTTCACATTTTTACACTTGCACTTGTTCCCTTCACGGGAATCAGTTAGAAAATGCATGAAAATTATATCACGCGTGTCGCCTAAGGATTGAACAGATTCGTGAAGAGCCTGGTACATTTTTTGACTCTTGCTTCTGTTAGCATTTTTAGATAGCCATATATGCCTAGCGATAGGGATGATTGGCAATAAATCATCCCTACATCCTGCATTCTCGTCTGTCGAGCAATCGTCTGACTCTCTTCAGTTTGCACGCTATCTCGTCCCTCTGACCGGCGAGAGAGTGTGCAAACTGATAAGAGTCAGACAACTGCTCCGCCTGTCTCAGTCTGTCTCACTTGAGAAACATCACTATCAAACAAGAGATTCATTTCTTGCCCAGCCATCCCTACCTGGTGGAGGAATGCATTGCCAATATTGTCAAAAATTTTATGTTCAGCAATCCTGCATCATTCAAGAAACACAAAGCCAAGCGTAAATTGAAGCAAACACTACAGCGAGTAGGAGGTGTAGCGGCAACAACATCTACACTCCTGGTGAAAGGCATGGTGAAATCCGAGCTCTACACTCCTCATTGGCCATTCAGCGACACTCGAACCTCCGCACAGATCACGTACACAGTAGTGATGACAATTGGTCACCATAAAGAATAGGATTTCGAAATTGGAGAAGATTTCGAAAACGTGCCTCCACGGAGTTTCACGCCTCCCATAGAGATGCATCCCGGTCGAAAATTTGATTCTACAATTCAATAGAGAGGAGAGAGATCACGTACACAGAGAGAGATCACGTACGTCACAACAATTGGGGTTTCGAAATTGAAACGTGTCCCCCACGGAGGGGCGAAACAAATAATTTATCGCCCCCATGCACGTCTCCCACGTAGATGTATGTATTCCGGTCGAAGATATTACTCTTCAATTCACTTTAACCTCCACGACGATCACGTACACATTATAATTATTTGAGATCGTCTTATCATTGCGTCTGCTCTACAGTAATCAGCAAAAGTTGTGTATAAAATTCACAATAAATCGCTGCAGCTAACTGCAAGAGATAGGCAATTATCTTAGTTATGCTTTCTCATTCTGACTGGCCGGAGAGAGAACAAACAACATGTTGAGAGCCACCAATCCTTCCCAAGGCGACTTCAGTTCTGAATTTGCAACTGTAAACCCTTCCTGGAATCACATCCAAGAATACATTCCGAGTCCATTCTGTTATCTCTACTACGTTCCACCGTGAACTCAATTATTCTCTGATTTACAGAATAATTCCCCATATATTGAAGAATACCATATTAACGTAAAACATACGAACTCTGGTTGCCCTATAGGGCCCTACGCTTCATTGTTTTGTTTGTCTGAAACTTGTCACCGAATATTCGGAATAGAGAGACTGAATGACAATCCCAGCACGTGAGTACGCCAGAGTGCATGGCCTTCATTGGTTATTCCACCTTTCCTCCTGAAATCATCACAAATTCTCCGCGGAATCCCAGACAAGGTGAGTGAGCGATGAAAACATGGGAAAGACAATAAACGATCTCGCCATTCCACACCATCTAACTAATGTCTCTCGAGATCTCGCTATTCTCGAGAAAATGTGACTGGAATTATGCTAAGGGAACGTGCGTTTAGATGAATTTGGAAGATCTTCCGCTGCTTGGGAGATATGATCATTCACTTCAAAAACATTCACACCAGCGACATAAACCCAAATTGGAAAGACGGTTTCCGAAGCCATCCCAGGTACAATCGAACGAAAAATACTCAAAATAGGGAGATGTGGAACTTTAGAGAATGAAGTAAGCCAATACTTATTCTACAGCTTCAAAGAAACAGCCGGCGACTGATAGTCAAAGGAAACTATAAATCGCATTGCATAAAGCATTCCGAGACTATTTATTGTTAGATATTGAAATAATATAAAAGCCTTAGGAATCACAGGAATAGTCGAATATCTGGAAGATGATCGTTTCCTTCCTTCTCCTCTCTTTCCTCTTCTCGGTCGTCTCTGGAAAGGGAGGAACGACCGCTGAAGACTGCACTATCGGCGAGCAATGGACGAAGAATTTCATCCGATTCGAATGCTTCAAGGGAACGGGCAAAGTGGTGAAGGGAGTGCGGCCTATCGGTGAGTTACTATTACATTTTTAGATTCGGGCGAATTATGGAAATCCAATTTGGGACTCTTTTTGTTCTTACCTGTCCACCCATTCAGTCATTCTAGACTGATTTTTAAAAAAATAGTGCAGGCTGCGTTCCTACAAACACTGATGGCGGAGCGATGATCGCTCCAGGGGCGACCTTCGATGAGAAGTACTTCACGTACAGCTGCAGCAAGAGCAGAGAAGGAGTCGCCTATGAGATCAAAAGTGAGTCAGGTTCCAACGTCTGACATGGTACGCACAGCATTTTTTCGACACATTGGAAAGTACGCGATAGATCTTTAATTCCGCTAACTCATGAAAATGCAGTATGATAATCAGTTTAGTTAAGAATATGACTGCATTTCGTGTTATGTGAAGATGACAGAAAGATGATGAATCGCTCTCTTGATTAGTAGCGATTAGGTTTGGCAATACGAGGGAGATTACGATCTCGTTATCTTCCTCCCAGTTATTTCGCAATCCAAGGAGGTGGAGGCGTAACGAGCTCGTAACCTCCCCTCGTATTGCCAATTCTAGTAACGATTCAATAAAATTCAGACTGCCGCGATGAAGCGGGCGTAATGCTTCCCGTGGGCGAGAAGAGGAAGAGGTCCGATGGAGTCACCTTCAATTGCTACACGGAAAACACGGGAGCAGTCAAGCTGTCGCAGGATACCCGTGAGTACTGTCATTCGCTCATTAGACTTAATAATTCGGAGCTTAACCACCACTTAGTTCATCATGCTGGTATAATTATTGATATTTTTTGCGAAGCATTTCATAGATTAGGTGGTCGTTTGCAACGGTGCACTACCAAATATAGCTAGGAAAGTACGGTTTGCATAACTTCGTGAATCAAAAATTTCAGCCGGCGGATGTGAATACAAAGGCAAAGTTTACACGATGGGACAGGTGTACATTCAGGATGTGGAATTGAAGGTGAGAACACTTGTCAACTCTTGAGATTTTATTCATGACACAATTGGCACCAAAAATCTGAATGTTGTGGCTTCTCAATATATCAATTCTGAGTATAACGTGCCGAACAGTTCCTGTTTGAGGCAACAGTTGGCGGAGTCTTGAAAACAATCGGAAAGGGCGCAGAGATGGAGTGCAGGAAGGGAGGAGGAAGGGCCATCGGTTAGTTTGCGCTCTTAAACATAAACTTTAAAAAAATGTCAAAATGAAAGCTTTCCCTTCTCAAGTCGGCTTTTGGCACAACGTTCTCCCATTCAATAATCTCTTCGTAATCACGACCAAATCGATTCACTGTCTGACGAAATTTCTGGTTTAAAAATCATACTAACTCAGTATGAGCAATCACTAGAATCGCACGAAGCGATCAGTAAATCTCAACAAATGTTCAGCCTGCGTGACGACTTCGGGATCGAAGCTGAGAAACGGTGAATTCGCGACTGTCGATTCACTCCATGTGAAGTGTCTGATCGGCTATGACGGGAAAATGACGATGACTGTGGTTGATGAGAAGGGTGAGTGAAAATGCCGCTTCTTTATATTCTTTCCTATCTTCGTCTGAAAGTATTACCTAAGAAAGCTGAAGAAATCATCGAAATGATAGCATTAGCACATTTTTGTGATGAAAATTAAAAGTATAAGCTTCCATCGCTTTAAGAATCTTTCCAGACGTTACCTGCACTCACAACGGGGCAACTCTGAAGAACAACGAGAAGGTGAAGACTCCTGACGGGAAGAATGAGTACCAGTGCGTCTATGGAGTCATGAAGCTGGCTGGTTAGTGGATTGGGAACTTGACTCGATCAAAAAAATGTACTATCGCTTCCGAAAATAAATTATCCATACAAAAAACCGGCGGGAAACACCTTCTTCTAACCCTGTTTCAGCTAGGCAAAGATTCGGATGATGATATCACTTCAGGTTGTCTCTTCAACGGTAAGCTCTACAACGCGACCGAGTGGCACCAGATCACCTACGTTGACCGAGTGGCACCAGATCACCTATGGGAAGCCGTTCCTCTGCTTCGGAGGCGGCGTATTCGACTTCGGAAATATCAGTGAGACCGAACATTATTTGGGAGGGATAAGAAACTGTTCAGCATTTTTTCTATAGTTTTCAAGCCATGCAGCACCCGTATAACGTAGATTAAGGGGACTAGATTAATACCAATAATCAAATAAGTTTAGATGAAGATAATATTACCTATTTTTGTATGAGCGATTATTGTACGTCAATAATAGGGTTGGTCAAATCGAGTCGAGCTAGTCGAGGGCTCGATCCTCAAGCTCGACTCGAGCTTGGCTCTAATCGAGCCTGACTACTCGAGCCGCTCGGAAAGGATGGAAACCCGATCGAGGGGCTCGACTGGCTCGACAGGCTCGACTAGGCTCGACTAGGCTCGTCTAGCTAGTTCAATTCCGCTTGATTTAGTTATGTTTTTGCTCAATTTTTCCCTCTTTTCATTCATATCTTCATCACTGTGCACCTAAAAATAGAGCAAACGAAAAGTTCATAGCGGAATTGTGGTTAAAAGGTGCAAAACGTAACCACTTCACTACTGGTCTGCTTGTCTTGAAACCGTTAAACGATAATGATGAGAAGGGCGCTGAAATAACCTCATGAGATCGGGTCAGCTCGAGTCGAGCCGAGTCGAGCCGAGTCGAGCCGAGTCGAGCCTGGTCAAGCTAGTCGATCCGAGTCGAGCCAGTCGAACCGCTCGATCGGGTTTCGAGCCAACTCGATCCAACATAACGTGTTTTACGATTCGAGTACTCGAATACCGAGCTGCCTCGATTTCACTAACCCTAGTCAATATATTCAGCCGGTTGCACGCTTCCCGACGGATCGAGCAAGCCCTTCTGGTACGCGTGGGTGGTGGACACGGAGGTGCATCAGTGCAAGTTCCAAATCAAAGGAAACACCATCACAACATACATCGATGGAATCGGTAAGCCCTGAAACAGTCAAATTATTTAGTAATTTCTGAAGTAAAAAATGTTCTAAAGTGTCTATTATCTGCAGAAGTCGGTTTTTCAACGTAGACGTCATGATTCTATAAAATGAATTCAGGATGTGTGCACGGAACGAACACAATCTGGCGAGGATACATTTTTGACAATGGGAAGGAAGTGAAGAAGTGCGATCTGGTGGGAGACAAGTGGATGATGAGAGATCTGACAACTGCCGAGGCATCTGCCTACTTGGAGTCCAAGGTCGGAAACATATATGACCAGTGGTTACATCGGGGCGTGCCGCGAAGTGCACCAAATTATGCGACGTTTTCGATCCATTGTATTGAAAATCTATGCAGCATTGTTGTCACTAATCCATTGAAGCTGAATTTGCAGAATGTGGGCGGTTCGTCCAAAGTGATTGGAGGCTCTGGAGGCTCTGGAGCGGGCGGTTCCGTTGTTGCTGATACTAAAGATCAGAAACCGCAGAAACCTAGCAAGGACGCACCGAACAAGCCCGCTCCGGGAATGTTAATCAACCTGTCGTTGAAATTTCAGATATTTTTGCAAACAATTGATCCGGAAAATATAGTATCTAATGTTCTGAATTTATTGATAGCTGAACAATTTCACTTTGTATGTCAATGCGCCGATCTCTTCAACCTCTGCCCTTCTCTCTCTGCCCTCTGCTTATACAATAAGAACTATTCCCTGCCGAATCTGATTGAGATCAGTCAGAAGACGAATGTGAAAGTAGAACAGATCAAGGAGATCTTCAAGGCCATGGGAATGGAGGAACCGTCAGTGATTAGCCTTGTCGAACTATTGAAACTAAACCCATATTTTGAGCCTTCGTATTTCGTAATTTCGGGAAATCGCGAGCCCACTGTAAGCACGCATACTCAGGCGTCTCGTCATATATATAGTTAGATATTGCAGGCTAACTCCAGCAGATGAGAAGGAGGACATGGACGATGTTATTCGCGGACTAATGGGAGAGGATAATTGCGGATGCAGTAAAGGTAGTGCCAGTTCAAGTCTGTCTGCTATTCAGACAATGTGAAAGTAGGGAAAATCCATCATTCAGCCTGTACGAAGTGCCGGATCTTCAAGCAGAACGTGAACAAATTGGTGCGGATGGTGTGTCCTGCCACGTGCGGCTCGTGTGACGAGGGTCAGTTGATTGATCGGGATATTTGATGTAGAAAATTGCAAAATTAATTGTTGTGGAAAATTTAAAAAGTTGAGAATGTAAGAACATGTAACGTCACGATTCTCATGCTACAAAACATTTTGGTATGTTTTGTAACATGATTATCGTGTGATAAGAATGGGAAAGTTTTTAGCAATGGAATAATGACAACTACAATATACGCTGAATTGATAAATATCACAAGAAATATATGAATTAAAGAAAAATAGTTATCATTTTTTCACGGTAGATGACACCTTCGGTTTGCAGCAGGTAAATTGCCCGACGTCATCAAGGCCCTCGTTCGTTTCTACACCAACGATTGTCGTTAATTGTATCGTTACTTTGGTTGTGATGTGCCAGTAGTAAATGGAAATAAATGTTTCTGTTATTACGAAGAGTAACACTGTGCAAAAGTTGCGACCACGGTAGGGATCGAACCTACAATCTTCTGCTCCGTAGGCAGACGCGTTATCCATTGCGCCACGCGGCCACGAGTAGGCTCAGGAAGGATGGCATACTTCCCATAAGGGCCACAATGTTGATTATTCTATTGCCTTTTGATGAGATGTACTTAAAAATATATGAGGATTCTCGTTGTAACAATTTTATCGTCATTAAAACAAAGTAACACAATTGATAATTGGAGAAATACGAAAATTACTCGGAGAATATGTTCATTCGCTTATTTATCCCGATTCGCCCCCAACCGGTTCTTCGTACAGTGTCACGACCTCCGAATTGACACGACAGAACGGACAGACGATTCGTATGCTCCCCGCGTCCGCCTTCATCTGCTCCACGCACGCGCGGCAGACCGCATGGCCACATGCGGTCAGGACAGCGCGGCTATGCGGTTCGTCAGTGAGGCAAACGCCACAACGACGCGAGAAGCGGATCTTGCTGAAATATATCTCATGATATTATTCATCGATCACTGTTCTTGATATGATAAGTCGAGTGATCGTCTGACTCTCTTAATATTGCACACTCTCGCCCACTCAGACCGACGAGAGAGTGTGTGGTTTGGAGAGAGTCAGACGATTTCTCGATAAGTCATGTTTCTCGATGACATTTTGCATGCCCGTTAAAATAAAATGTACATACTTTGTATCATTAGCTTCTCTCAGCTGTGATATTAATGCTGCAGGGGGGAGTGGTGAAGACACAGTAACCATATGGTGAGGCTCATCTAGTGCGCCCTCATCTGCTTCAGGCGCACGGAGCTGCCCTTGCTGCTGCTGCTCCAGAAAGTTCTCCAACAGCCTTCTTAGCTGCTCCACGTACAACTGTCCCGGCATCAATTCCTGATGCTGCTGCTGATATTCTTCATCATCCTCCTCCGAGAAGAGACGCTGAAGTTCTCCCGTTTCTTGGCGCTCCACGGAGTTGCTGTAATAATTTCGAAAATGCATCACCAAAATTGAAAAAGAAAAAGAGCACTTAACATAAGACTAGTAACTAAAAGACTAATAACGTACACGTCGTCATATCTTCCCCGCGCCTCCATTTCCAGTTCAAACTGTCTTGTCCAATCAGATTGAAACGCCCCATGGCGCATCTCCCATTCCTCCGTCGCTTCCTCCTGTCGCAGCTGCCGCTCTCGTTCCCGCAGGTGCGACTGCTGCTGCACTTGCTGCAGCTGCAGCTCTTGAGCCTGTTCCGAGGGCTGCGGCAGCAGGCTTCGCCTGTTCCGTAGTTGCCCCCTTTCCTGCCCCTCCATAATGAGAGAATGAGCCGCTGAAAGCACTGAGGTTTGAGGTGCTCGCTTTTAGACGAAAAATGAAACTGGTGAATATTACAACATAAAATTTGCGAAAAATAATAGTACAATTTATAATTCGCCAAATAAAATTGCAATACGTGGTAGAGAATGCGATATTTAAATGGGAACGTCACGAAATTGAGTACTCCCGCGCAAATTCGATGAATTCCTTCAAATTACGGATTGAAGCACGCTGGTCAGACAAAAGCTGTGCCAGAGGGGATGCCACAATCTTCTGTAGCCAGACGCGTTATCAATTGCGCAATGGCCATGGGATGGTGCAGGCAGCATACTTGTTAGTTACAAGGGAACCGCAAAAGTGATACTCGTTCCCGAAGTAATCTGAATTCAACGTTTTGAAGGGCTCCCAAAAAGAAGCCCACACGCGTTTTAAAAAAGTTTCGATAATTGATTCCTAAGAACCTAAAATCAAAATAATAAGGGTTTTAATAAGGTTCTTATGATAATAATAAGGTTCACCGCGTAAAATTCGCCCGCTCGGTTCCCAAAATAATCGAAATGAAGAAGAGTACGAGGAACAGTATCGTAGCGCAGCAGGTTGCGCGCTTGCTTTCACTTTTGCAAGTCGTGGGCTCGGATTCTGTCGAATGAAAGTCCTTTTTGCAAATTTTTTTCAATACTTTATTGTTTACTAGTCCGGCTGCCCCCCGCCTTCGGTGGGGGCCCCGTCCTAGCGGAGTAGGTTTCGCAATCACTCGTTTCGCAACTTGTTGACGTGCGATCTCTCTCCCTCCACATTTCGTAATCGTTTCGCAATCCGGACAGACGGACACACGCACACAGCGCTTTATATATAGGTATAGATCTAAATATGACACCTCGACTGATGTCCCTGACTGACTGATGCTTCTTTTTGAAAGCCCTTCAAAAAGTTGAATTCAGATTTCTTCGGGAACGAGTAAGTCTTGTGCGGTTCCCTTGTTATTTCACACCATCTTTTTTCATCACAGGAGCACATTTGAGTAAATGTTGAATAATAACATTTATCGGAAACAAAGCAAAGTAACGCGACACGTATTTGATAGGCAATGAAAATTAACAAACAAACACAAAATGATTTTTAACGATTATGCTTGAGTTTACGGAGTGTTCTGCATTGTGTGAAACAAAGAATTACAGATACGGATCAACCATTCAATAACAGATATCTCGACAAAATTAGTTGTTCGTTGTTTCTCCAGATTCGCCCTCAACCGGCTCTTCGTACAGTGTCACGACATCTGAATTGGCACGACAGAACGGACAGACGATTCGCATGCTCCCCGCGTCCGCCTTCATCTGCTCCGCGCACGCTCGGCAGACCGCGTGACCGCACGCGGTCAGGACGGCGCGGCTATGTGGCTCATCCGTGAGACACACGCCGCAACGGCGTGAGAAACGGAGCGTACTGAAATTATTGATATGCAATGTCGAGATTCCCGTCACGATTTGTCATTTTGTTATGCGCATTACAAGCAAAAATGATCTCACTTCGTATTATTGGCTTCTATCAGCTGGGCTATAAATTTTGTAGCAGGGAGAGGAGAATGTTCCGCACGAGGATTATCAATAGCACTCTCAGCATCTCTCCTAACTGCAGCACGCTGCTGCATCCGCTGCAGCAGTTCTTGATATATCCGTGGCCGCAGCGTAACCGGCGAAAGAAGCCTTCTCCTAGGGCGTGGTTCTCCATCAACAGCACTCCCATCTGCAGCGCTCTCATCTTCGAAACGCATCCGCTCCAGCATCCGCAGTTCACGGCGCACCCCCGCACTCTCCAACTGTCTTCTCACTTGCTCCTCGTCCAGCTCCAAATATAGTTGCCCCACCGAGCGCGGCCGATACAGCCTTCTCCCAGTCCGTGGTTCTACCTCAGCAGCATTCTCCTCATCATCAGACTGTATCCGCAACTGCATCCGCTGCCGCAGTTCTTGCCGCAGCTGTGTTCTCATTTGCGCCTGCTCTTCCGTAAGTTGAGGCCAGATTGGAGAGGAGGATCGTGGTCTGGAAATAAATGGAATAATGACAATAAAGGAGAAGGTATAGGTGCATAACGTACTCAAGATCACTACTAGACCAGAGTTATTTTGGGCGGATTCAGTCTGGATTGCTCAGCTTTTGCCAGATCTACTCACAACAGCTTATTTCCATTTGCATCGATCCACCAATGCGCTTAACCATTTATGAATCCCAATAAATGTCACCAACAAATTTTTAAAAAAATGTCCTTACCGCCTCGATCGCAGTGACATCTCCTGTTCGTACTGGTTCCTCCAAGCAGAAAATGAAAATCTCCCGCATCTCCCGCTCCTGTCGCAGCTGATCCACCGAGCGCGGCCGATACAGCCTTCTCCCAGTCTGTGGCTCCCCATCAGCAGCATTCTCATCAGCAACGCCCATCTGCTCCAGCTGCAGCTGTTCTTGCTGTCGACGAGTCTCCAGTATATCCCGCTCCTGTCGCAGCTGATCCACCGAGCGCGGCCTTCTCCTAGTCCACGGATCTCCACCTTCCTGGCGCTCCATTATGAAAGAGAACAATCAACTGAATGGTTTGATGTTTTCGATGAAAACTACTCAAAATCGGGCGATTATTACAAAATTAATTTGAACAAGTAAAATGAGAGATGAGTGGAGAATGCGAGATTTGAACGGGAATAGCAGGAAATGGAGCACTCCAGCGCAAAATCGATGCGTTCATTCCAAATTCAGATTGAACCACGCTGTTCAGTCTAGAGCTGTGCCGAAGGGCATGCTCGCATAGGAGTGAGTAAGTGCGAAGACTCCACTCGAACGCCGTTGTGCATATTGCTATCGTTGACACCTCATTTCGCCACTAACATGGCAAGTGTTTATCTCGTGATACTATTTTTCGCCACTAACATGGTAAGTGTTTATCTCGTGATACTATTTTGACGGAATTCTCTGTCATGAACGAGGGCTTGGTGTTTATGTGTGGGAAGGAACAGACCCTAGTGATCTCGAAAAATAACAAAGATGATGGATCCGTCACTCGTATTCGATGGCTATATTATTTCCTACTCTCGGAGTAGGTCGGTCTGCCTCTCGGTGTCGATAGAAGTCCTACTCTTCACTATTATTTCCTCAACGACTATTAATACTGTCGTATAAAGATTACAGGCAAATGCTATGACTACTGCAGAATGGCATACTTGCCCATGAAATGTTGTATCTTTGTGAGGAGTACATATTACCATTTCATGATCACATTTTTATCGGAATCGAAGCAAAGTAACACCATGCAGTTTTTAGACAATGAAAATCCAAAATAGTGCATTGTTCAAAGAATATATTTGAGTCTACGAGTGATCTGTCTTGTGCGAAACAAAGAAATACGGATACTGATCATTCATGAAATTTACTTTGCAAACAAATATTTCAACAAATTCAATCGCGTATTTCTCCAGATTCACCCTCAAGCGGCTCCTCGAACAAAGTCACGACTTCCGAGTATACCCGACAGATCGGACAGACGATCCGCGAGCTCCGCGCATCCGCCTTCATCTGCTCCGCGCACGCGCGGCAGACCGCGTGGCCGCAAGCGGTAATGACGGCGCGGCTACGCGGTTCGTCCGTGAGACACACGCCGCAACGGCGTGAGAAACGGAGCGTGCTGAAATGCTATATTGCAAGAAAGTATTTTGTTCTTCGACGCTTTTGTTGACGTACTATAGTAGCTAGATTCTTGACAAAATGAGAAATTTGGTCTCATTCTTGATGATGATTTAAGAAGATTCACTAATTATCATATGCTCGCTAAAAATTAGCTTACTTGGCATCGTCGACTGCTCTCAACTGCGCTATGAACGCTGCATTGGGGAGAGGAAAATGAGTTTCCACTACATGAGGCTCATCAAGATCGATCTCATCCTCATCGAATGCAAGATCCTGCAGCTGCAGCATCACAGCATGCAGCTGCCTGCCCTTGCTGCTGTTCCATAAAATTCTCGAACAGCCGTCTCATTTGCCACAGATCTTCCGTAAGTTGAGGCTGGTTTGGAGAGATGGAGCGTTCTCTGCAAACGAATGTGATAGTATATATACGCTATATATATCACGGGTCTCCTGTAAAAGTGTAGGAAAACTGGCCGGTTTGGCTACTAGGAAATATTTTGTATCTCAGATTTCGATTAAACTTGGTTGATGGACACCATTGGGGGTCAGAAGAAGATCAATCCACTTATTTTGGTGAAATCTGCACATTATCGATTTTTGTGATCTACTGCGATAAATTGACGTCTTTCAGTCAATTTTACAGGAGACCCGTGATATAGACCGTTTTTGCATGCATACCGTTGATTGTTCTCGTTCCCATAGTTACTGTCGCGCTCCCGCAGCAGTTGTCTCGGTTCCATATCCTGAAGATGATGCTGATAGGTCTCCTCCTCCGACGGCTGGTGGGTTTGGCGCTGTCTGTTAATCAATGACATATCATATGGACCATTTTAAACAATACTTACCGTTGATTGTTACCGTGATATCTTCTCCCCTGTTCCCCCCAATCCGAATAGGCATGCTGGTCTCTCCAAGCAGGTTGGTAGGTTTCCTCCGATGGATGATGGATTTGGTGTCCTCTGCTAATGAACGTCATAGTATATTGACCTTATTTTGCATACTTACCGTTCATTGTTATCGTTGTATCTTCTTCTCTGCTCCCTCCCATGATCATACGGGTCCTGGTTCCTCCAAGCAGGTTGATGAAAGGATGAAGAACCCCGGTTCATCTCTCGTTCTTCCCACCCTTCCTCCTGTCGCACTTGCCGCTGTTCCCGAAGTTGTCTCCGATCCCTATCATGATGATGAAGGTGCTGCGATTGTGTTTCATGCAGCTGGTAGGTATCCTCTAATGGCCTAAGAGTTTGTTGTTCTCTGCAAATAAATACCATAATAATTTTGTTGGATAATTCTGCTTACCGTTGATTATTCTCCATGTTTACTCTCCGCACTTCCGTCTGATCATGTTGGCTCCTCCGATCAGGTTGAGGAAAGGATGAAGAACCCCGGTTCATCTCTCGTCCCTCCCGCTCTTCCTCCTGTCGCGGTTGCCGCTCGCGCTCCCGAAGTTGGCTCCTCACCATATCATCATGATAATTATGCAGTTGGTAGGTCTCCTCCTCGTCCGACGGCTGATGGATTTGGCGTCTACTGCTAATGAGTGGGATATAGTTCGATTTTTCAATACTTACCGTTGGTTGTTTCCGTGATATCTTCTCCCCTGCTCCCTCCAAGCAGAATGATCATGATGGTTCCTCCGACCAGGTTGATGAAATGATGGTGCACCCCGGCGCATCTCTCGTTCCTCCCGCTCTTCTTCTTGCCGAAACTGCCGCTCACGCTCCCGCAGTTGTCTTCGTTCCGTAGCATGATTACGATGATGCACTTGGTAGGTCTCCTCCTCCTCCGACGGCTGACGGAACTGGTGCTCTCTGCAAAATAATGCCATTTTATAATGACCGTTTTTTTATCACATATTTACGATGATGCTGCGATTGTCGCTGCTGCATATGATAAGTTTCCTCCGACGGCCTTCGGATTTGGTGATCTCTGAAAATGAATGTTGTACGTAGACTATTTATGGTTTAATACTTACCGAATATTATTTTCGCTGTATCTTCTCTCCTGATCATACTGGTCCCTCCAAGCCCATTGGTTCCGGGTTGAAGCACCCCGGTGCATCTGTCGTTCCTCTCGTTCTTCCTCCTGTCGCAGTTGCCGCTGGTATTCCCGAAATTGTATCCGCTCCGTATCATGAAGATGATGCTGTCGCTGATGGGTCCCCTCTAACGGCCAACGGGTTTGTTGTTCTATGCTAATGAATTTAATATTATTTTTGTTGGATAATTTTCAGCTTACCGTAGATAGTTCTCCTGGTGTACTCTCCGCACTTCCGTCTGATCATACTGGTTCCTCCGTCCAGGTTGATGAAAGGATGAACCACGACGGTGTATATCTCGTTCTTCCCCATCTTCATATTGCAGTTGCCGTTCCCGTCCTTGTCCTTGTCTCCGCTCCATCGCATGCTGATGCTGTCTTTGCGGTTGCCGCATTTGCTGCTGCGACAGCTGTAGCTGCAGCTGATGCAGCTGTGAAGGACGCAAGTGCTGCATTCTTCTGCTAGACGGTCGTTGTCCCCTCTCCATGTGCTCCAAAGCGAGATAAGCGACCACTGTAATCATTGATGTGCTCACTTTTTTTAACTAAACAGAAGTAATCATGATTATTGAGATATTAAATTGGCGGAAATAAATTATAAAATGTTAAAGCACATATAGTGAGAAGAAGTAAGTGGAATGGGCACGTAATGAAGATGACAAAATCGAGTTCATTACACTATTTAAATAACGAAAATTAATAGTATAATAAATCAAATAGCATTAGAAGGTATGAATCGAGTATGTCTATGAGAATAGCATGAAATATTCCCTCGCAAATTGCGTTCCCTCAAAGAGGTTCTCAGTTTATGACACCACAGCCATGCCAGAGGGAATGCCCTCGTCAATTGGAAGAGGCAAGAATGCTCAAAATGACCATTCATTTTATGGCTAATGTTGGATTTTTGTGATTCCCGTAATGATATTCTCTTGTGTTCAGATTTTGTACCACCCCCCCCCCCACAATATTTTTTTCGTGGGGGAAAAGTGAGAAATCGAAATGTAATTAAATTTGACTTGCAAGATGCCAGATTTTCTCTCGACGGGAAAATCTGGGGAAAATAAGCTTTGATATTTGAAATGGTTCTGAAACCTATCGCAATTCTTAAATTCGATCGCAATTGAAAATATTTGCGTTTCATAGACAGTCTGAAACACAAGTTATTAAGCTCGGGTTTTCAACATCGTTGGTAAAATTGCGATATGTTTCAGATGCACAACAAGTTTCGACTTTGTAATTTGATTTCGAAAATATATCCCCGCTTTCTATCGTTATGGAATGCAAGGGCTACCCTATCACGAGTGTTCGATAACGAGAGGTGAACATATAGTTTATTTGTATTTTTTTATTTGTCGTACACCACAAAAAGTGCTTCGGCAAGTGCGGATGTGCAAAAAAGCGTCGAAATATAAACAAATTGCCATGGCAAATGGTCATTTGCAGTCAACAATCTGCACGTGCAGAATCCAGCCCAGTAACAAACTAGTATTTATCACTGTCAAATCTGCACGAATAGAAAACTGTAGAGCATGGGTGAGCCCCCTGTGAGAGAAAAGTGGGGGCTCTTGAACCTCTGAAGAGGGGAAATAGTGTGGGGAATGGAGAGAGCAGGAACGTGCGCGCTTGGCCGGGAGAGGGGCAGAGAGAGGGGAGAGGGCAAAGGTGAAAAGCAGATAATCATCTATCAGGTGGTAGAGAATGAAGAGTTTTTTGCTGTCTATTCTACCTTACTTACTTCTGTCTGCAAGAGTATTATACAATACAATCTTGACAAAAGGTATCAGTGAGATTCACACCGTGTAGGAAAATGAAGCTAAACTGACCAAATGTTATAATTAGTAATTAGATTCATACACTGGATTTGTTCTTAACGATGAGAAATTCAACACAGACCTATGCAAAATTGCATTTATCGATTGAGGCACAAATGCAAAATTGCATTTATCGATTGGGACACAAATGCAAAATTGTGTGCATCGATTGGGACGGTTAATGCATCCCTGTAGACAGTAAGTTCACTTCTTGATTCTATGTCCCAAAATAATAAATCCAGCAATCTGAAATCATCAAGATTCACAGGATTATCAACACGAATATTAGGCTCTACTCGACTAACGTTGTAGAAAATGTGTACGCATTACGTACGAAAGTAGGCGAGACGTACCACGTTAGTAGACTAGAGCCGAGTATCGTAGTAAACTCACAATCATATTCACAATGCAGAGACCGATCGATGTTTTCAAATGGTTGGCAGATGAACCAGCAGCGTGTCTCATTGTGTATAACTCCTCCTGTATCTCTATATCATCGTCTGAGAGCTTCTTTGGATAATGTTCATACTTATACTTTCTTTCCGCTTTTTCGTTACCTAGAATGACACCATTAATGTCTCGACATCCAGTACACTCCCTCGGCTAGAGAGTGTTCGGTTTGATAAACCGAGAGAGTGTTCTAAACCAAGAGAGGATATTACCAAAGAACAGTGCGAGTACAGTAACCGATAGGAGAAGAATGACAAGGCTGAGGGAGATAACGGCACCCATCATCTGGAAAAAAAAGTAGATTTAAATATCTCAATATTTTGAGATATATACAGGTGCCTGAAAGAAGGTAAATCATCACTGCGCAATCAGTGATGATGCAAGCGATGACATAATCCTCGATGGAATTGGTATAAATTGCCACAAGATCTTACATGATAATTGTGGAAAAATTAATAGTAAAAGTTCAAATCGTTTCAATACTTTCTGGCGCTACTGTATTTGACTACTTACCAGCATCGGCAGTAGTGGCTGCTTCAAGGAAATGATGTTAAGATGAAGGACGAAGGCACCGATGGCGACAACAAATACTACCACCTAAAACAATTTTATTTTGAGTGTCTCGCAATAGGAGAAGACTGGTTTACGTGATCCCTCTCTACCTCATAACACGATCTCATCTTCTCCTCGTGTTTTGATGAATAAAATATAGTGAAAATCACCTCAGCAATACCAGCAATGATCATGAGGACGGAACAGGTCTTAGCCCAACCCTTTCGATACTAAAAAATTTGTTTTTTTTTATTATTAAACATATACATATTTTACATTGTTTGTGAAACTTATAATGGTTGAATAATTACCGTAAAAGAGTTCATCTCCACCAACTCCTCTATCCTTATTTCCATCCACTTGATATAATCTTTTGAATTATGTTCTTTATCATATCTTCTCCCATGAACGAACAGAATGTCGCGTAATTGATTATCACTAACACCAGAATACATTTCTCCCCATGATTTCTGATTCAGCTTTTTGTCATATTCTTTCCTCTGAAGTAGAAATGAATTGCATGTATGAAAATGAATAATTTTAATATTTTTTTAAAAGTATATGTGCAAAACGTGCAGACATAGGCTTAGGCTCATGCTTACCTCCTTTGAATCCCAGTAATCCTTCTGTGCATCCTCGTGAAGTTTATTAGCAAGCCCATAGCTGGTTGGAATCTCAGGCTTGAGATAAGCAGTCACGAATTCTTAAAAAACCGCGTGCATAGAAAAACATCTAGTAACTGTGTTTACGCATGGTTGAATTTTTTTTTTGAATTTAAATTATTTATTAGAATCATCATCATTATTAGTATTATTACTATTACTATTATTATTATTATTATTATTATTATTATTATTATTATTATTATTATTTTGTTTAGTATAGTATGTTATTTGCTCACCATCCTTCACTTTGGCAGTGATAATCAGGGAGAAGACGAGAAGGGAAGAGAAAATGAGGAAGGCATGAAGGAAAGCGAGTCCCTTCTCCACGCTATTTCCACTGAAAATAACAGAGCGTTCTTCTAAGAATCGCACAGCTGCCGGCATAGTAACAAGAGTCACGTTGAGATTTTTAGAGTTGTATTCTAGCTATGTGTACCATCTTTCTATTTCCATTCAGAATGCCTAATTTGCATATTTACTTATATATATATTTTTTATAATTACACATGCTCAAAATTACACCCAATTTTTACTCTTTAATTCACAATTCGCCAGGAAAACATCTGAAAATTATCAAAACTTTGTGTTAGGCTCTTCTTGAAGCGTTCTATCCTCATGTGTTGTGTGTTCATGCAACAGCAATAATAATAATAATAATGTACAGTAGCGCCGGAAAGTATCCGTACGATTTGATTTTTTCACATAACTTTTTCTGCAGTTGAATTATCAAGTTAAATGTTGAATCGCTATATAGCAAATCCATAGAAGAATACGATGCGAGTATTGCATCATCACGTGGATCTTAACTGATTGCGTAGTGATGACGCAATCGAATTTCACTTTTTCATGCAGGCGTTATTCTTATATAGATTTTTTCCAGCTTGCCAAACTTTCTGACGTTGGAGATTGGACCGAGGCCTATCCAGAATAAAAATTTGAAGTTGCTGCTCGATCGCACAGTTGCTGCAGCCTTGCTGCAAAAACGTGGTCGCAAATTCAGAACTCGGCTTCTAGACTAGCTAGAGCGTCGTTCAAAGCATCAAAATGATCGCCATCACAATTTCCGATGATCCTAAGAATATGAAAACGATCGATCAATATTCGCCCCAGGGCACCAAAAAAATTATTTTTTTGAATGCTTTATTTTTGGACATTCATAACTTTGTGGGCATTTTTTTTGTAAAAATCTGGTTTTTATGTGTGAATGTTCAAAATGTATTAAAGATATGATTCCCAACTTTTTAGACTGTTTGGATAACTTTCCTGCCCGCGGCGACCGTTTTTCGGAGGGATACTCGGGTCGGAAAACATCTTGTTTACGCACTCTCATCGTCTGCACTCTGTCGCCCATAGGAGCAGCAACTTCAAATTTTTATTCTGGATAGGCCTCGGTCCAATTTCCAGCGTCAGAAAGTTTGGCAAGCTGGAAAAAATCTATATAAGAATAACACCTGTTTGAAAAAGTGAAATTCGAATGCGTCATCACTACCCAATCAGTTAAGATCCACGTGATGACGCTATACTCGCATCGTATTCTTCTATGGATTTGCTACATAGCGATGCAACATCTAACTTGCTAAGTCAACTGCAGAAAAAGTTATATGAAAAAATAAAATCGTACGGATACTTTCCGGCGCTACTGTACATTATTATTATTATTGCTATTAATAATGCGCATTTAAGTTTTCTGTGAATTTTTAAACTGTCGCATGATATGTGGCGTGCAGGACTGCTAATTCAATCATCAACTCCACATATCAAGATCAAAATTCAATAAAAATAAAAACCTGGCCAGCAGAATGAAAGTTGGCCAAAAGATATTTGTGATGGTATGCGGTAGTTCAAATATCAAAGTTCAAAGGTTAATTAAAAGAATATGTTTTACCTGCTGAATAATTTATTGTGTAAAACCGCTAGTTTTGGCATGCGTTGTTTCAAGTCCAAAGTTCTCAGTTCGCCCGCAAAATAGCAGTTGACACGAATCCATGTGTAATGGTGTACGGTAGTTCAAAAATTATAGATCATGCACAGTCATAAGTCTGACCAATGGAATATTGAGAGCCCAAAGCCGCTAGTTATAAAATATGACAATTCAAATATCAAAGTTCAAAGTTTAAAGTTCGATAAAATTCGTAAGTCTGACCCACGGAATAAAAATTGGCCCATGCCAGTTGTGATGGTATACGGTAGTGCAAGGATCAATCAAAGTCACAAGTCTGACCAATGGAATATTGAGAGCCCAAAGCCGCTAGTTATAGAATATGTCAATTCAAATATCAAAGTTCAAAGTTCAATAAAATTCGTAAGTCTGACCCACGGAATAAAAGTTTTCCCATGCCAGTTGTGATGGTATACGGTAGTGCAAGGATCAATCAAAGTCATAAGTCTGGCCAATGGGATAATTAGAACCCAAAGCCGCTAGTTATAGAATATAGTAGTTCAAATATCAAAGTTCAAAGTTCAAAGTTTAATAAAATTCGTAAGTCTGACCCAAGAATAAAAGTTGACCCATCCCAGTTGTGATGGTATACGGTAGTGCAAGGATCAATCAAAGTCATAAGTCTGGCCAATGGGATAATTAGAACCCAAAGCCGCTAGTTATAGAATATAGTAGTTCAAATATCAAAGTTCAAAGTTCAAAGTTTAATAAAATTCGTAAGTCTGACCCAAGAATAAAAGTTGACCCATGCCAGTTGTGATGGTATACGGTAGTGCAAGGATCAATCAAAGTCATAAGTCTGGCCAATGGGATAATTAGAACCCAAAGCCGCTAGTTATAGAATATAGTAGTTCAAATATCAAAGTTCAAAGTTCAAAGTTTAATAAAATTCGTAAGTCTGACCCAAGAATAAAAGTTGACCCATGCCAGTTGTGATGGTATACGGTAGTGCAAGGATCAATCAAAGTCATAAGTCTGGCCAATGGGATAATTAGAACCCAAAGCCGCTAGTTATAGAATATAGTAGTTCAAATATCAAAGTTCAAAGTTCAAAGTTTAATAAAATTCGTAAGTCTGACCCAAGAATAAAAGTTGACCCATGCCAGTTGTGATGGTATACGGTAGTGCAAGGATCAATCAAAGTCATAAGTCTGGCCAATGGGATAATTAGAACCCAAAGCCGCTAGTTATAGAATATAGTAGTTCAAATATCAAAGTTCAAAGTTCAAAGTTTAATAAAATTCGTAAGTCTGACCCAAGAATAAAAGTTGACCCATCCCAGTTGTGATGGTATACGGTAGTGCAAAGATCAATCAAAGTCATAAGTCTGACCAATGGAATATTGAGAGCCCAAAGCCGCTAGTTATAGAATATGGTAGTTCAAATATCAAAGTTCAAAGTTCAAAGTTCAATAAAATTTGTAAGTCTGACCCACGGAATAAAAGTTGACCCAATGTCATGTGTGACGGTATACGGTAGTTCAAAAATCAAAGATCAATCAGAGTCATAAGTCTGACCCACGGAATAATTGAGCACCCAAAGCCGCAAGTACGGTATAGTTTTTGCATATGGTATAGTTCAAAGATCAAAGCCATAATTCGGTAATATGTAATATAACTTGATCTGAAGGTAATTAACGGCTCAACTTTTGAAATTTCGGCATGTTGTCAAGTTCTCTGTTTTTTTTTACTTTTTCCACTGCAGAATGGGGTGAAAGGTGGAAAAGCATAATTTTACGAACCCTGGTGCCGTTGGTAGAGGAGGGAATTTCGGGGTCGGATACGGTTGAGACGGCGGAGGAGGAGGGAGAGGGGGAGCACCAGTGGAGGTCGGTGGAACTGCCGTTTGCTCCACATTAGAGGTGGGCGGAAGGGCGGTATTTTCCTGCATTATCTAAAAAAAGGCAGCTTCAGTAACTCAAATAACGCTAAAAACCCACTGTAGTCGAAGGGAATCGTAGAAAAAGAGAGGGAGCGGCTGCTCGGAACGAGCGAGAGAAACGAAAATGAATGGAGAAATGAATTGGTTCACGTCGTCGGACAAAGGGGGTTGTTTTGCATTCAAATTGATCCGCGGGAAAATACAAATTTCAAATTAGAACATAGATCACTTCTTTCACTGCAAGACATGTAAAGTAAGTGAAACCAAAATTAAAGAAGGAGTAACACTAAAAAATTTGAAAAAAATAGCCACTATGTGTATGTAATAGAAGCCGGAAGCCCGATAATGAATCACTGTATCCGAAGTTTCACAGACAGCTGTGAGGCTATTTACATATGCTCAAAGTTCATTGACAGCGCAGGGATGTGGCTAATTTGTTTATGTTTCACTTGCTCTACATAATTTTCGCCTCGTCCTTGGGGTAATTTGGTTACAGTTTCCCATTGCGAGCGCAATATTTTCGTGGTGGGACTCCCTAGCATCCATTCGTGTTACCCCTTCTTTAATATTAATTTTCTCGAAGACCACATTATCTTCAGCGACTAATGCAGAGCGCACCAGAACAGCCCACGAACGCGCGGCAATCATGACCCCCGGATCATGGATTTGGCGGTGGAGGTGGGAGGGGCACAACCGAGGTGCCATAATCTGCACCATTCATAGTACCTAAATTTGCAGTTGTCGGCTACAATAGCTCGGATAGCGGTAATCGGGCTGCTGCACACCAGAAGATGGCAAAATGCTAAAACTATAACCTAATTACAGTAACCCAAATAGAGTACCTCGCTAATTATCGGGAACTGTTTTCTATTGGATTTAAAAAAAAGTTTCATCGCTGTTTTATGGGCGACTATCGGAGAAAAGTTTATTTAGTATGTTTAAAATTGTCAATCGTAGCCGAGTCACTAACGCACTAGTCTTTATGACCGGCTAGCGCCGGTTCG
Source organism: Pristionchus mayeri (assembly GCA_036245805.1). Taxonomy (NCBI): domain Eukaryota; kingdom Metazoa; phylum Nematoda; class Chromadorea; order Rhabditida; family Neodiplogasteridae; genus Pristionchus; species Pristionchus mayeri. The sequence continues at coordinate 40,244,768 of BTRK01000005.1, forward strand.
CGCCTGGCCAGCATTCTTGACATAATAAAAAAAACCTATCAAGATTGTGATAATGCTACTCGGGGGCAATATTTCCAGTACATCATAACGCTATCGTCTAATTGCAAGCAAGATGTTGGGCCCAAAGCCATTTGTGACAGTAAACGATAGTTCAAGCACCGAAGTTCAAAGATCAATCAAAGGCACAAGTCTAACCCGCGGAATAAAAGTTGATCCCAAAGCCGTTTGGGACAGTATATGTTCAATACTAATCATATCTCTGAACAAGTTGGCAAAAGTCCAAAAATTCAAAATTGATTTCTGGCAAATTTCTTTTTCTGTTTTTTTCCACTGCATAATTCCGTGAAACTCGAAAAAAAGCAGAATTCACGAACCCTGGTGCCGGTGTGGTAGGGGAGGGAAATTCGGGGTTGGATGCGGTTGGTATGGCGGGGGAGGAGAGAGAGGGGGAGGGGGAGGAGGGGCATCGGTGGAGGTTGGCGGAACTGCGGTTTGCTCCACATTGGAGGTGGGCGGAAGGGCGGTTTTTTCCTGCATTATCTGAAACAATGCCATTTTATCTGGAAAAAAAGCGTAAAAACTCACGGCAGTCGAAGAAAATCGAAGAAATGGAGAGAGGAGCGGCTGCTCGGAACGAGCGAGAAAAACGAAAATGAATGAAGAGGTGAATTGGTTCACCTCGTCGGATAAAGAATGTAAAAAAAAACAACAACAACAGTAACAGTAACAGCAGCAACAACAACAAAAACAACAACAACAACAACAACAACAACAACACCAATAGCATCATATCATCGTCATCATCAATAACAAAAGCAGCAGCAACAACAACATCAACAACAACATCCTCTACGAGTGCGGACGTATGTGGCGGATCACTTGTCTATTTTTGCCTGCTTAAAGGAGGACTGAACGCAAAACTGTGAAAAAGATAATTAAATTTAAAAAATCGCAAAAACCGAAATTCAAGTTCCATCATTGAATAATTCCTGAACCACATCCCGATTTACCAATGCAATACACTTATGTTTAAGAACCACTTTGAAACCGAAGTAATTATATCCATATAAGTGGGAGGGGGCTGATCCAACGTTCGGCGATCGCCAAGGCTTTGAGCGCGTAAGCAAAGATTCAAGGTCTTTGAGTACTTACAACATGCTGAAAATAGCCGATATTCGTAAAGTTTTAGCAATTTAGAATACTTTCAGTGCTGTGTAACCCTAAATTGGTAAAACTTAAAAAAAATAAAATTTAACCAACATCGGGTACTTTTAGTGCTTTGTAAGTATTCAAAGTTCTTGAATCCTTGCTTAGCGCGCTCAAAGCCTTGGCGATCGCCGAACGTTGGATCAGCCCCCCCACTTATATCCAGAGATCAAAATGGGATAAATTTCAAAGGAAGTTCTAATCACGAGGGGAGTTTATCCTATTGAATTTCCGCACTTACTGTGGAAATTCAATATCCCCTCCCCTGACCTATATATCTCCCTGAACTATCCCTGAGCTTTCCCTAATCTGGCTCCCATCCAAATAGCGATAACTCGGTTCAGTGAAGAGATATGAATGGGAAATTTTTTAAAAGAGATAAGCCGTGATAATGAGAGCTCAAAAAATAAATTGTGCCTTTACTCCTCCTTTAATTGAAAACCATGCCTACCTTCGAAGAAGAGTGCAGATAGTGCATCTGATTGCGCATTGTTCGTCAATTCCCCTTTGATGACACATTTTACAAAGTAATTTGGATTGAATTATGATGTACCTACCTAAATGCTAATATGGTGTCCCATAAGTTCCCCCCATAAGTTTTTCTTTGTTTTCTTTATTTATTTAATAATTCTTTATTCTCAGTCAACAGTGTATGCCCCCCTCCATCCCACCACCTTCTTCCATCGATCAGGCAGGGTCTCGATTCATATCCTCAAGAAGTCCTGGGGCTTAGAGTCGACTCAGTCGATCCATTCCTGGAAGGCTCTCTAAAGTGCATCTCGGTTGGCGCACTACTTTCCGCGATCGAAAGCGTAGAGAAATCGGAAGTAGTGGTAGTCGCAATGAGAGATATCCGATGAATACGGGGGATGGGGTATCCATTCGATTTCAAGTTTGTTCTTCTGAATGATTTTTGCGTGATGCGGCCTCGCGTTGCCCATGGTGATCAAGATCTTTCTATGGTTCACGAGTCTGGGAGGTCAGGGACTTAAAAGTCTAGAATGTAGATTTAGGTGTCGTGACAGGCTCTCCCTATTGCTTTCGAGATGGCTACTTTGCCGAGAGTCCTCCTGCAACGGAGATAAACCTAGTAATGATAAATACAATGAACAGCCATGCAAAATTGCATTTATCGATTGAGACACACATGCAAAATTGCATTTGACGATTGGGACGGTAATTGCCATGTAGACAGTAAATTCATTTCCTCATTCTATCTCCCACAATGAGAACTCCAGCAATCTGAAATAAATCCGTTTATTAATTTCGATGCGATCAAGATTCATAGAATTATCAAAATGACGACTAGCTGATAATAGACTAACATTGTACGTGTTGCCTACAACTCGACTTAAAGAAGGGGTAACACGAATGAATGCTAGGGAGTCCCATCACGAAGATATTGCGCTCGAAATGTGAAACTGTAGCCAAGTTAGCCCAAAAAAGAGGGAATAATTATGTACAGCGAGTGAAACATAAACGAACGAGCCACCACCCTGCGCCGTCAATCAACTTTTCGCGTACGTAAGGAGCCTCAGCGCCGTCTGTGAAACTTCGGATAAAGTGATTCATGATCGGACTGCTCGTTACTAATACTGACAACAGTGGATCATTAAGCTGATTTTTCATGTTACTCCTCATTTGAGTGATATACAATGTGCGGTGCGCAGTATGTGCCACAATAAGAGAGGCGTGCCACATTAGTCGAATAGAGCCGAATACTGCTATCAACTCACGATCATATTCACAATGCAGAAAGCAATCGATGTGCCCAAATGGTTGGCGGATGAACCAGCGACGTGATCCATATAGTACCTCAAATCATTTATTTTATACAGCTTCTTGTCTTCTCATTCATGATTAATCGGAGTCAGGGGAAAGGTGGTATTACGATTCCATAGTTCACTTCACTTATACTTCACTTACGACTCCTCCTGTATCTCTTTCTTATTTTTCGTCATCTCCTTATCCTTCTCATACTTGTAATCTCTTTCCGCTGCTTCATTACCTAGATTGACAGCAATTACTCATATGTCTAGTCTTTCTCTCTCTCGCTCATGACGTGTGAAAAAATACGACATTACCAAAGAACAGTGCGAGTACAGTAGCCAAAAAGAGAAGAATGACAAGGCTGAGGACGATAACGGCACCCATCATCTGTTAAGGTACAAATACGATTTAAATTAATATACAAACAAAATAGCTTTAGAATATTAAAAAAAAATCCTTACAAGCATCAGTACTAGTGGCCGCTTCCAGGAAAGAATGTTAACGGCGAATGCACCGATGGCGAGAGCAATAACTGCCACCTTAAAGTGAAAACATTTTTTTGTAAAAATAACGTTACATCGCGATTGTTCGGGCTTCCGGAGAAGTATCCCCTTTATTAAAGGAGGACCAAAACCAAAATTCAATTTTTTTAATTTTTTTGCCTTTACACGTCCTTTAATGAAAAGAAGTATTAATCACCTCAGCAATAATAGCCAAAACCATGAGAACGGAGCACGCCTTAGCCCAACCTTTTCGATACTGAACAATGCTTTGAAATCATAACTTTTTAAAGCTCAAAATACTTTAAAAATACAATTAAAAATTATGTTCCTAAATTACATTTTTTGCAAATATGTCTAACTACCTTGTAAGAGTACTTCTCCTCCCAAATCTTCATGTTTATTTCCTTCCGCTTATTACTATATTTGGTCTCCCAACCCCCATAATGCGATTCTCTCTTGTATCTCGTCCTAGAATTATCATCCCAGGCGCTCATTCCCTGATGAAATTCTCCGCGTCCGGAATTTCGCGATCCTGTCTTTTCTTTCTTATCCCCACGCTCTTCTTCGCGAACTTTTTCCTTTTCTTTCTCAAATTCTTTGTACTGAAATTCATGTTAATGTATTCAGATAGACATATTAAAAAAAACAATGTAAAAGTACTTTGCCAAATAAAAGCCCGTTCGCGAAAGACTACTGAATGGTTTGGAACAATTTTTTTTTAAAATTTGTCAAAAACGGTAGTAAAGGGTATCATCGTCAACTTCATTTTGCTCCACCGGTTAAACCAAGCAGCATGCAGGCTACAACTATACTTCTGCAAGGAACTCAGCAACCGATTTATGACGGAATATAGATAATGTTGAAAATGCTATTTAGGGTAACTTTTTTCGTAGTTTTTCGGGTGTCCAATTTTTAAAACCACGTTCGTCCAATTAGCGCAATTCAACTATGAATGAACAATTTTACCTGCACTTTTGAATTTTTGCTCGAATTGAATCGTTTCAGCAACGGTTTATGCATTCATATCTTGAGATCTCAACCGCGAAAGAAAAATATCAATCGAAGTTGAAACTTGATTGAGCAAAAATTCACAGTGCAAGATACGAGTGCTATTTATCTTGTCCTGTACAAAATAGGCCGCTTTTCAATTGAGTGAGGTGGCAATGACAAAAAGATACAATTCATTACACAATATAGTATTCGAACATCTAGCCGTTGGCTACCGCCAACGGTCAGGTCTTGCAGATGTCGTCTGCTTCGTAGTGGCTAACTGTAGTATATGCAACATTCTAGTCGTTTCACAAGTGGGTTGCGGAGTTACTCTAGGTGCATCCTACATGCAGCGTTTCTTGAGAGTCCGAGGTGGACCATAATTAAGTTCACCACGCTGATCAGCACCCTGTATTACCCCTTATTACATTAAACAATTTTTTATAATGTTTTTGTGCGAAGTTTTGTTCGACTCTTACGCGAACGGGCTCTTATGTACGACAACAAGTTCACCTCATCTGAATCCTCGAAATCCTTGTCGGCATCATCGTAACGTTTAACAGTAAGCGACCCCCCACCTTCATACGCATAAATCTCAGTCACGAATTCTGTAAAGACGTAGTGAATAACAATAGCTAACAACTATGTCGAGTAATCGTCCGCGTCTCTCATAATATCAGGTTATTTCATAATTTTCGCTCCAAGACATTTTTATTGTTTACTCGCATATGGTTCATTTGAATTCAATATTTATGTAATATTATGTGAGGTAGAATTGGTGCACACAATTTACTTTTTTTCTGTTAATCAATTTCAGTTCGTTCGACACTAAAACGTCCTTGGATCAAGCGATCCCTAAAACAATACAAATATTATACAATCGCTTTACTTTTGTGAAGTCAGTAAGTAATGTTTCCAACAAACACTTTAAGACGGAATTCTAGTCGCTCGAAACGCGGGAGCAGCCCAAAATTAGCGATACCAGCCACGAAATTTCCACATTGCGATTATTCAAATGTGGCTTTCGAATGGAATTCTTAATCTCCAGAATTATTTGATTATAGCATCCATATGCTATGATCTGCCACATCTGATAAATTTAAGGCGACTATCACTCTCATCAGAAATGACCAGCACGAAGAAACACATTCGCAATGTTCAAGAACGCATGTTTATGACATGTTTGCCTCTCCAGACGGATCTTTTCCAGACTGATCCGGCGCACTAATGCCTATTTTCAATACTTACAGTACCGGACAAAAGTTTCGCAACTATTTTATCGTTGTTATAACTTTCTTCAAAATTAAGATAGAGACATGAGGTTTGGTGCATTCGATAGATAAACCGCACGAGAATATAGCGATACTATACATGACTGCTTACCCCTTTATTGCAAAATACCGTAATAAAATAACATGTATGTGTTTAACTTTTTTTAAAAACTTTACGGAATGTTGGAATCTGTTCACACTAACTGTAGAGCGCATTTCATGTAGAGCGCATTAGCGCATTTCAGGGAAAGCCGGTATATCGATTTTCATAGACATCTAAAAAATATTTTGTTGGTAATATCTTTGAGCACAGTAGAGCTACAGAGCCCAAATTTTGCACGTACTATATATTAGTGATGGAGCACTACTGTACACAGTTTCATGTTGGTCGGATGTCGAATTAAAAAATTCGAAACAATTTCGTTCGTGATTTTCATCATCATGAAATCAACCATTTCCGTACAGATTTAAATCTAATTTCTTGTCACTTTATGAAGAAACCATACATGAATACGTATGCGAAATTGTGGAGTTAGGCGATTCTTCAAACTTATTTTACAGTTGATTAATGAGGTAGAGCCAAAGGGGGCGAAGCCCTCAGACGGGGTATCTTCTAAAGATGAACCTTCTCAAATTCGCTCCAGACTCGCTCATCAGCTTTGCAAGATCGAGTTATCCACATTTCACTTTTGAGTGGAGTCATTCTAATTATAAGTTTTCCGTTCAAGTTGAGAATGTTTCGGGTCGGACTACTTTTATAGGCTCCGCCCCCTTTGACTCTCCTTCAGTTTAATGAGTTTGCATCGAGCGGTTTATTCGAACCGCGAGAAAAGTGAACAGCCGCGAGGGGAGGGGAGTCATCAGATTGATAGCTTTTCCGCTCGAGTAGAGAATATTTCGAGTCAGACCACTTTTGAAGGCTCCGCCCCCTGTGACTCTAGTTCATTAATCAACTGTAAAATAAGTGTGAAGAATCGCCTAACTCCACAATTTCGCACACTTATTCATGTATGGTTTCTTCATAAAGTGACAAGAAATTAGATTTAAATCTATACGGAAATGGTTTATTTCATGATGATGAAAATCACGAACGAAATTGTTTCGAATTTTTTAATTCGACATCCGACCAACATGAAAATGTGTACAATAGTGCTCCATCAATACTATATAGTACGTGCAAGATTTGGGCTCTGTAGCTCTAATGTGCTCAAAGATTGACCAACAAAATATTTTTTTAGATGTCTATGAAAATCGATATACCGGCTTTCCCTGAAGTGCGCTAAACCAGTCGCATGTCAGATTATGATCATCAGAGGTTGTGCTCTCTACAGTTAGTGTAAACAGATTCCAACATTCCGTACAGTTAAAAAAATAATGTCAAACACATACACGTTATTTGATTACGGTATTTTGCAATACAGGGGTAAGCAATCATGTATGGTATCGCTATATTCTCGTGTGGTTTATCTATCGAATGCTCCAAACCATATGTCTCTATCTTAATTTTGAAGAAAGTTATGACAACGAGAAAATAGTTGCGAAATTTTTGTCCGGTACTGTACGACAGTAGTGTTGTTATGGTGCTACCATGATTCCATGATTACGCAATGAGTACGATTCCATCAAAAAGGAACGAGAGATTTGATAAAGCTCGTAGCAAATAATAGTTCAAAAACCTCAGGTGTGATAACAAAAAAATTATGAATCAACCTAATATATTAGCGTGCTCTCTCGCTTTGTCTAGTCCGCGAGAGAGCTTGCAAATGAGGAAAACTATATCATTGTTAATTGTGTCACTTTACACGGGCTAGCGACGATAAAATGCTAGGGAATGAGAAATTGAAATTGTCAAAAATGCGTTGATTCTTTGAATTGTGATTATCGGATAATTAGTTAGTTTATTTATTAATTATTTTTATCACGAAATTTGCTCACCATCCTTCACTTTGGCATTGACAATCAGGGAGAAGACGAGAAGGGAAGAGAAAATGAGGAAGCTATGAAGGAAAGCGAGTCCCTTCTCCATGCGATCCCCACTGTAATGATATTTACGTATACTGTAGTGAGAAAAAGATCATTCAAATTCATATAGGTCTGGCCCACGGTATAAGTGTTGGCCCACATCCAAGTGTGGCGGTACTTCAAAGATCAAAGCCCGAAGTGCAAAGATCAATCAAAGTCGTAATTCTGACCCACTGAATAAAGTCTGACCCACAGTAGTTCAAAGATTTCGCAACAATCAATTAATGTAATAAGTCTGACCTACGAAATAAATTTTTACCCAAGGACACTAATACTGGTATACTGTAGTTTGAAGATCATAGTCCGAAGTTCAAATATCATTCAAATACATAAGTGTAACCCAATAGTGTTTTGAACCAAGACCACTAGTAATGATATACTGCAGTTCAAAGATCAAAGCCCGAAGATCAACGTCATAAGTCTGAACAACCATACAAGAAGTTGATAAAGGCCGTGGGGGATTCTTATGCGAGAGATCTGAACCACTAGGCAAAAGTCCAAAAATTCAAAAAAATCTGGCAATTTGCCAAACTCCGTTTCTCTCTATTTTATCTCACCACTCATTGCAGAAAGAGAGTAATGGTCTCAAAGCGAATTAACGAACCCTTGTGCCGTTTTCAGAGGGATTGTTGTGGTCGGATACGGTTGGGATTGCGGAGGAGGAGGGAGAAGAGGAGTTTTCTCATTGGAGGTCGGTGGAACTGCGGTTTGCTCCACATTGGAGGTCGGCGGAAGGGCGGTATTTTCCTGTATTATCTGAAAAATCGATATTATCTGGAAAATAGAGAAGAAAGACTCACTTTAGTCGAATGGAATCGCAGAAAAAAGAGAGGGAGCGGCTGCTCGGAACGAGCGAGAGAAAGGAAAATGAATGGAAAAATGAATTGGTTCACGTCGTCGGACAAAGGGGTCCATTTGCATTCAAATTGATAATTACAAATTTCAAATAGGAACAGATATCACTTCTTTGACGGCAATAAATGGTAAGACTAAGTGAAACCGAAGTGAAACTTTGCTACAGTAATGTTCTCGAAGGCTGGATTATCTTCAGCGACTCTTGACAGTGCGCATCACTACATCTCACGAACGTGCGGCAAAAATGACCCTCGTGTTATGGATTTTGAGGGGGGTGTTGGGCACTACAATGCCTAAATTTGTGCTTATACCGTAACCCAGATTACAGCAATATGGCTAATGCACACCAGAAGGTGGTAAAATGCTCGGAAGATGTCAGGGGAGGATCACAGTAACCCAAGCACAGTACCCTCACTAGCTATCGTGAAGTGTATTTATCTATTGGATTTTTAAAAAAAAGGTTCCTTGACCCTTCAACTCCATTTTCAAAATTACATCACCGTAGTCAAAACCAGAAATAGGCATACGGTAGTCACATCGAATTGTGCAATTTGAGCGATCAACTGTTCGTTAGAAGCATGGTAGTCTTTGCTCGTTTGTCTTTGTTTTTCGTCGATAAATTCGTTCCGTTAACTCACACTCGCACGTATCCTCACACAACAACTGTCTGGTCACCAATGTTGTGGTGAAATTCAAATTCAACCCGTTCGGTTTTGTGAAAGAGACTTAGGGGCAATGAATCTGTCGTGATGCTCACGATTGTGGATGGCCTCACAATAAATCGTAAACATTCGCACTCACAAAGTCAATTTTTGTGTTTTCCCTTTTGCCAAATTAGCAGGCATTTGTTGAAATATTTCAGGGGCGTTACTCAGCCCACCTGTTCACCATCGGCCATTACAATAGGAAAAAAAAACGTTTCCATGACGCTTTAAAGAAGCGGTAACACGTATGGATGCTAGGGAGTCCCACCACGAAGATATTGCGCTCATAATGGGAAACTGTAACCAAATTACACCAGCAGTGAGGCGAAAATTACGTAGAGCGAATAAAACATAAACAACTAGCCACAACCCTGCGCTATCAATGAACTTTGCGAGTATGTAAATAGCCTCACAGTTGTCTGTGAAACTTCGGATAAAGTGATTCATGGTCGGACTGCCGGCTTCTATTACACACTCACAGTGGCTAATTACACTAATTTTTCGTGTTACTCATTCTTTTTAAAGAAAAACTAAAGCGATCAAAGGAGGAGCAAAGCAAAGACTCATTTTCGATGTAAAAAAATCCCGATTTGCAGAATGGGGGTGAGTTGTGTTTCTGAAACAGAATGAAACCCAAACCATTCCTTTTAGATTTATAGAGAGATTCGAGATATGTTCCAAAAAAGATGTTAATATTACGAAACTGTTCACTTGATTTGAATGCCCCCCAAGTTCACTGAAGTTTTCACGATCGTTCAATGTTCTGTTTTTGAGCATCTTATCTTTGTGGTGAGTTAGGCAATGGCTAAAACAGCTTCAAAAATCATGTTTGCATTTATTCCTCAACTAAATGACTATACCATAAATATAGCCCGCAATTATGAATGAAATGGGTTAGGAGACTCTCCAGCCATTGAGTGTGAGAGATTTCAGCAATCAGATGCTGGTGCTCTAACCCTTAAAATCATCGATCTGCATGATCTTGACTAATCATGTTCTTTGTGCAGAGAAATTAAAGCAGGAAACTCGCTAAATTGCATTTATCGATTGGGACGGCAAATTCATCCCTGCTTACATTAAATTCATTTCTTCGCCTGGAATCTATTTCCCACAATGAGAATTCCAGCAACCTGAAACAAATGTTGAAAATTGTTCGGTGAAAGACGAACATGTGTAAATATTGTTAAACATAGCACATGTATACTAAAATAATATTAAAGGAGTGCTCCGGGGAATGAATGTTAGGGAGTCCCACCACGAAAATTCTGAGCCCTCAATCGAATACTGCGAATTTTGCCAGAGAAAGAGGCGAGTGTGAAGTACAGCAAGTGAAACATAAAATAATCGGTCGCGACCCTGCGCTATCAATAAACTTTGTGGTTATCTAAATAGCCTCAAAGTCATCTGTGGTACTTCGGACAAAGTGATTTCTGATCGGGTTAGTGGCGTCTACAATATCCACACAGTCACTATGGGTGAGTGAACATTCCCCGGAGCACCCCTTTAAACTATAAACTCACAATCATATTCACAATACAAAGAGTGATCGATGTGCCCAAATGGTTGGCGGATGAACCGGCGGAGTGTTCCATTTTGTACCTCAAGTCAAATAATTTATTTTCTGTCGGTGGTTTTCTGCTGCTCTTACTTTTCTTCCCTTATCTCTTTTATTTTTTTTGTCATCTCCGTCTCCTGTTCATAATAATAATCTCTTTCCGCTGCTTCATTGCCTAGGATGACAACAATGGTTAAAATGCATTCTCTGTAAGAACGGGACAGTCGACAAGAGGGGGTGGGACAATGCTTCAAAGTGGTCGAATCGATCTGAAACTTGGGGTGGGTAACTCTGATGGGTAGGGTACTCTTCCACCGAAATGGGAGTACGGTAGCTCAACTTTTTGATCTACCAAAATCGAAAAATAAATGTCAACATCGAGTGACGTGTTATACATTTTTTTTTCGAAAGAGCATCAAAAATTATGTCTAAATCTATGTTTATGTGAGGATTGGTGCAGTTTCACGCTAATTAGAGCTAATTAAGTGCATTTCTGGACAGTTTTCCGGGTGAAATTCATTGATGTCGTCATTAGTACGGAAAATCCTTATGACCAGTAGGTCCCATTTTTAATTCTCTATGGACCTATTTAGTTCAATTTACGAATTTCGAGCACCAATCATGCGCTGCAGAGCATTTTCTATCACGCAATCGTCGACCAGTGTTCGAATCCTCCCCGATGTATTATTTTTGCCGATTTTTTCTGCTCGTATGTGCACTTCACATGAACGTTGCAGACGCTCTTGAAGGTTTATTGAATGTTTTCTCGTTAGTTTGCTTCGAATTTCCTCTCCAGAAGACCCGGTGTATTTGCTCATTCCGTAGTCTATCGCTTCCCCCCCTCTCTCTCTCTCTCTTCCCCCTTCGCATCTATCGTACCCTCACCCATAGCAATTATTTTTACATTCTTTCTCTTTACACGCAGACTTTGTGTTATGCCGTGATCAGGGGGGCGGACAAAACGTAAACGGACAAAACGTAAACGGATCACAGTTCGCTGGGAATTCGAAGTTGAAACTTGGGAGTTGTTTCATTGTTATCAGTAAGTGCTCCAGTATATCACACTGTTCAACTCCTCTCACAATGCGATCTTGAGTTTCGCTCCATATCTATGAACAGGGGTTCATGGTCCAAAATTGGCAATTTGAGTGGAAAATCATTGTTAGATAAATACCAAATGCAGTAACCACTTATTATGCCAGCACCCCAGTAACTACTGTAACTAAGTAACCTACGCATCGATTGATTTCGGTATTTGGTGTTTATCTAACCACGATTTTCCACTCAAATTCTAAATTTTGAACCATGACCACCTATACGTCGGAGATGAGTGAAAATCAGTATCACCTTGTAAGAGGAGTTGAACAGGGTGATATACTGGAGCACTTACTGATAACAATGAAACAACTCCCAAGTTTCTACTTCCCAAGTGTCTGCAACATTCATGTGAAGTGCAAATACGAGCAGAAAAAAAGGGCAAAAATTATGCATCGGGGAGGATTCGAAAAAAAAAAGGTCAACGATTGCGTGACAGAAAATGCTCTGCAGCGCATGATTGGTGCTCGAAATTCGTAAATTGAACTAAATAGGTCCATAGAGAATTAAAAATGGGACCTACTGGTCATAAGGATTTTCCGTACTAATGACGACATCAATGAATTTCACCCGGAAAACTGTCCAGAAATGCACTTAATTATCTCTAATTAGCGTGAAACTGCACCAATCCTCACATAAACATAGATTTAGACATAATTTTTGATGCTCTTTCGAAAAAAAAAATGTATAACACGTCACTCGATGTTGACATTTAGTTTTCGATTTTGGTAGATCAAAAAGTTGAGCTATCGTACTTCCATTTCGGTGGAAGAGTACCCTACCCATCAGAGTTACCCACCCTAAGTTTCAGCTCGAGTCGACCACTTTGAAGCATTGTGCCACCTCTCAGTTTTTCTTTCTTGTTCTATGAGTGACTATCTGAGAGAACTGACCATAGACCGTACAGCGAAAAATAAAGTTCTGATTTTAAGATGTGCCTAGGGGTAACTTTTCATGTAGAGTTCGAAAATCGATTTTAGAAAGCCGTATCTCTGACCCCTGATTTTCTGTGGCGCGCCTCAACGCTGATGTCGGTTTTTGTAAATCGTGAACGGCTGATCCAAACCCCATACATATATAGTAATTCTGAAAGAACTCGACGAGAAAAGCATTTTTACTATTGGAAGTGAAAAGCCAGCTCGTCTGTGAAAATAGTTGTGGTCATTTGAAATTTTAAAATTTTTGCTCAAAAAAAGTTTTTCAATGTATGTCATTTTAATTATGATTATTAGATTCCTCATGAAAAGTTACCCCAGGGGCCAACTTTTTGAGGAAAAATTCGTGCTTCAAAGGGGTATCCTGGATATCAGAAGAGGAAAGGTAGTGATTTTTTGCAAATATGTCTATTTTTAAGACGAGCCACTGTGAACTCTGATTAAAACTGAACAGTTTATCGGTACACTTTGATAGCGCAAAAATATAGCGCACAAAAAACGGACATTATCTCAATTCGAAAAAATCGATTATCTCAACCTCGATTTTTCTCATGTTTGGGCACATGCTACTTTTCCTTTACGATCCGAATTCCCAATTTTCTGGGAAAATCTTGTAGTACGAACCAACATATGTCAGAAATGTTTGAGCTTCGGCTCCTCGCCAACCCGGAAGGTAGGTAAATTTGTGCTTGAAAATGCAGGATTATTATTGTCGTGAAAGAACGAAAATAAATTTTGGGCGTCCTTTTGTGAGAATTGGTTATATTTTACTTTTACATAACTTCGTCCAATTAAATTACTCAAGCTTTATGCATTCCAGCGGTAAATGAGCAGTCTTCAAAAAAAAAAAAATTCTGGTGTCCAAAAAATCATTTTTAATAGATTGTATAGATGCGCCAATTTTCAAGTGCACAATAGTTGATACAAGTTGAAGAAGTTGAATAATGTATAAAATTATCCGATAGCCATCGTAACTTCGATATTATCGTTCGAAACATCTTTTTTACAAACGTGAAATTGCATTTTCAAGCAAAAATATATCTACCTTCCGGGTTGGTGAGGAGCCGAAGCTCAAACATTTCTGACATATGTTGGTTCGTACTACTAGATTTTCCCAGAAAATTGGGAATTCGTACCGTAAAGGAAAAGTAGCATGTGCCCAAACATGAGAAAAATCTAGGTTGAGATAATCGATTTTTTCGATTTGAGATAATGTCCTTTTTTTGTACGCTATATTTTGCCCTATCAAAGTGTACTCATAAACTGTTCAGTTTTAATCAGAGAGCACAGTGGCTCGTCTTAAAAATATACATATTTGTAAAAAAATCACTACCTTTCCATTTCTGATATCCAGGAGACCCCTTTGAAGCACGAATTTTTCGTCGAAAAGTAGCCCCCTGGGGTAGCTTTTCATGAGGAATCTAATAATCATAATTAAAATGACACACATTGAAAAACGTTTTTTGAGCAAAAATTTTAAAATTTCAAATGACCACAACTATTTTCACAGACGAGCTGGTTTTTCACTTCCAACAGTAAAAATGCTTATCTCGTCGAGTTCTTTCAGAATTACTATATATCTTTGGGGTTTGGATCAGCCGTTCACGATTTACAAAAACCGACATCAGCGTTGAGGCGCGCCACAGAAAATCAGGGGTCAGAGATACGGCTTTCTAAGGTCGATTTTCGAACTCTATGTGAAAAGTTTCCCCTAGGAGCATGTTAAAATCAGAACTTTATTTTTCGCTGTACGGCCTATAGGTGATATTGCTCGGTTCTCTCAGATAGTTACTCCTATATCACAGGTATCACGAGTCAGTGGAGGTAGCCGCGAACAATTTTTTTCAAACTTTTTTAAAATGGGTCTATTTATGTCAAGCTATGTTAAAGTCAAGATTTTGAAAGACCTAGGTTGTTTGTCCCAGAGCCGCCATTTAGGAATTTTCCGGTTTTGCTTCCGGCCTTACCGTATCTCAGGCTTCAGATGACCTACAGAAATGCTTCCGAGATCAAAAAACGCAGAAAAATAAGATAAACAACTTTCATATTGAAACCAAAAAAGGAGGATGAAAATTAAAAATATTGTCATCGAAAAACCGAATTTCGATGTAGATAAAAATTGTTTTGGCCATCACGAAGGCGACTTGCAGGGATTTTTATTGCAGATTATGAAAGTAAAAGTCACACTATATATAATAAAAATATAACCATTCAAATAAAAGTGTGCTTCATTTCTCATTTTTTCGATCGAATTGTCTTTTTTCTCATTTTTTCGATCGAATTGTCTTATTTCCGCGGACCCATTAGCGAATAGTCTCCTAGTTCTAGTATATTATTGTTGTGTGAACATATGTTGAACCAAAACTGTTGACGGAATCCCGGTATATCTCGTTTTCAAAAATTCGATTTTTCACCCTCTCATTTTATATATTTTACGATGAAAAAAACACTTATCGAATAGACAACAGAGAACTTCGAATCAATAATTTCAGTAGGCCATGCATTCTCTGTAAATCGCCCAAGCTCAGGCTCTCCGAAGTTTTTTAAGACCTGTTAACAATGCCTCGAAATCGTGAAATATTGAGCATGTGAAAAATAACAAGCCAAAATTTCCTTCGAATCTGCAAATATCAGCAAGAATTATATTTTGAAAATATTCGGAAGCTCAGAAACTTCTTAAAATGTGCGAACATCCGTTGTTTAAAAACAATTTATATAAAAAAATATGCTCTCATCTAAAATATGGATTTTTAAATTTACCGTTACGTGTAGTTTAACCAACATTTTATGATTTATCTGACAACATCTCGATTTATAATAGTTAATTCTTGCTGAAGGAAATTTTGGCTTGATATTTTTCACATGCTCAATATTTCACGATTTCGAGGCATTGTTAACAGGTCTTAAAAACCTTCGGAGAGCCTCAGCTTGGGCGATTTACAGAGAACCTACTGAAATTATCGATTCGGAGTTCTCTGTGGTATATTCGATAAGTTGTTTTTTTCATCGTAATTCGTTAAAATGAGAGGGTGAAAAATCAAATTTTTGAAAACGATACATACCGGGATTCCGTCAACAGTTTTGGTTCAACATATGTTCACACAACTATAATACACTAGAACTAGGACACTATTCGCTAATGGGTCCGCGGAAATAAGACAATTCGATCGAAAAAATGAGAAATGAAGCACACTTTTATTTGAATGGTTATATTTTTATTATATATAGCGTGACTTTTACTTTCATAATCTGCAATAAAAATCCCTGCAAGTCGCCTTCGTGATCACCAAAACAATTTGTATTTACATCGAAATTCGGTTTTTCGATGAAAATATTTTTAATTTTCATCCTGCGGTTTTGCTTTCAACATGAAAGTTGTTTATCTTATTTTTCTGCGTTTTTTGATCTCGGAAGCATTTCTGTAAGTCATCTGGAACCTGAGATACGGTAAATCCGGAAGCAAAACCGGAAAATTCCTAAATGGCGGCTCTGGGACAAACAACCTAGGTCTTTCGAAATTTTGTCTTTAGTATAGCTTGACATAAATGTATGACCCATTTTAAATGGGTTTGAAAAAAATTGTTCGCGATGGGCCTGTTTTTGCTTCATAGACTCGTGATACATGTGATATACAGTAGCGCCGGAAAGTATTGATACCTTTTGTAATTTTGTTATAACGTTTGCGCTGATTAATTTAGAAATTTGGATCTTGTGGCACTACATACCAAATCCATCGAGGAATACGATGTGAGTATTGCTTCATCAGTTGCATCATCACTAATTGCGTAGTGATGACGCAATCGAATTTTACTTTTTCAAACAGGCGTTATTCTTATATAGATTTTTTCCCTCTTGCCAAACTTTCTGACGTTGGAGATTGGACCGAGGCCTATCCAGAATAAAAATTTGAAGTTGCTGCTCGGTCGCACAGTTCCTGCAGCATTGCTGCAAAAACGTGGTCGCAAATTCAGAAATCGGCTTCTAGACTAGCTAGAGACTCATTCAAAGTATCAAAATGATCGTCATCACAATTCCCGATTATCCTGAGAATATGAAAACGATCGATCAATATTTGCCCTCAGGGCATGAAAAAATCACTTTTTTCGCATGACCACTTTTTGGAGATTCATAACTATGTAGAAACTGTATATAAAAATCTCGTTTTTGCTTAGTCAAGCTCATAATATTCTATATATATGATACTCAACTTTTTAGAGTGTTTGGACATCTTTCCTATCCGCGGCGATTGTTTTTCTGAGGCACTTTCGTGTCCCCGGCACGCTATTTTCGTCTGCGCTCAATCTCCAACTGTGCCCAAAGTTGTTAAAACATTTCAAAAAGTTGGGGATCAGTTCTCCAGGACATGTTGGGCTTGTACACACAATAACATGAGTTTTCCTTAATTCTCCCACAAACATGTTATCGAAGGGTCATGCAATCAGGACCACGGTGCCCCTCCGATAAACGATCGCCGCGGGCAGGCAATATATCGAAGCATTCTAAAATGTTGGGAATCGTATATATACATCATAATGAACATGACTAAGCAAAAACCAGATTTATATGCTGTTCCTACATAGTTATGAATCTCCAAAAAGTGATGATGTGAAAAAGTTATTTTGTCATGCCCTGAGGGCAAATATTGATCTATCGTTTTCATATTGTCAGGATAATCGGGAATTGTGATGACGATCATTTTGATGCTTTGAACGACGCTCTAGCTAGTCTAGAAGCCGAGTTCTGAATTTGCGACCACGTTTTTGCAGCAAGGCTGCAGCAAAAATGCGACCGAGCAGCAACTTCAAATTTTTATTCTGGATAGGCCTCGGTCCAATCTCCAACGTCAGAAAGTTTGGCAAGATGGAAAAAATCTATATAAGAATAACGCCTGTTTGAAAAAGTGAAATTCGATTGCGTCATCACTACGCAATCAGTGATGATGCAACTGATGACGCAATACTCACATCGTATTCCTCGATGGATTTGGTATGTAGTGCCACAACATCCAACTTGCTAAATTAATCGGCGCAAAAGTTATAACAAACATTACAAAAGGTATCAATACTTTCCGGCGCTACTGTACATAGACCTGGCACAGGTCAATTTTCTCTCTCTTTTAGATCTCCACATCTCCCTCTCTTTTCTCTTTTTCTTTCCCTCTCTCAGCACGTACAAAATTAAGAGATGTCATTACCAAAGAACAGTGCGATTACAGTAGCCGAGAAGAGAAGCACGATAAGGCTGAGTACAATAACGCCACCCATCATCTGAAAAAAAATCAAAATAGATGTACATATCTCAACCCTTACAATCATCGGTACTAGTGGTCGCTTCCAGGAAAGGATGCTAAGGGCGAAAGCACCAATGGCTAGCGCGATCACTGCCATCTAAAATTTAAAAAAAAAATGAAATTGCCACTGTGATTGTCCGCGCTTCTAGAGAAGTATCCCCTTGATTAAATAAAATAAGTAATAATCACCTCAGCAATAATAGCCAAAACCATGAGGACGGAGCAGGCCTTAGCCCAACCTTTTCGATACTGAATGTTTAATTAAAAAAACAACTCAATTAGTTTTATTTACCTTAAAAGAGTGCATCTCCTCCACCTCCTCCATGTACAATTCATGCCACTTTATATAATCTTTGGAATCACTGTCCCCATCAAATGATCTCCTCGTTTTGTCGTTGTAATAATCATATTCTCTTTTATTTCTTCTCCGATATTCGTCTTTCGTTCCATATTCATATTTCGTGTATTCCTTCCTTGCTTGATTATTCAACTTTTCAAATTTGTCATCATATTCTTTCCTCTGAAGATGAAATATCTTGTATGTAATAAAGTAAGCTAATTAAATTAAATGCGAATTTTTTTCAAAAAAACGTGTAAATGACAGCAAAATACTTGCGCAGGGCTGGTTAGGACAATGCAGACACAGACTTGAAAGGCAAGTGACGTTTCCCGTGCTCTCGATTTATTCGAACTAATGTTTATTTTATTTTTCTGTGAGAGGGTGTCTTAACGACGACATCGAGAGGGTTAAAGAGAAGGAGAAGTCCTTCTTTCGCATGCGGAACGTGCGCTTGCATAAATAGGCTGGCGACAGGGCGCGGGCTAACTTCGCCGGATTAGAGCGTCTGCCTTATCGATATGCGGGAATCAGGGCGGAGCATATCGACACGTTTTTAGGTGAAGCTCTATTTTGGTTAACCTCGTCTGAATCCCGGTATTCCTTCCATGCATCATCGATAAGCTTATGGGCAAGCCCATAGCTCATATAGCTGGATGACTCCTCATGATCGTCGCGAGTTCTTCTCATATTATTCTTATATACAAATTCTGCAAAATGATATTACTATGTAGAAAAAACGACAAACCGTAGATCTGTCAGTGGTTATGTTAGTCCGTCACGCCCGTTTATCGTGAATAAATCGGCTCAAAATAATCGCCCAGATCCCGCACAGGGACCATTGTGACCCTCGTGCTCACATTGCTTAGGGTCCAACTATCTATTAAAACAGAATATTCAAAATTTCAAGCGCTCAAGCGTGTTTTAATTTTAATAAGTATACTAGGTGCGCATTAGAGGAGGACTAAAGGCAAATTTTAGAAAAATATAAGAATTCGCTAAACTTAAATTCGTAGTCTAAACTTGAAATGTTCCTGAAACAAATCCTGATTTACTAGTCGAATTCATTTATTTCCTCACTGTGCCTGAGCTATCCCTGAGCTTTCCCTGATCTGGCTCCCAACCAACTAGCGATAACTTGGTTCGCAATGGAGATATACATGTGAAAATTTTGAAACGTCTTATCGTTGTGGAGATCTATGCCTTGGTTATGAGAGCTTCAGAAATTCAATTTTGACTTTACTCCTCCTTTAAAGAGGAGCGAGACAACCGCGAAAATCCGCTTTCTCTCCCTTTCTTTCGGCCTGTTTCGGCCCAGGCGCAGAGCGCTCCCGACCAGAGGGGAGGGGTGGTCAGGATAAAGTTCCTTTCGATGGTTGACGAAGGCCGTTACTATATTCAATTTTTTAAAGAATTGACTGGAGAGCTGGAGAGCTCTAGCTCCGTTCCCTCTCTCCTTGATCTCGCTTTTAGCATCTCTCTCTGTTGACAGCTCTTCGACTTATATTTGAGATGCCATGTATACATGACTACATGAAATATCGGTAAACGTCCAACAACATGTTGTTAATGTAGAACCACAACGGGCAGGTTGAGAATTGTTTGGGTGGAATAACTTCATTTCGGCTTCACCACTTGTGGTCCCTACATACGCAAGAAAAACGGAATGAGAAAAAATGAGAATGTCAATAATACTTTGCGTATTTGAATATTTTCTTTCCTCAACTGATAAAGCAAATCACGTTTCTCACCGTCCTTCACTTTGGCAGTGATGATCAGGGAGAAGACGAGAAGGGAAGAGAAAATGAGAAAGCAACGAAGGAAAGTGAGTCCCATCTCCATGCGATTTACACTGAAATAATGGTGGTGGTATACGGTAGTTCAAAGATCAATCAAAGTAATAAGTTTGACCCTCGGAATATTTGGTAATCCAAAGCCACTTAAAGTTCCCCTAAAAGGAAAAAAATTTCGAATTCGCTCCGTCTACATGAATTTCTTGAGCACCATTTCAACAATTGTACAGTATCATACGCTAAATCGAGTACCAGGGGGGTGCTGCACAAGACATGTATTTTAGGAAATGGTCGATAATTGTGTCATGGTAGGTCAAGACTAAGTACCGTACCCAATCGATCGTGCGGTACTCGCAGATACCGTATACCGTTACCGTAACCCAGAATATCGAGAACTAACTTTATTTTCAAAAAGTCAATATAACGTACCCAATCGATCGTACAGTACACATACCGTAACCCTGTGTACAGTATCCCTTGTTACCGTAATCCACACCTCTACGGTCAACCGCAAACTGACTTTTTTCCAAAACTTTTTTCATTGAGTTCATTCTTGCTCTATACCGTACCCTATCGATAGTACAGTACCCCCAGATACAGTATACCACTACCGTAACACGATTATCGCAAACTAACTTTATTTTTAAAAAGTCCTGGTACCGTACCCAATCGATAATACAGTACCCAAGTAACTACAGTAACACAGTTCCGTAAATCCAAAATTGATCATAAAATGATTATACAATACTCAAATATACGGTAGGATACTTTAAAATAATTTTAAAATCGATTTTAGAAAAAAAGTCAGCTTACGGTTGACCGCAGAGGTGTGGATTACGGTAACAAGGGATACTGTACACAGGGTTACGGTATGTGTACTGTAGGATCGATTGGGTACGTTATATTTACTTTTTGAAAATAAAGTTAGTTCTCGATATTCTGGGTTATGGTAGCGGTATACGGTATCTGCGAGTACTGTACGATCAATTGGGTACGGTACTTAGTCTTGACCTACCATGACACAAATATCGACCATTACCTAAAATACATGCATTGTGCAGCACCCCCTTGGTCCTTGGTACTCGATTTAGCGTATGATACTGTACAATTTTTGAAATGGCGCTCAAGAAATTGCGGTTCATGTAGACGGAGCGAATTCGAAAAATGTTTCCTTTTAGGGGAACTTTAAGCTGGTATACGACAGTCCAATGATCAAAGCCGGCCGTTAAAAAATACTCAAAGGCTTAGGTCTGGCCCACGGTACAATTGTTTACTCAAGGCCACTAGTGGAGGTATATGGTAGTACAAATATCAAAGTACGAAGTACAAAGAACATTCAAATGCATACGTCTGACCCACATAAGATTTGTTGACCCGAAGCCACTAGTGGTGGTATAAGGTAGTTCAAAGATCAAAGCCCGAGGCTCTAAGATCAATGAAAATCAGTCTTCTGACCAATCATAAAAAAAGATCATTGGTGGTATACGGTATTGATTCTTGGTTGATTGATTGATCGGTATACTGTAGATTATTTTGTCTTATGCGAGACATCTGAACCTCTTGGAAAACATCCAAAAATGCAAAACTACGGTAGTTGGCAACTTGCCAACTTTTCTATTTTCTTACTTTTTGAGCCACACCTTTACGACAATAACGAAAGAGTTTTACGGTCTCAAACCTTGTGATACATGTCTTATCTGGAAACTAGAGACATTAACGAACCCATCCGACTGCCGATTAGAGACTTTCGGTGCACGATTCGATTGAAACTTCGGTGGGGCAGGAGTCTCATTGGAGTTCGACGAGTGTATAAGAGGAGTCTCATTAGAGGACGCCGGAAATGCGGGGTTCTCCGACATTATCTGAAAAATAGTTCCTTATCTAAACAAATTGCAATAACCCTACCGGTTGCTGAGGAGAGAATTTCGGGGTCGGATACGGTTGGGACGGCGGAGGAAGTGGAGGGGTAGGAGGAAGGAGAGGAGGAGCCTCATTGGAGGTCGGCGGAAATGCGGGGTTCTCCGACATTATCTAAAAAAAATATTTTATCTGAAAAATAGCGTAAAAACCCACTGTAGGCGAAGGGAATCGCAGAAAAAGAGAGGGAGCGCCTGCTCGGAACGAGCGAGAGAAACGAAAATGAATGGAGAAATGAATTGGTTCACGTCGTCGGACAAAGGGGGTCGATTTGCATTCAAATTGAGACGCGGGAAATTACAAATTTCAAACCTGAACAAAGATCTCTTCAAAATGCACGGTTTTGTAGCAATCAATCACAGATGTCCACGCCGATAGCGAAAGTGGGTGCTGATCTCCGCCCCACGTGGAAGGCGCTGCGTGGTAGTAGCAATATTGTTCATCTGATACATGTCTTATCTGGAAACTAGAGACATTAACGAACCCATCCGACTGCCGATTAGAGACTTTCGGTGCACGATTCGATTGAAACTTCGGTGGCACGTGGTAGGAATTTTGTTCATCTGCCGAACCAACTTACGATATGGCATTACAGTTACTCAAACTACAGCACTCGGTACTAGTTACGTGGGGCCGTCAGCCAATTTTTTTCTTTTTTTTTCCGTCAGCCAATTTTTTATGACATATGACAATTCGATCTCAAATATATCTTACTCTACAGTAACTTACCGTAACGCTTGCTGCAGTATTCACATTGTGAATCGAAAACTTTTGTGGTAAACTCACTTGACTCAATTCATTGCTCTATCATGAGAAACTTGTTGAAACGCTACCCAGTTCCTTGGTCAGATTTAGTTCCGTAGTCAAACATTTTCAAACAAATTCAAAATCGATCTCAAAATAATCAGGCAGGGTGAAACAGTATCATTTTGAGATTGATCGGGGAAATTAAGAATTATATGTGACTCAATGTATCAAATATTACTCGTGGAACAGGTTTAGTTGGTGGGCTACTGTAACATCGATTAGGTACGATACTCCAAAGTCGGATGCCCAAAGTCAAAGTGGGATGAGTTGCGATTTTATCATTCGCGCTTTTGTAACTCCCTCCCGAGAAATTATCCCACGAAATGTCTCGCGCACAGTGGCAAACTGTAGCCAATTTATTACTAGAAGGTGGTGATAATTATATAAAGCGAGCGAAACGTATTTGAACAAGCTAATCTGCCCTCTCATGAGTTAAAGTAGGAGTAAATGCAAACGTGCGTCCTGTTGGAATATGTTTCACCTAGGGACACACTCTCTTCAAGTCGCGTGCTATCTCGCCCCCTTCCCTGAGCTTTCCCTGATCTGGCTCCCAGCCAACTAGCTATAACTATGTTCAGAATGAAGATATCAATTTGAAAATTTCGGAACTTCTTATCGTTGTGGAGCTCTAGGCCGTGCATATGATAGCTTCACAAATTGATTTTTGGGTTTACTCCTCGTTTAAGAGACTCCGAGAGCATTACTGTGTTTCATTTCGGAATTTGGCAATTTCTTGCTGCTTTGCCGTGAATCAACTCATTTCTCCATTCAACGATTTTTATGTGATCTCCAAATTGAAATCCAAACCGCGTCTCAATTTGAATGCAAATCGACCCCCTTTGTCCGACGACGTGAACCAATTCACTTCTCCATTCATTTTCGTTTCTCTCGCTCGTTCCGAGCAGCCGCTCCTCTCTCTTTTTCTGCGATTCCCTTCGACTGCAGTTAGTTTGTATTTTATTGTTTAGATAAAATAGCATTTATTTTCAGGTAATGGAACAAACCGCGGTTCCTCCGTCGTCCCAAGCGTATCCGACCGCGGTAAACCCTGTTATAGGGAAGGAAAAAATGTTAGTCGATTCTGATGCGAGCACTTGGGTGGCGAAAACAGCTCACAGATATATGTCGTGTGGAACCTCTTTTACGACTAACCCGCTTTCGCGCGCGTGAGCCGTTGTCAGAGGTAATTGAGGCTTAAGAATGGGCCGCATGACCCTCTCACGACCTCTATTATGTCTCCGCTCTCTCTTATCTTCCTGCCCTCTCGCTTTTCCTCCTCTCACCTTCCGAGCCGTTCATCGGCACGAAAGATCTAACCATTGAGCTGTTCTCGCCACTCCATTGAGCTCATGTGAGTCATGGATCAAACTTTTTTCCCAACTTTTCACAGCATCACACTGGGGATGCCCGGGAAAAATAGAGAGAAATAAATAAATTGGCAAGTTGCCAGATGTCATATTTTCCAATTTGCTGGACTTTTGCCAAATGATTCTGGCTATAATATTTCCATATATTAATATCAATAATAATTTATTTCTAGGGAGAATCTCAAGGAGAAGGGACTCACTTTCCTTTATTGCTTCCTCATCTTTTCTTCCCTTCTCGTCTTCTCCCTGATCATCACTGCCAAACTGAATGACGGTGAGCAAATTGCATCTTCCAAATAATGATTATTATATAAAAAAATAAAAAAAATAAATAAAAATTTAGCTCTTAATTTAAAATCT
Source organism: Pristionchus mayeri (assembly GCA_036245805.1). Taxonomy (NCBI): domain Eukaryota; kingdom Metazoa; phylum Nematoda; class Chromadorea; order Rhabditida; family Neodiplogasteridae; genus Pristionchus; species Pristionchus mayeri. Next base: position 40,269,545 of record BTRK01000005.1, read on the forward strand.
CCATAATTTTCTCTAACCAGAGATGTTTCATATAATGTGAACGCAACTGATGTACAGTATCGATCATAAGTATTCTTCCAAAATTTCGGAGCCCTATAATTTTTGAGCCGATTGCCCAATCATGCTGAAATTTTAACTATACATAGGAAATTCATCGGGGAATCCGATGGAAAACTCATCAAAAGTTTTTGCTCTTGCATAGTGATGACGCAATCACAATACACTTTTTCGAAATGGATTATTTCCTCGGAGAAATTTTTCGTGCTTACCGGACTTTCTGAGGGTTGAGAGGTGCCATAGGGCTATCCAGAAAACAATTTTCAAGTTGCTGCGATCTCGTGCATTTTTGCAGCAGACGCTGCAAGTTGGAGGCTGCAAATTTATAACTCAGCTTCTAGACAAGCTAGAGACTCGTGCAAAGAAGAAAAACGATCGTTATTATGATCTTAGATGATCCTGAAAGTTTGGTATCGATCACTCATCATTTGCCCTCAGGGCACAAGAAAGTCACTTTTTCTGATGCTCCGACTTTGGCCGAGTTCTATTTCAAGGTCGAAATTGCATAAAATCTGGTTCCAGCTCAGGAATGTTAAAAAACCATCAAAAAATCGATTCCCAACTTTTGGTAGGGTTAGCTTCACTTTCCGGACCGCGGCGTTCGATTTTATGACGCGCACTCCTCTTAGAATGAGCGCGTCTCTCTTCACACCGCTCCCTCTCCACTCTCTTGCCGTGTAGGGAAATGAGGTGCGCGCAAGAGGAGCGCGCGTCCGTAAATCGATCGCTACGGTCCGGAGAGTGAAGCTAACCCTACCAAAAGTTGGGAATCGATTATTTGATGGTTTTTGAACATTCCTGAGCTGGAACCAGATTTTATGCAAATTCGACCTTGAAACAGAACTCGGCCAAAGTCGGAGCATCAGAAAAAGTGACTTTCTTGTGCCCTGAGGGCAAATGATGACCGATCAATACCAAACTTTCAGCATCATCTAAGATAATAATAACGATCGTTTTTCTTCTTTGCACGAGTCTCTATCTTGTCTAGAAGCTGAGTTATAAATTTGCAGCCTCCAACTTGCAGCGTCTGCAGCAAAAATGCGCGAGGTCGCAGCAACTTGAAAATTGTTTTCTGGATAGCCCTATGGCACCTCTCAACCCTCAGAAAGTCCGGTAACCACGAAAAATTTCTCCGAGGAAATAATCCATTTCGAAAAAGTGTATTGTGATTGCGTCATCCCTATGCATAGGGACCACAAGCTCCGCCCACTTTCCTCTGACACGATGCCCCCTCGAAAGCAAGACAGAGCAATCACAGCGTTCATTCTTAACCAAATGACTTGATCAAAAAAGTATTAGAAAGCTCTTCCCACGTGCTTTCGATATGTGACTATTCAAAAAACAGATTTTGCAGTTGTGGTGTTGAAAAATCGAACTTTATTACGCGATCGGTCATTTTTCACAGATTTTTGCTATGCGTGAGCAGTGAAATTATGATACACTGTTTAAATAGTGAAAATATGATAGCCAGCAACCATTCAAAAAAGTTGGCCAAAGGAAATCGAAAAATATTGATTTCCCGGTCCGTGATTCGAAGTAAACTAGTCGGTGCCTGGGATAAAAGATCGCCGTCTCCTTCTCTCCCTCTCCTCCCTCTCCTCTCGCTCGTCTCTGACCCGGCGCGTGCAGAGCGCCGTTGCTCATACGAAAGAGCGCGAATGCGACGCACCGTCGTCTCTCCTCGCAGGGGTGAGGCGAAGCCGGGAAAGGGCGAAGCCCTGCCCAAAATTTTTGCGATTTGACTGGGAAGGTATCGGAATTGACTCCGCCCCTTTCTTCGTCGTCTCGCTTTTCCCCACTCTCTGTTGATGTCATTTCAAGCACTTCTTGAGCTCTAGCGCCATTCAGTGATGAGATATCGACAAACGGCCAAAAATATGATCATGTTAGGACTCCAGCGGTTATGTTGAGCATAGTATGGGTGGCATAGCTTCATTTCGGCTATACCCCTTGTGGCCCCTAACTATGCAAGAGCGAAAACTTTGAAGAGTTGTCTATAAGTCCATCGGATTCCACGATGAATTTCCTATCTATAGTTAAAATTTCAGCATGATTGGGCAATCGGCTCAAAAATTATAGGGCTCCGAATTTTTGGACGAATACTTACGATCGATACTGTATGTTAGATATCTCATCATTTGCATACTTACTAGTGTTGGCAATACGAGGCGAGGTACCGCGTCCTTTTCGCCTTCCCTTCCTCCTATTGCGAAATATAACGCGTTCGCTACCTCGTCTCGAATCCCAACACTACTACTCACTCGCTCACTCGCTGGTTAGAGAACATGCAAACAGGAGAGAATCAGACAATTTCTCTGAATATAAGCAATACCAACTTTCACTAGGTTGTTTTCAGAATTCGTGACTAAGAGTTCTGGTAGTGGGACGTCGTCCAGCAAAGGGCTTGCTTCGCAACTTCACGATGATGCAGAGGATGACTTCAAGAAATCAGACGAGGTAAACATACGCCTAAGACTATATATTTTGCAAACAAACTAAATGTTAAACAATTAATTACTTAGTTCACCAAATACCTACAACACTCAATTTCCAGAAGAAAGATCTATATAAAGGGCTTGAAGAAGTAGTCAAATCAATCAATAAAGCAACGTCAAGGCCTAAAAGAGAAATGGATTATTTGAGCCTTGCTTATAGAGAAGCTAATACAAAAGATGATATTAAGTACAACGAACTAGTCATGGAGGTGATAGATGCGAAGCACTCTTTTAAGGTATATACTTGAAAATATTTGATATGTTGCAAAAAAGCGTAAAATATTAGGTTGATTCATAATTTTCGCTCCAATTTCACGTCAGTCGTTGTTGAAAAATTATTTGCTTCGAACTTTATCAATTCTTTCATTCCTTTTTCCGTTATATTAGTACATGTGCGCTCTCCATAGTGCACCTATTCTTGATCAACCGATTCTACGGGAATGCCAAAGACTGAAATGCTACAAACTTGAAATTTTGCACAGCCAATTTGATTGAATGGTACTCAATGCGTAATCATGATAGCGCCGCAAGAACACTATTTTCGTAAACTATTTTGAATGGGCATTGAAACTGCCTGACCAGATAGGCAGGAATTCCATAGTTCTGAGTTCTTGAATATTGCGGAATTTGTTTCTTGGAGCTGCGCATTTCTGATGTACGAGCTAGTGGTCTTAAATTTATCAGAAATGGACGAGCATATGATGTGGATGCTACCATTAAATAATTGTGGAGATATCCATTCAAAAGTCACATTTGGAAAATTCGCAAAATCGAAATTTTGTGGCTGGTTTCGCTAATTTTGACTACGCCTGCTCTTCGAGACAATCTATTCCGTTTTCAAGTTCCGTTTTCAAGTGTCTATAGGAAACATTGACCCGTACTTAGTGATTTCATAAAAATACGCCGCTTGTATCACATTTGTTTTGTTTAAGCGACGGCTTGAACACACCACTCAAAATTCGGTCAATTCGTCACTTTTTCGAAAAATATTTTCTACTGCAGAACGAAGTGGAATTGATTCAAATAAAACAGCTAATTTAAGTGCACCTATTGTCACTCAAATAATGCCAAAGTAGTCCTAAACACAAGTGAACCACAAGCGAGTTAACTATATAAAAGTGTTGGAGCGAAAATTATGAATCAACCTGATATACAAACATATTCTGAGAAATATATATTTTCTTGAATAAATAAACAATCTTCAGTATCGAAAGGCTTGGGCTAAGGCCTGTTCCGTCCTAATGGTCATGGCTATTGTTGCTGAGGTGATTGCTATTTCATTCGGAATTGGACCGCATCTCCTGAAATTTGGCTAGTGAAAATAGCACACGTTTAGGTGGCAGTTATTGTAGCAGCCATCGGTGCCTTCGTCATTAACATCCTTTCCTGGAAGCGGCCACTAGTACCGATGCTTGTACGGATTCTTATTTTTTCATGTTTTTAATAATGAAAATATATATATTTATTTATTTACATCAACCTTTCCAGGTGATGGGTGCCGTTATTGTCCTCAGCCTTCTCGTTCTTCTCTTCTCGGTTACTGTAATCGCGCTGTACTTTGGTAAAACCGTCTCTTTGCGCGTTCTCTTGGTTGGACAAACCGAGAGAGTGAAGAGACCGAGGCACACTTGTTATAGGCAATGAAAAAGCTGCAAGAAAATATGGATATAAGAAGGATAAGCTGTCAGACGATGTAATAGAATTACGGGAAGAAAACTACAAAATGAGACACGCAGCAGGCTCATCCGTCAACCATTTGACCACATCGATCTCTCTCTGCGTTGTGAATATGATTGTGAGTTTATTACATTTTTCGGCTCTACTCGACTTGATGTCACGCACTATTTATTATGGTCAGTACTGTGTTCTACAATTTGCGCTCCACGTTAGTCGAGTAGAGCCCAGTATTCATTCTGATTGTTAGGTGAACCTTGATCGAATCTGAATTAATAACATCATTCATTTCAGATTGCTGGAATTCTTATTCTGCCAAATCTGTCTAATATGAGGAAAGGAGTACATGGATGAATTTACCGTCCCAATCGATAAATGCAATTTTGCATTTTTGTCCCAATCGATAAATGCAATTTTGCATTTTTGTCCCAATCGATAAATGCAATTTTGCATTTTTGTCCCAATCGATAAATGCAATTTTGAGCATATCATTTAATTTTCCATCAACAAACAACACAACAAGCTCAGATTATGAAGCTGATCAATAATTATTAAATTTAACCACGTTAGTTTAACATTGAATCTTCGCTGAAATCTGCCTTCAATTTCTTGCAAATCCGGCGCATGGAGCTTGTGATCAATCTTACGATCATAAAGTCCCATCCGATGCTACCTCGAGTGCTCTTCTCATCTGCACGACTTCAAGGGAAATTTCAACAGCAAACTCTCCTCGTTCTACATAGTCTTTCGCCAGTCAGGCCGTTGAGAGATCGGGCAAGATAAAGAATTTCATACCTTACTATGCCACCTCCCTCAGGCAGAACGAAATAGCATGGGACATGAGGAGTGTTTCTTCTCCTGGCAGGGCACTCAACTGTTATCCACGGGCAGGGATGAGAGATGCTGCAGGCACTGCTCGGAAGGTAAGTGTCCTTTTCAAGGAAGGGAAGGGAGGGAAGGATGAGCCTGTCAGTGTGCATTTCTCCTCTTTCTACTAACTCTCTTGTAGAGAGGAGAAAGCGAGAGAACACTCAAATTGAGGAGAATTAGACGATTCCTCTCCCTCAAACTGCTCGGCAAGTGTCATTTCAAGAATAGAAATTGAGGGACAGATGAACCCCTCAGTGTGCATCTCTCCTCTGAGCGATGCGCTCGTCTTTTTTCTGGTACTTTTTCTGGTACTCAACGGTACGTGTACATCAGACATTGATCGGCAGAGTTTAATTAGTCGTGCTACTTTTGTCCCCGATCGCATTGAAGTATAGCATGACTAGTATAGAAATGGCATGGCAATTTGCCTACTCCCTGAGAAACCTACTCATTTATATGTCTTACTTTAAAATCATAATATGGAAGGTCAGACGTGGGGGAGTGATTGGAAAGCTAGGTAGGCAAAAACGTGTAATCACTTATTCGGCGTAATTTAGCAGCAATCCTGAATCGAAGAGAAATCAACATCGGAAAGAAGGCGAGTTCTCAGAAGCTATCGAGTATCATCGCAATACGAATGCGAAAAGTCATGCATACAGGAGGTGAGTTGTGGAGTTTGAGTATTCATTCTGCACGCTCTCTAACCTATCGAACGACCGAGAAAGTGCGCAAAATGACAATACGATTGCGCAAACGATTTGTCAAACAAGCATTTTCAGCCTACCTGTGAGGCCTATTCATACGGAAATCGAGATTGCGAGCTGCTTGGCGAGGTGATTGGAAAGGACACCATCTACGTCAAGAGTGGGGACATCAACGCATATACACCAGAAAGTAATATATTATTCAGTATTTTTGTAAATAGAAATCAAATTTTTCAATTTCACAAATTTGCAGCGACGACCTGGCATCCACACGGTGAAGTTCCTGCAATGTGTAAGGAATTTGCGCATAATTCTGCATTTCATCTTTCAGTCCACCCTCAGCATGAAATATAGTTTTTGTGATGATGTGAAATTTTTTCATCGTCGGTCATTTTCAGCGAGCATGTTGCTGCCATTAAGCCACAAGTACGCTTTGAAATATCAATTTTTGCGAAATTCACACATTTTTTTCCTGGAATTAGCATTGCTCAAAATTCAGAATAAAAGTGTGGGTAACTCGAATTTCTCTTGGGGTGCATTCGCTGCTGTTTCTCGTTGCAATATCTTCATAGTGAAAAAACCCATTCATTCGTGTTAACCCTTCTCTAAGACTTTTCACTTTAAAAAATATAATTCCTTACAGTGGGTTCTCCAGATCTCTGCCCGGATCAAGAAAAGAGAAAAGCTCTGTTGACTTGTGTGAACAATCTCTGCCAATGCAAGCGCACGGCGTTGATGATCGGTTAGCCATTTTTTTGTTACATAATTATTATGCATAATTAGTATTATTAATTACATGATTCTTATTACATAATAATTATGTAATATGTATTATAATTATGTAATTATGCATAATCTACAAATCATGAGAAAATGAAGCTTCAATAGTAAATTCTGAAAACATATTTTCGATCGCTTCGTGCTTCTCCATCTCTGCAACTTTTTCTCTCGTTTGTACTGCTTTATGCGCTTTCATTCTGTGTTCATATACATTCCTATTAGTACTATAGTTAAACCAGTTGAATTTTTCTACAATTAATTTCAATATATTGACAACATTTTGCTTCAAAACTAATTTGCATTGCTCAGATAATCGGGTTGCGGCCCCTCCAGGACAGGGATACTTTTTTCCATACCTCGGGTGCGGGAGATGTGATCGAAAGTGGCGGCCAGTATCGGGCTACTACATTGCCAATTATACCGTCGATTTAGGTGAGTAGTTCTTAGTTTTTCAAAAAAAAAATTTTTCTGGTTCTCTCTCGAGTCTAATTGGCTTTCTTTACACTTTCCCGACCATTCAAGAGTTCTTTGCCATATTTGAAACAATTACTTGAATGCCACTGTTTCTGACGAATTTAAAATGATGGTCTTCGAGGTACTAGGTCAGATGATGATCACCGCCGGATGGTAACCAACTGGATGATAACCAAATATTGACACTTCTCTAGAACATTTACAGTAGGTTCCCAAAGTGCCTAAATGAATTCCCTGAAAGTTCTACTGAAGACGGTGATTATCCGACATATCAACCGACGGTGATTATCCGACATATCATCCGACGGTGATTATCCGACATATTTCCCTCTTCGTCCTGCAATGCTCTCTCTCCAACGAGAGAGCTCGTGCAATTATGAGAGAAATAGTCTGACTCTCCTCGAGTTACATGCTCTCTCGTCTCTCTACCCGATGAGAGAGTGTGCGGTTTGGAGAAAGCGAGACAATTGATCAATTATGAGCTTCGTGTTTCAATACGAACTTTAAGCCGGTCTTCAATGTTGGGACTACAAGCCGCATCCGTACCCTGCCTGCGCACCGGTATTCAGTCAGGGTGGCAGACAGGTTCCTATCTTACTCCAGTATATATGCAGAATACGTGCAGTATCTCCTCAGTATTAGTTTGTCTATTGCAAATTTCAAGTTTCACAGTATATTTTGAGCATAGTGATGCTGCATTTTTCAGACTCATTTAAACATATTTATTTTTGCAAATATATTAATGTATTTATACGCGTCTTTACAGGCTGAGGGAACCTTATGTGGCCCTTCGTATTTCTCAGATCCCTCCGCAAAGTGTACGAAGAGAGGATGGGAGACTTATTCGTATCCTCCAAGAATCGTGAGACCGACTACTGTGTTCTGCCATCACGGCTAATTATTGCTTCACTCCGCAATAAACAATTGTGTTTTCATTGATAAATGAATTTGAAGCAATGCTTCAAGTTAATCATTCACTTTCGAAAGATCGGACGCTATTTACGATTAGAAAGTGCTGAGATGGACACCGGTTTAAAAAGCCATAAGTTACTGATGTATACAGGATTGCAGAGGATTTGCTCACGCCGTCTGACAGTTCCGTGTATCTGCTCAATAGCATCAGTCTGTACTTGTATTTTTGGTACAGTTATGCATAAAATATATGAAATTGTATATCGACCACGCTCTTTTATGAGTAATATAAAGCGACTCTGAAATTTCTCCCGGAAGGGGTAACCTCGAGTTGAACGCTTCCCAGAATCGCAGACGACAGGGAGAGGGAGCAAGCCTCCCAGTCAATCATTTACCGTGATTTTCGTGGGACCTCGCGTAATGTCGTGGCCATATATCTCAATAAATGTTTTGCTTCCAGATCGAATTCTTATATTTCAGCCTTATAATTGCAATCTTATAATTGCAATCTTATAATCTCCATTCTCCATTCTCCATTCGTGCGCTCGCGAGGGGTGGTCGTACTCTGATCGCCTCCTCTCTGGTGCGCGTTTGGGAGTCCCCAGTCGTCAGCTTGGACAACCGCACTGGGTCTCGCCTGTCCATCGGATGCAATCTTCGACCTTACGCATCGGATCTCTAAACGCACGAACTCTCAAGTCGGATGCTCGAGTGGCAGAACTGGAACATTGCGTGAGTGGAGTCTCTTTCGACGTAATTGCGCTCCAGGAAGTCCGTAGGCCAGGTCGAACCTCCATCACACTAGCCAATTCTGGTCACCTGCTAGTTGCACATGGAGTCCGATCCCACAATGGCACCGGCTTCCTGGTTGCAGCCATCTCGCTCCTCAAGTCACCTTCCACTCCGTCAACGACCGTCTGTCGTTTATCGATGTTCCTTCTTTCGGCCTACGTGTCATATCTGTATACGCCCCAACAACAAGCCACTCTGACGATGAATACAATTGCCTTCTGAATGAGTTAGGTGCTCTCGTGGACTCTTCCTCCCGTAGTGTTCGACTACCTGGGGGAGGCAGGGGACATGTAGTAGTCACCGGCGACTTCAACGCCAAGATTGGGAAACGATTATCGGACGATGAAAGATTTGTAGGAAGACATGGTTCAGGAGATCGCAATGAAAGAGGCCAGATCTTATTCGACTTCTGCACAGAATCCAAATTATTCGTGCACAACACCCAATTCGACAAGCGAGAATCAAGAAAATGGACATGGTTGTCTCCGAATATGCAAACGAGAAACCAAATAGACTATATTCTATCTCGTGATAAGTCAATAATTCAAGACATCAGTGTTGTTGGCCGATTCAATTTTGCCACAGACCATCGATTAATTATGGCTCGAATAAAAATTGAAGTCAAGTCGAGAAGATATTACAAACAGCCTCGTCCTCCAATGCAATTTGACCGTCTATTGTTTCAAAGCAAAATTCATTTGAAATCAAAAGCTGAGTTTTCCTCTTATAAGAAACTATCAATCGCGATGGGGGAATTGGCTAACGAATCAATGATGCCGAGACAAAGAGACCCGAGGTTCTCTAAGAACACTGAGGAATTATTTGAAAGAAGGCGACGTTTGCGAGATAGCGAAGCCAACGTACTGAATCGAATCCAATATTGCCAAACAACTAAATTATTGCGATTCTCAATAGCAGAAGATCTGCGAAAGCGACACTTGGAGGTAGTGCGCGAAGCAGTCCGATACGGGCATAGTTCACGAAGAGCTCTACGATCATCGCAGATAGGAAACACTCAAGTGAATCAATTGGAAAAGCCCGATGGAAACATTGCCTACTCCAAGAATGATATGAAATGTGTCGTGAAAGGCTTTTACGATGGATTATTTGTGAGCAATCAAAGACCGCCGAGAGTTAAATCTTGTTCAACTGATTCTTTTCTCCCGATATTGAAAAGTGAAGTTAAAAATGCAGTGAAGAAACTGAAAAACGGAAAATCACCTGGACCTGATCGAATTAATGCGGAGATGCTAAAGAGTGGCTTAAATGTGATCTTGGAACCTTTAGCCGAATTGTTCAACCAGTGGATAGCCCAAGAAGAGATTCCGGACAGTCTCTCGAATTCTTTCATTTCACTCATATTCAAGAAGGGAAACATGCTGGACATAACAAACTACCGGCCAATCACCTTACTCAATCTCATCTACAAAGTGTTTACGTCCACGATCGACACAAGGATAGAACGAACTCTCAACGCCCACCAACCAAGCGAGCAAGCTGGATTCAGGAGAAACTTTTCTACACTAGACCACTCGTTTGCAATCAGTGAACTCATAAGCCGCTCAGTGGAATATGATTTTTCATGCATTCTGGTCTTCATAGATTACGCAAAAGCCTTTGATAGCATAGAATTTGGAGCAGTGTGGCAAGCGTTAACGAATCAAGGAGTGCATTCTAAAATTGTGAATGTTATAAGGAACGCATACGATAAAGGCCAAGTATTCGTACGTTTGGGACAAGACAAAGTTCCTATCAATGTAGCCAGAGGTGTCCGACAAGGCGACCCGCTCTCTCCTCACCTGTTTAACGCGGTAATCGAGGATTGTCTGAGTGCGATGAATTGGGAGGAGTACGGAATCAATATCGATGGAAGAAGACTGAGTCACCTTCGCTATGCAGATGATGTAGTATTAATCTCACATCCCCCAAACGAAGTACAAACGATGATTGACGATCTTTGTTCCGCAAGCAAGAAGGTGGGCCTGATTTTAAACAAAAAGAAGACTGTCGTTATGTGCAATCGAAAACAAACACAATTATTTGCTGACCGACAACCTTTGACTTACGTCGATTCCTTTGTATATCTTGGAACAAGGGTTTCATTCGATCAAAATCTCATGCTTGAAATAAATCGCCGGATCGGAAGTGCTTGGAGAGGATTTAATCGATTTAATGAATTCTTAACCAACAGAAAGATAGAAATGGGTCTCAAGGCCAGAGTCTACAGAATGTGCGTAGTACCTGCACTTTTATACGGAAGTGAACTATGGAGCCCGACCAAAAAGATTACCAATCGACTCATAGTAGTACAACGAAGTATGATGAGAAAAATGTCCGGTGTTACGAGGTTGGATCGTCGAACCAATGTATGGCTGTCTCAGAAAGTGCCAATCCCGGACATTAGAGTGCAAGCTATGCAGAGAAAGTGGAACTGGGCAGCAAGAATAGCATTGCTGGATGACGACCGATGGACTAAACGAGTGATGGAATGGACTCCATACGATCGAGTCCGTTCAATTGGAAGACCACGGACGAGATGGAGGGACGAAATCGTGCAACAACTAGGACCGAACTGGGATAGCGTGTGTAGAAGAGACCCCGTTGCTTGGAAGAAGAGCATTTTCCAGCAGGCCCAGACCTTGACCATGGATAAATAATGATAATGATAATGATAATTGCAAAATAGCAATTCACTGAGTTTTGACTTCGCAATGTATCGTAGGGATGACTTCACAAGAAATGATACACTTCCGTTTTCGTACTCTTACACCGGTCAGACACACACAAGTTAGCATGCGACATGGAGAGATAATCTCATGTGAAGCCATCACTAATGTAGCGTAGCACGAGAGGAAAGTCAAAGTCCGGAGATGAATACGTTCATTTGTGTGCCCAGGGTGGTCAGGTGTTGAGTAAGACTCACGTAGGAAGGAAGGGGATACCCTTTGCCCCTCTGCTTTTGCTCCTCTGCCCTTTGCCCACGCCCATCCCTCTGCGCCTATGTTCTCTTGTTGTTCTTTGATTCACGAACCAGCTAGAAGGGATGGAACGTACGACCTTTCACGTGTGATATCCTTTAGTATATATAATGTGAACATTTCAATCACATTACTTCCATCTTTGGTATGGAGCTGTTATCGCCAACATGTATGTTTACATGTAAGCGAAAAGCTTGCCCCTGCTTCGTTGTTTCCTTTCTCTGACACGTGCCTTGTGCAAAATAGCTCTAGCGTAGCGTATTCCTTATCGCTTGCAAGGGGTTTCCCCATTAACTCGATAAGGGATGGCTTGACAAGACACTATCTTCTGCACATTCTCAACTCTGACAGGCGAGAGAGTTCGCAGAATGAAGAGAGTCTGACCACCTCATTGGTGTGTCACCTAACGATCTACAAGCGGACTTTGACCCTAGCCCGCAACATTCTGCACTCTGCCCAACCGAACTTTGTACTCATCCCCTCCCTCTCGTGAGAGTTGGGTAGGAGGACAAACCATCCTATTTCCTCACCCCACCCCCTCCTATATAACATCCCTCGAATGAATCGTCAGTACATTCAATTCTCAGTTACTTGCATAGGAGAATCGCGCGGCCACTTTCTCGTTTTTTTCTCCTCAGACCTCTCATATTAGCCACGCTTTTAACTCCTCAAGCCTTTTTTTGTTAATCATGTTTGCAATAAATCGCACGTCTTTCCTTAATATTTTCCAGATGTCCGACGTCGCTTCTTCAACTGCCTCGTCGTCCTTCGATGTATCTGCCTACAAAAGCGAAGCCGAGGAGTGGGCGGGAGCCAGACTCAGACATGCACAGGGACTGCTGAAGGAACATGGAGACGCAATCAAGGCCAGAGTGGACCAAGGTACTCACCCAAGGTACGGTAAAAATCGAGTATCGAATGATTGAAGGGTGCAGTAAAAGCTGATTATCGATTGAAGGTCGTCGAGAAGTACGGGGAGATGCTTAGCTACGTAGGCGACAAACTGAACTACGCGACTGCCAAGAAGGATGAGATGAGTGCATCAGGGATTCGATCGATAAGTGATCAGTCAATCGATAATTGAACATCCCACATTTCAGCTGTGCAACGCAGTGGCGGAAGAAGCTGCTGTTGTGCATGAGCAGTACGAAGAAGCGCGTGAGGCGGTCGCTTCTGGCAGAGCCATGGAGTGGGCCAAGGAGAAGATGAACGTCGTCGTTGAGAAGGTATGCCCCGAGCAACTGAATCTGACCTGAAGAACTGAATGTGATGGGGTACTGTAGTATCGATTGGGCACGAGACTTATAAGTCGTTGAGAAAGTACGTGCATCTGAGCTCTCGGTGTACTCCTATTTCGTATCGTTGTAAACTATTCTACTCACTGTTCTACACAATTGGGCAGAGACAAGGGCGATCCTGAACCCGCCCACTTGTTTAGAACAGTTGCAAGAAAAATAGCAAAACCGAGCTAGAAAAGTGAAATGATTTTCAGGTGAAATCTCTCCTGGATTCGTACATGAAGGTTTTCGTACAATATGTGCAAGTCATCGTGCCGTTCGAGTTCCTTGGCAAGCTCTACGAGACCAGCCGAGCCAAGTTACAGTAGAGTACTGTAATTAAGCATTATTTATCGAGTGAATCTCATCATTATTTTATCTCCCGCAAAACGACTGCCGATTGAGCCTGTATATGGCCACATTACTTCGAAATTTTAACATATTTGCCGTGACAAGTTGAATCACGTCGATAAATTGATTATTTGAATGAGGAAAGATTTCTAGCTCATTACAACGGTGCACTAGGTCGGATGAGAACTGCAGTCCATATGAGTAACTATCTGAGAGAACCGAACAATATCACCTATAGGCCGTACAGCGAAAAATAAAGTTCTGATTTTAACATGTTCCTAGGGGAAACTTTTCACATAGAGTTCGAAAATCGACCTTAGAAAGCCGTATCTCTGACCCCTGATTTTCTGTGGCGCGCCTCAACGCTGATGTCGGTTTTTGTAAATCGTGAACGGCTGATCCAAACCCCAAAGATATATAGTAATTCTGAAAGAACTCGGCGAGATAAGCATTTTTACTGTTGGAAGTGAAAAGCCAGCTCGTCTGTGAAAATAGTTGTGGTCATTTGAAATTTTAAAATTTTTGCTCAAAAAACATTTTTCAATGTGTGTCATTTTAATTATGATTATTAGATTCCTCTTGAAAAGTTACCCCAGGGGCCTACTTTTCGACGAAAAATTCGTGCTACAAAGGGGTCTCCTGGATATCAGAAATGGAAAGGTAGTGATTTTTTTACAAATATGTATATTTTTAAGACGAGCCACTGTGCTCTCTGATTAAAACTGAACAGTTTATGAGTACACTTTGATAGGGCAAAAATATAGCGTACAAAAAAAGGACATTATCTCAAATCGAAAAAATCGATTATCTCAACCTAGATTTTTCTCATGTTTGGGCACATGCTACTTTTCCTTTACGATCCGAATTCCCAATTTTCTGGCAAAATCTTGTAGTACGAACCCACATATGTCAGAAATGTTTGAGCTTCGGCTCCTCACCAACCCGGAAGGTAGATATATTTTTGCTTGAAAATGCAATTTCACGTTTGTAAAAAAGATGTTTCGAACGATAATATTGAAGTTACGATGGCTATCGGATAATTTTATACATTATTCAACTTCTTCAACTTGTATCAACTATTGTGCACTTGAAAATTGGCGCATCTATACAATCTATTAAAAATGATTTTTTGGACACCAGAAATTTTTTTTTTTTGAAGACTGCTCATTTACCGCTGGAATGCATAAAGCTTGAGTAATTTAATTGGACGAAGTTATGTAAAAGTAACATATAACCAATTCTCACAAAAGGACGCCCAAAATTTATTTTCGTTCTTTCACGACAATAATAATCCTGCATTTTCAAGCACAAATTTACCTACCTTCCGGGTTGGCGAGGAGCCGAAGCTCAAACATTTCTGACATATGTTGGTTCGTACTACAAGATTTTCCCAGAAAATTGGGAATTCGGATCGTAAAGGAAAAGTAGCATGTGCCCAAACATGAGAAAAATCGAGGTTGAGATAATCGATTTTTTTCGATTTGAGATAATGTCCGTTTTTTGTGCGCTATATTTTTGCGCTATCAAAGTGTACCGATAAACTGTTCAGTTTTAATCAGAGTTCACAGTGGCTCGTCTTAAAAATAGACATATTTGCAAAAAAATCACTACCTTTCCTCTTCTGATATCCAGGAGACCCCTTTGAAGCACGAATTTTTCCTCAAAAAGTTGGCCCCTGGGGTAACTTTTCATGAGGAATCTAATAATCATAATTAAAATGACACATATTGAAAAATGTTTTTTGAGCAAAAATTTTAAAATTTCAAATGACCACAACTATTTTCACAGACGAGCTGGCTTTTCACTTCCAACAGTAAAAATGCTTTTCTCGTCGAGTTCTTTCAGAATTACTATATATGTATGGGGTTTGGATCAGCCGTTCACGATTTACAAAAACCGACATCAGCGTTGAGGCGCGCCACAGAAAATCAGGGGTCAGAGATACGGCTTTCTAAGGTCGATTTTCGAACTCTACATGAAAAGTTACCCCTAGGGACATCTTAAAATCAGAACTTTTTTTTTTCGCTGTACGGCCTATGGTCAGTTCTCTCAGATAGTCACTCATACAGTACGTGCTAATCGCCTTGGTCATGTGCGTGCGCGGCGCTGCGCGGCGGAGCGCGGCTTGCGTGGATTGATTTTGCGTAAAGAATATTGCTTTTCACGATTCGAACCTATTATTTTCGAATTATCCGTAAAATTTCGCATCGGAAGGACTATTCATTCATATTTTTAGAAAAAGAAATCAATATTTTGAATTCTGTAATGCTGCAACCTACCGTAATCCCAGTTTGCGATACTGTCGCTATCGTAAAGTGAGATTACGGTAGGGTGCAGAAATTCCGCATTCAAAATATTGATTTATAAATATAAATATATCTTTAAAAATATGAATGAATACTCCTTTCGATGGGAAATTTTACGGAGAATTCGAAAGTAATAGGTTCGAATCGTGAAAAGTAATATTCATCCCGCAAAATCAATCGGCGCACGCACATGGTCAAGGCGATTAGCACGTACTGTATATCAAAGGCGGCATGAGGTCATATTATAGTTAATATGACCTAGTTCCGTTAAGGGTGCTAGGAATTGAAATCAGGTGAAAATGTAGATTTTTCTAGCACAACCTCTAGACAAAGCTCGGTAGTCTGGTCTGCTTTACTGGATTATTGTGTTTGATACATTTTAACATTATATCATCAATCGTTGAAGTCTCATCAATCGGCCCGTCTAAAAAGTATGTAGAATGAAGAGGCGGCGACCGGATCTGACAAAAAATATCAAATGCAGCCGGAAAGGTAGAAATCATTCACATGACTAGTGCCCATAATGAAGAGCGAAAATACGGCTCGAGCAATTGGGACCTTTACGCATCAAAAGAAATAGTCAGCATGATTTACACCATGCGCTCGCTGATATCAGTTCATTACTATTCGCAGTCCCATTACGGTCTCTGACGTATTCGAATGCTCGAAAATAGGTAGCATTTTTATGTTTTTTTGTTGAAAAAAATGACAATGTCTTTAGTTGCGGGACTGTGTTCGAACACCCTACTCATTTATCTCGTTTCGCGATTCAGCAAAATTAATCTCGGTACATACAAATATCTCCTGATCATCTTTGCTGCATATGACATATTTTTGATCACACTTCACGCTATAATTTTACCGGTAAGTGCTTGCTTTATTCAAATGTAATTTATATTTTCAGAGAGTTCGTGACTTTGAGACTGTATTCAGCATTTTTTCGGACAGATTTCGCGACGATTCAGTATTAAGTTTTTTTAAAAAATTGTTTTCACTATTGTATTATAGAGCCCTGCTCCCACATACGCTGCTCTGTTCACTATACCGTTTACATTGACACATGTCAACTTTCTGCACCGTTATTGGTCCGTGAAAAAGTAAGTGGTATTCATATAACTGAATATCTGAGAATATCAACATATTTCTTCAGCGACTTGGCACTGGCCGAAAATTCGAATTCCTACTGACTTCACCAACTGGTCGGCCTTGACGAGGGAAACCGACGAGCATCGCCAGATTGTCGATGCGCATCCGCGCGGTCGCGGGCTCGGCTTTTGAAAAATTAACAACTGTATCCTCGAAATTTGTATATCGACTCCTATCACTGCGGCGGTAGGGGCGCTGCATTCCTTGACACATTCTAAGTCTTTTTTACTCCTGCGAGTTTTTCGATCAGATTCCATCTAACGCCGGAAATCGATAATTCTACTTTTATTTCGAAAATGAATGCATTTCCCCAGAAATTTTTCAAGAACTCCCGCAAATATTATTGGTGATATAGCTTCCGCTTGAGGTGATACACATTTGAGTAGAAGAGCGCGATTTAATATTTTCCGGAAGTCACTCAAAATGAATTATTTATGCATTATGGTGTAATTTTTGGGTTACTGTAAGTGAGTGCAAAAGTTGGACGACCTTTCCCAATTGGTGTAATCTTGCATGACAATCGATTTCAGACTATGCTACACCAATTGGGAAAAGTCGTCCAAATTTTGCACTCACTTACAGTAACCCAAAAATTACACCATAATTAATACATAATTTATTTTGACCGACTTCCGGAAAATATTAAATCGCGATCTTCTACTGAAATATGTATCACCTCAAGCGGAAGCGATATCACCAATAATATTTGCGGGAGTTCTTGAAAAATTTCTGGGGAAATGCATTTATTTCCGTAAAAAAATAGAACTATCGATTTCCGGCGTTAGATGGAATCTGATCGAAAAACTCCCTCGAGTAAAAATGTCTTAGAATTTGTCAAGGAATGCAGCGCCCCTACCGCCGCAATGATAGAAGTCGGTTTAAAAATTTCGAGGCTACCGTAATTAAATTTTCTAAATCCGCGCCCGCGACGGCGCGGATGCGGATCGAAAATCTGGGGATGCTCGTCGGTTTCCCTCGTCGAGGCCGACCAATTGGTGAAGTAATTCGAATTCGAATTTTCGGCCAGTGCCAAGTATATTTCGCTTCTGTCAGATAGTGTGTTATATGAATTTTGAACGCATATTTTTGAACTACAGGCCCGAAAGAATATCATTATTCTCGAAACCGAGATTTGTGATTGTTATCTTTCTGTATGTCCTAGGACATTTTGCAGCTTGGTGAGATTTAAAAAAAATAAAAATCGTTTGTTGAGGTTTTTGTCAGGTTCGCGCTTGCATTCTCCACAGAATTGGACGATTCGCATTACGTTCGAGATTATTACCGGACCCATTTCAACCTCACTGTCACGGGGTTCAGGGTTATGGACTATTGGGTGAGTCGCTTTTAATTTCGATATATGCAAAACCAACTCATTCTAAACTCTTTGTAGACCGGTTGATTTGTGAGAGAGCATAGAAGATTATTAATATATGTCGTTTATCAAACTCTTGTCCAGAATATTGCTTGATAAGGTCATATTTGTGCATAGCGTATAAGATGGAAGTATAACGGGGATGTATGGAGATGAATAAACTACTCGTGATAACACGCCTTTCACCTATGAATCGATCCCGATGCCGGATTTGACGGAAATACCCCAATCGAGTTTTCTTCGGTTTAATACTCTTCTGGTATCCCTGAACAATAACACGACTTTTTATTGCGATACCCTCATTTTGAAGGTCCTGGTACCGGGTCGTTGGTTCTGGAACCCAGCTTTAACATTGATTTTCTCAGTTATCCTGCACTTTTGGTGAAAATTGACTCCCGAGTGACCCCCACTACTTTTCAGAGCTCTATCGATGTGTACAAACTAGAACTCATGAAAATGATTTTTAACAGTGCTACATTCATGACCAATTATCTCGAAAATCTGTCGAAAGGTGCAGCTGAAATTTCAGGCGGGTATAGCACTGCCAGAGAGCTTTAAAATGAGGGGCTTGCGGTTTCAGTACCCGTTCCGCAAGTACCCTTTTATCCACTTTGAAGTTTCGAGATGATTTGAAACCATTTAATACAACTCAGACCGCGCGTATTCTCAGCAGCGACGAAGAGTGAAAGGAACATTTCGTGTTTCAAGTGCGTTTCAGAATTGAAACAAATGATTTGTCACTGAATAATATTTGTGCTACTTCTGAAACACATTTGAAACACGAAATCTTACTTTCACTTTTCGTCGCGCCTGAGAAAACGCGCGGTCTGCGTCGTATTAAATGCCTTCAAATCATCTCGGAACTTCAAAGTGGATAAAAGGGTACTTGCGGAACGGGTACTGAGACCGCAAGCCCCTCATTTTAAAGCTCTCTGGCAGTGATATACGCTCCTGAAATTTCAGCTTCGCCTTTCGACAGATTTTCGAGATAATTGGCCATGAATGTAGCACTGTTAAAAATCATTTTCGAGTTCCATTTTAAAGCTCTCTGGCAGTGATATACGCTCCTGAAATTTCAGCTGCGCCAGTAAAAATCGAGTTCTAGTTTGTACACATCGATAGAGCTCTGAAAAGTAGTGGTGGTCACTCATTAGCCAATTTTCACCAAAAGTGCAGGATAACTGAGAAAATCAGTGTTAAAGCTTGGTACCAGAACCAACGACCTGGTACCAGGACCTTCAGAATGATGGTACGCAAATGAAGTCCTCAGGATCTTTCTGGTAGAGGTGGAGCTACTCATTCGTAAAAAACATCGGATACCCGTGTTTGGTCAAATCCGAGAAATGGGGAATTTAGCTCGATTCTTATGTGAATGGCGTGATATATGTTACAGACACCAGGACGGTGATAACAAGAAAGTAACCTTTTCAAGTGTTTTCACATTAGGTTCGCACACTGTCAAAACGTCGTCTTTGAAAATACAACGGAAGGTATTATTTTGGTTCTGATCCGACATAGTGTCGTTACAGAGTGATGGCCGATTGAACATTTCCCAGTTCATCGTTGTTTGCATTGCATCAGCAGTAATGGCCGTTGACTTCTCCGTCGTAATTATACTTGCAACGCGAACGATCACGGGAATAAGAGCATCGAACACTTTCTCATCAAATTTTAGAAAATACCAGATCACCATTTTGAGAGCTCTATTTGCTCAGGTACACTTTAAAATAGTATTTATTATCGTGAAAATATGCATTTTCAGGCTTCGGTCCCTGTGCTTTTCGTGTACATTCCATTTGGAACTGCTCTGCTGTTTCCGTTGCTAAGACTCAATGATATTTTCCAAATGGCCGACAATTGTATGACATGCACGTCTCTCTTCCCGGTGAATCGGTTTCGATATTCGAAATTATTCCCTAATGCAGGGATGGGATGCAATCGTAGTAATTCTGCTTATGCAAGATTATCGGTATGTTACAAACAAGTTCAAAACTAACTCAGTAAGGGGGGGGGGGTGACAAAACTGGCAATCGATAATCCAGCACCCCGGCAACTATACTAACCATGTAATAGGGTTGGCAATACGAGGGGAGGCTCGTTATCCCCCC